>VDFB02256132.1:41910071-42544841 GCA_007258455.2 Sequoia sempervirens
TTTTGGTGATTGAGTGAAGTGTGCATGCATGATATTTAGATTCCACCACCTTTTTCATGATATTTCCATCACCTTTGCATGAAATAGTAGAGTTTTCACATTGGAAGGCATGTAATATGAATTCAAGTTTGAATTGCAGTGATAACTAATATACAATTGAAGTTTGGAGGGGATCAATCTTTTGAAAAAGTCAAATTTTTGAGGAATTTGAGGAAAGAAGAAGCAAAGGCTACATAATTGGGTACAACTCCTCCATTTGAAACTTTTGTTTTTTAGGTATGTGAAGTCTTTGTACATTTTCTTTCATTCTATTATAGCTTGCTTTCATTTTTGTTGTTTTGCTTATTCCATGTTGATCAAAGTGTTTGTTTGTCATGTTACAACCTTAGGTTGTCAATGGACATTTTAAATTACACAATTCTATACACTTTCCTATTACATTTTTAAACCATGTCTCTTTGAGGCATTTTGTTAAATTTAACAATTGACTTTCTTTGTGTATGCTTCCAAAGATTTCATTGAGAGGGTATTTTTGTCAAAATTATACAAACCAATTGATTTCCTTGTCTATTGCTGCCAAATTTTCCATACATGTCTCTAAAAAATTGGAATATACTCCCAATGCATGCTTAAATAGGTTTCCAATACAAAAACCCTCAACTTGCTCATAAATATCTAGGGTTTTCTATATTTCACAACTCCAAGGCCTTCCAAGCCTCACCAAAGCATCAAACAAGTTTGTTAGGGTCTGTACAAACAAAATAAACCTTCACTAGGCCTTTAGCCTCATTAGATCTCAAAAACACCACTTTGGTTCCTCTTTTTCATGCCAAAAACTCACATTCTCATCCTAAGATAACATCACCATCCCTATAGACACCTTACCACTATTAAAAGAAACATGAAACTTGAAAACAACATATTATAAGCCTTTCCTCCGAATCACAGGTCACACCCGCAATGGGAGGGAAAGGCTCCATGTTTAAATTAAAAAGTAAAACTCATACCCTCTTGGTCTATATAAGGCTGATCATGAAGAATGGAGTTTTTTTTATTCACCAAAACAACAAAGGGGTCTCAAAATTGATTGAAGTCCAAAGTTAAGGAGCCCACCTTACACCACTTGATGATTTGTTGTTCTACAGACCTAGTACCATTTAGACACCTTTATTTTACCCATTACATAGCCTTTCAACATATCCAACAATCACCAATGCTTGTTTTGTACCAAACTGCACAAATTATTAAGTTTTCTACGCTTTTAAGGGCCCAAATTAGCCCACTTTTACAAAGGGACCACCTTCAAAACGTGTCCAAATCTCCTAAAACCTTGGGGAAGCACTTTATATCTATCAAAACTTCAAATTATAGCATTAGATTGTAGAGATTCAATCATTTACCACCCAAACCATAAAACCCTCTCCCTAGGCTTAGAAACTGTATGTTTTATTGAAATTAGCTCTTGCCAAACACTCCAAAACTTGAAAATTGTTGAAACAAGCCTAATATACCTTGTTCATGCTCAATCTAACGTAAAATAATGCTGCCCAACTCAGAAACTCAATTTTAGTCACCAAAAGCTCAATTTTGTTAAGGAAAACTCAACATTTCCTCATTTGGTTTGACGCCCAATCCAAGATCATCCTCCATTCAAGTTTATCATGGCCTTTTATAATTTTTCCCTCTTAAAACAAACCACTTCAACTTTGAAAACTAACATTTGAAAGAGGTGACCATTGGTCTCCCTCTTTAATAAACTTTTAGAACCCTTCACTATTAGTTAATTTGACTTGACTTAGCACTTTTTGCACAGGTAAAATTATTCATCATGCCGAAGAAATGAACTATTAAAAGGAAAAAACTAACAAATGATCAGCTCCAATCCTTCAGACATAAAGATAAAAAATGGATGAGGGAATATTGTGAAAAGCAAAAATTGGGAACGATTGACGAAAACATTCCAGTTGAAGAGGAACCTCAACTGTCAAAAAGAGAAAATAAATTGGCAGCTCAAAGGGCACAAATGCGAAAGAGTCATGCTAGGGGAGATGTAAAAATCATAGTTGAGACACATCCTATATCACAAGTGAATACAAAGGGACACCATTAAGCACAAGCGAATATGGAGAGACACCATCTACCATAAGTGAGTATTGTTGGACACCATCCACCACATCTGAAGTTGAGAGTACATCATCACTTGGATTTGATGAACAAGGTATGCCATCATTCCCAAGTGAACCTCAAGGTATGTATTCTATTCCACCCTCGGTCGAAGGTATGCAATCTATCCCACCTCAATTAAATATTGATGAAATTGCTAATGTTGAGATGTATGTACCTAAGAGAACACCACCTAGAATTTTGTGTAGAAAGCCAAAGTTTTTGATTAATATTGATGAGGATATTTTGCAGCACATGGAAGGTAATATTCTAGAATGCACTTGTAGAAAATATGCTGATAAGATTTGGAAAATTTTCTATGAAAGGCTAAATGAGAGTGGAAGATGTCAACTATTTGTTCAAATGATGCAGGGTTTAAAGTATAGAAACATCATGAAGACTCTTGGGTTGAGAACATCGAATGCATCAAGTGAAAATACTATTGTGAAGAATCTAATGGATGCTTATGAGAGTGTGGGTAACACCTCATGCTCAAAGGATAGTAATGTCACCCAACATGTCATTACATCAATTTTAGTAAGATATCAAACAAAGAGATCTCGTCTCATTAAAAAGACAAGTGAACAAATGGGAATTAGTAGAAATTTTTTATCAAAAGTCATTCAAAGGCAACAAAGAATTGAGGGCACCGATTCAAATGAATTATGGGCATTCTCAGGAAGACTGCCACATAAAGATAGAAAATTTGTTGAAGCATTTTGAACACTAATTGAATATTATTGGAAGAATAATACAAGGCCATCTCTAAATCAAAGAAACGTCGTAAGAAGGAGAATCGGTAGTCGAAAGCATGAGCCACATCCAAACCATTTTTTGGATACGACTCAAACCCAATTTTTTCATAAATTTCAAAATGCTTATCCTCAAATTAGTATTTCTCAAAGATTTTTTGAAATGCTTAAACCTTTTTATGTCAAGATAAATCATGCACGCACTACTTGTTGTTGTAGACTACATATTGAATTCGCTAACCATTATGATGTTTATCGTTCTATATGTTTAGATTTGCATACTAATGATGTTTTGTAGGATTGTGGCATAGAAGCCCCACCAAAATCTTCAAGAGAGTTCTTATCAAAAAATTTATGTCAAATAGAGGATGGCCAAATATTCTATAGGACAACATGCTTGGATGGTTCATGTGAGCATTGCGGTGGCTTGCAATGAATGCCAATATTTCAACATATGGAAATCATAGATGAGGTGGGGCATAAACTAGTAGATTTCAAGAACTATAAAATAGTGGCATATGCTACAAAAGATGGGTCTCAAGAAAAAAGGTGTGATTTGGTTATTGAGAAGATTCCAATGTATCAGTTTATGACCATCTTTCGTGAGAATCTAGTGTATGAGTATGTAAGGCATACCCATAGAGCCTGATGGTTGGACATGCAATTCAAGCTATGAAAGGGCACCTTTCCAATTGGAAACATAGTATCAGTGGTTGAATTTGTAGAGAAATACACTCTACAGCCACAATGTGAGGTGCAGTCATAGTATTACAACTCCACATAGGTTTCAATATTTGTGCACATAGCATTCATTCATGCAGCTGATAGTATAGAGGACCAAAGGAAGGTATTGAGGGAGTGTCACTTTTATATTAGTGATGATCGCACACATTCTCTAGAGTTCATGCAAGGTTGATTCCAGATGTTCTATAGTGATTTGGCTCGGAGGGGTATAGCATACGATTAGCATATAATATGGTCGGATAATTGTACAACACAGTTCAAGAACACTCGCATGTTCTACTGGTTGTGTAGGATGCATCTCACTATAGGTCTTCAGCATATGTGGAACTTTTGTGAGGTCGGGCATGGAAAGGGGGAGCATGATGGTGTAGGAGCATGCATGAAAAGAGCATTAACACGAGAAGAGTTAAAGTATAAAGACAGTGCAAAGTTGACATATGCAAGTTCAATCATCGAGTGGTGTAATGCTTCAATGGGTCCAGGTAATGAAGGTACGTCTTTAGTTCATAGATTTTTTTGGTTGATGGATGATACTAACATTGCACTATATGAGGATTGTTGTACACTAATAGGATCGAGTGAGCTACACTCTTTCCTTAGCTCAAATGCAGGTTCATGGAGTATTGATACATGTAAGATGGCATGCTTTTGTCCATCATGTACAATGCAAGCCTGGAATGATTGTGAGTCAAGGGAGAGGGTTGACAAATGGTTGACAAGTTATCTTACCCCACTTCACACATTTCACCCTCTGACGGCATTGGAACTAACACAGATGGAATCATCAGTCGACTTTGACCACGTATCAGATCTAGTTCAACTAAGCAATATATCTACTTGCTTAGTTTTTCAAATTCCATATTGTTATCTTACTTTGTACTGTATTCATAATGTTGACTAATTTCAAGTGATTTTATAAACATATCAATGCAGGGCATGTTTATACAATTATTGTAGATGAAGAAAGCGAAGAGGGAACAGACTATTACTTGTGTCATTGTGTTGAGGCCAAAAAGAAATTGGAAGCCCTTGTTATAGAAGGAGAAAACATCTAATACCCTACAAGCTCAGTTGTTGTTACTGGAACGTGGCTTAGAAGGTACCCACATAAGAGTGTTAAACATTGGCTGTTTGAGTACTTTGACATGTATCATAAGATTCTTCATTACTCGAACCTTGTGGCATCCAATGTTCATTTGAGAAAATATGGGGTAGACCTTTAAACAAGACCTTGTGGAAGGTCTGTGAGTCTAACCATGAGGCAATACTTGACAAAATAAAGAGTAGTACAAATCCAGTTGGTTCATTGGATTAATTTGTAAGTATATGTACAATGGTTCTTATTAATTTATACGTGTATCCACGTTAATTTGTTTGATGCCAATGTTATCCTGTCTTATTTTACTTTGCATATCTGTAAGTAACCTGGTAAACATTGAATGGTGTCCCCTTGCAGAAAATGCAGATTTATGAGCCATCCAAGAGAATCTCAGGCATAAAAGCAATGCAACATCCGTATTTTGATTATGAAGTCAAATATCAATTATGATTTTCAGCCATTACAAAAGTGTGTGCAATATAGGAGCATGAGAACCTATGATGTAGACATTATAGGAGCATGTCAAATTTCAAGATATTCTAGATTCATGAGAGGTGTTGTGTGCAATAGGTATCTTGGAACTCATAGTGAAGATGTATGAGTAGGAGTGACTAAGTTGAGAGACTGCCATGCCTATCTATAAGTTCCTTCCATCTACTTTCATTTCATTTCCATTTTGGACATGAGTTGTTTCTTTTTATTCTTTTACTTTTCCTATCTGTAACTAAACTAGTAAAAATTGATTGGTCTCTTCTTGCAAAAAATGTTGATTTTGGAGCCATTGAAGAGAATCTCAGCCAAAAAAGCAATGCAACATCCTTATTTTAATGATCTTGACAAATCTCAATTTTCATTTCAAGCCATTATAAAAGAGTGTGTGAAGCTTTCTGAAGGAATCTCAAGTTTCTCATTTGAAGTTAACCTCTAAATGAGAACCTATGATGTAGAAATTATAAGAGAATCTCAAATGTATGAGTGACATTGCAAAATATCTATGAGAAAAAAGTACCTAAGGCATTGTAATGAGATTTACTTGTAATGACATTTACTGAAATAATGAAATTTGGTGTAGGGGCACCAAGGTTATTGAGCAAATTTGGTTCATGGAAATATTTTAAGTTAGTTTTGTGTTATGAGTTTTGTCAATTGAATAAGGTCATAACACATCCACAATTGATTTATAATGTAATAAGTCATGTTAGTTACAAAAAGAGCAGTTAGGCATGATTGGAAAGATGTAGAATCATTTGTAAAGGCTATTTAAAGCCCCTTGAAGGCTATTTAAGTCAATATTTGAATTTGTAGCCTTTTGAAGGCAAATCATTGAATATGGTTGTAAATGTACTATTAGTGAGATTGAGATTGTTAACCTTCAGAGAGTAGCAATATTTATGTTGATTAAATTTCCTTTACATGGAAGGATTCAAAGCACATCAACCATGTGGTACAAATGATTAAATCATAGATAGGATCTATAGCAATGAAATATCACATTCTCAACCTAAAACAACATCACCAGCCCTATAAATGCCTTACCATTATTAAAAGAGTTAAGGAAACTTGAAAACAACACATTTTAAACCTTTCCTCTGAGTCACAATTCACCATAGTACGAGGAAGGGCTCCATCACAAAAATACTCAGACCCTGCTGGTCTATACAAGTTGAATAAAGAAAAATGGATTTTCCTTTCACTAAAACAACCAAAGGTGTATCAAAATGGATTGAAATCTAGGTTAAGACTTTCCAACACAATTTTTCATGAATTTATTTTTGTAAGAGGCCTTTACTAGGCCATACACAAAGAAAAGAAACTGAAAACTCAAAAAAATGTTGAAATTCCACAGTTTTAGGCACTGTGAAGAGCACCAATCTTCAAAAAAACTATTGATTGAACCCCCATTTAGGCTTGAATGATTTTTTTAATACATTTCAAATGAGAATCATCTCCCTTCAATTCCCATAACTACCTTTGAACCACCAAACCCTTATTAAGTCTACAAATACTATTATTTATTATTTAAGAATGATTTTGCTTACTAAGCTTTATCATGCAAATTTAATATTCTAAAGGCCTAGGACCACTTAGACACCCTTATAACATGACTTTTAAATTCATTCTCTACACTCCCACCTAATTTTTACATAATTTTTCTTTATGGCAATATCAACAATTATTTAATTCAAGAGTGCTTTTCCACATTTGTCCACCCTAACCTACTAATTCCCAAAGCACATAAAAGATTGGTCTATTAGACCTTATTCAAGACAAAAATACCTCAACATACTAACATTTACCAACTATCCTCCAAATTTACCATCAAACAATCACAAATTGAGGGTAAGGTGTTGGTGCTCCTACACCATTCAGCTTTGAAAAACAAAGTCAATTAGGCTAGCAGATGTCTGGATCGGGCTAGCATTTGGTGGAAGAGGAAGAAAGATGATTGGAACTCTAGAGGCCCACCATAATAGATTTTGGTATTGAACCATGAGAGTAGAAGAGAGATTTGATATCATGTATCAAAACATTAAGCATGCATTATTCCAACCAATGGAGAAGGAGATGATTACTTTGCTTCATTTTCATTTGCATAAGCATATCAAGGCATGGGAACCAAGAAGACCAAGGATGTATAGTTTTATGTGGAGGTAATGGATGTGGTCCAAAATTTAGGAGGGTCAAGAAGGTCAATGTATGATCTTGATGAAATTGAGGAAGAAAAACAAGAGAGGGATAGGAAAAACAAAATAAATACAGAGTTTCAAGGTTTTGTCAAGCGAGTAAGAGAGCTATGGGAGCAGCCTCATCTAAAATATTTTGAACTAGACTTTGATATGTACCATTTAGAGAGATTGGTTTTCATGGAGTTCCTTTCAAAGCCTCTGCTTTTATTATTCTTATGGTAAATTGTTTGGTACAGTTGGTGGAATTACCTTTCTTAGTAGTAATCACTATTAGTGAGATTGAGATTGTTAACCTTGAGAGAGTAGGACTTGGGAAAAAGGAATTTGATATGGCTACTGATTTCAAAGACTCCAAGCAGGATGTACTCTACATTGACACCATTCCTCAATCTTCACTTGATGGCATCAAGGAATGGCTAAACTCCATGGTTATAAAATATTATGAATAAGAATGAACTTGTACTAGCAACCAATTTTGAAGACTATTATTGATGATTCAAAGCACATCAACCATGTGGTACAGATGATTAAATACCAAAGATGATTTGTAGAAATGAAAGAGTTTGAAAAGGTAGAGAGAGCTACATTGGTGACTTAGGAGAAACTTCAGCTTTCAAAAAACAAAGCCAATTAGGCTGGCAGATGTGTGGATCAGGCCAACATTTGGTGGAAGAGGAAGAAAGATGACTGGAACTCTGGAGGCCCACCATACTAGATTTCGATATTCAACCATGAGATCAGAAGAGAGAGTTGATATCATTTGCATAACCATATGAAGGTGTGGGAACCAAGAAGACCAAGGATGTCGAGTTTTATGTGGAGGTAATGGATGTGGTCCAAACTTTAAGATGGGAAAGAAGGTCAATGTATGATTGTTAACCTTGAGAGAGTATTTATGTTGAGGAAATTTCATTTAGATGCAAGGATTCAAATTTGATGCAGAGTGAGTAGGGAATTACACCAATCTCAGATGGCAGAGGTTCTTTTATGAGTGCTTCTCTCAAATACTCTTATCAACACACCATCAAATTATTATCCTTCTATAAGGAAAATTCAACTCACCAAGGGTCTTTGAATCTCATAATTTTGAAGGACTTATAATCACTTGAAACATGCTCTAATAGACCACAATCAAAACACCATAGCCATTTTTATCACTTAGGAAACCCCATGAGTTCATTTCTCAACTAGTAGGCTTCTTAACCCCCAATTGCTTGTAGCATTGCCCAATAGGAAAGTCCAATTAATTCTCACCCACAAACCTGTATCTAATGTAAACTACTATTTTTAGGCAAGTATATTATGCCTCTACTAGGCTAAAAAATCTTACTTCTTGACAGTGATTGGAAAAACAACCATGGACCAAACTAACGTTGTCCTCAAGAGGCCTAATTGAGTGCACTTGATTGGTTTTTAGTTATCTAGGCTCACCCCTTCTCCCCAAATCCTTGTTTAAAACTCCTATAGACTACTTACAATCATTTCAATCATTCCTAAGTGCCACCTTGAACAAAAATGTCTCAAAACAAGCAAAACTATAATTTTTGCTTTACAAGCTAGGCCTGTCACATGAAGATATCAGTTCTAGATCAGTTTGTAACTTTCACCACACATTTTTCCATTCTCCAAAACTTTGAAAAGATGAAAATATACATAAATAACTTTCATCCCGCAAGAAATTAGCAACTATACACTGTGGGAGTGGAAGATAGAAGCATTTTTTGGCCAAACCCTAGTTTTGAGGGTTTCTTGACTTGTTGCTGCTAAAATAAAGATATCTCCACTTATACTCAATGAAAATTCACCAAACCACCTTCAAATGAGATTTTACACTCTCCTCTTTCCAACCATAATAGGGTTTATCCCGTACAGATCATACAGAGGTCATACCATGCATTTTAGCAACAAATTACACAAAAATTCCCAGAAAACAGCCACTTCTTTCATTAGAACTTGAAAAAAAATGATTCAACAGCCATGCCTCTACCATGAGAGGCTTATTTAACTTCCAACCACCCTTTCCAACATCCTCCAACTGACATTTGAATTAGGTGGACGTTGGAAACTATCTTTCTTTCCAATTAGACCCCTAATTGCCTAGTTAAGGCAATTGACAACTTCACAAAGCCCGATTGAAATGAGGCTTCAAAGGTGTATTCAAAAGCATAAAAGAAACCAAAAACACTACACATGTCAAGGAAACTCCCCTCAAGGACTTGGATAGATCAAGGCACTTTAATTATTTAGTTTTCCTAGATGAATCGAGCTTACATGGTGAGGAAGGAGACCTTGTTTTTACAACAAGACTTGACTCCAAAACTAAAACTTGTTACAAGACATGAAAGATGGTTCTCGAAACCTTATTACATCTCAAAATTCTTGACAACAAACAAAGAAAAAAAGAAATACCTCTAAGAGGCATGAGGATCCCAAGGTTCTCCCACACCAAAAGCACATTAACCACATGTGGTACAAATGATTAAATCCCAAAGATGATCTGTAGCAATGAAAGAGTCTGAAAAGGAAAATAGAGCAACACTAGTGACTCAGGAGAAAATTTAGCTTTAAAAAACAAAGTCAATTAGGCTGGCAGACATATGGATCGAGCTAGCATTTGGTGGAAGAGGAAGAAAGATGATTGGAACTCTGGAGGCCCACCATACTAGATTTCGGTATTCAACCATGAGAATAAATGAGAGAGCTGATATCATGTATCAAAACATTAAGCATGTATTCTTCTAGCCAACGGAGAAGGAGATGATTACTTTGCTTCATTTTCATTTGCATAACCATATCAAGGCATAGGAACCAAGAAGACCAAGGATGTCGAGTTTTATGTGGAGGTAATGGATGTGGTCCAAACTTTAGGAGCAACAAGAAGGTCAATGTATGATTGGTATAGGAACATCATTCGGTAGGTTTTGTTCATCAAGGAAAATAAGTAGAATATCATCAGTTTACTAAAACCGGCCCGAACTTGTACATTTGAAGGTTTGGAGTATCAATAAAAATGGATTTTTGACCCATTCCTCTTTTTGTAGCTTCTGTAACTTGAGGAATGGGTCTACACTAACATTATTAAGGTGTGGGAATGATGTGTTAGTGTTGGGGAGGTCTGAAAGTGAGATGGGTGTGAAACCCATGTGTGTAAAAGTGTGTTTTATTTAAGAAAAATGGTGGTTTTGAAGAGTTAAATTGTGTTTTTGTGTAGGGAAGCATTATTTTATGATTGTTTGAGCTTGTGTAGGGTATCAAAACTTTTTTGAGTAATTTTTAGGTTGTGGTTAGCTTTGGAAGTATCATTTTCAATAAACCCCTAGGGTTTAGGCTACAATAGAGGGTTTTGTGGTTTACCCATTGTACGGTGGTATAACTGAGATCTAAATGTGGATTTTGAAGTTTTGAAACCTTAGAATTTCTTCCCTAGGAGTTGGTAAGGTTTGGATAAGATTAGAGTATAGACCCTTTGTTCAACCAAATCGATCCCGTAAGGGTCCAAAGGGAAAAATGGCTACAAACTTCAACATGAGGTTACTCAGACACTGTGGTGCTTAGAACCTTCTTGTCTAATCTGCTAGGATCATTTTGGGCCCCTCTACAATAACCTCTCTCATTTTTTGTTATATCAGAATGGTTTTCCCGTGGTGTCCGGTTTTTAGTTGATGAAAAAAGTGTCAAATAGAAGCAATGGAAAGTTGCAAACTAGTGCAACTTTAGTTCTGCAACTCATGTGACCAAACAGACTATTCCAATGTGTCCAAATAGGCATTTTTACGCTATGAATGGTCCTCTTTCACACCCAAATACACAGAATCGCTCTAAGCTATGTTCAATCGAATCGACCCCTTATAGGTCCAAAGGGAAAAATGGCTGCAAACTTCAACTTGAGGTTACTTGGACACCGTGACACTTAGAAAATTCTCATCTAGTCCAATGGGATCATGTTGGGCCCCTCTACAATAACCTCTCTTGGTTTTCATTATCTTAGAGTGGTTTTCCCATGGTGTCCAGTTTTCAATTGATGAAAAAGTGTCAAATGGAAGCAGTGAAAAGTTTCAAAGTGGTGCAACTTTCATTCTGTAACTCGTGTGACCAAACAAACTATTTTAACGCATCTGAATAGGAATTTTTTTGCTAGGCATGCTCCTCTTTCACACCCAAAAATGCGGAATCGCTTTGAACTACGTTCAACCGGATCGATCCATGAAGGGTCCAAAGGGAAAAATGGCTGCAAACTTCAGCATGAGGTTACTCAGACACCATGATGCTTAGAAACTTATCATCTAGTTCAATGGAATCATGTTGGGCCCCTCTACAATAACCTCTCTCAATTTCTGTTATCTCATAGTGGCTTTCTTGTGGTGTCCAATTTTCAGTTGATGAAAAAAGTGTCAAATGGAAGCAGTGAAAAGTTGCAAAATGGTGCAACTTTCATTCTGCAACTCGTGTGACCAAACGAACTATTCCAATGCATCCAAATAGGAATATTTACGCTAGGCATGGTCCTCTCACACCCAAACACATGGAATTTCTCCGAACTATGTTCAACCAGATCGATCCTTGAAGGGTCCAAAGGGCAAAATGGCTACAAACTTCAGCATGAGGTTACTTGAACACCGTGATGCTTAGAAAATTTTTGTCTTTTCTGATAGGATCATGTTAGGCCCCTCTACAATGACCTCTCTTGGTTTTCATTATCTCAGAGTGGTTTTCCCGTGGTGTCCAGTTTTTAGTTGATGAAAAAAGTGTCAAATAGAAGCAGTGGAAAGTTGCAAAGTAATGCAACTTTCATTCTGCAACTCATATTACCAAATGAACTATTCCAACATGTCTAAATAGGAATGTTTACACTAGGCATGGTCCTCTTTCACACCCAAACATGTGGAATTGCTCTGAACTATGTTCGACCGGATCGATCCCTCAAGGGTCTAAAGGGAAAAATGGCTGCAAACTTCAGCATGAGGTTACTCGGACACCGTGATACTTAAAAACTTCTTGTCTAGTCTGATAGGATCAAGTTGGACCCCTCTACAATAACCTCTCTCAGTTTTTGTTATCTCAGAGTGGTTTTCCCATGGTGTCTAATTTTTAGTTGATGAAAAAAGTGTCAAATGGAAGCAGTGAAAAGTTGCAAAGTGGTGCAACTTTTGTTCTGCAACTCGTGTGACCAAACAGACTATTCCAACATGTTAGAATAGAAATTTTTATGCTAGGCATGGTCCTCTTTCACACCCAAACACACGAAATTTATCTAAACTACGTTCAACCGAATTGATCCCTGAAAGGTCCAAAGGGAAAAATGGTTGCAAACTTTAGCATGAGGTTACTTGGATACTGTGACACTTAGAAACTTCTCATCTAATCTAATGGGATCGTGTTGGGCCCCTCTATACTAACATCTCTCAATTTTCATTATCTCGGAGTGGTTTTCCTGTGGTGTCCAGTTTTTAGTTGATGAAAAAAGTGTCAAATGGAAGCAGTGGAAAGTTGCAAAGTGGTGCAACTTTTGTTCTGCAACTCGTATGAGCAAACAAACTATTCCAATGCATGTGAATAGGAATTTTTACACTAGGCATGGTCCTATTTCATAGCCAAACACACGGAATCACTCTGAACTATGTTCAACCGGATCGATCCCTTAAGGGTCCAAAGGGTAAAATGGCTGCAAACTTTAGCATGAGGTTACTCAGACACCGTGATGCTTAGAAAATTCTCGTATGATCCCATGGGATTTCATTGAGCCCCTCTACAATAACCTCTCTCAATTTTTGTTATCTTGGAGTGGTTTTCTTGTGGTGTCTAGATTTTAGTTGATGGAAAAAGTGTCAAATGGAAGCAGTGGAAAGTTGCAAAGTGGCACAACTTTCATTCTGCAACTCATGTGACCAAACAGAATGTTCCAATGCATTTGAATAGGCATGTTCACACTAGCCATGGTCCTCTTTCTCACCCAAATACGTGGAATCGCTATGAGCTACGTTCAACTGGATCGATCCCTTAAGGGTTTGAGTGTAGTATGTTGAAATAAGCCATTCCACCTATTGTTTAGGCTATGTCTCGGTGATATGGGCCTGATGTAAGTAGGATAGGGAGTAGGAATAAGAAAATAGAATTAGTAATGGAATGGAAAAGATTACTAACGCTGCCCCTATTGAAAATTCAAAATTAAGGCCCCTTAAAAGCAAGGCTAAAAGAGGTGAAAAGAATAAATTGCTTGAAAATAAGTTAGAATAGGTTGGAAATAGGATGAGATTGTGGAGTTTGATGTGTTCAAAAGGTCTAGAAGGATAGGGGAGGTCAAAAGCATGTTATGGCATGACATGCCCTAGTTGGGAAAATAGGGGTTTTGAATGAAAAAGAGAGGTTTGAGGGAGTAAACATGGGTAAAGTCAAGGGGAAACATAATTTGGTGGTAAATTAAGTTTGTGTAGGAAAAATGAAGAGTGTTGGAATAGGTTTTGAGGTTCAGGTTTGGGGGTTTAGTTCGTCGGTTTGGCCAAAAAAATTTGGAGGGGGGTTCAGTTCATTTTGGGTTCGTTGGTACAAAAAACATGTAAAAACAAAATATATATCTATGCAACCTAGAAGCATGAATTAGGATTATAATATCACATATCATCATATAAACAACAAAACCCCCATAAAATTGAATGTCATTTAAAAAAACCAAATTTGCGAAAAAAGAAAGTGTTTATAACCTGCAAAAAAATGTGAATAAAATCACATTGATTTTCACGTGAAAAAAAACCATGAGACCATAGCTTGTTGCTTACTATTATGCTTTGATAGAATTTTTCCAAGCATCCATAGCTTGTTCAAAAGTGCTTTTTTTAGGCTTTTAGCTAGTGAATTGTTTGATAAAATGCTTTGGTAGACATGTATGCAAAATGTGGTAGCATAGACAAGGTAGTGAACTATTTGAAAAAATGCCTCAAAGAAATGTGGTTTCATGGTGATGGAATGGCATGATGAATTCCATGACAAGCAAATTGCTATGGATTTTCATGGCATTCCACCACCATTGAGACCACATTTCTTTGAGGCTTTTATTCAAACAGTTTGTTTCCTTGTCTATGCTATTGCTTATTATTATGCTTTGATAGATTTTTTCCAAGCATCCATAGCTTTTTTGGAAGCACCTATTTTAAGCTTTTAACCATAGCAACAAGGAGGTGAACTGTTTGATAAAATGCTTTGGTAAATATGTATGAAAAATGTGGTAGCATAGACAAGGCAATGAACTATTTGAAAAAATGCCTCAAAGAAATTTGGTCTCATGGTGATGGAATGGCATGACAAATTCCATGAAAATAAAATTGCTATGGATTGTCATGGCATTCTACCACCATTGAGACCACATTTCTTTGAGGATTTTATTCAAACAGTTCATTGCCTTGTCTATTCTATTGCTTATTATTATGCTTTGATAGATTTTTTCCAACCATCCATAGCTTGTTTGGAAGCACCTATTTTAGGCTTTTAGCCATTGCAGCAAGGAGGTGAACTATTTGATAAAATGCTTTGGTAAACATGTATGAAAAATGTGGTAGCATAGACAAGGAAGTGAACTGTTTGAAAAAATGCCTCAAAGAAATGTGGTCTCATGGTGATGGAATGCCATGACAATCCATAGCTTGTTTGAAAGCACCTATTTTAGGATTTTAGCCATAGCAGCAAGGCAATGAACTGTTTGATAAAATGCTTTGATAGACATGTATGAAAAATGTGTTAGCATAGACAAGGCGGTGAACTCTTTGAAAAAATGCCTCAAAGAAATGAGGTCTCATGGTGATGGAATGCCATGACAATCTCATGGTGATGGAATGCCATGACAATCATATTTTATTGTCATGGAATTCCATCACCATGAGACCTCATTTCTTTGAGGCATTTTTTCAAAGAGTTCACCGCTTTGTCTATGATATTGCTTACTATTATGCTTTTGATAGATTTTTTCCAAGCATCCATAGCTTGTTTGAAAGCACTTGTTTTAGGATTTCAACCATAGAAACAAGGTAGTGAACTATTTTAAAAAATGATTTGGTAGACATGTATCAAAAATGTGGTAGTATAGACAAGGCAGTAAATTGTTTGAAAAACTGCCTCAAAGAAATGTGGTCTCATAGAATGCCATGACAAGCAAATGCAATTGGGAGTTGCTCCTAGTTATTAGTTATGCAATGTGAAGTAATTACATAACTGCTTAGGTTGACTTTGTAAAAACTATATTGTAATTGAAATTTTGTCATCTATCAGCATCTAGTTATTAGTTATGCAATCTAAAGCAATGCTTTGAGTTTGAAATATGTGCAATGCAATGTAATCAATGATATGAATATAAACTACAAAAATCTATTTTTTACAATTTATTAGTTAAAATATTTATTTTATTTGCTCTCTATATCTCTATGCTATGGAAATGCCTCTATTTTTTTTTTAAAACAAATTATCTCTTGTTCTACTTTTTTTTATCTTTTTTTTAAAATCTGATTTTTTTCTGATTTTTTGTAGACTTGTTCCCGATTTTTTCAAAAAATCTTATACTTTTGGTTTTCCAAATTTTTCCCCAAAAGAGTTTTGCTGCTATGGTATAAACACATATCTTTTTCTAATATCAAGGATACTTTTTTAAACTTCCATGCATTGCTAATCTAAAAGGAAAAGTCTTTTTCCTAATTTGTATGCAGCCATGCTTTTGACATTGTCAAAAAGAGCAAATATGGACACCATCGATAATATAAATTTGTATTAACCAAATAGCCATGTACACATACATCAATATATGTTGATATAAGTATAAAATATAGTTACAAAATAGCCATATAGGCTTACGAGAATGTCATATAGGCATACAATGTCAAATATATCCAATACAAGATATGTACAAAATTGCCATGTCTAGGCATACAACAAAGGGCTCTAGAATCAAAATTCATTTCTCTCCATGCTCTGGAAATAAATTCTTTCCCTTTTTTTGGAAATATAATGGCAATAAGTCTGTCACTCGCTTCTACTATGCTTGAGGAGTGCTCTTGTTGCTCCTCCTATAGTTTAGCTCTTGGTGAAGTTTTAACTGTTACAATAAGAAGTAAAGACATTAATATATATAGAAATTTCATTATAAGAAATGATATATTTAACAAAATAATCACTTACAGCCATCTCTTGATCACTCTCCACGATGGAAATATTTGCATGTCGATGCTCAGGCGTGCTCAAGCCCTATATAAACCATCCAAATACGAATTAAACTGCAAATCAATAATAGTTTGATTTTTCACAAGAACTAACATCTATAACAACAAATGTAAATTTAAATTTTTTAATTTTCCTCATACCTCCTCTATCAAAGCCATGGAGGATTGTATAGTAGATGAAACACCGATATCCATTGCCCTTGTAACATTTGGAGGTGTTTCCACAACCAACATCTGAAAATAAAACAACAAATTATTCAATCACAAAAAATTTACAATAGCGATCCACGTCATGACTTATAATGTATGAGATCTAATGAACAAAATTTTGAGTACAAGTATTAAACTATATATTTCTGGTAGGCCCTCGCAGTTTGATAGGGAGACCAAACATGATGGGGATAAGAACACATACTCCATTGTGAATGATGGGAAGACTTACAACCTTTCACCTCTCCTAGAAGAAGACAAGGCAAAGCATGAAGGGCCTAGTGTTTTGATGGTGGGTGAGAAGGAGTTCATGAAGACCTTCAAGGAAGGAGGAGGAAGAGGATTCTTCCTGATTATGAAGCCAAAAAGTGAAGCAAATCTTCCCACAAAGAAGAAGGAAGATGCACCAAAGGAAGTCCAAGAGTTGTTGGAAAGGTACAAGGACATAACGGTGAATGAATTACCTAGTTCCCTACCTCCCATTAGAGATATAAGCCACCATATTGATCTAATTCTAGGGGCTACATTGCCCAATAAGGCTACATACAAGATGACTCCTACTCAAAATGAGGAGATTGCAAGACAAGTGCAAGAGTTGATGGATAAAGGGCTAGTGAGGAAGAGTTTGAGCCCATGTGTTGTTCCTAATGTCCTAGCACCAAGGAAGGATGGGAATTGGAGGATTTGCACTAATCCAAGAGCCATTAATAGGATCACAATCAGATATAGGTTCCTGATGCCAAGAATGGAGGACCTCATGGATTATCTAACAGAAGCATCTTACTTTTCCAAGATTGATCTAAAGAGTGGGTACCATCAGATAAGGATCAGAGAGGGGGATGAATGGAAGACACCTTTTAAGACTAATGAAGGGCTCTATGAGTGGTTGGTGATTCCCTTTGGGTTATCAAATGCCCCTAGTACATTTATGCACCTTATGAATGAGGTATTGAGACCTTTCATTGGAAAATTTGTTGTAGTTTATTTAGATGACATCCTTGTGTTTAGCAGGTCTAAAGAAGAACATTTGAAGCACCTTAACATGGTACTAAGGAGGTTACAAGAGGAGAAGCTGTGATCAACATGGAAAAGTATGAATTCATGAAGGAAGAACTAGTGTACCTTGGTTTTTTCATCTCCAAGGGAAGTTTGAAGATGGATCCTTAAAAGGTGGATGTTATTCTTACTTGGACAATACCAAAATCCATGGGAGATGTGAGAAGCTTCCATGGAATTGCAAGATTTTATAGAAAGTTCATCAAGAACTTTAGCCAAATTTGTGCACCAATCTTGGACACCATCAAAAGAGGTAACAAAGGTAATTTTTCTTGGACCAATGACGTTGATAAAGGGTTTGAATATCTGAAAATGAGAGTAGTACAACATCCTATACTTGTGCTCCCTAATTTTGATAAAGATTTTACCATTGAGTGTGATGCTATCAATCAAGCTATAAGGGTTGTTTTGAGCCAAGAAGGAAGACCAGTTGCATTTTACAGTGAGAGGATGAATGAAACAAAGAGGAAGTATTCTTCCTATGATTTGGAATTGTATGCTATGGTCCAAGCCCTCAAAAAGTGGAGGCACTACTTGTTACCTAAAGAATTTGTTGTTTATACTGATAATCATGCCTTGAGTTTTTTGAATGCATAGGACAAACTCAGTCATAGGTACATGAAGTGGGTATAGTCTTTGCAAGCCTATACTTTCACAATAAAGCATAAGAAGGGCCAAGAAAATAAGGTGGAAAATTCTCTCAATAGAAGGGCACTTGTAGTGCAAGAGATCCAACTCCAAAGCATGGGGGTCAAAGCATTGAAGGATATGTATCATGAAGATTTAGATTTCAAGGAGGTATACAATGTTTGTGAGAAACATTTGAATTATTTTCATGGTGAATTCTCTAACTTTTTATTGCAAAATGGTTTTCTCTTCACAGGAATCCAATTGTCTGTGTGTAAATAATCAGTGAGGGAGAATATCATAAAGGAGAAACATAGTGGGAGTCTTCAAGGTCACTTTGGCCTTGATAAGACCTTGGAACAAGTTAGGAGATTTTACTATTGGCCAAAGTTGTAGGTGGATGTGAGAAGGTATGTGGAAGGCTGCACAATATGTCAAAGGGCAAAGGGAACTTCATCAAATGCAAGACTCTACGAGCCATTGCTGATTCCCAATAGGCCTTGGGAGTGTGTAAGTATGGACTTTGTCTTGGGGTTGCCTAGAAACCAAAGAGGTTTTGATAGTATCTTTGTGGTAGTTGATAGATTTAGTAAGATGGCACATTTTCTTCCTTGAAAATGCACCAATGATGCATCTCATATAGCAGGTCTCTTCTTTAAGGAGGTTGTTAGGATACATGGACTACCTTTAAGCATTGTTTCTGACAGGGATTATAAATTCATTGGTCACTTTTGGAGGACCTTGTGGAAGAAACTCAAGGTAAAAATATGTCCTATAGTTTAGCATACCATCCAAAAACGGATGGACAAACTGAAGTGGTGAATAGATCATTGGGAAACCTCTTAAGATGCCTTACCAAGGAGCATGGACAAGCTTGGGATCTGATTTTACCTCAGGCTGAATTTGCATTTAATGACTCCGTGAATAGGAGCATTATTAGAAGCCCTTTTGAAGTAGTCTATGGCATGCACCCTAGAGGGGTCTATGAACTAAGAGATCTACAAGGAGTTGCTAAGAGAACTGCTCAAGGTGAGGACTTTGTTGTTACAATCAGGGATATTCAACAGCAAGTGAAGGAAACCCTTCAAAAGAATGTTGAGAAGTATAAGGGAAAGGCATATTTAAAGAAGAGGAATGTCCAATTCAAGGTTGGAGACTTGGTGATGGCACACTTGAAGAAGGAGAGACTTCCAAAAGGAAAGTATACCCCAAACTCATGATGAAGAAGATAGGACCTTGCAAGGTGGTCGACAAGTTTGGCCAAAATGCTTATGAAATAGAGCAACCTCCTGGGGTGGAAATCTCTCCTATCTTCAAAATTTCTGATTTGTATCCTTTCAAATATTTTGTGAATGCAGGTGATGGAGTAGGTACAATAGCAATGGGGGATGAACATTGGGTGAAGGAACTACCCCCCAGCCAACCTATGACTCTTGAATGCATCCTAGACACCAAGGAGACAAAGAAGACTAGAAGGAAGGTTTAAAATGAATACCTGGTCAAATGGAAAGGTCTACATGAAGAGGATGTAACATGGATGTCAGAAAATAATATTAAACACCATGGAACTACTGCAGAAGACCTAATCTCAAAGATGACTTGAAATCTTTTTCTTGCTTGGGAGTATGGTGTAGGAGTACCCATGGGTCTAAGGGACCTAGAATAATTTTTCATGCTTTGTTTCTTGGTTACAGATGGAATAAGGTATTATGGACCATTTCAATGCTTTGTAGTAGGTCTTCTAGGTTTTTGGTTGATTTTTTGGTCTTGGTGACCAACTTCTTTGTACAATAAGGTCTCCATCCTCCTTTGTAAGTCTAGTGCATCTTGGAAAAATAAGGAAAAGGGATGCCTTGCTGTATCTAGACACCTGAGGGGAGTCACCTTACTTTTTTACAAGGTTTTAAATGCCTTTGACACATTTTGGAAGGCTTTTTGTGGTCGATTTGGTAGAAGTTGCTCGCATTGCCTTAACTAGGCAATTAGAAGTCAAAGCATGAGATTAGTTGTTTTCCAACATCTCTCTTTTCAAAAGACAGTTGCAAGAAGTTTGAGGGAGTTTTTAAGACTTCAAATATTCCTCTCTTGGTTGAGGAAAGGTTGATGTTGATGTTTTCAAGAAGTTTCAATAAGAAGTTTGTTGTTTTTCCTGTGTTTTTGTGAAGAATTTGTTGATCCCGTACTTGGTACAGACTGTATGTTCACTTTCATGCTCCAAGCCCATAATGGTTGGGTAGGTAATTGAATAATATTTCCTTTGGAATTGGAGTGGTGAGATTTCATTGAGTATCAAGGGAGATATTCCAATTTCTCTATTGAGTGGTCTGAAAACCCTTAAAATCAGGGTTTTGGGTGAAAAATGTATATTTCTTCCATTCCCACATTGTAAAATTGCTAAATATCGGTGGGATGGAAGATATAATGTTGTACTATAATTTCCTTAATGTTTTGGAGAATGGAAAGATCATTGTTGGAAGTTGTGCATGAATTTTGGCTTGACATCTCTATGTGGCAAGCATAATTGACAAGCAAAAAAAATGAGTTTTTTCTTAATTTTGAAGAATCTGTTTAAGATGCACTTAGGAATGGTGGAACAAGTGTGGATAACCTATAGGAGTCTGAATTTTGGCTTTGGGGTGAAGGGGAGAGCCTAGATAGTCAAGACCTAGGTGTAGGTTTGTGAATCAGGCCTTTTGGAGCAGCGGTAGAAAGGGCCATTGTGAGTGATATTTTGATAGTCAAGAGGAAGGGTTTTGGAACCTTGTAGGGGTCCATCTTAGGGGTCTGAACCCATAGGTTTGGTGTCTTAATAGTCTTCCTTGTGTTTTTTATTCTGATTGTCCTATCGGGCAAGGGCTGCAAGCCTTAAGAGAGAGTGAGGTCTAAGTCACCATAGTGATGGGTGTTTGTTGAAACCTAAATGCTAGACGGTTGTTAAACCTTGTTTTGACTTAATGAGACATGATCCAAATGTTTTCAAGCTTTGTGAGTGGTCTGAGTTTTGAACACTACGTGTGTGAGGTTGATCTCTTAAAGAATAGTAGAGTTTAGAACTCATGAGAGTATTTGAGAGAAACATTCAGTGGAGTGACTTTGCCATTTGTGATTGTGAGTTTTCCTTCCCTACCACTCTGCATCATTTCTAAAGCTTATGTAGGCTATTTCAATGGTGTTTGTGGTGGTGGCAGGAGTATTTAAGGTTTGTAAGTACCTTATGCAATAAACCCTCCTTTGTAGGGCTTGATTTGTGCATAGAATAAGCTTAGTCAATAAACATGATGTGAGTAATGTCTTGGAAGCCAGATGAAATGATTGATGTGTTAATGGTTGATTGTAGTATCTTGTTCTTGAGAAACTAGTTGGTAAAAGTAAAAATTTGGTGAGTTGTTTAAGGAATTGAAAGATTCAGAGCTCTTTATCAGGTTTTTTCTTTGAATTCATATAAATTGATGATGACAAAGGTGTGTTAGGATCTTATGGATATAGGTTGTAACATGAAAGATTGGTTTTTGGTTATTTTTCCTAGGTAAAGAAAATTGAGTGGAAGGGTGCCTTGGTGAATGATGAAAGGGTGGATTGTTTAGTGACTCTAATTAGGTTTCTTGTGCACGGATCAATCATTTTTGTTGATAAATAAGATGTTTGAAGCTTGAGGATGATAAGAAGTATTGAAATGAGTTGGCTTGTTGTTGCCTTCTGGTTTGCAAATGAAACAATGTGATTTTTTATGAAAAGAGAGAAATTTTAGTTGCTTATTCAATTTCATCTTCTCCTAATTCAATTGGGTCAGATGTTGGTACAGGAGCACCTAGGTCATCAAATACTTTTCAATTTTGCAAAAGGGATGAGTGTTCAAATTTGTATTCAATAAATCACAAAAGGTCATGGAAAAATGATGTAAAGCATGTTCAAGGTCATATGAGGTCTTATTTGAATGTATTTAAGGTTATGGGTAAGTTCTAGGTGGTCAAAGTGGGAAAATGCAAACAATGCAATAATGTAATATTGTTAAAAGTTGTTAAATTGACAAAAATAGGGAAATTAGGCATATTAAGGGTTAAAAGGGGTAGTTTCAACCAATGGAAAGATAGTTATGGAAAAGGAAATATCTTTAAAAGGCATGTAAAGGAAAGAAAAAGCAGAAGTTTGTGTTCTTGTAATTAGATTTTGAAATAAAAATTCCCTTTCTTTGAGTTTGTAGCATTACTCTGGATTGTTTTGTTTTCTTGTGTTGGTAATTTAGGAACACCCAAAGTTAAATCATAATGTGAATACATGTAAAGAGGAGTTAGTTTCCAATTTCAAGAGTTGGACTTGGTTAGTTTTAGGAAACAAAAGAATAAGAGGCAGTTTTTAGTGCCCGATATAGTCCTTTTAGAAGCAAGTTTGAGAGTCCAATAGGGTTTTTCTTCACTACTCCACCAATGTAGGTCAAGTAAATTGATGGAGCAGGTTAATGTTAGGATTTTTTGCATGTTTTGATGATTGTAAGTGCAGGGAAATGCAAGAATACCATGGTGGAGTTGTTGCTACACTGGAAAATAGAGGATTTTCCTACACAAATTAATGCTACAGTCATGGGTCATGAATAAATAAAGCATGCAGAGGCTTGGAAATGATGTAGAAGGTCTTGGAAGACATAAAAATTAATGTTCCAGCTGGTGGATAGAGAAATAGAGGTTTGCAAGAGTATTTTTCACAAAACCCTCCTTGATTTGTGCTTTTACACCCTATAAACAAGGGTTTATTGGATCAAAACATTTTCATGGTTTTCAATCCCTATAAATGGTGAAATATTGAGTTATAAGACATGCTTGAAGACTTTTTTGAGGTTTTGAGTGATTTGGAATGGTTTTGAAGGGGTATCCTTGGTAAAACAAGCCTAATCTACTAGCCTTTCTTCAGAGGATAGTCTGAAATTTGATGATTTTCTTTATGTCAAACATCTAAGAACTTTGATATGTTGTGATGTGCTAGAGAGTGTTTCTAAATGTGCATTTATTTTTTAATAAGCTTTGAGATAGGAATGTAACTACCCAATTCAATGGTTGACAGACCTACTAGAGGAATATGATATTGTCTGATCAAAACAAAGATGTTTGTTTAAACAGTGGAAAGGATGATATTGAGTGCTTGGTTACTATCAAACTAATGATATGATTGATGTTACTAAATTTGGTTAAGGTGTATAAGACAGGTTTGGTGACTTTGTTGGTTGGATGGGTGAGTATTATGAAGCCTTTTGAGCAAATTGGTGATTAACCACAAGATGATAATCAATATTTTGTTGTAGCATGAGTTTGTAACCTATAAATAGACTACTACAGTCAAAATATGGTGAGTACAGTGCTTGATAATGGACTGATAACAATGAGGTATGGTTTAGTTGATTTGTTTCCTTGGTGAATAAATGAAAGGACGAATTGTTCAAGCATCAATAATCAAGTTTATGTTGTTTTTATGGTGGTTGAGAATGATAAGAATCTAATTGATTAAGTCAAAGTTTTCTTTAATATGTTTTTTTCTTTGAATGAGTCGATTGGAATACTGATTAGTGGAATGATGAATGATGGCCTATGGAATGCCTAAGAGAATTTGAGTGGATTTTGGTTGAATGAAAAGTAGATTTCTGATGAAATTATATTTGATCTTCTCCTAATTGTATTTGGGATTGAAATCCCTTGAAGAAATGATGTTGATGGTGTTTGTTGGATGCTTTGCATCAGATGTACCCTAATGATTGAGTGTTTTGATATGATGCTCTGCATCACTAACTACCTTGTCTATGTTATTGCTTACTATTATGGTTTCATAGATTTTTTCCAAGCATCCATAGTTTATTGTGCTAGTGCACCTTTGCAAGCACATGCCTCATGTGAAGTAATTACATCGTGTTGCTTATGTTGACTTTCTAAAAACCTATATTATACAGTTGAAATTTTGTCATCTATAAACATCTAGTTAATAGTTATGGAATTTGAAGTAATGCTTTGAGTTTGAATGATGTGTAATGCAACGTAACCAACAATATGAATATAAACTACACAAATCTATTAAGTAGAATTCATTAGTTAAGTTCTCTTTAGTCTATTACCTCTGTGTACATTTGAGTGAATCCACTGGAACTAGGAGGTGTTTTCTTGAAACCGCTAATATTAGCCTGTTCAACATCCAAAATCACATGTATTAAAATACTTTTCGTAAAACAATGCTATTAACATGTAATAAATTTATAATTGTTTACTAATTACATACCCAACTAATAGGTGTACTGCAAAAATAAGTAGGTGGAGGACCGGTGTATCCAGTCTCAACATTGTGACCCTACAATTTTATTAAAATAATAAAACTAAATTAGTTAGTCATGCATTTTAGAATCGAAATTTAATAAATTAAATTCAATGAACATGCTGAATTTTACCCAACTATCAATGCCATATGCACAATGCAAAATGTCAGTCATCCTCTCCATCCCCATAGCAACATACGGATCCTATGTAGCAGCATACAGATCATGCATAGTAGCATACGAATCATGCATAGCAGCCTCCTGAGTGTCGGTGGAGTCATATGAACAAGTCACCCCGCAAGATTGACACGCATGGGTTCAAAGGCCACCACCTGAAGACTCCCCTAGATGGCACTATATAGTATGGCTAGTATGATGGATGACACTCCTGGGTCAAAGTGTTGATTGCCTGCAATGTCTCTACATCGGCACTCTCCTTCACAATGGAAGGCATAACAATGTGTTCATGATGCAGCCTAGCGAGAGGTCATCTCCCTTGCCACGTAGGATCCATTTGTGCACTGGGCCTATCCTGAGCCGACCCCCCACCTCTCCCCTGGAACTCCCTCATATCAAAATAATTTGGGATTTGGTTCAATACAAACTCATTGTATAGTTTCCTAAGAAAATATTGGGGGACTTCACAATTGTTGCACAATGGGTAATCAAAGACCAAGTACCATCTATCATAAAAACGTTTCCTAATCTCTTGGTGGTGGCACCAATGAATAGGAAACCTCTTCGCATTGAGGCTAAGATTTTGATTTGTTCTAGGGTCAGTGAATAAAGAGCACAAATCACCTTTAGTAATTTTTAAATCTTTTACTTGTTTATATGATAGTTTATCTGCATAATATGCCCTAGCTTCCTACCTCCTATCTTGCCATCCCATTATTTGTTGGGTTATTGAATCTACATTTTTTAACATCTCTTTCATTGAATTTTCTAGTGTCATTCTTTCTGCAGTTGAAGCATTTGGATCACTCAATCTACTGATAAGATCCTCAATTTATTTTTTGTTGTTTTCAATTTCACTCCTCAAATTTTGTTGAGTGCTAAGAGGGTGTTGAGTGATTGGTGGGGGAGGTTGATTTTATTGAGGAAGATTTTCTTGTTCTTCTTGTTGACGATTTTCAAGATTTGTAGGATTATTTGCATCTCCTACAAATTTAAAAAAAAAATCAAATATAACCTAAAACAAACAAAATCAACTTGAAACTAAGAAATTCAAAACAAATAGCAAACAATACTTACCTCCTACACCTCTTTGTCATCGTGGCACCATCTTTGCAAACAAAAAGCAACTATTGTTGATGGATTTTGTAGAATGCCTCCTCCTAGAATGCGAGCATGAAAATGAGGGTTTTTGGCCGCAGGAAAAGCAGAAAAATAGAGAAGAGCAATGAATGGCTTTCACTTTTTTTTCTTTTAAAATGCCATAATGTGAGCGCGTTATAACACTCTCACATTAGGGCATTTTCAAACTTTTTTTGAAGTTGGCCACAAAAGTGCAACCCAACTTCATGCACCCATCTTGAAATCACATATTTTTAGAAAATATAATGATTTAAGCCTTTAAAAGTTTCAGTTAAATCATTCCAATTGAAGAGGGTTTGATCAAACTACCTTAGATCAAACCCCCTTGGATAGAACCCCGCTAGTTTTAAACCATACCTCTAATAGAGTCTCCTTTACACCTATCAAAATACTGATAAAAAACCACTTTTGATTTACCTTTTGGGGGATCAAATGAATTCATTTAAAATTTACTTTTTCTAAGTATGTAGTCCTTATTTTAAGCTTCCCAAAAAGTATAATTTTAAATAAATTCAATTTTATTATTATGTTTATTTTTTATTTCTTGTGAATGTAGGTTTTTCACCGAAAATAAAGCTCTCTATTCTGTACGTGAAAAAATAGAAGGTTATAAAAAAAAATGAAAAATATGAGTGCACCAGATATTGAATTCCTTGATCCAACAAAAAAAAATTTGAATTTTGATGCAAACAAAAAAAGTTGTGTTATACAGTCTGCCTATGTCTGAATTGTAATTGGTTTGACTTTGAAATTTGATTGAGGAAAAAATATTCAATAAAACACTATGAAACCAATTGGAAGCACTAGATATCGTAGTTACAAATCTAAATTCAAAAAAAAAATAGAATTTTATCCTTCATGGAAAAAAAATTGTGTTATACGGTGAGCGTCACTCCTTAAAAATGGTGTTTAAAGAAAAAAAATAAATAAAAAAATAAAAAATAAAAAAACTAGTTTTCGAAGGAGATGGAAAAAGCAGTGCAATTTGATTATAAATTTTTTGAAAAAAATATATTTAGAATCTACAAAAAAAATGCCACAAATCACTAGTTTTCATCATCTTCCAATTTCTCACATTTTAGCCACTATACATGCACGAAAGTGAAGATTTAGTTAGAAAAAATCAGTTCAGTGTCCAGTTTGGCCAAAAATTGTAAACCAATATTGTGGGATCACCCTAAAACATGATTTCTAGATTAAAAAACTCCAAAATTCTTCACCAGAGCATAGGAAATACCTTCACAAGACATCTACCAGATCCGCACGATCTGAAACAAAATAGTGAAGGAATGCAAAGAAAACATATTTCTCCCAATCCACAAAACACTAATACTGTAGGTAGAACATACATACTGGTGGACACAACTTCCATGTACCATCTCTTCTTTATTAATGTTCTCAAAAGCACTTGGAAAATCATCATACCAACATATCTGCAACACCATAAAGGTAGCTCCATGTACTCACAACATCTCAACCATACATGTACAATCTACAACATACTGAATAGTGTTGACATCAATGACAACATTAATGAAAACACCACCAAACAAGCTCATACTTGCAACAAGGTGTCTGTGTGTATGTATTTCTATGTTCTAACCTCGTGATGTAATGGCTTTTTATGTTCTAACATCATTGTATTGTGTAAGTATTTTTAGTCTAATGCATTTGTTTTGTAGGTCTTCAACTTGGGGGCATGCTTCATTGGTTCAAAGAGTTATCTACTTCCTCTACCATATCCTTTTGGCATCATGATGTTACTTATGTTTAGTAGATCTCCTTTAGTGTGCATATTAGCATAGATTCAAATGCCTGATAAAGTGGGGGGGAAATGTAGTGTCATAAAATTGGACCCCTTACAATTTCACATACATTCTTGCATCTGATTTAGTGTCCACTCCCTTAGAACTTGTGTAGGCTCATTTTATCCCTTGCATCAACCTTTTTCCCCTCTTAGGATGCTCTGAACCCCTTTTCAATAGCTACCTTTGTGTGCCAACTTTGCATCGAACATTATGCTTTTCTCATTCGCGTCATTTTGTAGCATGATGTGTCTAGACACTAGTGCATCGTGCAAATGTTTGCATACCATGCTAGCATCCTGTGATGTTTAAATATTCAAATAACAATTTATGTGCATGTTTTCCACTTTTCAACATTTTTTGTCTATGGTAATAGCTTGGGACATCTTGTAACCACTCGAGAAGCTTCTTTTCCCTCTTTAAAAGTTATCTTTTCAATCCATTTGGTCTTCTAGCTTCTTCTCCTTCTTGGATCCTCTCTCAAAACATTCTAGTATCTTGCTCTTGCTTGCATAGCTGTTTTGTTTATTACAACAACCTCAAGTACTCTCAAGCTCTCTTGGAAACATCCTCTACAACACTCTTGGGTGATCCTACAATACTAGTTTACAATTTTTGGGAGATTTTGATTTTTGCTGAAATCACATATTTTTAGAAAATATAATTATTTAAGCCTTGAAAAGTTCTATTTAAAGGATTCCAATTGAAGAGGATTTTATCTAACCACCTTAGATCAAACCCCCTTGGATAGAACCCCGCTAGTTTTAAACCATACCTATAATGGAGTATCCTTTACACCTATCAAAATGCTGATAAAAAACCACTTTTGATTTACCTTTTGGGGGATCAAATTAATTCATTTAAAAATTATTTTTGTGTGTAGTCCTTATTATAAGGCTCCCAAAAATTATAATTTTAAATAAATTTAATTTTGTTATTATATTTATTTTTTATTTCTTGTGAATGTAAGCTTTTCATCGATTGTGGTTAGGTTGGTCAGACAAACAGAGATGTGTTGAAAAAGATGGCGATTTCAAGATCTGGTGGTCGAGCTAGGGCGTCTGTGCCCTAGATCACTTTCTGTATTTGCTTGCTAGTGCGTCGTGGGGGGACTCTTCCTATGGTCTAGGTGTGAATCTTTCTGTAGAAACTTTCTTTCTTTCATGTTTTCCTTGGCGTGTGGTGGAGGGTTTGGCTTGCGCAGTCAGTTCTGGCCCAATTTTTTGCTCTGTGCTTTGGCAGTCGGGTGTGGGATTCAAAGGGCTGCCATTTGAGAGGATCTATCTGCCTGTGAGGTTGGGTAGGGCTACGCTTAGTGGGAGAGGGGTGGATATTTGGTGCTTGCACATTCTTCTTGGGCTGAAGGTGGTGCGGGCTGGGTATAGGGTTTCATCTTTGCGGCTGCATCCTATGTGTTTTGGTGGATTTGCGGGGGTCTGAGTGCTTTATTTTCTTAGTTGTGGACTATGGGGTGCTTATTCTGGTGCAGAGTGTAATGCTCTTAATTAATTCAGGGTGGGTTTGTTTGTTTGGGATTTCCTCTTTTTATATGGTGCAAGGGGAGTCGTCCAGGACTGGACCCAAGATGGATTTTCGTTCTGCCTTTGGATCGAAACCCTTGCCACAAGGGTCTAGGTTTTATGAAAATAATCTATTTGCACAGAATTTGGAGAAGAATGAGATGGGTTCGTCAGGAGGGTTTTGATTACCAAAGATTAATGGCTGCCTTGAAAGATGTAAAGAGAGGCCGAAAGTTGTGATCTTGATGGAGATGCTCGCGGAAGACATTGATTACTACTCACGACATTCCCTTTACTGTAAATTTTTGGGATTGAAAATCTCGTTGTAGTTTTTGGAGACCTGGGCCTAGAGGACATGGCTACCGGAAGGAGACATAGAGATTAGGCTCCTCACAAATAACTACTTTATGGTTACCTTTGATTGCATGGCAAATAGAATCAATGTTTTTGAAGGAGGCCCTTATTTTTACAATCAGGTGGGTTTGTTTATCAAGCTGTGGCATGCAAGCTTTGATCCGGCTAAGGAGATTCCTAGTCGGGTCCTAGTTTGGGTTAGGTTGTCAAGGCTCCCAGTCGAGTGTTGGCAAGAGGATGTTTTGCATTTACTCACTTCAATGTTAGGTAAACCTGTAGGCTCTTCATAGCAGACGCAGTTCAAAAAGGTATTGAATTTTGCTTGGTTCTGTGTGGAAATTGATTTAAGTAAACCATTGCCAGATTCTCTGGAAGTGAGTGCAGGATCTTATTCATGGGTTCAACAGCTCGATTATGAGACTTTACCATTTAGATGTCGCTTGTGTCATGAGTACGACCACTTACTGCAGAGATGCCCAAGGGCCAAGCCTTTGGAGATTAATTCTTCACAACCCTCCAATGGTCAGCCTAGGGTGGACAAGGGCAAGGGCCCTATTCTGGGTGGTGATACTAGGGAGGAAGGCTTTACTCCTATCCGATCTCAGAATAGAAATAGGGGGTATAAAAGGTCTATGAAAGAGCAGCAGGATGAGGATACTTTTAATAGATTCAAGATTTTGGAGGATTTTAGCCAACAGGAAGTGAATCTTGGCTTGGTTGATTTGGATCAGGGAATTTTGGGCATTGATCAGTAGGGGCATTTGGATGAGCTGGAGCAAGAAACCATCAAGTGGTGAGTTTGGATTCACAGGGTGTCGTGCTGGATGGGGGAGGCCTTGGTCAAGGGCAGCTTAGTCCCGAGGCTTTTCCTGTTCCGCAGGATGATGGGTCCTTATAGTTGGTATCAGATCTAAAGATAGAGGCCCAAAAAGAATTGGGTAGTATTGTGGTGAAGGAGAGTGAGGCATTGTCTCTTCCCATGTGGAAGTCAGGCTTGGAGGGGGGAAAGAATAGTAAGGCATCTCCTCATTTGGGTATCTTGCAAAAAAATCTTAAGAAAGGAGGGGTGGAGAAAGTCGCTAAACTGGGGAGGAAAAAGGATTTGGAGAAGATCAAATTGATAGGGGAAAATTTGGTGGAGTCAGGGTCAGTCAAGACTCTGGATTCTCATTTCTCAAGCCCTTTGAAATGATTGTTCTTTCATGGAATGTTAGGGGCTTGAACAATGGCCCTCAACAAAAAGTTGTTGGGAATTTAGTTAGAGGTCAGTCTCCTGATATTCTCTTTTTACAGGAGACCAAACTTTTTGTGGAGGATATGATGGGTATTATGCCCAAGATTTGGATGAGTGGGGAATGCCAATGCGTTGGTGCTCAGGGTTCTTCTGGAGGGGTGGCCTGTTTATGGAACCCTCAGAATATTTGTCCTCAGTGGTGGGTGTCCTTTAGGTCCTCTATCTGTATGGTTGCCTCTTGTTATGAATCTGGAGAATTGGTTATGTTTTCCAACATCTATGCATTGGTGGATATGCAGGGAAAGCAACTTTTGTGGTCGAATATTTGCTATGTACAAAGTATGGATCATTTTCTTCCATGGATTATTGGGGGTGACTTCAATGCTATCACAGAGATTGCTGAGAAACAAGGTGGTACTATGCAATTGGAGGCTTCTTCCTTCCTATTCTAGGATAATATTTCTATTTTGAATCTAGTTGATATCAAGCTTGGTAATGGACATTTTACCTGGAACAATTGGAGGCCCAGTGAAAACTGCATTGCAGAGCAGTTGGATCAGTTTCTGGTTTCTTGCTTCTCAGTTGGGGATAGGTGGTCTTCTACTTCGAAGATTCTTGACTAGAGGGGCTCAAACCATTGGCCTATAAAGATTACTATCCTCTTGGCTAGGCAGCCCTTCAAGCCCTCCTTTAAATTCCAACTTATGTGGCTATAGGATCCTAAACTCCATGACTTCATTGCTCGGTGGTGGCGGGAGCGTAGACCTTCCTTCGGTATGGCAATGTATGTCTTTACTAAGCTTCTTCAATTTGTTAAGTATAAGATTAAAAATTGGAATAGGAAATGCTTTGGAAATATTTTTAATGCCAAGTCTAATGCACAAACTAAGCTAGATGGTATAACGAGGGTAATCAGGGAGAATGGGGTGTCTAAGAGCTTGATGTAGGAGGAATCTAGGGCCTTGAAAGCTTTGGAAGAATGGGAGCTGGGAGAGGAGATCTTTTGGAAACAAAAATCCCATATTGAATGGCTTAAGGAGGGGGATAAAAATTTTGCCTTCTTTCATTTTGTCAGGGCGCAAAGGCATGGTAACTCTATTCCTCTTTTGGTCACGGATAGGGGAGAGACTTTGACTTCTTATCAGAGTATTTCAGAGGAAGCTATTCACTATTTTTCTTCCCTATTTAGAGAGGAGCTGTAGGGGATTTCGGTGGAGGAGGCTCAGGTTCTTTCCTATATTCCTCAGTTGGTGTTGAGAGAGATGAAGGAGGATCTTATGGGTGAGATTACTTTAGAAGAATTGGAGAGGACAGTGTTTCAGATGAAGAAAGGAAAAGCCCTTGGCCCTAATGGTTTCCCAATTGAGTTTTTCCAAGAGTTCTGGGAGATCATCAAACTTGATTTATTAGAGGTGGTTAAGGAGTCGCAGTGGAATAAGAAAATGTTAAAGGCCCTGAATGCCACCTTTTTGGCACTTATTCCCAAGTGCGAATGGGAAAACAGGTTGAGTTGTTTCCATCCTATTTCCCTTTGCAATGTGGTGTATAAGATTATTACAAAGCTAATTGCTAATAGGTTGAAAAAGTGGCTACAGTTGCTCATTTCTGAGGAGCAAAGTGGTTTTGTGGAGGGCAGACAGATTCTAGATGGGGTTGTTATAGCTACTGAGACCATCCACTCTATGGCTATGTCTAGAGAAAAGTCTATGTTCATCAAACTTGATATGGCAAAGGCCTACAATAGAGTCTGTTGGTCCTTTCTTCAAAAGATCCTGGCTAGTTTCGAATTTGGGGATGATTGGATTCAATGGGTTATGAGTTGCATCACATATGTTTCTTTCTCTATTTTAACTAATGGGGAGCATTCTGAGTTGTTTGAGGCTTCTCACGGGATAGGGAAAGGTGATCCTCTCTCCCTTATTTGTTTATTTTTCTTGTGGAAGGATTGGGACGCCTTCTGAGATGACAGGTGGAGTTAGGCTTTATTCAGGGGTGGAGGTGGGGGGTGATTTACCCCCTCAATCACATTTGTAGTTTGTGGATGATACTACCTTGATGGGGGTTGCCACTATTTGTGAGGCAACAAATTTTTGCAAGGTGTTGGGTATGTACCTTGGGGCTTCAGGTCAATCAATTAATGATGACAAATCTTCCATCTATTTCTTTAATACTCTGAATCCTATCTAGAGGAGAATAGATCAAGTTCTTCGATTCCAGATTGGGACCCTTCCTTTGTCTTACCTTGGATTTCCTGTTGCAGTGGGTAGATTAACAAGGGAGTCATGGCAGCCTATCTTGGATAAACTTTGGTTAAAGGTCACTCACTGGACCACTAGATGGTTGTCCTTTGTTGGGAGGGTTCATTTGCTGAAGTTTGTGATCCAGGCTCTTCCCATTTATCGATGTATGTTGCAGGTGGCCCCTAAAGGTTTTGTGGCAGAATTGGACTCACTGGCTAGATAGTTTTTATGGGTAGGCAACCTCCTGTCTTCCAAGTGGATTTTGGTTTGATCGGACATGGTGTGTTGCCCTAAGCAGTTGGGGGGCTTGGGGTTGAGGCAACCCGCTTTAGAAGGGTTGGATTTGGTGGAAAAACTCTATTGGAGGTGGTGCATGGAGAAGGACAGGGTTTGGGCTAGGATCCTTTCCTTTAAGTATATTCAGGGCACTCCTGGGGAAGATATCCCTCGTTATCCCTTGGTTGGTAAGGGATCAGCGGTTTGGGCTACCCTTAAGAAGGGAATTGCGTTCATCAAGGATGGCTTGTTTTGGATCTGTCAGTGTGGGACTGAGGTTCAATTTTGGTACGACTCTTGGGATGGCCATCCTCCCATCCTCACTCAGTTCCCTAATTTGGTGGCCTTGAGTAGGAGTTTCAGTGATGTTGGTTGGACGAGGGTAAGTGATTTTAAGGTGCTTTCTTTTCAAGGTCAGCTTGTGAGTGCTAGATGGATGACTCCTGAGGAGTGGCCAACAATTGGTATGGTTGAGGATTGTAGAGATCTACATAATATTCTCTCAAGCAAACAGTGTAACCCCCTAAGGGATAAGGATATTCTTGCATGGGCACCTAATCTGAAAGGTCACTACATGGTGGCATCAGGTTATCGGAGGTTGCTTTCTCAAAGGGTTGAGGGGGTGGAAGTTCCTTGGTGGAAAAAGGTGTGGAATAAGTTTTCTTGGCCAAAATGCATCTGCTTTGCCTGGATTTTGACTTGGAACAGGTGTTTGACATGGGACAATATTCAGAAGCGTGGGTTTCAGGGCCCGTCTAAGTGTGTGTTGTGCGGGAATGGGATTGAGGACTCTTCACATCTATTCTTCTGGTGCCCTTTCACCCCACAAATTTGGCATTCTTGGTGGGCTATTTAGAATAGTCCCTATGTTCATGCTTCCTCCTTAATGGATTTTTGGACTAGCTTGGGCAAGCCTCCCTCGATGGCCTCTTTTTTGTAGGACGTGTGGTAGGTGGGACCTATTTTCTTGTTGTGGTAGATTTGGCTGGAACGTAATAGGAGGATTTTCAAAGGGGAATTGTTGCAGGTCCATTAGGTGTGGTTTAGAGTTCTTGGGATGGTTCAGAAGATGATTCAAGCTAAGGGTGATAGGGAGCTACCTCTTGAGAAGAAAGATGCAGAGTTGGTGGCTCGGCTGGGTATCCAGGGGTTTACCCTTGTTGTATCGTGGGGCTAGAAAGGTAGGCAGGTGGGGCAGTGTGTCCAGCGGCAAGGAAATTGGTAGCTTCCCCCTACGGGAACTTTGAAGGTTAATACTGATGGTTCTTCCAAAGGAAATCCTGGTCCTGCCAGAGTTGGTGGGGTTGGTAGGGATTCTTCTAGCTCGGTGGTTTTTCTTTTTTCCATACATAAGGGGACACAAAATATCAACCTCATGGAAGGTTGGGTGATTCTTCATGCCTTGGAGAGGGCCTTTGAGCTTGGATGGTGTAGGGTTATTTGTGAATCTGATTCTCAGGTTCTGGTTAATTTACTCAATAAAGGAAGGATGTTAGATGTGAATTGGCAGTTGGTGGTGTTGGTGCAACATATTTTGCAGGTTGGTAATCTTATGGAGAGAGTGTCTTTTTTCCATATTTCGCGTGAATGGAATAGGGCGGCTGATTGTCTAACCAAGTGGGCTTCAGAGCATCTAGAGGATTGGAAGATTGAGGATTGGGCTCAAATACCTCAGGAACTTAGTTCAGATTTGGAGAGGATTCCTGCGGAGGACAAAGGGGGCATTGACTGATATGGTTTTGGGTTCTGTTGTGTATTTTGTTCTTTTCGGGCTTCTACCTTTGATTTGTGTGTAATGCTAGATTCCATTATTCAATAATTTTTTACCCTTCTTTTTATCAAAAAAAAAAAATGTAAGCTTTTCACCGAAAATCAAGCTCTCTATTCTACACATGGAAAAATAATAGATTATAAAAAAAAAATGAAAAATATTAGTGCACTAGATATTGAAGTCCTTGATCCAACAAATTTTTTTTGAATTTTGATACATACAAAAAAGGTTATGTTGTATACAGTCTGCCTATGTCTAAATTGTAATTGGTTTGACTTCAAAACTTGATTAAGGAAAAAATATTCAATAAAACACTATGAAACCAAATGAAAGTGCTAGATATTGTAGTTACAAATCTAAATTTGAAAAAATTAGAATTTTATCCTTCATGGAAAAAAAGCTATGTTGTATATAGTGATCATCACTCCTTAAAAATTGTGTTTATTGAAAAAAACTAGTTTTTGAAGGAGATGAAAAAAATAAGTGCAATTTGATTCCAAAATTTTTGAAAAAAATATATTTAGAATCTACAGAAAAAATTTCACAAATTGAACTAGTTTGCATCATCTTCAAATTCCTCACGATTTAGCCGCTATAGGTGCTCAAAAGTGAAGATTTAGTTAGAAAAAATTAGTTTAGTGTCCAGTTTGGCCAAAAATTGTAAACTAGAATTGTGGGATCACCCTCTTAGCTCTTGAAGCTATCTATCTTTGTCTCCTTCCTTGGCTTCCTTAAGCCTTGCAACTAATATCTCCCTTGCCTTGTGTTTGTGAGCATCTTGGGATTTCACACATCCCCTATCTATTGCATCTATATTTTGTGATACAAGTTCTCCTCCTTGAGCAAGGATTGATTTTATCACCTATACTTCATTACATAGGTTCTCCTCCATGGTTGGGCTTGCTTTTATCACTCATTGCATACTTCATTTATCTCTATCTATATGTCTGTCTATGGAGGTGGGAACACCAAAACGTGGGTTTGAATGAGGCAAACCCCTATACAACCCCAACATTTTCTCTAGATCTTATGCATGCAGGTATTGAAGAAATTCATTTGTTGGAGGCTTCATTACCCGAGTTGTTGCGAGAAGTTTCTATCTCTTCTTCTCTTTAGTTCTATCATTTAATTTACTTTATTTCAATGCTATCGTATTCTATTATTTTCTTATACTCTAGAAGTTCTTAGTAATTAGATTGCTAGTAGTCACTTTACTACTTTTTGTGACATTCTTTGTTTTTGGTCTGTACAAGATGCTAGCATGTTGTGTTGTCATCTGTATTTCATGTTGTCATCCTTTGGCTAAGAGCCTATAAGTCTATCTAGAAAACCTTTATGACCTACTCTTTCCAATTCTTGAACTCTCACATTGTTCCTTGAGGTAGTTTAGGGTAGTTTTCCCCTTGGGAATCTCTTGAGAATAAAGAGACTCATGAGTAGTGAATCCCCCTTCTCTACAATAACCTATTCTTTCTTTCTACTATCCTTTAGGGTTCCATAAATAATCTACTCCTCCATTAGCTTTTTGAGCTTCTTTGTGAGGATTCTTATCCCCTCAGTTCTATTTTAATTAAATAATGACTTATCTTTAGGATATTCTCCACATTAGTAATAATTCCCTATATTTTATTTTCCAAGTCATTCATATGACTCTCATAATCTATTTTTAAAAAATTAATAGATTCCTCAACATCATCAAACCTATTATAAAAATCCCTCCTCATAATCCTAGACTAGTTCCGCTCCTGATTAGTGATTTTCTCTTATAGACCATAAACTTTGATATTGGTTTTATTATTCTAAAAAGAACCATTTAGAAAATTTAAATTAGTTAGCCACTCATTTCCTAACAATCCCGAGGACGTAATAAATATCCTCTCTATTAGCATGGAGATAAGAAAAACCTTTAGATAGAGGAGGGATGTTAGCAACACCAATGTTATCTTTAGTAAAGCCTCTCTTTAGGGTCAGGATTCCCATGACCACTTTGTCTCTCACTTTCTCCTTTCCTTTTCCAGATGCTTCCCCATTAGGCTTTGAGATTTGTTTAACCTTCCTTTACAATTTGACCCCTTCCACATCCTCTTCAGTTTGAGAGCCCTCCAACCAAGAGATAACCTTCTTCACTTTCTTCCTTAGAGAGTTATTCTTCCTAGCTCCCCTTATTTTCTTTTGATCCTCTCTATCAGAGGAAAGAAAAAAGAAAAATTCTACTTAGTCATCACCCTCATCATCTTCCCTCCACTCATCATCATCCTCATTCTCACTAGAGTCTGGGTTCATATCAAAATACTAGATAACTATTAATTATTGTTTTTTACTTGCATTACCCTTCCCCTTGGACTCAACATAGGGGTTTGGTTTTTTACACATTCCATGATTAGGAGGATTAAACCCTCATGAAACATTAATAGTTTTGGATTTTTCATGAGTTCCTTTGTAGAATAATCTAACGAGGCTAATAAGAAATAAGGAAATGACACCAACAATTTATGCATAAAGTGATTCAAAAACATAAAATTAATACCTAGAGGATAGCTATGTACATGTCATCCAAAGTTATATATTGCATGATAGCCTCTACCACATCTACCCAAATGGTTTTTATGGGGAGACAGTCATAGCCCCAAGAGGATAGTTTCACTAGTTTCCCTCATTCATCACCCTTGAAGAATCGGTTAAGGGCTTCATCATTGGCCTTTCTATCATGAAAGAACTTTCTTCCTCGCATCAGTATCCTAGTAATTATCACTATCACCTCCTCAATTATATAAATTTCCTTTCTATTCACTATTAATACTTTATTCTTCTAGCCCTTAATAAAAATACCAGAGGCTTCCAGAACATGTATATGGAGCCTCTCCAAGTAGGGAGTCAAGATTTATTCTTCCATAATTTTCTAAACCTTTGGATTCTTGTGGACCTCATTCAATGATAGGGGCTCCCCATAGCTTCTCTCATCCCATATTAGCAAAAAAATTTCAGGTAAGCAAACATTTTTTTCCCTCAACTCCTGATAGATACAAAAAGGGTAAGTGATCCACTTATTACTTGAAAATAATGTGAGACCTTTGAGTGTTATTATCCCCATGTCCCATCCTTTCTCAATATATGTGTTGAATTTCATTAATTAAAATGGTAAGAGCTTCGATTGGTACAAAAGAGTACCCATCATAAATCTTTAATGATATCCTTCTCACAGCTTCATTTGCAAAGAATTCCACCAAATTATTTCCCTCACAAAGGATATGAGTAATCCTTATGTCATCAAATGATTAGAGCATAATTAGGGAATCAAAAATTAAATTGTTAATAGACCAACTAGGGGGTGATTATTTCGAAGACATCTTATATTATTTAGTGAATCTCCCTCCAACCAAACCTTCTTATAACCTCTATTATAGGAAAGTTTTATACCACTATAGTTTCATTATTAACTAAGTATTAATTTTATGTTTAATTTATCATCTCACCACTATGTATAATGTAAATTCTTCATTTTAATCAACTCAAGTGGTATTTCAATATCATCAAAATAAAATATCATAATATTTATTTTAATAAATAAATTATATTAAATAATTACTTAAAATTGGTGTACCATCATAATTTGTTTGAATCTCATCTAAGTATTTTGGTATGATATAATTATAAAATGGTGATCGTGTATATTATATCCAAAATAAATATCTTATGTATATTGAGGTTGAATGATGTGACATTCCATAGATTTTGTGGAGGAAAGCTTAGGTGCATAAGGAAGTTCAACCTTATTAGGTGCTAAAAGTGATTATCAAATTATAACATCTTTACCTATAGCTAGCATTTTATACATGTATGTCCATGTATATGGTAATCATTTGAAGTAGCCTTGGCATAAAAAATAAGGTTTATCCTAAGGAGGTGATTGAATGATATGAAGGATAGGATGAGTAGATGCATAAGACATATAATCATTAGGAGAAAGGAGTAGTCAGATATTGAGTGTTTCCTCCCATGAGAAGATTCTTGATTAAATCCACACTATCATTCAACACACTATGATAAGATAAATGAATAATAAAACCATGTGATAATACAATTAATACATGATAAAAAATAAGATTAATCAAACTATTTTACTTATATAACATTCAACTATATCATAAACTCACTAATAAATAAGATATTATCATCTAAATAGTTGTATGTAAGAATATATTGATATAATAATAAAATTTATTTACAATAAGTTCTCACTACAAGTGCAATAATAGATTCAGCTAAGGAACATGAGGCATTGATAATATTAACATCAAAAGTAATAGATTTACATAAAACTACAAGCTATCATCATGGAAAATTTCTATTTCAAATGGGTATCCATAGAACCAACATAAGATGTGAAATAATTATCATCCAAAGGAACATTATTATTTACATAAAAAAATTTAATGCATGTAGCTCATTATCCTTAGATTAATCATAATGTGCATTAGGAAAAGAACATGAATTTATATAAATAGACCTATCATGAATTGTAAGAGAATTAAAATCATAAGACATCACAATATCATGAATAGGTAAGAAATATATAACTCCATTAATATCCATCACATAAGGTGGGCCCCAATATCATACATTATATATTCATTATGTACATACACATTGTGACACATGCCATGAGAGAGAAAGGATTAATATGAAGCTCATGGATAAGTGAGATGAGAAAATACAAAGGAAAAGGATAATCACTAACTTTTAAAGAAGGGAAATGAATTTACATGGTAGAATAATATTCACCTCCATTAAAAATATGTTCCCATTCGTAGCATTCCAAGATATGAGAGTATAAATTTGGAAGGATTGAAAGTTAAAAATATAGGAATGCATCATAATAAATAACATATGCATGCAAATTAAGTGAATAAAATATCTTATGAGGATCCATAATGATGGATAATATAAGGTTGGGGAGAGGGGACCAAATAGATATACTACATTGAAGGCCCAAATTTTTATGTGATGATAAAAGATAAAAATGGTGAATCCATATCATAGATAAACGAAATAGAAATTTATGTACTAAAACAATATATCTCAAAACCCTAATTAGAATGAAGGATAAACCAATAGTAAAAACTTAGGTCATATAAGAAGGTTGAGCAATGTAAGATAAAATAATACACTTACATAAATATGCAAGCTAATTAAATAAGTTGCTCAAATTAAATAAATAATTAACTAGATAAATGAGCTAGGAACAATATCAAATAATTAAAATAAATACATTACTTATAGAAAAAATAAAATAAAGTAAATGTGAGGTATTCAGCTATAGATATAATAAAGATTATAATATGCATATTTCAAATATTTTCTCACCAAATTAACTGAAAATAAGGCCCTATAAGATGACTATTATCAAATTTAAAATTTTAATTAGGAAACTCTCAGATCCACTTCCACACATGTGGACTTGTTCTTTGCAAGTGTAGATTTGAACCTATATACATAATTCGATATTTAATGTATAGATCTAATCTAGCTAGATTATATCGTATAGAACTTGATTTCCTATGTATGATATGAAATAGGTGGTTTAAGAAGCACCTTTGGTATTTTTTTATTGTGAGCTTGCCATGTGTTTTCCTTAGTGATGGGACAATTTGACAATGATAAAATAAGGTTGACAATAGTAATTAAACATACAATATGCTTCTCTAATGGTAATGCCATTTTGATGTGTAGACACCCAAATCTAACTAACACTCATTTTCATACCATCATCTCCATCTTGACACCTAAAAATATTCACTCATTAAAATGATTGATATTACACTAATTAATCTAAAAAATAAGCTCTAATTTAAATAATATTTTATTATTTAATTATTTTAAATAAATTATTTTCCCATAAATATTCAAAATAATAAAATAAATCTATTAACTGTAAATAATCTAATAAATTTTTTTAAAAAGCATGATAAATAAAATAAGCTAATTTATTGATAAAAATAATGTACAAACCTTTGAAATGAAAACATTAGTTAGCAAATAAAAATTAAATAAGTTAGCTCTTTCAAGAAAAAGAAAAAGAAAATCCATTAAATGGATAAGTTTATGAATTAGCTAAATATAACAACAAACTTAGCTAAATATAACAACTATCCTCATTCAATCTACCTTCAATGTCCACCTTTAATGGGATAAATTCTTAATTTGAGAATGAATCTTACCCATCCATCCATATCCTCAAAAATTTAAAAACTAGAAAAAACATTTTACTTTAGATAATTCCAATCCCAGTTGAGCAAGTAGATGTTGGAGCAACAAACATACAAGTATCAAAATCAAGAATATATCCACATAGAACTCTATCAAAATTTTATATTGAATTAAAGTAGTGAATTTTTATTATTATTTTTAATTCTTATTTATATTCTAATTTACACACTTACATGATGTAACAATTCCTTATCCTTTTCAATTGACTTCTAGATGTGCACAATAGATTCAAGTCCTAAATGCTTAGGGTTAGTTTTTAAACATACCATCCCAACATGTATTTTAGGATAATTCATACTTTAGTTAACACCTAACAACTAATAAAGATGGAGGGAATAAGACTCAATTTAAAAATTTGAATTTAAAAGTTCAAGGTTCAAATTTGTAGGTGTGTAAATGATATGTATGAATTCCACACTCACAAACTTGAATGAGGACAACAAATGATAAATATATAAAATTATGATCAACTTCTAAAAATGAACAATGAATGAATTATAATTCAATAATATTATTTTTCAACTCTTATACAAAATATATCATCTTAAACACTAATCTATGTAACCTCAATATTATAAACATAAAACATCCTTGAAATATGATTTTCACCATTACAATAGTCCTAAACACCAATAGTAGTTGGATGCATTTCTCAAGAATGCTAAATGAAGAAATATTCATGCTACCAGTTAGTAGACCTTTTTCAACCAATCAATAAATCTTCTAGTTTCATAGAAGGACACTAAACAAATAAGGAATGAACATTCAATGAGATCGTTTCAAAATATTTGATGTTTTCAATATTCACCTTAAAATTTCAATTATATCTAATGGGATAAATTCTTACTTTGAGATTGAATCCTATCCATCCATCCATATCCCCAAAATTCTTACTTTGAGATTGAATCCTATCCATTCATCCATCCATATCCTCAAAATCCTAAAAACTAGATAGTATCTTTTACTTCAGATCATCCTAATCCCACATGAGCAAGTAGATGTCATTCAAATGAGCAACAAACATACAAAGTTTCAAATTCAAGAACATATCCATGTAGTGCTCTATCAAAAAAATATATTGAATTAGAATAGTGTATTTTTAAGATTGTTTTTAATTCTTATTTATATTCTAATTTGCATACTTACATGGTGTAACAATTCCTTATCCTTTTCAATTGACTTCTAGATGTGCATAATAGATTCAAGTCCTAAATGCTTCATTTAAATTAGGGTTAGTTTCTAAACACACCATCCTAGCATAGATTTTAATATAATATGTACTTAACTCCTACAATTAATGAAGATAGAGGGAGTGAGACTCAATTTAAAATTTTAAGTTTTGAATTTCAGATTCAAATTTTAAGTATGTAAATGATATGTATGAATTCCACACTCACAAACTTGAACAAAGATAACAAATAAAAAACAATAAATGAATTAAATCAAATAATATTATTTTTCAAATTTTTATATAAAAGATATGATCTTAAACACTAAGCTATGCAACCTCAACATGAAACATTCTTGAAATATGATTTTCACCTTTACAACATTCCTAAAATGCAATAATAGTTGGATGCATTTCTCAAGAATGCTAAATGAAGAAATGTCCGTGCTACCAATTAGTAGACCTTTTCGACCAAACAATAAATCTTCCAGTTTCCTAGGAGGACAAAAACGAATAAGGAATGAACACTCAATGAGCTCGTTTCAAAATATTTGATGTTCTTCATAGTCACCCTAAATTTTCAATTAATAATTTGGATTAGATTTAACACTACTTCTTGTCAGAGTTGCATTTATAATTGCATTATATAAGTAAATTGTTTTTCGAGAGAGGCTATAACAATCTGTTAGAGATATGAGTACTGATATTGTTTACAACATTTCACATTGTTTGTACGGTGTCTCGGCATAAGAACCGCGCAGTCGCATGTGTTAAGCACTGATAAAAATAAGGTCAAACATAGTGTCTTGAATTGGGCAATGATACGGATCATTTGCTGTTTCTATTGAAATCTGAAAAAACCGTAGCACATTGCACATACAAGTGTTTGTTCCGAGCACAACGCCTTTTTAGGACTTGTTAATTTAATAATTTGATGAGGACAAAATCTTGTTGTAGTTTGTGATCTCGATGGCAATATCTTTTACGGGCTGTCATGTCTGTTTTCTTAAGATTGCTGTCTTCCAATTTCTTCATTGATCATATAACACGGTAACATATAATGATGTAAACGCATTTTCAATAGAGTACAAACAATAACACAGAATTAATTGCAAGATACGCTTCAGAATCTTTCAGCATTAAGTTATGTTTGAATAGGGAAGAGTTTAGGTACATAGAATTGGGGCAGCGAGAGTACATAAAAATGGGGCAACATTATTTGCCTCTTTTTTATATGTGGTTTTTGAATAGAGTGGGCGTATGATCAAAGCATCCTAAAGAATTCTCAATGTTTCAAGAAGAGTCACGTACCTAAAACATTTCTTTTTCCGTCTCCCCATATTAGTTTGAGCAAATTTAATATTTCTCGGTCTCGCTCCAGATTGACACTTTGGGACTTGTAAATGGTGTTGGTTGTCCAAATTTCTCAATCTTTAGTTGTGGATAATCAAATACCAAGTGTTAGGAGTTGCACCTTGGTTAGCCAAATTTATTATTCCATGAGTAATTCACTTCGATAATAATTGTGCTTGGTGTTTACTGATGTTTCAAGGCAGATCCATTGGCCTTTGCTCCATATATGCCCCCAATGACTCCTCTTCTCGAATCAAATTATGGGATTGGATTGTAAATAACATTCCAACAATTGAAGGGGTTTGAGGAGGTGACTTTAACATGGTGGAAAACCACCAGGATAGAAGTTGGTATAGTCCTCTTAAACTTTTCCAAAAAGAATCTGACGTTTGGATATTAACTAGGAATACAATGGGAGTTGTTGATCCCATTGCTGATGAAAAGGACTCTCATTCTCATCATTGGTTTACATGGTCTAACTCACGAGAAGGTGAATTAAGAAAGCTTAGCCATCTTGACCAATTTTATGTAGCTGATTCTTTATCCATTATCCCTTCTTCACATAATACTCTTATTAAAGTTGATGATGTTGCCTCTCTTTTAGACCACCTCTCAATTTTGTTGTCTTGTTATCTCTCTCCTTGCCCATCTCACACCACTAGTTTGCCTTTCAAGTGTTGCAAGTATGAATGTGTTGTCATTGATGTCAACTATGTATTGAGACAGTTTGTTGCATGATGAAGATGTCGATGATATTGAGAAAATTATGAATAAGAGTAAAACAGGTTGTTGTAGGTTGTGCATGTATAGTGGAGATATTGAGGAAGTATTGTGAGTACATGGAGCTATCTTTATATTGTAGTTTCTTGAGATATGTTGGTATGCAGTAATATGTTGAGATGATGTCTCTAGTACTTGGTTTCCAAATACTTTTGAGAAAATTTGATAAACAGAGAAAATAATGTTGTGCAAGTGTTCAGAATGCGCTCCAGGATGTCTTATGTGTTTTTTCTGTGTTCATGCTATGCCTGTGCAGATCTAATATGTTGTTCAAGGTTTTTATTAGTTGCTATGACCAGAATTTGGGTTTTTGGATTGCTGTGCAAAGTGATATTTTCACCAGTGTGCAAACTAGTTTTTTAGTGGTGTTTTCTATGGTCCAAGAGAAATGTATTTGCTTCGCATTTCTCTGCAGTTTGGCTTTAGGTTGTGTGGATCTAGGGAGTTGCTTCTAATGTTTGTATCTTTCAGAATTTAAGGTTTCACTTGATTTAGTGCAGTACAGTGTGTGTTTCATGTGTTAATGTACAAATGAGGTTAACCAAATGTTCTAGGTTGAAGTATTTCTATAATGCGATTTTGGATGAAGTCTTTGTTGGATCTCAGGTGGTTCATGGATTATTCCAGATTGTGCTCAAGTGAATTTTGTTGTCCAGAAGTTTCAGGTTGATTTAAGGAAGTGTGTACATAATGTTTTATGGTGTTTGGTATGGGTATTGGTCAACCTAGTGTTAACACTACATACAAAGTTTATGAAAGCATGTTGAGGTGTGTTAGAATTTATTTGGGTCCTAATTAAAGATTTATATTGGCCGCTTTCATTCCTATCCACAGTGGGAATGTTTGGGTGCCGACCTAATTTTAAATTTTAAATGTAACGGATAGTTGTTGACCTTGGAGAAGGTTTTCAAGGTTGAGGATGATATAAATAAGAGTGGTGTTGTCGTAAGATGCAAAAGAGAGGAAAGATAGATACGAGCTAGATGCGAGTGATGAATGTGATGTGAATTACAAAATTATAGATACAAATTTGAGCAGAGTAGTGCAAACTTCAAAGTGTTGGACTCCTAAATGCAGTAAGTTGAACGTGTCTGCAATCTTTCATGCAAGGTTGTGAAAGTGTTGGAGCATTTGTGGTGGATTCCTTGTTGCATTGAGAAGTTATTATTTGTGTAGCATTTCTCTTCTATCTTGTTTGTTTCTTTATATGGCAATGAGCTCTTACTGTGCAAGCCTTTTTGGATAGTGTGTCCTATTTTGGCAGTGAGCCCTTGTACTATTTTTGCAATTACTTATTGTGAGCTAATCTTCACTATGGTTTTCCTCTCATTGGGTTTTTCATATAAATCTAGTGTTCTCTTGTGTATGGTGTTGTTATTTCATTGTTGTTATCTTTATTTCATGATTAATCACTTTAACAGAATAAGGGTTTAATGAATGTTTGTGGATCTAATTACTGTTGAGGTTTTTGATGTTTTAATTTATTACAACTAATTCACCCCCTCTCAATTGTTGTGTTCATTCAATAGTTGGTATCAAACCAAAGTTCCTTGGATAAGATCTTAACCGCTTGAGGTAGATTCAGGATCGTGAACAAGATAGATTGCCCTAGATTTGATGGAACAAACTATGCATTCTGGAAGACAAAGATGGAAGGATATCTGGCATCTCATAGATTTGAGATTAAAAAGGCAATAAAGACTCAATATATTGCACCTCCAAATGGTCCAAGCACAAGTAATGAGATCAAGGAACATGAGGCAAATGCTAAGGCAAGACTTATTCTAGTGAATAGTCTTTCAAATTTTGAATTGGTAAAAGTTATGAATCTTAGGACTGCTAAAGAAGTTTGGAATAATTTTGAGAGCATTTATGAAGGAGATGACAAGGTTAAACAAAAAAAGTTACAAAATCTGAAGGCACAATTTGAGATCCTATAAATATCTGAAGATGAAATAATTACAACCTACATGCAAAGATTTTATGAGTTGGTAAGTGCAATGAGAGGTCTTAGTGCACAAGTCAAAGAACCAAGGGTGGTAAAGAAAGTTCTCAAAACTCTTCCCGATTCGTACACTCTTCCTGATTCGTACAATGAAAAGGTATCTGCTATAGAAGAAGTTGTAAATTTTAATTTTTATTCTAGAGATGAGTTGATTCGTACACTAACTTTATTTGAAATGAGAAAACTTGGTTTGAAAACTAGCACAATAGTAGAGATTGCTTTTAAGGCTAGAAAATCAAAAAAGGTTGAAGATTCAGATGGAGAAGAACTCGATGATGTGGAAGCTAACTTTGTAAGAAGGATGAAAAAGGGCAATGGTAAGTACAAAGGTAAACTACCTTTCAAGTGTTTTACCTATGGAAATATAGGTCATTATGCTTCAAGATGTCCAAACAGAGCTATAAGCAATAAAAATAAGGAGAATAAAGGCAAAAATGATTAAAAGAAGTTACTATGTCAAAAAAGATGTTGGAATTTCCAATGATGAATCTGATTATGGAGATGCTGATGAAAATGAATGCTTGTTCTTAGCTTTAAAAGATGAATCTACTTGTGCTAACTCTGAAATTTGTGTGAAGGAAAGTGTTTCGAAGAAGAAGGATAAGGTTGAAGGTACTTTAAATTCTACTTTTCATGTTAAACATGATAAGAACTACTAGGTTGTTGATGGTGGTTTCTCTAATCACATGACCGAAGCCAAAATTAAGTTTGTTAAACTTGAAAATTATGATGAAGGATTAATTAAATTTGGAGATGATTCAGGAGCTAAGATTTATGGAATAGGTTCAATCAGTTTTGATGGCAAGCATAATATTGAAGATGTTTACTATGTTAAAGATTTAAGGCACAATCTTTTGAGTGTTGGAAAAATATGTAGCAAAGGATATAATCTTATGTTTAAGGATGAAAGATGTGAGATCAAAAAAAGGTCCAGAACTATGATTGTTGCTGGTAAGAGGACAAATGGAAACATCTATTAGCTTAAGGGTGCTAATGGTCATTGCTTTATGTCTCAAAATAATGATAGTTGGTTATGGCACCAAAGGATGTGTCACATGAATTCACCTCCAATGAGTTTAACATGTTTGTGAAGTTCATGGAATAAAAAATAACCTATTTTCCCCTAGAACTCCTCAACAAAATGGAGTGGTTGAAAGGAAAAACTAGACTATTCAAGAATTTGCTAGGACTATGATGAAAGAAGAAAACCTACCGGAAGTCTACTAGAGAGAAGTAACTCATACAATTATTTACATACTTAACATAGTTCAAGAAAAAGATAACACTACAAAGACTCCCTATGAGTTATGCTATGGAAGAGTTCCTACTGCAAAGTACTTTAGAGTATTTGGAAGCAAGTTTTATATCAAAAGAGATGAGGAAAACTTAGGAAAGTTTGATGCTAGGTCTAATGAAGGTATCTTCCTTGGATATTCTACTATTAAGAAAAGCTTACAGATGTTACAAAAAAAGGATAGGAAATATATTTGAAAGTGTTGTCGAATATTACATTATTGTCGCATTACCAGACAATTCCATATCAGCTCTTTTGTTTAACCATGCAACCACATGGCTCCTCACCTCTTTAAATGCAATTGTATTATCATTGATTGTCATTGCAATAAATTACATTTTCCTTCATATGGTATCAGAGTGATTTCAATCCCTGTGCCTATGTGCCAAAGTCTACAGGAAGAGAAGGAATTTGTAAAGCTAAGTGACAAGTATGGTGTAGAAACTTGTAGAAGACAATGATCTCCATAAAGATATTTGCCTCGACATTTTATTACTGGTCATGAAGATATTTGCATTGGCATTTGATTGTAGGAGCTACATGAGGTGTTGAGATTTGCAGATAATAGCAAATTAGACCAAGCATTGGTGAAGCATAAGAATTTGGAGGGTTGCGCAAATGTGAAGCCTACAACACATGGAAGGTATGTAGAAGATAAGGGCACACAAGGTACGACAAAGGTTTTCTTCTATGCTAGTCATCATAGTTTGTAGACATTATTCCATTACGTTGCTGGACACGAAGGCTTGAATAAAGTGTGTGATCTTGAGGGCCCTTGTTCAATGTGCCTAGTACGATAAGGATTTCTATATTGACATTGGAGAGTATCACAAAGGAATCATGGTTGGGATGACATTCTCACTGTAAGTCTTTTGCTATTTTCAAACAAGACATAAGCAATTGGAATAAGGCATGAAGATGTCATAGAAATTTAGTAAGGTAGAATGGATGGATAAGGTGTTTGATTTTTATCTCTTGAATTTCTATCATAATAGGCAAAAGTGGTGATTCAAATAATTTAAAAATTATTGGCATTTGATATGTTGTGTTTATATTTTTCATAGTCGCATAAAAGAGAAAGTGGTGTAGTCTAGTAGTTTAGAGTTTGGAGATTTATGCAATTAGTTCTGCAAGCATATAAGTATAGTTCCACACCAATTACAAGCAATTCATGTGACATGTAGGAGATGTGTTTTGGTTAAGTATACAAATGTGAATCGAAATTGTGAAACAATAGTTTCATTTTATAGAACAAAAGTCAGAGTTTTTATTAATTGGAGATATAAGGTGATTATATATGAATGTGAAATGGAGCACAAGTAATGAATTAACAATAAAATGTCTTTAAATCTAGAGCTTAGGAAGATGTGGATCCACTAAATGATCTAATTAAAAGTGCTACAACCATTCATTTTTTTGCAACATATGAGGATTCTTGGTCATTTGAATGTAGTACTTATTAGTTTAACATGGAGTATGTTGTAGATGAGTTTATCAATGTTACCAATGGATCTTCAAACAATTATGCTTGGACTTTCGGGGCCATCTTTGCTACTGTTGATAAGGCCTCCAAAGTCTCATTCAAGACATCAAATGGATAAATTGAAACGGGGTCATATTGGAGGCTAGTGGCACCAAAGGATGGAGGAATTTCCATCATCTAAAGTTAGCTTCTCACTTTGAGATAATGCTTTGCATTAGAAGAATTTTTGCTTTTAATTTTTTGCTTTTCCTTATTATTGCTGACGGATTTGAAGTATACATATATTGTGAAGTTTAATTTTTGGAGACAGGTAAGGGGTTTAGTGTAGAGATCAATATGAATGGTTGTCTAGCAAGCACTTGAAGCTGTGATCCAAATTATATCCTTTTGAGGGTCATCAAACAACTTGATGGAGCTATGTGTTTGGAGAGCTCAATATGGATTGTTGAATTTAATTTGAAGAATCTGTGATTTGAGAGTTCATGGGAGGAAGAAATAAGGAATTTGGCTAGGGGTACACCTTTACAAGGGTTAAGAGACAGCTTGATGGAGCTCCACCTGATTTAGGATTTGTTTTTTCAAGGAAGATATTCACAAAGATGTATATACATTTTGCAATCAAAAAGTTTTGTTATGTAAGCCTTAAGGGTGGGTCCCTTGGCAAAGTGAATAAAATATTTTATGGGATATAATTGTAGGAAGAATGTAATAAGGGGGGAATATCGGTGAATATTACATTGTTGTTGCATTACCGGATAGTTTCCTATCAAGTTTTTTTTTTAACCATGCAACCACACCGCTCCTCACCTCTTTAAATGTAATTGTATTATCATTGATTGACATTGCAATAAAGTAAATTTTCTTTCAGAAGGTGTGAATGTTAAGGTTGATAAAAATTTATAGAATTTAATTGTAGTAGATGGATGTCTGTCAGATGAACTTGCTTACAGTGGAGAAGAAGAAGAAAAAATTGAAGAAAAAGAAGTGCAAAATGAAGAGGAAGAAGCTCTAGAAAAGACCCCTAAGTATGTGCAAAAGAATCATTCTAAAGAATAGATCATTGGAGACAAGAGGAAAGGAGTATTGAAAAGAAGCAGAGCTACTGAAGATGAGGTAAATTTAAGTTCACTTTCTAAAGTTGAACCTAAAATAGTGAATGAAGCATGCAAAGATGAACATTGGATGAAGGCGATTATGGAAGAAGAACTTATGCAGATTGAAAAAAATAGACTTGGGAATTGGTTCCTAGACCAACAAATAAGAACATAATTGCAACTAAGTGGGTATTTAGAAACAAACTAAATGTGAATGGAGAAGTGGTAAGAAATCAAGAAAGACTTGTGTGTAAGGGTTACTCACAAGTGGAAGGAATAGACTTTGAGGAAACATTTGCTTCGGTGGCTAGGATGGAAGCTATCCAAATGTTTTTGGCATTTGCAACATATAAGGACTTTAAAGTTTATCAGATGTCCATGTGAAGTCTAATTTTTTGAATGGTGAATTGGAAGAAGAGGTTTACATGCAACAACCAGAAGGATTTCCATTATCAAATCAACCGAATATGGTTTGTAAATTGAAGAACACATTATATGGGTTGAAGCAAGCTCCTAGAGCTTGGTATGCAAGATTGGATAAATATTTGATACAACAAGGATTCAGTAAAGGCACCACAAATAGTAATCTTCACTTCAAAATTGAGGAAGATAAAATTTTGATAGTGGTTGTGTATGTGGATGATAATATCTTTAGAGGAAATGAAGCTATGTGTAAGAAATTTGTAGAAGAGATGCAAAAAGAATTTGAGGTGTAAATGTTTGGGGAGATAAATTTCTTCCTTGGGCTAGAAATCAATCGAATAGATAAAGGGATTTTCATTTCATAGTCAAAATATGTCAAAGAATTTTTGAAGAAGTTTAGAATGGAAGACTCCAAACCGGTATGCACTCCTATGGTGACTAGTTGCATATTGAGAAAATATGATGATTCACCTAAGGTTGATCAGAGCAAGTATAGATCTATGATTGGTGGTCTGTTATATCTAACTGTTATTAGATCAGATATCTTGCATACAGTTTGTCTTATGACTAGATTTCAAGAAGATCCTAAAGTGACACATGTTGTAGCTATGAAGAGCACCATATTCAAATATTTAAAAGGCACTCCAAATTATGGCTTATGGTATCCTAGGGATACTAATTTCACATTAAGTTCTTACACATGTGCAGATTGGGCTAGTTGTGTTGATGATAGGAAAAGTACAAGTGGTTGTGCATTCTTTCTTGGATGTAGATTGGTGTCATGGTTGAGTAAGAAGCAAGATTCGGTAACTTCCTTATCCACTACAGAGGCTGAGTATATTGCAGCAGCATCTTGCTATACACAAGTTTTGTGGATGAGACATACATTGAAGGATAGAAAGTAGTATATGATGAACCTATATCTATATTTTGTGATAACACAAGTGCAATTAACATTTCAAAGAATCAAGTAATGCATTCAAGGAAAAATAATATATCAATCAAGTATCACTTTCTAAGAGAGAAGATTATGGAGAATGAGGTGAAGGTTGAATATGTACCTATAAAGGATCAGATTGTTGACATATTTACTAAGATTCTTCCTAAGGATACTTTTTAGTATCTTCGGGAGAATTTAAGGTTTTTCCCTCCTTTGAACTATATGCATATGGAGATGCATCAATCCATTGGATCTAAGGATTCATCTCTTTTTTGGACTGATGTTGGTAGCTACCTCCAGGGGGAGTAGGTAGTGCCATTGTTACAATAAGGAATATTATCACTGTGTAGAGTTGCTGACTTGGTTGGGCATACTCATAAGGGAGAGTATTCAAAGAAATTATCTTGGTTTAGTGCCAAAGTGGGAGAACAATGCAAAAAAATTTATCCTTTTCCATTGATGTCAAAGGGGGAGAAAGAATCATATGAAAAAGTTTATTTCCTTAAGGAGAGAGAAAAGAAAATCATAAAGGAGTATATGTTAAGAGTTGTTGTGTTGTATTTGATGGTTTTTCACATCATGTGTTGCCATCAATGACAAAGGGGGAGATTATTGCAGGTATGAAGGTGTTTTCATTTATGTCAACAATGTATTAAGGAAGTTTGTCGCATGATGAAAATGTCGAGGATGTTGATAAAATTGTGAAGAAGAGGAAAATAGTTTGTTGCAGGTTGTGCATGTATAGTGGAGATATAAAGGAAGTGTTGTGATTACATGGAGCTATCTTTATGTTGTAGTGTCTTGAGATATGTTGGTATGAAGTAATATGCTGAGATGATGTATTTGGTACTTGGTTTGCAAGTGCTTTTGAGAAAATTTGATAAACAAAGAAACCAGTGTTGTGCAAGTGTTCAAAATTTGCTCTGGGATGTGCTCCACATTTCTTCTATGTTGATGTTATTCCTGTGTAGATCTAGTATGTTGTTCAAGGTTATATTTAGTTACTATGTCCAAAATTTGGGTTTCTAAATCATTATGCAAAGTGAGATATTTTCAATAGTGTGTGAACTAGTTTTTTGATGGTTTTTTTTATGGTTTGGGAGAAATGTATTTGCTTTACATTTCTCCATAGTTTGGTTTCAGTTTGTGTGTATCTTGCAAAATTTTCTTATAATGTTTGTATCTTTCAAAATTTAAGGTTTCACTTGATTTAGTGCAATATAGTGTGTGTTTCGTACGTTAGTGTGTGATTAAGTTAACCAAATGTTCTAGGCTAAAGTATTTCTATGATGCGAGTTTGGATGAAGTAATTTTTAGATCTCAGGTGGTTCATGGATTATTATAGATTGTGTTCAAGTGAATTTTATTGTCTAAAATTTTTGGGTTGATTTAAGGAAGCATGTAATTAATGTTTCATGGTATTTGGAATAGGTATTGGCCAACCTAGTGTTAACACTACATGCCAAGTTTATGAAAGTGTGTTGAGGTTTGTTAGGATTTATTTGTGTCCTAGTTAAGGATTTATATGGGTTTCCTTCATTCCTATCCATTGCGGGAATATTTTGGTGCCAACCTAATTTAAAATTTTAAATGTAACAGATAGTTGTTGACCTTAGAGAAGGTTTTCAAGGTTTAGGATGTTATAAATAAGAGTGGTGTTGTTGTAAGATGCAAGAGAGAGGTGAGATAGATTTGAGGTAGATGCAAGTGATGAATGTGATGTGAATTACAAAAGTATAGATGTGAATTCGAGCAAAGCATTGCAAACTTAAAAGAGTTGGATTCATGAATGTAGTGAGTTGAAGGTGTCTGTAATCTTTCATGCAAGGTTGTGAAAGTGTTGGGAAATTTGTGGTAGATTCCTTTTTGTATTGAGAAGTTATTCTCTATGTAACATTTCTCTTCTATCTTCTTTGTTTCTTTATGTGGCAGTAAGCCCTACTTGTGAGCTTTTTTGGACAGTGTGTTCTATTCTAGTAGTGAGACCTTGTACCAATTTTACAAGTACCTATATTGTGAGCTAATCCTCATTGTGGTTTTTCACTCATTTGGTTTTGCATGTAAATATGGTGTTCTCTTGTGTATGGTGTTGTTATTGTAATTTATATTATCTACATATCATGATTAATCACTTTAACAAAATAAGTGTTTAATGAATGCTTGTGAAACTGATTTCTGTTGAGGGTTTTGATGTTTTAATTTGCTATAACTAATTCACTCCCCATTCTCAATTGTCTTATTCATGGGTGATCCCACAATAGTGGTTTAATATTTTTGGCCAAACTAGACATTGAAATAAATTTTTTAACCAAATCTTCACTTTCAGGCACCTATAGCAGCTAAACCATGAGGAATTTCAAGATGATGTAAGCTAGAGTTTCATGAAATTTTGTCTGTAGATTCTTTTTTTTTTAATTTTTTTTCAAAATTTTTGGAATCAGATTGCACTTCTTTTTCCATCTCCCTTAAAAACTAGTATTTTTCATAAAACAACATTTTAGAAAAGTGACACTCACCATATAACGCATAATTTTTTTTCCATGAAGGATAAAATTCTAATTATTTTGAATTTAGATTTGTAACTTTGATATCTAGTGCTTCCACTTGGTTAGATAGTTTTTTATTGAATATTTTTTCTTTAATCAAGTTTCAAAGTCAAACCAATTACAATTCAAACATAGCGCGACCATATAACGCGTAACTTTTTTTGTATGTATCAATTATTTTTTTTGCTAGATCAAGGGCTTAAATATTTGGTGCACTCATATTTTTCAAAAAAAATTGATAATCTGCTATTTTTCCACATGTGCAGAACATAGAGCTTGATTTTCGGTAAAAAACCTATGTTTAATAAAACTAAAAAAACAAATACATAATAAAACAAAAACATATTAAAATTATATTTGTTAGATAGCTCGTTCTAAGGACTACCTGATTCCAGTTGGGTCTGTGAAGCCTCCACCATTTTCATGTTCAAACCGAGCTTTGAAGTGCAAAAATTTATGGTTTTTTTGTGAAGAACCCTCCCATAAAGTGTTTTTCATTTGAATTTTGTATGTGAATGCATTTAATGGGTTCGCTTGAACCCTAGTTCGAGCAAACCCTTTTTTGGTTCATTCGAACCATCTAGTTCGTACGAACCCCTAGAGTGTAAAATTTTGCCATGGGGTCATTTTTTACAAGTTTTCCTTCCTCATTCAAATTGTAAACCACTTTTGTGGGTTTACTCTCATTCAACATCAAGTTCAACATGTCCCACCTTATCCAACAAAATTGACTTGCTTCTCTAATTTCTATTTGGAATGATGCCCCTAAACCTCAACAAAATGAAAGCTAGTTACAATGGTGGAATGATAATTTTGTGCGTTGCTTTAATTTCCTAAGATCATATTAAAATGAATAGAAAAGGATCAAGAATGGAAAAAATTCTAAGATATCAATTAGAAAAAAGTAGAGCTCTTTTAAATTTTGCACTTATAAATATCCCTCTTTAACATGTTGCTACTGAAACAAAACTTAGAAGATTTGAATTTTATCAAGGTCAAAGAGCACAATAAAGGACTAGGCTACATTGGATGAAATAAGGAGACAAGGGAACAAATTTATTTTTTAGTTATCTCAAGAACAAACATTCCAAAGAAAGAATAATGTTTATACATGACCAAGAGGGGCACATGCTTGACAATCTTAAAGATATTAAATATTTCTTGTTTCAACATTATCAGCAACTATTTATTGTTGAATTTTATCAAGGTCAAGGCGCACAATTAAGGGGTCAAGATTCTAGGAGACTAGTAGTTGGCCTGGTCCCTTGTTGGTTTTGTATTGTGTGATGTTTTTGTTTCTCTTGCTAGTATGTTAGTTGCTATCTCTCTTGTTTTTCTTTATGGGTGTTTCACTTCTTGTGAGCCCCTCACTTGGCCTCTATGGCTATTTTATAATGGGTATGGTCCCTTCCCATTTTAATCTGATAAAAAAAACTATTTATTGATCTTGGTAAAGGAGATCAGTTGCAAGAAATAATTGAAGATACAATTGGAACTTTCATTTCTAACAAGATTGATCTTGAACAACAAATTATATTAGACCATTTGCTCACCATTGAAGAGTTGGATGTTACCTTGAAAGATATGGCTAACTCTAAAAGTCCTAGAATTGATGGCCTACCAATTAATTTTATAAAATATTATGGCCATTTATTAGGGAGGACTTCTATGAGGTCTATAAAGAAGCCTTTTCTAAGGGATCCTTAGGTTCTTCTATTAATCAAGGGCTGATAAAATTAATTCTCAAAGGGAAAAATGATAGTAACATTGTAGATTGGAGACCAATCACCCTCCTTAATACCTCCTATAAGATTATTGCCAAAGCTATTGCCAAATGAATTAAACAAATGGTGCATGAAATTGTTAGGCCTAGGAAAAGTGGATTTATAGGAGGGAGATTCATTCTTGACAATTTGGTGCTTGCTTGGGAAGTTGTTGAATGGGCTCAAAAAATAGGACAAAACTACTTACTCATTAAATTGGATTTTGATAAATCTTATTGTAATATTGCAGAATTGCACCTAGGGGCAATTCCGTATTTTAACATTAATGCCTAGCATTTATGGCACCTTGAAATATTAATGACAAAATCCCATGCGTTAGAATTTCATGTTTCTGACTCCATGAGGACAAGTGGTTGAGCAAAAGAAGCCTGGCGACAAGTTTTTCTGAGAATATAAGCCTTAGATGAATGTACGACACACTACCGTCTTGTCCATTCCCTAAGTTCAAAACATGAAATCTAGAAGGTTAACCCTTGAGACATGTCTTGGCGATTACACTTCAAAACTAATGACTCTTTTCTACCCTTGTAATCATAAAAACTCCTTTTTCTCTCATTTGGAGGTTGGAAGACATCACACTAGCTCTCTCTCCACTTTGAGACTCCTTTGATAGTAGTGCACTCACAAGCGAAGCCATGTCGGACTGAGGTCAGCAACAACAACAACTCTCAAGCAAGCATTCAACAGTGTGTCTGTGTGCTTTGGAGAGGGCCTTGGCCCATGGGTAATGCTCTCTCTTCCTTTCTTACTTTCCTTTTACATGCATTTGTTTACACTTATCGTGGTGTGGGTTCTACTCCTGGGCGGGTATTGCTTTCACCACATGCTTATCATGGTGCGGGTTCTACTCTTAAGCAGGTATTGCTTTCACCAAATGCTTTGTTTACTCCTTTAGCGTTCCTTTCCAACTTGGTTGTTCATGGAGGTGGGAACACCAAAATGGGGTCTGATTGAGGCAGACCCCTATACAACCACCCAACAACTTTCTCCTCAGTTTTTTGTGTGCAGGTCATGAAAAGGAGCTTGGAGTGAAGACTTGAGCATCTAGAAAAATGGTAAGCTTTCTCAAAGTGCATCTTAGTATTTACTTCAGCATTTGGTTTTCTAGTTAGTTAAGCAATCCCATATAGAATATTCTTGAGTTCGTGAGTAGGATTTGATTTTGGTCGTTGAGTTCCTAAGTTCTCTGTTGCTCAGGATGCCAACACATCTTTCAGATGATAGTGCGTCGTGCTGGCATCCTAGAATTGCACTGACACCTTCTGGCCGAGAACTCCCTCTTTTGGGACAGGAATCCTTTAGTCTGACTCCCTTAGGATCTCTAATTATTTTCCTCAAAGAATAACCGAGTCTTAGTTCTTTATCATTTTTCTGAGGTGTATAAGGGAAATTCATTCGCTATTGATCTCTCGAGAAAAGGAGAGACCTGTGTGGAGTGAATCCCTCTCATACCACATTTTGGTGAACCCGATGTGAACATTGGAACTTTCTTTGCAATGTTGTATGTTCATGATAATGTCTTTTCTGAGGAAGATTTTGATATTGTGGAAGATGCTCTAGATGATTTCTTAGAGGCACTCTCCCCTATCCACAAATCTCCCAAACAAGTCTCCTCTCAATAGGTTGAGGGATTGGTAAACTTGGTGGTAGTCTCAGTGGCTCCTTCGAGCTCTAAGAAACCTGTGATCTACCTAACCCTAGCTGACTCTTTTGTCTATGGAATTTCATGCCATAATGATTCACTAGACTTGTACTCAAGGTTCATGAAAACTATAGACTCTACATCTTATAACGTTGTTGGACACACATATCCTACAAGGAGTGATAAGAAAAAACTAAATCAACAACCTTTTGTTCCTACTTCACAATCTGCTTCTTTGCCACCTTCTCAAGAAAACCTTCCTACAACACCTAAGCATGTGATCAAAGCACCGGGAAATTATGATCTTGTCGAGCAACTTCGTGTTACTCCATCTAAGATCTCACTTTGGGATTTTCTTTAGACTGCTCTAGCTTATCAAGAGATGCTTCAAGAATCTTTACAAAAGATTCTCTTGCCTGCCTCCGCCAGACCCACAAATGTTAATGCATTGTTGGCTCATATTCATGTAGATTCACCAAATATCATGTTCCACCCACAAGAAATCCTATCTCCAGACATGCAGAAGCAAGTAGAACCTTTGATGATTGTAGTCAATGTTAACAACATCGGTATTAGGTGTACCCTTGTTGACACTAGTTCAACTTTCAATGTTTGTGGTATGGACCTACTACCTAAAATTAAAATTAATTCATCTTCCTTAGCAACTTCCTCCTTTTACATTTGTGGATTCAATAACATTGGCCGCCAAGCTCTAGGTATGATAATATTGCCTTTGTAGCTAGGCCCCATTACCTTACCCACATTGGTTTATGTGATGCCTGACCCCTTACCATGCAACCTCCTCTTAGGGAGACCTTGGATCCATGCTATGGGTGCAGTAACTTCTACTTTACACCATTCCTTGAAATTTGTTGCAAACAATCGAGTAGTTACAATCAAAGCAAATCTGGAAGGAATTCACCTTTGTGAATTGGCTACTGCCGATCACACTTCGACTATATCTACCCTCAAGAATTGTATTCCTTCTTTGATCTTCGATGCTATGGCATGCTCTTCATCAATACCCTTTGTGGAAGTTGTCCCTAGGGCGAGTGTCAGAAATGGAGGACAGCTTAAAGCAGAAGATATTGAATCTCCCACACCAACTTCTCAAACAAATGTTTTCCTTGGAGATGACTGGGGTTCCTTGAACTTTTCCGAATTCTTTATTGAAAAATACAAGGTAGATCCCTCTTGCATGGACTTCTCGGGTGCCCTTAAAACAAAAACAAAGATACTCCCACAAAGGAGATGGGGTGTGACCCTATTCAAAAGACCACTCCTTCCTATGTTGAGGAAAACAACCCTCCTACAAAAGAAATCAATATTTGTGAGCCCGATAAGGAAGGCGGAAACACCCCTGTAGAAACATTTGACGTCCATTGGTGGAACAAATGCTCTATGTGGATCCACCACCTCTTAAGGTTTTACAAACCCGCTATAGATTTGGATATGAGCTCAATTCTCGATATGGCTACTAACAGAAAGGCCTAGGGTGTATCAAGTAAGGAATTCAAGTCCCCATTCATTTTAAGCCATCAAAATGCTATTTGGGATTGGGATGTTCCATTGAACAGTCTAGGAAAAAGCCTTGGTGGAGTGTTAATATGATTTCAGTCAAACCATTAAACCTTGTTCACCCTGAATTAATACAGGAAAGGGAACAAGCCAAGAAAATACCTCTCGATGGCTTCTCTTCAAACGAAGCACTAGAAGAGTTTCTAGGTGCCTATTCCTCATTACCTCCTTATCACCACAAAAGACGATTCTTGTATCGCTTGCATAGCCAAGCATATTTCAGAGAGTCTGTCTTAAGTATTGACAAGGAGGACCATTTATCTAACACCAGTGATGATGTCATGATACCTCATTATGAAGACCATAATTACCTCCTAAAGGGGGACACTGTTGAAATCTCCATGGATCCTGCATCCTCTGAAAAGGTGATAAAGATCAGGAAGTGTCTCTCTTTGGAAGAAGTAGATGAACATTCCAATTTCTTACATTCTCATCTTGACATCTTCACTTGGACTTATGAAGATATGCCTGATATTGACAAATCTATAGTGGTTCATAATATCATCCTATGTCCTGATGCCAAGCTGGTTAAGCGAAAAATCTGAAAGATCAATCCTAGGGTGGCATTGATGGTTAAGACTGAGATAAAGAAACTGTTGAAAGTAGGCTTTATCCATCCCATAGATTATTCTCCTTGGATTTCAAATATAGTTGCCATTAGTTGACTTGATGGTCGTATTCGCATATGCATCACCTTTTGAGACCTTAACAAGGCTTCTCTTAAAGATGATTTTCTGCTACCTAATATAGATATGATTGTTGACTCGACTGTAGGACAAGCATTTCTTTATTTCATGGATGGCTTCTCAAGTTATAATTAGATTCATATTAACCTAGACAATCTGTACAAGACAACCTTTACTACCTCATGGGGTAATTTCTATTATGTGGTCATCCCCTTTGGGTTTAAGAATGCAGGAAATACTTACCAATGGGTGATGGCCCTAATATTTCATGATTTTATTCACAAGATTTTATAAGATTATGTCAATGACACATTGGTGAAATCGGTAACTTGTTAGGACCATCCTAAGAACCTTCGTCTTATTTTTGAAAGACTTCAACTCTATTAAATGAGACTAAATCCTCTTAAGTGTGTCTTTGGCATTGACGTTGACAAGCTTCTAGGGTTTATAGTCTCTCATCATGGGATTGAAGTTGACACTAAAAAGATTGATGCCATCGTTAACATGCCTCCACCAAAGAATATTACTAAGTTGCAAAGTCTACAAGGGAAGATACAGGCGATTCATAGGTTTATATCTCAGTTGGTTGATTGTACCCTTCCTTTCACTCGTGTACTAAAAAAGGATGTTCGCTCCATGTGGGATGAGAATTTTCAAAGAGCCTTTGAGTCAATCAAAACCTATTTGGCCAACCCTCCCATATTTATGCTAGCTATGCAAGATAAACCCTTTTTGCTTTACCTAGTTGCATCACCATATGCTTTGGCAACTCTTTTAGCTCAATATGATGACACTAGAAAGGAAAGAGCAGTCTACTACATTAGCCATGTCCTAGTTGACTATGAAACCTATTACTCCTACATGGAGAAACAATTCCTTGCTCTTGTCTTTGCTACATAGAAGTTGAGGCATTATCTTCTCCATACAGAAACACACGTCATAATAAAAATAGATCTTTTAAGACATTTGTTTTCTAGCACTAATTTGACAGGAAGGTTAGTGAAATGGGTTATGCTGCTTTATGAGTTTGACATAAAGTTTGTTACTTAGAAATAAATAAAGGGTCAAGCGGTTGCATATCAATTGGTAAATGCTCCCTCATCTCGTTCCTTTCCTAGCTTGGATTTGTTTCCTGATGAAAACATTTTTGTAATCAATCATGACTCCGATTGGAAAATGTATTTTGATGGATCAAGGTATCAAATTGGTTCCAGAGCAGACATGATTCTAATATGCCCTAAGGGTAAACTAGTGCCCTTATCCTTTCGGTTAGATTTCCCTTGTACCAATAACATCACTGAGTATAAAACCCTTATAGTTGGCTTACGTGCTGCTATTGTGCTAAATATCAAACATGTCCATATCCTAGGCGACTTTGAACTCATAGTGAATGAGATAACGAGAACCTATCAATCCAAGCAAAGTAAGTTGTCTTAGTACCAGGACCTTGCCTTGTCTTTGATTAAATGATTCTCTTCTTTCACAATAGATAATGTCTCTAGGAGAGAGAATAGACATGTTGATGCCATGGCGAGTGCAACTTCCTTGGTACCTTCCGAAGAAGATATGAAAGAATACCATTTCATGGTCTAGGTCTTATGAACCCATGCAGTCCTTGAAGAACCCGAAGCCAAGTCTCCAATGTGTTCCCATGTAGACTCTGGGGAATGGTTTTCTTATATCTATAAATATCTAAAGACTGGAAACTTCCCCGGTGATGTGACAAAGAACGACCACATTCGTGTGAGGAAGCGTTTAGTTCGCTACATCATCCTATCCAACATCCTTTATAGGAAAGCCTATAATGGCTTACTTATTAGGTGTCTTAATAAAGCGGAGATACCCTTTGCCCTTAAGGAAGCCCACGTGGGCTTTGGGGGTGGACATTTTGGTGGTAAATCCTTGGAACAAAGATTGATACACATGGGATACTATTGGAAAATGATGGAACAAGATTCCTTTGACTTTGTCAAAAAGTGGCCTTAATGTCAGCAACACAATCATTTCATTCATGCGCCCACCCAAGAGTTACAAAACCAAGCTTCCCCTTGGTCGTTCGCTAAGTGGGGGTTGGATATTATTGGAAAGATATCACCCCCTCTTCCAAGGGACATGCCTTTATCATTACCGCCACATATTACTTCACGAAATGGGTTGAATCTATCCTACTCTGATCCAAAAATGTAGAAGCTATTTGTAGTTTCCTTATGAATAACATCATTTATCAATTTAGATTGCCCGCTACGCTTGTTTCTGACAATGGTACTCCATTCAAAAATAAGGAAGTGAAGTAGTTCCTTGAGAAATTTCACATTCAACATAGGTTTTCTACACTGTACTATTCGTAATCTAATGGTCAAGCAGAGGCATCAAATAAAACTCTTGAGCTTATTCTTCGTAAAACAACTAACAAACATGGTAAAGATTGGCACATTCAATTGACATACGCTTTATGAGCCTATCACACGAGTGTTTGTACGGCTATAGAAACAACACACTATAACCTAATGTATGGCATTGAAGCTATCATGCCTTTGGAGTCAGAGATTCTATCTCTATGGGTTTACCTTAAGGGGCTAAATGATAATGAGACCTATTGAGTTAACCATTTGCATCAACTGGAGATGCTCAATGAATGCCATTTACGAGCCCTCAAACATCTTAAAGCTTACCAATGATGGTTATCTAGACAATACAATCAAATTGTTCTTCCTAAAACCTTTAAAATAGGAGATTTGGTTCTTTGTGAAAACTAGAGAAATGTAAATGCGCCGCCCGATGAGAGAGGAAAATTTAGCCCTAACTGGTTAGGCCCTTACATTGTGATTTCTATATATGGCTCAGGTGCCTATGGATTATCATCTATGGATGGAACGTCTTTAAAAGAACCTATTAATGCAATGCATCTTTGTCATTACTACGCATAGTGTCCTTTGTGTCATCTATGTGGTGCTCTCTCTACCATAGTAGTATTGCATACGTTGACATCGTTCATTAACGCATTATGAGAATTTTTGTGTTATGAATGACCACATGCATGTGTGTGTGTGTGTCCATTAGATCACCATTGTATTTAATTAACATACAACCATGTGTGTTTACTAAATCATATTAGCATCTAATGTAGGCATACATCCACATGAGAATATAACATTCATAGCATAAACATATGTGAAAAAACAAAAAAATTTACACATCCAGATAAACAATGCCATGAAATTAGAATCGATGTATCCATATATATATATACGCAATGTATGTACCCAATGTCATGTACATGTATTGGGCCACTACTACAAAAAATGAGCGGTTGTTGAATATATGTTTATACAAAAAGATCTACAAGTATATATAAATGTATATGTATCTCTCTACAAAAATGATATGTAGAAAACTAATGATGATCACTGCGGCACGTGGCTCCCAGATCCCTCTGGCTTTGGCAGATGCTCTGGAAGTCACTAGAGAGGTTGGAAAATGGTCATGGAGTGTGAACAATGAGAGCATGATGTAGATAGTGGTGCCCACATTCCTTTCATCTCTGCCTAAAGAGAGGATATCGTTAGCTCTTCCTACTGCAACTGGTCCTGTAGTCGTTGAACCTCTATTGAGCTCACAGGTGTCAGCTGCTTGTCAAGGTCATCAAGATGGCTCTAAAGGGTGTCACATGCTTGCTCAACAACATCAACCCTCCTCACTGTCGTGTCTCACTCAGTGAGCACCGTCCATAGCTCCCTCGACAGTTTTTTGTGCTTCCCTCACACGGTCGTCAACTCTGTAGTGGGTTGAATGATCTCTGCACCCCGCTCCTTGTATGCAGTCCGTAGGTGTACAACCAACTCAAAACTAGGGGCATGACATCCCACAGACCCTGGTCGATATGCCTCAAAGGACTGATCCTTGAATCTGCACAACAGGGGCAACCGTTGAAATACACTAAGCTATGAGCCTAGTCCATCCTTGTGCATCTTCTGCAACCACAAAAAAGGAAAAGGTATTAGTATCGCATGACATGTATAAGATACATATAGCATAAAATTGAAAGTACAAATGTAAAACAAGGAATCATGTATACCTAGGTCCCCTGGCTGCCATGTCGGATCAAGGTGAGGATCAGTGCTAGGACCTACACCACTAGCCTTAGTGGTTGCTCCTAGTGCTGCAAGCACCGTAGCTACAGTAGAAGATGGTGGTGTTGAAGAGACATGAGTAGTTGGTAGAGGATCCAACCTCGTTCGTCACCTTGGACTCGGTGGGGCGGCCTCCTCGTCCTAGGTTGCCTCCTCCTCCTGGGATGCCTCCTCCTCCTCCTCCTCAACCTACTGTTAGCCTCTCCTCTTGCCTTGTGGTGGCAAGGCTGGTAAGTCCTCCTATGGACTAGGGTCCCCTCCCAGAGCATCCATACTAAACATAGGAGCAAGACGATGCCTCTCCCACCACTGTGTGAAGTCCGCTACCACCCTGACATTGTCCACCGCCGATATGGGTGACAGATCATGGTTAGGCTCATCATCATCGGAGGGGACAATATTTGTAATAGTCAGGCGAGGGCGGTCCCCAACCCTCTCCGCACTCCTATGGGCCTTGGTATAGGTGGGCACATCCTCCGGTATAGTCTATGGTCGGCCATGTTGCCGCATGACCTGACTCTAGTAGTAGGGTACAATAACAAAATCCTTACACTTGATCAAAAAATGATCTCGCTATAGGTTCCTTAGGAACCTGCTATCCTCCACCCACCTGAAAAATCAATAGGGTCTCCATAGGACCTTATCTGTCGTGAGGGTATCAAGTTGTAACCACCAAAACTGTAAATCTCTAAACCTCCACTAGCCCATCATGTCATACTAGTGGGCCATGGGGATCTGACATGGCCATCACTAAGGAAAACTGACCAGCCGAGTGCACATAATGTGGGCAAAGACCCATACATGCAAAAGTGTGCATGTTGTAAGGCTGTGGTACTCAGTGCATGTACCAGCCTAGATCTTGGTAAAGGTGCGCGAGTATGTTGTGCCCCCAGGAAAAGATGGTCATGTGCTCTACCATCTCTCTGATAGTATGGACGAGGCCCTCGTGTAGGTGCGAGCCTCGCCCATTAATTGTGATGCAAAAGGCAATGGTCATGACCATAACTTGGTGGATTGATGGTGTTGTGGTCCTCGCATGGTCATACCAATGCATATAGATGTGACCCATGCCATTAGCACCGTCTGTCCTCCTTATGTAGTAGAGTACGCCCTCTGATTTCTCCCGTGTTGAATGTGTGTCATCGAGTGCCACCTGCCATCCATGGATGGGTAGTTCGAGAATCCAATAGATGTCCTCCAGAGTGACAGTTATCTCTCCACATGGTAGTTGGAATGATGATGTAGTGGCATCCCACTGCTCCATGAGGGTCGTTCAGCATCCATCTTATGATACCTCATCTCTGGCATGGTGAACACATGATAGAGACCGACACCCTCTAAGAGTGTGACCTCGTCCACAGATAAGCAGTCCCTCTACTTGTGAACAAGCTAGAATTTTTGTCCTCTAGGATGCTCTCGAATCTCCAGGTACTCTTGCCAAAAGTAACAAAAAAATTGAATCAGAACATCGACATTTTACATTGAAATACAAGAAAAAATGACAGATTGATGTGTGACGCGTAGATGTTTGCGCACAACACACATGTCTCTTAATCGTCATGATCGCCTCAAAGACAACAACATGTGTATGGGACTACAACGCTTGTCAAGGATGACAACGCGATTTTTGGATGCAAGCACGAGAAAAAGACGCCTGCGCACCTCACCGACGAGAAAATCCTAAAAAGTGCATGAAAAATCACAAAAAATGAGAGTTTGTGGCCTACCTGGTCCACCTCGCGACCCTCGGTGATGTCCCGGCATAGCTACTCCAGCCTCGGCTCCTTGTACTCTCTCCTGCTAGGAATTTTACTGACTTTTCTCTCACAAAAGTCAATAATTTGCTCGCAGTGAATAGTGAAAATGACCCTTCTAGAGGCCCACCTAGGTATATATAGGCCCCCTAGGGCCCATTTTTCCTAGGACTTGTGGCTTCCCGGTTTCTCTTGGATTTTCCCCACTAAGTTGGGGGGAAACTTAGGAGGGGGAATAAGGTCATCTCTTGTTCATATTTTTCTTTCGAATCAACGACTTTTTTCTTGATCATTCCTCTCTCTATGGTAGCTTCTAATTTTTTGAGGCTAACCTAAAATTTGAGTTTTGCAGGTTAGAACCTTCAACAGTTTTTGGCGACTGCTCAGATGTTGTTTGTTGAGCTTGGACACTGGGGGCACCTTCAGTTCCGCTTAGCTCGGCTGCAGTAGTCGCTATGGTCTCTCTCTATTGGCACACAAATCTATAAAATTCAAAAATGCAGATGAATTTTTTTCTTTTCTACTTTGGTGAGGCTGAATTTTTTCAAAATTGAGCCCACTAAAGTGGGGACAAAATGTAATATCGCAAAATTGCACCTACTGGCAATTCCATATTTTAACATTAATGCCTAACATTTATGGCACCTTGAAATATTAATGAAAAAATCCCATAGGTCAAAATTTCACGGTTCTGACTCCATGAGGACAAGTGGCTAAGCAACAGAAGCCTAGCAATGTGTTTTTCTGAGAATATAGGCCTTGGAAAAGTGCACAGCGTGCAAATGTTTGTGTAGCATGCTACCGTCCTGTCCATTTCCCAAGTTCAAAATGTGGAATCTAGAAGGTTAACCCTTGAGACACATTTCTTGGCGGTTACACTCAGAAAGTAATGAATCTTTGCCACCCTTGTAAGCATAAAAACTTCCTTTTTCCTTTCATTTGGAGGTTGGAAGACATCACACTAGCTCTCTCTCAATTTTTCTTCAACTTTGAGACTCCATTGATAACAATGCACTCATAGGCGAAGCCATGCCAAACTAAGGTCCCCCTAGTAGTAGCAGCAGCTCTCAAGCAAGCACTTAGTTGTGCATCCATGTGCTTTGGAGAGGGCCTTGTCCTGTGGGTAACGCTCTCTCTTCCTTTCTTACTTGCCTTTTACAAACATTTTTTTACACTTATCATGGTGTGGGTTCTACTCTAAGCAGGTATTGCTTTCACCACATGCTTATCATGGTGTGGGTTCTACTCCTAAGCGGGTATTGCTTTCACCACATGCTTTGTTTACTCCTTTAGCATTCCTTTCCAACTTGGCTATCTGTGGAGGTGGTAACACCAAAAGGGGGTTTGATTGAGGCAAGCCCCTATATAGCCACCACACAAATTTCTCCTCGGTCTTTTGTGTACAAGTCATGAAAAGGAGCATGGAGTGAAGACTTGAGCACCTAGAAAAAGGGTAAGTTTTCTCCAAGCATCTTAGTATTTACTTTAGCATTTGGTTTTCTAGTTAGTTAAGTAGCCCCATATAAACTATTCCTAAGTTCATGAGTAGGATTTTTTTTTTCCATTTAGTTCTTAAGTTCTTTGTTGCTCAAGACTCTAACACGTATTTCAGTTGACAACATGCCACGCTGGTGTCCTAGAACTATGCTGGTGTCTTCTGGCTAAGAACTCCCTCTTCTAGGACAAGAATCCTTCAGTCTGACTCTCTCAAGATCTCTATGTATTTTCCTCAAAGCATAGTTCTGAGTCTCAGTTCCTTATCATTTTTATGAGGTGTATAAGGGCAGTTTGTTCCTTAGTGATCTCTCAAGAAAAGGAGAGACCTGTGTGTAGTGAATCCCTCTTATATCACACTTATGATAGGATTAGGTGGTAGTTTATATTAAAAATGCTCAAATGGTTAGTCTTTGGACCTAAGATCATTTTGTTGGATCTCAGTTGTGATCATATAGTTTGTCCTTGATGTCAAAATCCCTTGTCAGTATGTTCTTATTGTTGATCAGTCTCAGTTTGGATCGTTATGATTTATTATGGCACTTCTTCGATGTATCTTGGCTATTACAGAAAGTTAGTTGTTATGGTTCAATTTCATGGTGACGAGTTTTCTAGTTCATGTTATGAATGCTACATCTTGGACTGACAGAGTTTGAAAGATGGTTTCTTTGTCAGAATGGTTCTCCTTGCACATCACAGGTTTTGGTTGTTTGCAGAGTCTCCTCGATCCACTTTGAAATGTCTGAGTTGCCTATCGGCAAGACATTTTAGAAGTCTCGGCGATTGAATTTATCATTCAAGCTGTAGTCGGCAAGACTTCTATTGTGTTTCAGCGACAAAAAGTATTCTCTATCGGCTTATGGTATACAGTCAGGATAAGGTCTTATCGAAATTGAAATGTCACACCGACTCACTTTAGAATGAGCATTTCGGCAAAGTGTAATGCCATCGGTGTGAAGTCATAGTGAATTTGCAAGGTCACACTGACCAATGGTGGATGGAAGCGTATCGGCAAGAGTTTGGGTTTTCGGAATAGGTCTCGGCGAAGTGTTTTTGTCTTGCCGACATAACATATGGGATTCACTTCAGCTAGACTTGGAGCATTCGGTGTAACATCTCAGCGAACTTCTCTTGGTCTCACCGAAAAGAGCATATGGAAGTCTCTTGGTGTGAGTTGTGGCTATCGATATAATGTCTTGCCAAATTCAAGATGTCTCAGTGACTGGTGCACTTTTGGAACCCTTCGGCATAAGGTATGATCTGCGGCAGGAGGTCTCGGTGAGTGACCTTCGGTCTCACCAATGGAACATAAAGGGTCTTTGTCAGCATAAGCTTTGAGTTGACTCAGTGACATCGAATGAATGGATAAAACATTTCGGTAAGACTCATGGTTTCACTGTAGAGTCTCAGTGAACCCATCAAGTCTTGGTGATTAAGACTAAATTGAGGCTTTCGGTGAGAGGTTTTGATTGTCTCAGCGACACACAAGTGAATGAAGAATTTTGGAAAGACATGGTGTGCTCTACAGGAGGTCTCCCCGAAAGTGTTATGTCTTGGCGACAAGAATGAAAACGTGAGCTTTCGATAAGACACAGGATGCTCTATGAGATGTCACCCCAACTTCACATTGTCTTGGCAAAGGCGGATGAAGGACACATCTCAGTGTAAGTGTGCTCTTGTCTTGGTGACTTGGAAATGATAAAGACTTTCGATATGATTCAAGCTTTCTAAGAGAGTTCTCCCCGACTCTGTTGTGTCACAGTGACAAATAAAAGGATGTATCAGCGAGAGAACCATTATGTTACAACGACTTATAAATAATAAAGTCTTTCGGTGAAACACAACGAAATCTACAAAGCGTCTCCCTGAAAGCAAGATGTCATAGGGACAGATAGAAGGATGCATTCGGTGAGAAAGTCTTTAGGCTACAGCGACAGCGAATGAACAATAATCTAAGGAAGCCTATCAATGAGACATGATGTATTCGTTATGTGTTCTTCTCGACTCTGATGGCTCTTGGCGAAAGCGATATCTAAAGGGATTGTCTAGTGATTTAATTGCCTTTGGTAGAACTATGTGGTTGTCTCAACGAATAGTTACGAAGGCTCAAAACTTTGTGGTCATCATAATGGATTGGCATCAAATCTCAGAACGGTTACATAACAAGATATTCATCGAGTTTCTTTTTGAGCTGTTGCATTTTTGATTTAATGAATTTTTCTAAGTATAGTTGCATGCAAACTTCTTTGGTTGGCATCGAATCTCTGGAAAAAATTCTCTGAGATTTCAGAGGATATGATTTTTTGTTTGTGGGCTGTCATGACTTTGATGAAAATCTTTCAGTTACAATTTGAAGTCTCCTGATTCAACGCAGAAATTAAAAGCTTTCTGGATATGCATTACTCTGATTTTTACCATCATCTACAGATCATCATTATTCAGCTTCAGATTCTAAAAATAGCAAGAGAGTTTGAGAATCTAGTGAAAAATGCTTGTTGAAGATTTCTTCATAACTGACATACTTGAAATGTATATATAAACCTGTGTTGAAAATAGTGAAGATGCTGTTGGCCTGCAATTTTGAGAGATAGTTAATCTGTCTGTAATCAAGAGAGGGAACTAGATGTAATACTGGGACATTGCTCCTAGAGTATTAGAAACAGAGTGTTATGAACTTAACCGTAAACAAAGAGATCCTCTGATATATTTTTATTGTAATTCTGTAATCTGAGTAAGGGGTTGGTGCTCCTTGAGATTGGTGTCTCTAAATGAGGGGTGCTCCTTGAGTTGGTGCTCAAAAATTTAGCCTATAAGGCATTGTTAATAGTGGTTTTGAAGATTAAGCCAGTAAGGCAGTTTAGGAGTGGTTTTTCTACCCCAGGAGGGTTTTCCACTTAGCAAATCTTTTGTATCTTGGTTCTTCTGTGTGCTCTCTACTTTTCTGTGTTGTTGTTTCTGTTCATTGTTGGGTTTATTACTTTTCTCAATTCTGTTTATGAATGATTACATTCAACTTATGAATGATTTAATTAGAATAATATTGAGATCAAATCTGAGCTATGTTTTGAATATGTGAAAATTGGTCAAATATGTTAAGACATTGATTCACCCCCCCTCTTAGTGTCATTTTAACTCCAACAATTGGTATCAGAGCATAGGGTCCTCTGATAGGTCTAAACCACCTAGGATTGTTCCTGGTTTCTTGGAGTACTTTGGTTAATATGGGAAAGAATAGAAGGAATAAGGGAAAAAGATGTTCTCAACAAAATGCTATTCATCGTGCTCAACCTAAAGCTAACTATATAAGGATTAAAGAGGAAAAATCCATAAACAGTAGCTTTGAAATGGTAGAATATCCTAGATCTCGAACTCCTCAATTCAAAGGAACAAACTTTATTATATGGAAACATAGGATGGAAACATACTTACATTCTTTAGGATCTGAAGTGTGGGAAGCAGTAGAAAAGGGATGTACTACATTTGCAACATCTCCTTCCACTCTTGAGGAGATGAAAGCTCTTGAATTCAATACGAGAGCTATAAATGCTATTCTTAATAACTTGCCAAATAAACTCATTACAAAAGTCATTTATTATAGCAATGCTAAGGAAGTTTGGGACAAGTTGACTAAAATGAATCAGAATAGTGAGTTACAAGAGGAGATATCTTTTGATATTGAAATAAGTTGTGAATCATCTGAGAGTGAAGAAGGTGTAAACCTTTATAATTTTTAAAAGAAGTCCAGGGAGATCATTAATGAATATTTAGATGATCAAGAAACTTGCATAAATGTAGATCAATCTTTGGATGAAGTTAACTCTGAACTGGAATATGATGAACTAGAAAGTGAGGTTGATTTGGAAGGTGAACTCCTATGTGCCTTAGATACTATTAAGCAGCTTAGAAAAGAAAACCAGTTTTTAACAAGACAACTTCAGCAAAAAGAGAGTTTGGAAGTCAAGTTAAAAGACAAGGATGAATTGTGTAATAAACTAGAAAATGAGATTGATTCTTTAAAGAAATGTCTAGATAATGATTCCTTGTTAAAAGAACTAACTCTTAAGGACAATATGATTATAAGTCAGAAAATTGAAATTGAAGAATATAAGAGGATTCCAGATGTTGTGAGTTCTGATTTGGAGATTAAAAAGATTGTTTGTCTAAAACTTGAAGAAGAAGTAGTTGCTTTAAGAAAAGAGCTTGAATGTATCAATGCTCAATCTGGTAAAATTCAGAAATTTGATCATAGTACTAATATATTGAATGAGATGTTGGGCAGGCAAAAGCATTCTAAAGATCCTACAGGAGTTGGATATGAGGTTGGACAAAGCTCTGCAGACAAATCTAAACATGAAACAGTGTTTACTACTTCAGATGGAAAGAAGTTTACAGCCAAGCAAACACCAAGAATGAAGGTTGATCTTGGTTATAGTATTGTTCCATCAAAGGATAACATTGACACTAGAAGACAATCTAAAGGTATTCATAGAGAAAGGAAAAATGTCTTCAAATCTTCAAATCCTTGGCATGATCATTTTTTCAGGTATAATCATTCTTTCCAAGGATATTGTTATGTTCGTAATGACTATGGTCATAAGGCAATTGATTGCATAAGATGGTCAAATAAGAATCATTCTAATTTCCCTAGAAATAAGGATGTGGTGTGTTATAATTGTAACAATTTTGGTCACTTGAGAAGAGACTATAGAATAAATACAAGTGAGGATAATGTAGGGAACAATGTTGGAAAAGTCTGTAGGAAGTCCTCTATTTCTCAGAACAATGACAAAGTCATTTTTTTTAGATGTAATAGCATTGGACATAAAGTACAACAATGCAGATTCAATAGAAAGATAGGTACTTCAAGCAAACAAGTGAAAAAGTCTTCATTGGAGTGGAGAAGAAAGAGCAATCAAGATGACAAGAAGAGCAATAAAGATGCTTATGAGAAAACCCCTTGTGCACTCCTTGCACAAGTGTTTCCTTCCAGGTCTTGAGAAGAAGCAAAGATTCAGGGGGAGTCTATTATGTGGTTGACAGTTTTCAGAAGTTTTTGGAATGACAGGGCACTTTGTTTTTAAATGAACCCTTTGGTTGCTTGGGTTTTGGAAATAATGGTATGTCCTTATGACATATTTGAGTGATGTGGAGATATATAGGTGAGTTCCTCAACATATTAAAGTTAAGAAAACCCTTTGTTTTTGAAGTGAGTGAAGTTGTGCTGTTACAGAATGATACTCTATCTTGCATTGGTGATGAGAAGTTAAACAATATGTCTGCTGCACTATTGCTCTATTTGCAGCCAGTTCTTATGGTACTTAGTTGGCTTCTCAGTTGTGTTTTATGGCATTGCACATTCTTCTCCTCTATCCTTTGTCATTGAGGCAAAAAGGGGGAGAGTCATTTGTGTTTTGCCATCAAAGACAAAGGGGGAGTTTGTTGGATCTCAATTGTGATCATATAGTTTGTACTTGATGTCAAAGTCCCTTGTTAGTATGTTCTCATTGTTGATCAGTCTCAGTTTGGATCTTTATGATTTATTATGGCACTTCTTTGATGTCTCTTGGCTATTACAAAAAGTTAGTTGTTATGGTTCAATTTCATGGTGATGAGTTTTCTAGTTCATGTTATGAATGCTACATCTTGGACTGATAGAGTTTGAAAGATCGTTTCTTTGTCAGAATGGTTCTCCTTACACATCACAGGTTTTGGTTGTTTGCAGAGTCTCCTCAATCCACTTTGAAATGTCTGAGTTTCCTATTGACAAGACATTTCAAAAGTCTTGGCAATTGAATTTATCATTCAGGCTGCAGTCAGCAAGACTTCTATTGTGTTTTAGGGACAAAAAGTATTCTCTATCGGCTTATGGTATATAGTCGGGATAAGGTCTTATCGAAATTGAAATGTCACACTGAATCGCTTTAGAATGAGCATTTTGGCAAAGTGTAATGCCATTGGTGTGAAGTCACAGGGAATTTGCAAGGTCACACCGACCGATGGTGGATGGAAGCGTATCGGCAAGAGTCTGGGTTTTTGGAATAGGTCTCGGCGAAGTGTTTTTGTCTCGCCGACATAACATATGGGATTCACTTTGGCCAAACTTGGAGCATTCGGTGTAACGTCTCAGCGAACTTCTCTTGGTATCACCGACAAGAGCATATGGAAGTCTCTCAGTGTGAGTTGTGGCTATCGATATAATGTCTTGCCGAATTCAAGATGTGTCAGTGACTGGTGCACTTTTGGAACCCTTCGGCATAAGGTATGATCTGCGGCAGGAGGTCTTGGCGAGTGACCTTCGGTCTTGCCGATGGAACATAAATGGTCTTCGTCGGCATAAGCTTTGAGTTGTCTCAGTGACATCGGATGAATGGATAAAACATTTCGGTAAGACTCATGGTTTCGTTGTAGAGTCTTAGTGAACCTGTCAAGTCTTGTCGATTAAGACTAAATTGAGGCTTTCGGTGAGAGGTTTTGATTGTCTCAGCGACACACAAGTGAATGAAGACTTTTGGAAAGACATGGTGTGCTCTACAGGAGGTCTCCCCGAAAGTGTTATGTCTTGGTGATAGGAATGAAAACGTGAGCTTTCGGTAAGACACAAGATGCTCTATGAGATGTCACCCTGACTACACATTGTCTTGGCAAAGGCGGATGAAGGACACATCTCAGTGTAAGTGTGCTCTTGTCTTGGCAACTTGGAAATGATAAAGACTTTCGATATGATTCAAGCTTTCTAAGAGAGTTCTCCCCGACTCTGTTGTGTCACAGCGACAAACAGAAGGATGTATCGGTGAGAGAACCATTATGTTACAGCAACTTATAAATAATAAAGTCTTTCAGTGAAACACAACGAAATCTATAAAGCATCTCCCTGACAGCAGGATGTCACAACGATAGATAGAAGGATGCATTCAGTGAGAAAGTCTTTAGGCTATAGCGATAGCGAATGAACAATAATCTAAGGAAGCCTATTGATGAGACATGATGTATTCGTTATGTGTTCTTCCCGACTTTGATGGCTCTTGGCGAAAGCGATATCTAAAGGGATTGTCTGGCGATTTAATTGCCTTCGACAGAACTATGTGGTTGTCTCAGCGAGTAGTTATGAAGGCTCAAAACTCTGTGGTCGTCATAATGGATTGGCATCAAATCTCAGAATGGTTACATAATAGGATATTCATCGAGTTTCTTTTTGAGCTGTTGCGTTTTTGATTTAATGAATTTTTCTAAGTATAGTTGCATGCAGACTTCTTTGGTTGGTATCGAAACTCTGGAAAATATTCTCTAAGATTTCAGAGGATATGATTTTCTGTTTGTGGGCTGTCATGACTTTGATGAAAATCTTTTAGTTACAATTTGAAGTCTCCTGATTCAGTGCAGAAATTAAAAGCTTTTTGGATATGCATTACTCTGATTTTTACCATCATCTACAGATCATCATTATTCAGCTTCAGATTCTAAAAATAGCAAGAGAGTTTGAGAATCTGGTGAAAAAGGCTTGTTGAAGATTTCTTCGTAATTGATATACTTGAAATGTATATATAAACCTTTGTTGAAAATAGTGAAGATGCTGTTGACCTGTAATTCTAAGAGATAGTTAATCTGGCCGTAATCAATAGAGGGAACTAGATGTAATACTAGGACATTGCTCCTAGAGTATTAGAAATAGAGTGTTATGAACTTAACTGTAAACAAAGAGATCCTCTGATATATTTTTATTGTAATTCTGTAATCTGAGTAAGGGGTTGGTGCTCCTTGAGATTGGTGTCTCTAAATGAGGGGTTGGTGCTCCTTGAGTTGGTGCTCAGAAATTTAGCCTATAAGGCATTGTTAACAGTGGTTTTGAAGATTAAGCCAGTAAGGCAGTTTAGGAGTGGTTTTTCTACCCCAGGAGGGTTTTCCACTCAGCAAATCTTTTGTATCTTGGTTCTTCTGTGTGCTCTCTACTTTTCTGTGTTGTTGTTGTTTTTGTTCACTGTTGGGTTTATTACTTTTCTCAATTCTATTTATGAATGATTACATTCAAATCATGAATGCTTTAATCAGAATAATATTGAGATCAAATCTTAGCTATATTTTGAATATGTGAAAATTTGTCAAATCTGTTAAGACACTGATTCACCCCCCACTCTCAGTGTCATTTTAACTCCAACACATTTCACATATTAAACTCCTATTTGCTAATGCTAATGCTTGCCTAGTTATCAATGGTTCAATCACTCAAGCATTTCCTCCTCAAAGGTCAATAAGACAAGGTTTCCCTTTAGCTCCTTCCCTCTATGTTCTCATAGTTGATGCTCTTGGATAACTTTTAATTCATGCTAAAAAGAAAAATCTCACTCATATGGTATCTCTCTACCTAGAAATGAACTTTCTTTCAATTCTCATTTTGTTGATGATAGCTTACTATTCATTCAAAATTCTCAAGAATTTAATAACACCCTAGATGTCTTAGACCTATTTGGTTCAGCAACTAGCTCACAACTTTCTCTTAGAAAAACTAATTTTTGGATGAGTACAACTAATCATCCACCTCTAGGATTCCCCCATAGTGGAAGTTCTTCAATCATAGAGTAATTTCAAGATACTTGGGCATTACCTTTGGAATAGGAGTTTCAATATTTGAAATGTGGAAGTGGTTCATCAATAACATTAAAAGAAAGCTCCAACTTTGGTCAAACAAATTTTTATCTACGGCTGGATGCAATCAAATTCCCAACAAAATCCTCATAGCCAGTCATATTTACATCTCATAATGTTGGCTTCCTTCCAAAAAAATTATAATCAACTAACTCAGTTAATCAGAGGGTTTCTATGCAGAAAATGGAACAATAAAAAAGGCCCCCCAATTGCTTCATGGTTATATTGTGCATATTCAACCAAAAATAAAGGGGGTTTAGGAGTAATTGATCTCCTCCCATAGGGGATCTACCTCATTGCTAAATGGATTAATATATCTCTTAATGGAGCAACACCATGGAAATCTCTTATTAGGCATAAAATTACTATAACCAAATCCAATAATGCTTGGATAGATGTTGGCTAGAAAGATAAAATCCTAATGGCCAAATACTTCAAACCTCAAGCCTTGAGAGAAATTTTAAGCATATGGAAAGTTTGACAGTTCATGTTCCTCCTCTTCTTGAATGGAAATGACAAGATCTTAGTCATGGCATGAGTTTCTCTACTTCGTCTATTTGGTGGAATAAACTGATACGCTTTCATGAGAAAAATTTAGTGACTATCCCTCAACTACATAGCAAGCTCTTATTCAAAATAGGAATCAAGGTATTTAGGGACATTTAGGAATTCATAATTCTAACTTGGAAAAGTGACATGTAACTTAAACAAGACTTCAAGCTATCCAATGCTATTATCAATGACATTCACAAGGTGCAAGATGTTGCTCCTTTAGAGCTGCAAGTGAAACCATCTACTCTTGTTTCTTGCAAAATTTTCAAGGATTGGAGGTGATTTCCAAGGTATAATATTGATAATTTCCCTCTCAAACTTATTTACCTTAATATCCTTCCTCTAATTCAAATTTATCTTAGATTAAATTTTTAAAAGAATCTAAATTGGTCCAAGTGAAAATGGTTCAACTTGAGTACTTCTATTTGGAAATCAAAAGATGATGCTAAAGCTAAATTTTTAGCATAAGAGATTATTCATTACAAAATTTTGTGGGAGAATGCTTCTCCTTTCTGTCGTAAGATAGAAATCATCAAACATTCCTTTTGGTAATGCAAGCATACTCAATTAATTTGGCAAGAAATTATGACTCTTATTCCTAACATGTTTAATAGAAAATAAAAACACAACTTAGCCCTTTTAGGGCTGCATTATTCTTAGAATATAGTTTTAGAATATTTTTGTCAATGTATTCTTCAATATATTAAGTTTCTCAAATGTAAAACTATCTTTTCTAATGCTTTTCCTCCTATAGAAGTGATCATACATGGTTTATTATGTAATATTATTTTGCAACATTCAACTCTTGTTAAAGTAGTGAAGGAGAAATAGAGTAACATCTCAAAGCTTCAAACCCAACTATCTAAAGTTCAATCTCAACTAACAATGATTGCTAAAAATCAGAATTGATCTCTACCCCCAATGGTTAATATCATTACGTAAGAACATGTGCTACTCACTCTTGGAGAAAAGTGATTCTCTTATAAACTGCACTATCCTTAAGCTTTTTTTCAACTGTCTTAGCTGATATGTGCTCTAATTCTTTTGTATTATGGTCTCTTTCAATCATTTTGGTTGGGATTTTCCTCCTCCAAAAACTTTTATACATGTAAATTATTTTTCTTTTATTAATATAATACATTTTTCCAATAAAACAAGTGTTAAGGATTGAAGAACATGAATAATATTGTCTTGATGTTATTTTCTTCTGATAATTCAAAGTCAATGGAACTGGTAAGAGTTGACTCTAAATAATTTGGAAAGATGCCACATTTGTGCATTCTAATAATAAAAAATGAAGGGGTGGTATGGGTCTAGGTATTAGTCTTTGGATTGTCAAGTTTATTATTTTTTGTCAGTATTGATACTAGTTTCTTTTGTGTGTAGTGATTATGTTTAATTAAAGGTTATTATTTTTTTCCATCTAATGGTCCTCATGAAAGAACAATGTTGTAGGAATAGATGTGCAAATCCCTACTTCTAGCAAACTAGATGTCGGGTGGTGATTTTTAATATGGTGGAGCATCCTTTAAATCATGGCTAGTTTTGCTCCACCATATTATCTCAATTTTAACTTCATTCTTCATTACTATGTCATAATTCATTAGGCATATTTGACTTATTATATATTTTAAAGATTCCCACCTTTCTCATTAGTTCACCTAGTCTAACTATCATCAAGAGTCTTAATGCAAAATTAGTCATCTAAACATATTTTATACTTATTTCTTAATTCCCATATCACTAGCCAAATGTGGGTTTCTTATTTAGTTAGATATAAATGCAATGCTTTCAAATCATCTCCTTGTTTTCACCACTTGTATTCTTTTTAAAAAAAAACCCAAGTCAACCTCCTTACTATTCAAGTTTAATTCCTCTCACCTCCTTAATCATGATTATTTAAAATAAGAAATATTAGCTATGCTCCAATGAGAGTTGGATTCAATAATGGGAGCAAGCCCTCATCCATTGCATTACCTTTCTCTATTCTTAAGGTTACAAATTGACATGGAAAAGAAAGAGGGTTGAATGCACACTCCAAGGTCAACTTGAAAGAGGTAAAATCCTTGTGGCTACATGCTTTATTAATAGTGACATCTAAAAGAAGATGATAATTACTAGACATGATCTAAGGAAACTAGAGGCAAACAAAGGTAGAGGTAATCAAATTAAAGATATATTTAATTGGATAGAAAAGGGAGACAAAGAAAAAATCTTCTAGTTTTTAAAAGTATGGTTTAGCGTGGTGGAAGAAAATGGTTTATCTAGATGATGGATCACTTGCTATTATCAAATTATTAGGGTTAAAAAAATAGAAATCGATCTTTGTGGTTATATGTGACATCTTAAAATGAACTAAAAGGTTGATAATAATCTCAAAATTGAATTCAAATTGTCTAAGAGTTAGTTACAATAATCCATATTGTACAATGCCTCATTGCCCCTTAGTTACGAATTAATCTCTCCCTATATGAGATGCAAATTTGTAAAGATTGGAGATGGTCTACTAGTCATAACATCATCCATTTCCTAGTAAGATTTATGAACATGAGGTTACTTCCATACGTTTCTATAGATGAGATATTGAATTCTAAATGGGGATGGTCCATCTTTAGCACCAAATGGTTTAAGCTTAAGAATGGTCTTTATGTTGTCCATTTTGTGAAAGAAAATAAACTACTCCTTTTTGGTTTTTACTCATTGCTATTCCTTGTAACAATCCATTTTTTTTTCTCTACCAATTTCCTTCGTCATGAAACCAACAAAAAACCCACCTTATTAAGAGTTCATACTTGTTTCCATGTGATTAGATGATCCTTGTTCATCTAGTAATGAATATGTTTATTTTTGTTTACATTATGCCTCTTGGAGTTATAATTGTAAATATATTATGTAATTATCTTATTTAGGCTGCCAATCTTGCCAATACTTTATACGATACCTTACAGGTTAACAAGGAGCTTAAGAAATCTATGCATGCCTAAATCAATTAGGCGTTATTGCAAAAAAACACATGGTGATTTGGATTTAAGTTAATTGCATAAATAACTAGGAATTCCAATTTGAGGCAAATCACTCCACATTGAAGGTAGTCCAAACTAGACCATATACTTAGTTTTTTCTCTATCTCTCTAATTCAAATTTTGGGATTCAATTTCAAGTGCTTTTGTAATGCTCTAGTGGGTTCTTTGGTGCTACTTGTACCCCTATTATTCTATTATTTGAACATATTGACTATTGTTCCATGCCAACAACATTTTACCCTATTATTGCTATGTACAAACAAATTGATTATTTTCTAAACAACATGTTTTAGTATATTGATAAGTTCAAATATTTTTTTCATTAATAAATTTCTTTTACAATATATTTTATATTTTTTTTTTAAAAGAAGAAAAAAAAGAAGAATATATAAGATTTTGGTTACAAAGTTAATTACTTTAAAAAAATAAGCAATGTTATGATTGCTTTCTCCTCTAAAACATAATTTTTAAATGCTAATGTGCACAATAAAACCCTTAACTCAAAAGATTTGATCAACATCCTAGTTTTTACAACCATATGTTAAACCATAATTAGTTTTCCTAAATTCAAAAACTTAATTATATTCTATTGAAAAAACCAATTTGTGGGTGGGGGGCAATGGGCCTAGAGTAACACTACATGAAATTATTATATTTCATAGGTGATGGTTTATGGGGGAAACTGTTCAAAACAAAGCCACAAAAAAAACTAATCTTATTGAATATATTGGCCCACACTACAAAAGATAAGGCTCATGAACAAACTTGGTGGAACCAATAACTCTTTACTGTCTACAACGAAAATACTAATTCAGCGTGTACTGCTGATTGTACGTAGAGAGGAACACATACACTGAATCCAAATACAAATTTGGAAAAAGTACCTTAGTCCCTCAGGCGTGGCCCTTGACCATTAAGTAGTAAAAATGGCTGTCACACCCTAGAGGACAATAAGGAAACAAACGTGAACGATGGGCAACAGAAAGAGAAAACTAAACTGCTCAAGATGAAAGCAACTTTTTCAGTCTTACCCTAATCATGGTTAATTTGAATACTAATATGAAAGCAAAGTTTGCGGTCTCTTAGGTACCTTAATCTTGGTTAATTTGAAAAACTGAGATGACAGCAACGTTTGCAGTCTCTTACCTTAATCTTGGTTGATTTAGGTTTGTTTCCTGATACGATTATACGATTCAATGATTAGTGCTACTTGAAATAATGCAGCTCCTAACACTAAGACTCGGGGTCTGGATTAGCCCTTAATATACGTGTAGCACGCATGATGAGGAGTAAACCCCGACAAGCGTGGGTTTTCATGTTTTCCAATACCTAAATTGTAGCATCTAGAGGCTGTTGATATGGATCTATCAAGATTAGGTTTTAGTTTTGGCAAAACGAACGGTTGTAAGAGAATTCGAGTACTAATTGAGGCTGTAAATGTAAGTATAATTAGAAGACATATCTGTGATAGGCATGGAGTTCCCCAGCATTAGGGAATATAGTGCGTAATCGCACCAGAAGTTAATGTTGAAAAACTGGAAAAGTCCCTCACTAGTGAGATTTTGTTGGTTGCAGAATCTGATTCACTGAAACTGAGCGATTTTGTTCACGAGAAAGCAATATTCCTTCATGATGGAAGGGTTAATTGATTAACAATAGTTGAGTTTAGTCACGCCATCATTATTTTATGTCTGAGATGGCACCTATTATGTTGTCTACGAATACGATCTTTGTCCATCTGTGGTACTAAGCCTATAGGTCTTGGGCATAACAATGTACTGTGTTAATCTCTACGAACCCATCTCATCTGCTTGCTTTTCTAGGGTTGAAGTTTCACATTTCTCTTGATAAGACAAGCCAAGATATGTGGATCGTCTGGATTTGATATTATGCTCGTTAAAATATGCTGAGAAATCTGGGGCCATAGACGAGGGATCTACTGCTACCGACAACTCAAACAGAAAAAGGAAAAATCCTATTCTTTGTAGATTAAGAATTTTTTAATATAGATCTGTGCTATGTATAGAAGGTTTAAGCTTTAAGACTCGAAAGGTTTTTCAGGCACATTGAAAGGGCCTATTCAAAGTCCAATTTTATCAAAAAAAAATCATACCCAGGTATGTACGCTGTTTTGTAGGTTTTACTTTGATTAGGGTTTTTTTTCCAGACATTATGAAGAGTTTTCTTTTTTTTTTTAAAGTGAGTCCTACTCTCTTCCCAAGATAAAATAGAAATCTATTTCGTTTGTAATCTAATAAATCCTGTTTGCATAGAATTCCAATGCTGATAAACGTTGGAGGATTGTGGGACAAACCCATTCCTATAGCTGATGAAATGCCATGTCTGCCATCTGTGTACACTGATTTGGCTTGCGCTGAAACTTTTCCTAGTTACAACATAGAAGCTTACCAATATCATGAAGAATATACATATTGTAAGAACTTTTCTGCAGGGACAAGTCTGGGGTCAGATCTTGAATATGGTGTAAGAGCCATGGATTTTATTGAGGATGTAGACGAGATTTGTCCCGAGAAACAGCTAAAAAGGTGCTCTGCTAAAACTAGCGACAGTCAATATGCCTTGACTCATGGGGTCTCTGGAGAATCCAAAGGAAGAAAGAGGGCTGCTGGTATTCAGCTGAGTGAGGATATAACATGTACTCACACTTCAAAATCAATGCGAGTTTTGTCTGAAACTAAAGATCGGCATAGTAAAGTCAATACTGCAAAAGGACTTCGGGACACAAGGGTGAGATTGTCTCTTTCTACTGCGGTTAAATTTTATGAGGTACATGACAGATTAGGGTATAAGCATCCGAGCAAAGCACTAGATTGGCTTATAAGTAAAGCACAAACTGCTATAGATGAACTGCCACAACCACTGTACGTATCCAAGACAAAGTGCTCACTGTGTAACTTTATCTCAAGGACTGGTACAGATCAAGTCATTTCAACCTCTTCTCACACTAATGATGGATGCTCAACAAATAGTTCAGTGGATACAAGTAGATCTGAAGAAGAGGGAAAGGAAGAAATTTTGAGGTCTTGTGGCCTCATGAATTTGGGGATCCCTCGGCTTGTTTCAGATCATAACAACCTAAGCCGCACAAAGAAACAAGACATGGTGCTTTCAACAAGGTAAATTGCTGTTGCTTCCAGGCAGACAATCTTCTGCACTTTTCTTAGTAATCTCAAGTCTGAGCTCCTTCAATGCTACGCTCTGTAAATATATGTCCCAATAGATTTTCAACTGTCTTGTTTTCAAGTGTGTGCACAAGCTCTTAAGGATGCAATCAAAGTCTAGCCTTCTAACAATTTAACGTACAGTCCAATGAGCTTTTGAGGTTAAAACTTTCATGGATTTAACTTTTTCTTTAATGACATATCTCTTCCTGAAATTGTAATTAAGGTCAAGAGTATCTTTGAATTTTACTTTCATTAAACTAGTTTTATGTTTTCTAAATCTATATCAAAATAATTAATTCCTGTTACTTCGGTCAAATTTCTCTACAAATTCTCTTTTGTTCAGAACCTTTGTGATCTCTTCAAGTCTGTCAATTCTATACTTATATCTTCTTGCTCTTTATTTTTATTTTTAAATGTTTTTCTATGCAGCACAAGGGATGTCATACAATGAACTAATGTTACATTGCTTCATATCTTAATTTGTTTCTTCAATTTCTCTTTGTTTTGAAGGCATTACTGTTTTTTTCTATATTTTTTAAATTTTCTTTCGCTTTTCTTTCTATTTGTTCATTTATTTGTATTCTGTTGTTTACTATTACCCGTCATTGTGAAACGTGTGATGAAATTTTGATCTCCTCCTTCTACACCCTCTTTTGTTTTCTCCTAGTCCACCTTTCCCAAGGACTCCACCAGTTTTAGACAGCCTACATTTTCTAGAGACTGTTATTCCTCATGAATTTTTATCTTCTTCTACTTGTCACTATTCCAAGGGTTTCAAACATTCCATAGTTCCTAGACGATTCTATAATTATCACTTATTGGCTTTGATATTGTTTCTTCATTTGTGTCTTGTCCTTCAATGTTCATGGCTTCTAAAAAGTGTTTTCTGGTTTTAGTTTCTGGTATTTGATTGGTGCATTTATGAGGATGTCTTTATTTTCTACTTGTTTCTTCTTATCTCTGTCTTTCTTTATATATTTTTTATCTCTTTGTTTACATATATATATTTCTTACCTTTCATTTTTCTATCTATCTACTATTTCTTTTATTCTATTTCTTTGTACCTCTGACCTGTTTCTTTCTTCAATTTGATATCAATTAAATCTTCCTAACTATTTCTTTTACCTTATATTTTGTTGGCACCATGATTTTATCATTATAACTAGATGCATAGAAAGATACAATTTCCTAAATATCATTTTACAAAATTTATTTAATAATTTGTTTCTAGAAATACATATCTATTAATGAGTGCAAGTATTCAAAAAACTTAGAACCACAAATATAGTATCATTTGTAAATTGGAAAAAATATGTAAACCCCTCTTATAATATAAAAATGGTTGATGTTGAATGGTGAATGAATATAGTAACAAAGACCAACAATATTAATATGTTCATGGTATTTACACATGTTTATCTTGTTTCTATTAGTATTTCATCACAACACACTTGTCAAATAGAGGGTAAAGGATTGAAGCATTCTTTGGGTGAGAATGTAGATCTAGAATCCATTATGAGAGGGCTACATAAGTGGTTACTACACATTGATGATAAAATAGTTAATTTTTTTGTTTCATTGATAGGACCATCTTAAAACTTACACTTAGTGATGTTAGCATACCTTGGTAGGTCATTGGCACAAATGTTCAAAATTGTTCACTATGAAGGTTGGGAAGTTTATTAGCGTGTAGGTACCAAGAGGATTCATTACATCAATTTACGCTCTATCATGTTCATTCATAGGTACTAAACATCTCTATTTACATTTCTACATCATAATATTTTATTAACACCCCTCCTAGTACACCTTTCTAATTATAAATACCCCTTATTTTACAATGTATACAAACTATGATTTTACTTTTGCCACTTTTGTATTCAACATTTGTATATTGATTTTTATACCATTTATTTAAAATACCTATTTTAAATTTAATATCATTATATTATTAGATATTATTAAGACCTATGAATACTTTTTTCTCTAGGTAAGTATTCATCAATGCTCATTCCTATAAGATAGGATGTTATTTTGTAACTAATGTACCAATGTTGTTTATCCTTCATCATCCATAAGGCACACCGTCAAAATTAAATGTTATACCTTAATTAGTTTATCCCCTTAAATCATTGTTACAAAGTGAAATAAAACCTTATATTTTAAGTAATTACAAAAATCACATTTATGAATAGATGTGTTACCATACCTAAGCTACACATTAAGTAGTGAATCCCTATGGAGGTACCTATTGGAAGAACCTAAAATATAAACGTTTAAAAATGTTTTTGTTCAAGGTTATTTTTAGAGTGTTGATAAGTAAACAATTATAAATTAATAAATATGTAAAAATTAGATCTATTTTATAGTAATTACTTTTAAAATGATAAGATAAATAACCTACAAGAATCTAGACAAAATAGGATAGTAATTATTGTGTATGATAAATGTTTCCATGCAAACTTTATTGATGGAAAATAGAATGGTAGTCATGAGAGGGAAAAATTTTATTAATGGGATGGGGGATGAAATTGTGTTCGTATGATGGCAAGGAAATGCATGAGAATAATTTATTATGGAAGGGATCCACATCTATAGGTGACCCAAATGGAACATCTTAAGATTTATTCAAAATTAGAAGGTAATCATCTACCCACAGTGTAAAACAAGGGATCATGGACTGACATGGATGGAAGGATGGATGAAAATTATAGGAATGAGTAGACGAATTATAATTATGGATGTGTTGGTAAAGTTCATTTTATTACACATGGCACTTGTGTGTAGGTTTTCACAATGGTACTTATTCAAGGTACCACCAAAAGTGGTTTTCATCAAAGGATGATTTTACCTTAATTATTTTTATTTTTTGAATATTTTTTCATTTGTTTATAATTGTATATTCCTCGGATTAAGCATGAAATTGCTTAAGGTGGGTGTTGTTGATGGGCTTGCCTAGTGAATCACCCTCAAGGGTACTTAAGTGATATTATCTTGAACCATAATTAGCAATGATGAAATATGGTCCTAAAAAATTGGGCTCAAACTCACCCTTCTTATCTTTGTCCTATATATTTTTTTGGTTTTACTTAAGTCTAATATCATCAACCTTAAAATTATGAGCTTTGATATTTTATTATAGCTACATGACAATGAAATTTTTGGTATGATTATAAATTTTTTAGGGCATTGAGGCATGACTCATCAAGAAGTTCAAGCTCATGCAAGTATACAACTTGGTCATCAATGAGATTACACATGGAAAATCACAATGACAAAATCTCTATCTCAAAAGGTAGGATGGCTTGAAAGCCAATAACAAGTGAAGATAGAGTCACATTACTTGGTTTATGAATGCTAGAGAAATAGGCCCCAAAGACTATATTAATCTAAAGGTTATAATCAAGAGAAATATCATTGGGTAGTATGGGATGGATCAGTAGTGTTAGAAGTGGAAGTGCTCCCAAAAGGTGAGGACTTCATTATTTTGGAAGGACTTACCATTACTAGTTATAAGGGAAGAAAATACATTGTAGAAATAGATGATGTAGTAGAAGATGAACATGAAATTTTGTTGGCCAGTAGTGTATGTAAGGAGAATAGCTTCAACTCATTGGTGAAGTACTTAGTAGTGGTGATAATGAACTTATGGTCATTAGAGGAGGATAGGTGAATTTTACTAATGAGATTGAGACCCAATAAAAAAGGGTCAAGGAGTAACAATAGGTTGTAAATCTTGTGATGGTGGATGAATTAAATCTGCATGTTATTGACAAGCTAAATATTTATTCACATAATGATTGACATATTGTTCCATAGTGAGTCAATAGTAACCTATTCTTAACATATTTTTAGATACCACCATACTAATTGTGTGAGAATGACATATACCATTATGAACCTCTTTTATTATGGGAGAAGCCTATTTTAGGTTAAGGTGCCTAGGTATAGAACCATCGAAGCTCCTTCAATTGGAAGATTTCAGTGAGGATAGTGAAGAAGGAAGAGTGTGGAATAAATTATTGTAATGAGTGTAAGATAGGTTAGGTGGATGGATATTATTGTGAATGTATATCATGATACCAAGTAGTATTGGGACCAACCAATTTATAAATGAGTTATATATCAAGGACATCATACGCAAGGACCAATAGGTTTTCAACCAAGAATTCATAATGAGGATAGTCTTGTGGCATATCTAGTAGAGAGCTAATGGTGGCCATGATATCTCCTTCTTTGTTGTTAAGTCTAGGTACCTACTCAAATTGTATGAAGATACTATATTCATTGAACTATCAACCATCCTTTTGTAAGGAATTAGCTTCTCATCCTTTACCTAATATTCATTGTTGACTTGACTTATGATTAGCTATGAGTGCTTATTAACTAGGATATGTTTGGTGTTCTAGTATATTGATATTTTGAGATTATTAATGAGCACATCCACTCTTACTTTTTTTGTGCATGAAAATTTAGTTTAAAATATTTAGGAATAAAATTGATGTAATTAACCTAAAGAACAAAAGAAGCCATCACATCCAAACAAATAGATACTAAAGCTCAAGAAGTAAAATCATTGAATTCTTCATCACTCCTGTCCATTTTTCCTCTACAACTAAAAGAGAATGGCTTATATCCAAAAAAGTGAAACAAATGAAAAAATCCCAAAATTAACATTTTTGGCAATTTTTGACAATTGTCATATTTTTCCATTTTTGGTAAATTTGCATACATATCCCTTTGAACTTAGATTTTTCCAAAAAAATTCCTAACACTATGGTGACAAATTATCAACTTACAATTCAAATTAGAAACATGAATTCCAAGTTATTAAAGAAAACGTAACTTTCTAAAAACTTGAAAAAATAATAAAAGTTAATTTTGATGGCCCAGATGAAAGATTTGGCTCCTGAAGAAGTGTCGAAATGGCCACCTATCGAGTTGAGCTTGGTTGATAATCTAAAGAACTCCTCATAAGACATCTCCTTATATAATTTTTGTTGGAAGAAGGAGAAGAAGGAGATTGTTAAAAGTTTTGGTTTGTTGGCAACATAGGCATGAATTGTGTAATACTGCTTGATCCAGTGTTGTCATTGATGTCAACATTGTTATGATCAACTTAGTATGGTTTGGAAGTGCTAGAGAAGATACATGTACATAATAAGTTGGTCCAATAAATATGGTTATACAGGAAATTAGCTAAATGCTTCTATTGACTGTTTTGTAGTTTAGTGCGTCAATTTTTGGGTCCACACTCAACCACACTACATGATCTCACTCTGTGTTTTTAACCATGGGTTGATTTCTATCAGATTCAAGCAAATTCAATATTCTGTGATATTTTTTCAAATATCCTGGAAGTTATGCATGGCAAAGTTTAGCTTTGTATATCTCAACCATCTCTCTATTTGGTAATATCAGTGTGGAAGATTTTGCATTTGCTTGAAAATAATTATTCTATGCTACAATTCTAGAGATAGTCTCACTAATGTTGACAAAGTGTGAATTTGAAGGAAGATTGAATTTGGATGTCGCTTGTATGAGAAGTGTATGTATGATTAAATTCTTTTTTATTAGGTCCATTCTTGGCCGACCTAATACATGATATGTATTTTGAAGATTAAATATACATTGCAGATGTTTTTAGGATCTATTATAGGTCCATGCTGACCTAAATTATGTATTGCATGATTGGTATGAGCGCAAAGAAAGTTTTTGAATAATGTGTGGAGCCGACAAAGCTATTTTTGAATTATTTTTTGTTACATCTAATTAGGTCAACCTAATTGATGTGTGTAGAAGTAATTATATATATGAGATATTTTGGAGTTGAGTCGAAGGGGATAGAGAAAAAAATGACATATCAAGTGCGAGTAATCTCATATGATGTGGTGATGTGAATTTAGTGGTAAGAGATTAGAATAAGAGTAGAGTTGGTGAGAGACTGATAAGAAGAGTAGTACTTTATATATAGAGCTTCAAAGGAACTGGAATATAGCATAAGGGAGGTGCACTTTGTATTAGTTCATACTTCAATGGTGAGCCATTTTTGTATTGTACTTAACTTTGGTTGTGACCCTTATAAGGATAGTGTGTCTTGGCAGTGAGCCCTTGTAATAAACTATATACGAATATAATAAATTATCAGCTAATCCTCACCATGTTTTATCCCTTTTTGTGTTTTCCATGTAAAAATTGTGGTATTCATGTGTTTTGTGACTTTGTGGATTTCTCATGCTTTCATTCTTTATTTCTGTTAATGTGATTTGGTGATTGGATAAGTAATGTTCAAAAGTTTATAGAATACTGTTCTAAATGTTCAAAAATTGGTATCAAATCTTTGTTCCTTCATAAAAGCCTGATAGCTTGAGGAAGATCTTCAAAGTTTGAACACATGGCTAACAAGAAGTATCCTATTACTTTGGAATAAATTTCTACAATTGAATATATAGAAGATGATTGCATGTTTGACAAAGAAGAACTTAAGGCTGCTCTTGAATACCTTGATAGAGTTGAAACTGAGAACAAGATTTTGAAGGAAAGCCTAGGAGAATCAAATGAATGCATCAAAAATTTGAGAGAACAAATCAAGAAGTTCAGAGAAAGACATTGGGAAGTCAATATACATTTGAAGCAAGCAAATGAAGAAATCATTGGATTGAAAGTGCAAATGGAAGAAAAGGGAAGGATTGAGGAATAATTCTCTAGAATTGAACAAGAAGTGGTAAATCTCAGATCTGATCTAGAAAAGGAAAGAATACATGAGGAGAAATTCAAAATAAGCACCACAATGCTTGATGAATTGATTGCAATATATAAACCCTCTAAGGAAAAAGGTGGTTTGGGACTTGAAGAAGGACAAAGTTCAAAGGAAAATCAGACACCTAACAAGGTTGATAATCAAAAGAAGATTCAAGGCAATAGGAGACAATTTAGAAATCAAAGAAGCAATGCTAGAAGACCTTCTATCAGCCAACCAAATGCTCAAAGGTACCCATATTTCAATGGTATTTATTTTTCATGCAATAAATTTGGACATAAGGAAATAGAATGTAGAGGTGGAATGAATTAGAATGTTGGATCCTTCTTCAGACAATGTTTTGCATGCAAGAAATTTGGACACAGAAGTACTGAGTTTAGAATGTTGGATCTTTCAATTGCTACTATTATTCATGCAATATGTTTGGACACAAAGCTAACTAGTGCAAATCAAGAATGAATAGAAGTCATTTTGGTCAGAAAACTATTGTATGCTACTCTTGCAACAAGCTTGGACATATTTCAAGAGTTTGTAGAAGAAAAAATAGAAGATAGTCTAATCTAGTAAAGAGGAATGGACCTGTGATGAGAATTGATCCTATTAGGGTTAAGAAGGAAATGTAAAGGATATAGAGAAAGAAAGAAGACTCTAAGAATAAATATGAATCAGGAAATTCAAATGCATATGTGTCTCCCTCTAGTGCAAATAATTTGCTTGAAAATTAAACCAAGGCATGGGCATAGGGGGAGCAATAACAAGAAATTCTAATAGCCCCTTGGAAATATGAGGTGTTAAGAGATGGCACGAAGATATATCATGAAAGAGAAATTTCTAAAGCTATAGAGTAAAGTCACGAAAGAAAATATTGCAATGCGACAATTTGTGGAGCTTGGAAAGATGTATGTACACACAATTCTAGGAGCATCAAATTTTTGGTGTGAAGCATTTATTACAAGGATTAGGTCAAATCAGAGAGAAATTCATTTGTGTGAAGGAAAATTCATTTATTCCAAGGCATTGAAATAAGAAATGAAGAAGAAAGAGGTGTAGAAAGATTCAAAGCGTCATCCAAAAGCTAAATATCAAGACCCTAGTTTGCCGAGCTATTCAAGAGGCATTTTCACAAAACTTGCATAATTTTGTCCTCCGAAACAATTCTTTGGAAGAAATTTAAATATAATGGAATTACCAAAATTAGTAGATAATTCACAAAGACCGTGTCCTATACTTAAGAGGCATTCTACTAGAGTATTATTGGATGATCCCTTGGGTGCATTCTCTCGCACTCCTTTTGGAATATTAGCTATTGAAGATATATTTCAGTGTTTACATTTAATGCATATTATCCACAGGTTGACTTAAGCCACTTAGGAATTTATTGTGCAAGTTAAATATCTCCTGATATTTTTCCTTGCTAGATATTTTATAGATATTTTCCTCATACTGAGATATTTCTCATACTTGGATATTTCTCCTCATGCTTGGATATTTCTCCTTTATAAGGAGACCCTTGACTATCTAATAAAAGTGGAGGAGCTTATGCATTATCTGTGCTTGATTAAATCTTCTTTGTGATCTGCAGGTTCTTTCATGGTATTAGAGCCATCAAAGAAGTTTTTAGGCCAACACATATCTCTGATTTTGCATTCAAAATCGTTGTTGAGGAAGCCAACTCTCATTCATACCCTCACTCCTGTCGTTCTTCCTTCACAAGCTCTCAACTTTAATCAAAGGACAAAATTTGAGGTGGGACACCTCTATTCTAGGGGTTGATTGATGCCACAACCACTAGATCTATCCTCATCACTGTTCATAGCATGCTTTGCTTTGTTTGAGCAGTGAATGGTCATTCAATAACCTGCATACTTTGGTGTTTGGCACATGAATCAGAAGGCAGTGTTTGTTGAATCTTGGTGGAGGCTCGAAACTCTTTTCCACGTGGGACCTGCACTCACCTCTGCACTACGTAGCCTGCCAAAGCCAACACATCTGCTAACATCAGCCTTTTAAATATCTTTTTCTTGAGACCCCTATCCACTTTGATCTTACTGCCTCTATTGGCGTCGAAGTCAACAAAGGTCACACCGCACTCAGAGGCTTTGTCATTCTATATATTGAGCACAGGCATGAAGGAGGTAGGAAGTAGGGTTTGACCTACCCAGCTCACAGGAGATCAGAGGACATGATTTTAGTGTTTTGTTTGACTACGCATCCTCTCTTCATCTTTGTTTTTGGCATTTCCAGATCTCTGTTTGGTGTCTAAAATCATCATCGATTTGTAAAGAGGTGTGCATGCATTTCCAGATCTCTATTTCTACATTCCAATTCTCTATTTCATCCTGAAATCGTTGGTGAAAGTGATTGAAGCTGCAATGCCTTTAGAGGCACGATTTTTGTGATCATAGGCATCTTTAAAGGCGCGTGTTTTTCATTAGAAGTGCGGATCTCTATTGAAAGGGTGACTTTTGTGACATGAAGACTATTCTTTGTGGCAAAGGGCGATTGTGTGCTGGAAAGGGGAATATTGTTGTTTGGAGGCAAAAATATTATTTAGCCACCCGATTTGGCTTTTGTGTAGGCCACAATTTAATTTTTTGCAGGCCATAAGATAGGTTGAGACCCCCGTGTGCCCTCTTTGACTTTGTTCAGGGCATGAGATATGCTCAGCCCCCCCAGGTGGCATGAAAACCAAGGCTCGGGTGAAGATAGCTCCTCTTCCCTTGCATTTTGGAGACTCTTTTCTATGCATGTCTTAAAGAATTTTGTGTGAGAGGCACAATTTTCTTCATTTTAGAAGAGTTCTAAGGACGTTTTCTCTGCTGGCACTTTTTGCAATAAGAGAATTGCATATTACAATCACTGTTAATTGCAATTTGTCTCTTCATTTGGGGCTATTCCTCTATTGATCTAGAGTGGACAAACGTCAAATTTGAGTAAAGAGCTACACCATTCATTCTCCCTTTGTGCCAATTGGTGAGATCATCATTAGCCTACTCCCTCTTCTTTCCTTTGTAAAGAAGGTAAAATTTTGCACTAGCCACATAGTGGTTTTGATCAACTTCAAAAGTTTGTAAAATAGTGGAGAGGAAATTTGTTTTTCCATAGGTAGAAAACAAACTTTTGTACAAACCATTTTTGTAATGGTTTTGATCAACCACAATTGTTTGTAAAAGGGGGAATTTGGAAAAAAGGGGGGTCATATGGAGTGTTTAGCTCCTAATTCTTTCTAGCCATGAGGGTGTTTTATTTTCTATTGTCCTCTCTCTAAATCTTTTAAAATATTTTATTTTCTCAAATTTGTAAATGCAAACTTTTATTAGTGTAAATTTGCAATAGAGTGAAATTATATTTTCAAACTCTGTTCAAGGGGGGTCATCTAATTTGGGGGGGTTCTTAATCTGTTGATTTTCTATTGTCTTAAGGAATTAACCTGTTTTGTAATCATGGGATATGAAACCCATTCTTTTGTAATCAACCTAAAACTAGGAAACTATAAGTCTTGGTGTGAAGGAATCTTGAAACATCTCAAGTTCCATAATCTCATGCCATATTTGTATGGACTTATCCCTAAACCAGGTAAACAAACTCAAAAGGATAAATGGTTTAATATTCGTGATCATATTCATGGATTAATTGGTTTACATATTCTAGATGACTCTTTGTATGTCATCATGGATATTCAATGTCCACATGCATTATGGATCAAAATTTGGGAAATATATGGAGACTACAATGTTTCTCCCTTCCCGCATGATCCTACTATGATCACAACTCACATCCCGCAGCATGATTCAGATATAGAGCATCCAGTTGACATAGAGGAAATCATCATTCCTCCACCTCCTCCTATTGCTTCATTGGATTCCAGAGTGATTTCTTTGAGAGCTTCCAACACTTCTTTGCAATAGGATATTAGTCTTCCTAGCATTGCTGATTGGGATGCATATCTACCTGACATTTCATGTCTTTTCATAGAGTCCCGCATTGCTGACATGGACACACACATTGAGGACATCAGTCTTCTTTTTTATTACAACTCCAATAAAGTTGCATCGGCCTTGTATTCTTCAGATATGATTTCTCTTCCTTCACCTACATCGACTTCTATAGTGATAGTATCAGATTCTTATGGTTCCAGTTATCCCCATACATCTATGGTTCTTGTGGTCCTTGTTATAGAATCTTCTATGATACTTGATTCATTCCATCAGTATTTGTCACATGTAAGCATTGGCTTGGAGATTTTAGAGCAACATTTGAAAAAATCATGGGCACCATCATCATCATTCTTGGATGAGCTTCAACTCTATTCAAGATCATACATACATCTTCTCACATGGGAAGATATCCTGCATCTTCAGTTGGTTTCATTTCTTCCCAAGGGAAGAAACATTGTGAAGCGTTCTTGGAACTATATCTGCATCCTCTGTCAACTATCCAACTTTAATGTAGCAGGACATGTATTATGGGGTGTCTCATAGACCTTCTATCATTTTCTTTCTTATGGAGGAAATCATATATTGTACTTAGTGTCAAAAGAAGTAGTACTTCTTCATGTGTATAATTTTCATGCATCTTTTCTCTCTTTTGGAGGGTATTTTTTTCCCACAGAGTTTTCTACTTTTCTCCACTTCATGAGAGATTACTTTGTACATGGGTACCTAACATGGCTAGTAGTTGCGATCCATTTTATCCATGCCCACCTAAGTTATGCTTAAGGGGGGTGTCAGTGTTTACATTTAATGCATGTTATCCACAGGTTGACTTAAACCTACTTAGGCATTTATTGTGCACGTTAAATCTCTCCTGATATTTCACCTTGATAGATATTTTCTATTTTCCTCATACTGAGATATTTCTCATACTTGGATATTTCTCCTCATGCTTGGATATTTCTCTTTTATAAGGAGACCCTTGACTATCTAATAAAAGTGGAGGAGCTTATGCATTATCTGTGCTTGATTAAATCTTCTTTGTGATTTGCAGGTTCTTTCAATATTAAAGCATATATTCATGGAAAAATTGAAGAGTTATTTCCTGGAAGATTATCTATTTTATGGAAAAAAGAATTGGGAGAAAATGATGATGATTCCCTAAAACTTGAGTATAAAGCCTTAAGTGACAAAAGATTGGATATTTGGGGAAAGCTTTCAAATTTTGAAAATTAGGACAGACATATAAGAATGGTACTAAGTAGAATTTATGACCAATCCATATGGATTGATGGCCCTCACTCAATAACAAAGGAAGCAATTAAGGATGCTATCTGTTTGTGGTCCACTAGACTAGTTCTTGAACAAGAGTCATTCGATACAAAGAATATAGACTTGGAGAAAATTGGTGCCATGCTTGAACAAAAGGAAATTGTAGTAAACTCCATCACAAACTTGGTGATAAGATTTGTAGCTATTCTTATTGGTCAAAATTTATCTACTGGTCAAATAGTTTGGGCACTATCCCTCCTATTGTAGTTTATATGGCCCTTGATATTTTTGAGAACAATGCTGACTATGACCTTTGTGAGTTGCTCTGACAACAACTAATGGAAAACCTAAGAGACATTAAGAAAATGAAGAAGTGTACATTCTAGTTTGGGACATTAGTAATTTTCCTATTGCTCTACTTCATGAAAGAAATATTGGTGGTTGGATAGGTAAATTGGACAAATGCGGAGCTAATTGCACATCAAATTGAAAGATACATGAGAAATCTTGGAAGTTTGGTTACTCAAGAAGAGGACCTTGATGCTTTCTTTGGAGTATTCTAGAGTAGAATGAATAAGAGAATGAGGATTCCTAGAGAAGTGGTAAAGAGATATTCAAGAGACATTACCTTGCTTGTCTCCACAGATTTTTGCTTTATTGAGGCTATCAAACCTAGAACCATTTGGATTTCAGAATTGGATTATGAAGTATCTAAAGATGAATTAGTTAGCTATGTAGAAGCTCTTCTAGGCAGTCCTGAAGATTCTAGAAGAACAGAGGTAAGTGCAAAGCCCTTTGGTAGCTCTCAGAGAGTTGGTAAGAAGAGAAAATTCATAGAAAGTCCTTCGATTGTTGGAAGAATCAAACAAGAAATTGCTGATGTTGAAAGAGTTCATGATGTTAGTGTCAAGCCTTTAGAAGAAAAAATTCTGGATGAGGAAGTAAAATCCCTACAAGAGGTAATTCCTAGTACAATTATTGATGTTTCATTATCGACAATAGAAAATCTAAATCTCTTGGTCAAATCCTTTAAAGAATATGTTCCTAGATTAAAAAGTTAAATTGAAGTTGAAAATAAGACATGGGTTGAAAGAAATAATTTGGTAAATATCTCAAAGTAATATACAAATGCACATCAAAAGGTCACAAAGTGCTTGAGAGAAGTGCAAGACTGTGCGGAAGAGGCAAGGAACATACTGCCATACTGCATGAAATGGATGAACATCACTCAAAGTATAAAGGATGGCATGAATATAATTGAGACTTAGACAAACATGGCTGCATATTCTTATGATCTCATGCAAGACAAGGATGATCAAACTTGGATCTCTATAATGGAGCTTCATGACAAATTCTTCACCCTACAGAGTCAAAGAGATGAAAGGATCAAGAAAATTCTAATGTTAAGGGACTTAGTTAAGGAAAAGTATATATCAATCTTGAATTCTCTTGGCAGTATTGATAAACTCTTAGAGGTAAACCTTGATCACAGTACTCCAAAAGAAGGAGAAGAAACTCTACTGGAGCTTGGACTTCTATACAGAACTCTTATTGCAACAAAGAAACATTGGGAAGAAGGTAAGTTTGAATGATGAGATACCTTTTAGAAGGTTCAAGGTTTTGCATCCTCAGGGTAACTATCTATCATGACTTAACAAGTTTTTCATATTTTGATATATGCACATATATACATAAAGGGATTTTTTTAAGGTTGACCTCCTAAGGGGGAGCTTATAAAGTTTTGGCACACCCTTTGCCATTGATATAAAAGGGGGAGAGATAAGAGGAAAGGGGTATGATGGTAATGAAGGGTGAGATATCATATTCTTATTATATTCTTATTATGCATGTTGTCATCAATGACAAAGGGGGAGATTGTTGGAAGAAGGAGAAGGAGATTGTTGGAAGTTTTGGTTTTTTGGAAACATAGGAATGAATTGTGTAATACTACTTGATCTAGTGTTGTCATTGATGTCAAAATTGTTATGATAAGATTAGTATAGTTTGGAAGTGCTACAAAAGAGACATGTACAAAATAAGTTGGTCCGAAAAAATATGGTTATACAAGAAATTAGCTATGTGCTTCTATTGACTATTTTGTGGTTCAATGCATCATTTTTTGGGTCTACACTCCACCGCACCATATTATCTCGCTTTGTGTTTTTAGCCATGGGTCGATTTCTATCAGATTCAGGTAAAATAAAGATTCTATGATGTTTTGTCTAATATCATGGAAGTTATGCATGATAGAGTTTATCTTTGTGTATCTCATCCATCTCTCTATTTGGTATATCAGTGTGGGAGATTCAACATTTCCTTGAAAATAATTATTCTATGTTGTAGTTCAAAAGATAGTCTCATTGATGTCAGTGAAGTGTGAATTTGAAGGAAGATTGAATCTAGACATCGCTTGTATGAGAAGTGTATGTATGATTGAAAGTATTTGTGATTAGGTCCATTCCTGGCTGACCTAATACATGATATGTGTTATGAAGATTAAATATACATTGCAAATGTTTTTAGGATCTATTTTAGGTCCATGCCAACCTAAATTATGTATTGAATGATTGGTCTCAGTGTGAAGAAAGTTTTTGAATCATGTGTGAAGCCGAAAAAGTTATTTTTGAATTATTTTTGGTTACATATAATTAGTCCAACCTAATTGATGTGTGTGAATGTAATTGCATATATATATGAGATATTTTGGAGTTGAGTAGAAGAGGATAGAGAAAAAAAAAGACATATTAGGTGTGAGTAATCTCATATGATGCGAACATGAAAAATTCAGTGGTAAGAGATTAGAATAAGAGTAGAGTTGGTGAACAAATACTAAGAAGAGCAGTACTTTATATACAGAGCTTCAACAGAACTAAAATATAGCACAAGGGAGGTGCACTTTGTATCAGTTCATACTTTGGTAGTGAGACATTTTTGTATTGTACTTAACTCTGGATATGATCCTTATAAGGATAGTGTGTCCTGGCAGTGAGCCCTTGTAATATATTGTATCTGAATATAATATATTTTGAGCTGATCCTCAACATGGTTTTTCCCTTATTAGGTTTTCCATGTAAAAATCTTAGTGTTCCTATGTTTTGTGACTTTTTGGATGTCTCATGCTTTCATTATTTATTCTTGTTAATGTGATTTGGTGATTAGATAAGCTATGTTCAAAATTTTAATAGAATACTGATTCACCCCTTCCTCTCAGTATTCTAAATGTTCAATAGTTTGAGCCCAAATGAACATCTGAGTCAAAATTTATGACCTCCAAAATTCCTTGCATCATTCTCATCTAGTTGAAAAGAACACAACTCCTACAAGTTATTATCTTCAAACTTTTGCCACTTATCTTGATCTAGCTTATTCAATTACCACTCGTGTAATCCATGTATTATCTGCTATTGCTAATCCTTCATACTGTACCAAATACAAGTTTGTTGTATTGACCCTGTTGAGCGGAAATTATTTTTTATCTAGCACTTATGCAATATTTTCTCTTGGCTTGTTCAGAATTTTATGCTCCCAATTAACTTCTTCTAGACTATCTTCATTATTATATTCACCAAGGAAATCATATAGATCATAAACATTGAACAAAAGGGAAAAATCTAAATTCTCTTGTAAGCAAACTTCATAGGCATTGCCATTTTTTTTACAATCTTGCAAGGACCAATTTTCTTGTACTTTAGCTTGTATGTTCCTTTGGGAAATCATTCTCTTCTTAGATAAAAAATTACTAAATCACCTTCATTAAATACCTTATGTCTTCTACCAACATCTATTGTAGTTTTGTATTTATCATTACTCTCCTCTAGTTTTTTCATCACCTCTCTTTGTAACTATTGAAGGTGTTCTACATATGTGGTCGTGCCCATAAAAGGATATAAAAGTCACAGAAAATCCTAACCTAGGAATTGGACATTCCAACAGGTGACTAGCATCTTCTTATGGTCGTTCATTTACATTGTCAAAGCAAGGAACGTATACTTGAAATGGAGTAGCACTGTATGTGCACTAAGAACCAGTTTCAGTCACGATTTACTAAAAATAAATGCGTGAAAGGAATTCTACTTATGCTACAGAAATGTAATGCGAAGCCTTCTAAACTTAATCAAAGCAGAAATCAGGACAACTATGATTAAGAAACAAACTATGAACTGGCCTTATGCTACAGGAACAAACACAGGGATGGATTCCTGATGCTGCAGAAATAATATAAGATTGAGTTTGCTCTGAAACTTTCAAGAATAAAATATAACTTATGATCAACAGGAAATAAAAAACTAACTAACTAACTACATATACTTACTAAGTGGGCCCCCTTAGCAAGCATCAACTAGTTATGCAAGAATTGAACTTAGAACTTCATTAGCTTTTATTCATAATACTCGAAATGATATACATTATTCTGCTCATATGAAAACTAACACAAAACACTATCTCTCATTATAATACTAACTTTCACATACTCTAGTTGCTCACTCTCGCAGGAGGAACACTTATTTAAACTAGAAAAGAAACTAACTACCTAACTCTATCAGAGAAAGACGTGGACATAAATGTATCCTGAAACCAAGGAACAAACTTCTCATAAATAAAAGCATATCCATTCAACATGATCCAGAGAGAATTTAGCATTCCACTCTTCCCAGATTTAATGATCATTTAGATTTCTTCCCAATGACCCAGTCAGAGAGTCTTCGCTGGAACAACTTCCTTGACACCATGCTACAAATGGACTTTACGGCAAGGCCGAAGTCTATTGCGCTTGAATCATTCATGCTCCCTTCAACAACCTGCGATGCACACGACAACAAAAGTGAAAGAAAGCATGCATGGCAAACAACATGATACATTCATTAATCACATATTAAATCAATTTCATCATTCAAAAACCACATGCATTATATCAGTAATTCAGGAGGTCAAACAGGGCAATTAATAAGACACATAGAGATGTTAAGCTACAGGAATATAGGAATGTATTGCTAAGGATACTACCCATTTTTAGATAAAAAGTATTTTATCATAGAGTTAAAACATCCATTAGCAATAAGAGTAGAGATATTAGAAATACATCATAATACTCAAATTATGAGCATATTCTGAGCTCATCATCTACCCCATACTTAACCTAATGATGGTCCACCAGCATTAAGTTTCCTGGTTGTTTCTCTGAAATCCGTAGGAGTAGTATGGCCTTATGGTGAAGTTCCAAATTTATAGTAGAAACCCCTGAAATGTTGCCATCTTTCATATCTGTGGGTTTCTGTATCCTTATTAACATCTGTAGCTTGATAGGGATAAAATGGCCACATTAAAACTGGAGGTTGAAATGTTATTGGCAACCATAACTCGAACCTCTTCTGAAGACCAAGCTGTATGTACTTCTTTGTCCTTCCAAGGGCTGCTTTAAAATTTAGAGGGCTGTGAGGCTCAGATTTCCTCAGCCCAATAGTCAATTTTTCCCATCTCTTTTCAATTCTGGAAGAGGAAAGCTTCCAAAATAGATATGGTTGACCTTTGAATTTTTCATACACTTGCTTTCTGATATCGAATATTTTTATTCTTTCTGTTTGATTATTGAACCCATATGCAATAGTAAGCCAAGTTTTCAGCATTGTGTAGGGATCTGAGCTTTCAGGTCGCAATGGGATAGGCTCATCCCTTTCAGCTTCTTCATAGGCCTCCAATTGTCTGCCATAATTAGTTTCATTAGCCGTCCATGACATGAGTGACCTCAAATGAATATAACCAATATAAAGAAGTGGATTCCACTCTGTTTCAGAGGGAATTATCAATCCATGCAAATAAAATTCACATAAAGAATTCTTTAGCCAACTAGGGGCTACTTGATAGGCATCATAAAATTCTTTGGCTGTATGAATAACAAGATCTAAATTCCTTGAAATTCTCATTAATTGAAACCAAAGAAATTGTTCCTTTAGGCACATAACATAGACCCTAGGCGGTGGTCTACATTCCAAAATTTTACTAGTTATTTTCATCATTTCATTCATTTTCTCTTTCATTTCCTGGATTTCCTATTTCTGCCTTTCAATTTCTCTTTTCAATTTCTTCTTCTCTTTCTCCCAAAGGCTTTTTTGAATTTCAGTCTTGGCTAAGTGGCAGAAACTCAAGGTTTGAAATGTGACTGGCCTCCATGTGGTCCTAAGGTATTCCAAAAATTCAATCAAATATGTCTTTTTATAGACAACCATTGCTTGACAAGTTGCAGGGGGTAATGAGGTTTCATTGGACACCTCCAATTGTTCAGGCTATTCGTTCTCCTGTTGCAGGATGAATTCATGTTGCTGCGTAGGAGGAGATTGTACTTCCTCTAAAATTTTCCTAGCTACCTCAGCCAAGTCATCAAGACTTGGAATTCCCCTTTCATTACTAACATGTTGTGCTTCTTCAACTTCCATTGGCTCATTTTTCATTTCCTCAGAAACAACAGGTGGGCTATGTGGAACATTCTCAGATACATTCTGAGAATCATCATGACTGTATTCTTCAGAGTCCTTTGAAATTATTATAACTTCAGGTTGAGCAGATGTTGAGGTGACTTTCTGTTGTTTCCTTGCTGAAACTCTTTTTGGTAATGTTGCAGCTGTAGGAGGCACTTTTGTGGCTTTCCTCTTTCTGACTTGCCTAGAGGATTTAGACTTAATAGAAGAAGATGATGGTGAAACTACAGTGGCAACAGGTGTTGCTGTAGGAGGAACTGCTACAGGAGAAGATGATGCAGGAGAGGAACACTGTTGTTTTTGAATATGAGGGTCAGACTCTGGGGTTGGTTCTACCCTAGATGACTCTCCTACCTTCGTTTTTCCTTTTTCTCTTCTACTAGCAGACCTGGTTTGTACTCGGGTAGAGGGCTCTGGTGTGGTGGCTGTAGGAATAGGTGTTGCAGGGGCAGGTGCTGCAGGGAGTGCTCTGGGAGGCTTAGGAAGTTGCAGACTCATTTGGGAAACAAATTCTTGCCAAGAAAGGGGTGATACATCCCTCAGAGAATGCTCAATCAAGAGTTTAATGAGGGCATGATGGGTGATAGAGTTGTCCCTACCCCTCTGGGTTTCATGGGCACATTCCTTCAAAAGGTTTAACAAAAAATTTGGAACATTGATAGCTAAATCGTGCCTTATATGACTCAATAATTTAAAATGGTAGGAATGTAAATAGGAAAAGCATCCTTCACAAGTCAAGTACCTGATTATGAGGATGGAATATTCTGAATATAAAAAAGGTAGTGACATTCGTTTGCATCATTGTTTAGAAACCTCCAAGGGTCCATCAGTTGGTACTGTAAATTCTGCCCTAGCAGAAACAACATCTGAAGAAAATTTTTCTCCTATCGTCGGCAGCCCAGTTACTTCTGTAATCCATTCTTCTGTTACAGCTACTATCAAACCCCACACTGTAGCTTCTCCTTTTGAAAGAGTTCTCAAAAACTCACTTGCAACTTCCTCATTAAAAGAATCTAACCTTAGAAAATAATTCAGCCAACCACAATTGCTGAATGCCTGAACTATTCGAGGATTTTGTGTCAAGAGCTCATGAGTTATAGGCTCATGTCTTACTAATTGGCCACCCATATTCACAAATTATCCCTGCTGAGATTCCTGAAACTCAAACCTTTTCTAAAAATTCAAATAAACTTTTTCTACTCTACTTCTTTTTGCTTCTTTCTGTCCTACTGTCACTTTCTCTACTTTTCCAAGAATGACTCAAAGAATATTTGCATGAAATGATTGTTACAAACTGCCCAAATCAAGCAGTTAATTGTTGTTTTAGGATAAAACACGTAGTCATATTTGGAAAGTACAAGAAAATAAAAATATCTTATCAGTTGTGACAGTGACATAAGAAAAGGTTTGAAATGGATTATCCTCGCCCCCTACTAAAAATTTGGCATGTGTCCACACATATGCGAAAGGATAGGCGAATAATTGGTAATAATGACTGATATTTACATAGCAGTTAATGAATAAATAAAATAAATAAATGATGTGATAACAAAAGATATCACATACCTTGTAATTAATGCTTGTACATGCTGGGAAAGATCACAACGCAACATGAAATGACGGCTGGAATTGAAATCATAAATGAGGTCGGTATGGTAGGATGGATGATGTGGAAGAAAAGGAAATGAATGGTGGTGATGGATGAAAAACGGAGAACGTGGCTTCCTTAAAAAGGAAACCTTTATCATGAGCATGCAACGTGAAATTTTAAAGAGATGTTGTAGGAGAAAGGCTGAAGCATTTTGTTGCAGGAAGATTAGTGGCCGCATCCGAAACAAACTACTTCATAAATTCTTCTTTGGACGTTGGCTTATGATACAACTAAAGACGGTGTCCATTAACCAGTAGCTTGAATCGGACTGGATCTATTGTAGCTAACTGAATTGAACCATTATCAAACACATTTTCTATTTCATAAGGACCAAGCCATCTTGTGGTGATTTAACCTTGATTTTCCTTATATTTGAAGTTATAGAGTAGCGCCCAATCACTAACAGAGAATTGCTTAGTTCAGATATGATTGTCATGCCATTTTTTTCTTTTCTTCTGGATAGTTTCAGTATGCTGCGGGGTAGCTTTCCTTATCTCATCCAATGCATTCAGCTATAGGAGGTGTTCCTTTTGAGCATCAAAAATATCAATGTTAAGCTAGAAAGTAGTCCTCAAGGTCTTATGCTCAAACTCTATTGGCAACATGGCAGTCTTACCATAAAGTAAGTCAAAAGGAGTGAACCCTGTAGTTGTTTTCCATGTTGTTCTATAGGCCTATACTACTTCAGGAAGGTGACTGCTCGAATCCTTCTTGTGTAATTGGACTGTCTTTGTAAGGATTGCCTCAATTTCTCTGTTGGTAACCTTTGCTTGACCATTGGCTTGAGGGTGATAGGGACTAGACTTTCTATGCTTGATCTTATAATCATTCATCAATGCAGTGATTAAGTTGGATGTAAATTGAGCTCCTTGATCAGTAACAAGTTCCCTTGGGACTCCAAACTGAGTAAAAATCTTCTCATACAGGAACTCAACAAATTTATTATCACGAGCATGTGTCATTGCTTTCACTTCCACCCACTTGGTTACATAATCAGTACACACCAAAATGTATGATTTCCCATTGGATGGAGGATCAATAGGCCCAACAAAATCCATGCCCCATTTTTCAAAGGGATTGACTACCACTTGAGGATTCAAGGGAATTTCATCAGACCTTATTGGTCTCCCCATTCGTTGACATCTGTCACATTTCCTGGTGTAGGCTGTAGTATCTTTGTGTAGTGTGGGCCAATAATATCCTATAGTAAGCACTTTCATAGATGTTCTCTTGGCTGCAAAGTGCCCACCACATGGCTCATCATGACAGGCATGCAAGATGTCATAGGTCTCATCTTCCCTAACACATCTTCTCATGACTTGGTCAGGTCTTGTGTAAAATAAACAATCTACAATCCATGAAAAGTCAAGACTTTTCTCTACCAACAATTGTCTTTCTTTTGATGAGAAGTGTGCTAGAATTTTGTTGGTTGCTAAATAATTTGCAATATTTGTATACCATGGAGTTTGAGCAGCAATAGAAAATAGATGTTTATCAAGAAAGCTATCATTAATTACCTCAGGAGGTGTAGTTGGTTGAAGCCTTGACAATAAATCAGCCACCACATTAGCTCGGTCTAGCTTATCAATAACTGTTATATCAAATCCCTGCAACAATAGGAGCCATCTTGCTAATCTACCAGATATGGCAGGCTTATTCATGAGGTACCTTATTGTTGCATGATCTGTATGGACAAATATTTGGTAACCAGTGACATAATGTCGAAACTTGTTCAAGGCATACACAACTGCTAGCAATTCTTTCTCTGTGACATTATAGTTTAATTCAGGGCCTTGAAAGTTTTTGCTAATGAAATATATGACATGCCCTATGGAATTCTCTTTCTTTCCTAAAACTGCCCCTATGGCATAATTAGAAGCATCTATGTGTATATGAAAGGGCAGGCTCCACTTCGGTCCTTGAAGAACAGGTGCCTGAGTAAGTAGGTTCTTAAGCTGCAGGAAAGATTTGTCACAGGCCTCAGTCCAGTTAAATTTAGAATCCTTAGTCAATAAAGCATATAATGGACTGACTATTTTGCTGAAATCTTTGATAAATCTTCTATAATATCCAGCATGTCCTAGGAAGCTTCTAATATCCTTTTGTTTTATAGGTGTTGGAAAAGTTAGAATAACTTCTATTTTTGCAAGATTAACCTGAATTCCTGCTTGAGAGATATGATGGCCTAAAACAATTCCCTCTTGCATCATCATAAAGCATTTCTCACTATTCAAAGATAATTTTTTCTCTTGACATCTTTTCAACACTTTTTCCAAATTGGCTAATGCTTCTTCATAAGTAACTCCATAAGTAGTGAAGTCATCCATGTAGATCTCCATAGAATCATGAGAAATATCAGCATAAATACTTATCACTGCCCTTTGAAATGTTACAGGTGCATTACACAATCCAAAAGGTAAGACAAAGTAGGAAAAAGTACCCTATGGACTGGTAAAAGTTGTTTTGTCTTGATCCTCAGGGGAAATTCTAATTTGACTATACCCACTATATCCATCCAAAAAGGAGAAATACTTTTTACCAGACAATGAGTCTAGTACTTGGTCAACAAATGGCAGTGGAAAGTGATCATTTTTAGTTGTTGTGTTCAGCTCTCTGTAGTCCACACAAACTCTCCATTTTCCATATTTTGTAGGGACAATCACCAATGGAGATACCCATTAACTGTCCAAAATTGGGTAGATAAAACCAACATCAAGCAATTTTTGGAGCTCTATTTTAACTATTTCCCTAAGTGCTGGGTTTAACCTTCTTTGAGGTTGTCTAACAGGTAAACAATCTTCCCTAATGTAAATCCTATGGGTACAGAGTTGAAGATATATTCCCTTCATATCCCCATAGTCCCATGCAAAAGCTCTATGTTGATCTTGCAGCATTGTGACTAGGGCAACTTGTTGAGATTGGGGCAGCTTATTATTGATGTTTAGACAGCGGCCTGGAGATACTTCTACTTGCTTTGTAAGATCATTCATGGAGGCTACTGATAAAGGTGGTGTTTGTATTTCATATGGAAGCAAGTTGTGATAAGCTATAGGAGATTCAAGTGGCAGACTCTTAGAATTTAGTTGCTGTAGGAAACACTGCTGAGGACAGCTATCTAGAGTAGATGGGCTACTCAGATCAGAGTTGGACTGCAAAATGTGTAAAAGCAGGTCATCCTTACTCTAAAGCTGTGAAAACGGATTAGTGTGCAACATCATTAGCTGATCCAATGAATTGACTTCTTCAGTTTCCTCTCCTAAATCTGGCCAAATTGGTTGAGACAAGTCTGGCTGAGGCTGGGCAGGTGGATATAAAGCCAATTTATTTCTTGACTAACCATCAGAAATTGTCATGGCTCCTGAATGACATCCTATAAAAGTATCAGTTGTAGCTAACCATGGTCTACCTAGGATAATAGGATATCCTCCCAAAGTTTCCTTAGTGGACAATATGGCAAAATCTGTTGGGTATTCCCAAGACTCAAGGATGACAATGATATCTTCTACCACTCCATTAGGTTTTACTGTGGAACTATCAACAAGCTACAGGACGATAGGTGTAGATCAAATTTTTAGAATTTTCAAACACTCCATAGTATGTTTGGTCATTACATTGATGGCTACACCAAGGTCTATCAAAACATTCTTTACTATTTGGCTATTAATATTTATTTGTACCACAAGACTCCCAGGGTCAGTATATTTTGGAATGACTACCTTCCCTAACATAATATCTACCAACTATCCTAGAACATGGATAGTTAGGAGATCCTTTTTCTTTCTTCCTGGTTTCTTTAAACATGCCTCTTTAATGGCTTTTCCATAAATTGGGACGTCTTTAATGGCTTGAAAAAGAGGAATTTGAATGTGTACATTCTTTAGTTGATCCAAAATATCAAAGGTAGGCTCTTCCATAAACTTGGATGTAGTAATTTGCAATCTCTGAGGAAAAGGCGGTTTGGCCTGATGCTGTAGGACAGGTTCCTTATAAACAGTATCTGATACAGGTATATGTTCTACAAGATCAGTATGCTATTTAGAGACAGAGTCTGGAATCTCTGTAATTACAGGCGGTTGTGGAGCAGAGAGAGTGGTTCCAAACCTAAGATGGATATCATGAATATTCAGGGCATATGTTGGATACTAATTGGGTTTTGCAAGATACATAGGCTGCTGCAGCTGTAGCTGCTTATTATTAGGATTTGGCAATGGTTGAGTAGGCATAGGGGTTTGTTTTGGAGGGCTAGTATTTGTTGCAGGTGCTGCAGGAGGTGGCATGAGAGCCAGAGGTTGTGGCTGCTGAAGTTGCAGGGAGCCAGGGGATTGGTTCTGCCATTGCTGTGGATTTCTCCATTGAGGATTCTGTTGCCAGTTACCGGGGGTGGAGTCCATTGTCCTTGTGGATGCTACCAACCTCCTTGAGGAGATTGCCATTGAGGACTCTGATAGTTAGGCCAGTGAGGTTGAGAAATATTCCAAGGTGGTGATGGGCCATATGTAGGCTACCATTGGTTATTGTAATTAGAATAAGGATTACCAAAAGTCAAAGGGTCTTGAGGCATACCTTGTCTTTGAGCCCATGGTCGCCTTTGTGCAATGAAGAATACTTGGTCATCATCACTCTCTACCATCTTAAAGTCAGTAGGTAACTGCTTAGCCTCCATGTTAGCCACCATCTTACATCTGCAGTCACGTTTCTTCTGTCTGCAATATGGATAGAACTCAGCCAAGATTGCTTTAGCTTCGTCATGTTTCTTCCGAGCTTGCATAGTATCCAACTGTTTAGCCATATTATTTATGATATCCTTCTTGAAATCAGACAGCAAATTTGTGATCTCCATCCATGAAACTCCATTAGTAGAAGATTTTCCCACTATGGTTTGATGACCTCTACCCTTTTTAACAATTGCTCGAGAGTAATTGAGACATATTTTCTTGATATCATCCCAAGGCAGTTGGGTTATATCTCCTCCTCCCATCAGGTCCAGGGAATCTATACAGGTTTCACTGATTCCTCTTAGAAAAAGTAGTTTATGAAATTCTTCATTGAGAGTATGGTCTGAATTCTTTTTCAGGGAAAACAAAAATCTTGAGATATAGTCTTCCAGACTTTCATCCTCCTTTTGTTGAATTTTGAATATATCATCACCCTTACTACCACTCTTACAATATTCCTTGTATTTCTCAAGAAATTTTGTTTGCATGGCTACCCAACTATCAACAACACCTCTACCCGAGCTCATGAACCATTTAAGAGCTCCTTTTTTAAAAGTAGCAGGAAACAACTTCAGCCTGTGAGCATCTGAAGTGTAATCATAACTGTGAAAGAGGATGTCAAACTCAAACAAGAAGGTTTTTGGGTCCTCTGTAACTAGTCCATAGAACTTGGGAAATAATGAAGAAGGAATATTTTTAAGGTTATCATTATCTTGCTAAGCAATGAAGGGGAATTCAAAAGCAGGAGGTCGATTAGGTGGATTACGTGCCATAGTTACTTGATGGAGTATCGAAGCAAATGGATTTTCTTTAGGTTTTCAGCAAACAGATTGATATCTTGGTCTCTTCCTTCCTCAAATAGATTATAAGTTGGTTCAAGATTGTTATCAAGGAATGGAAGTTAGGGAGGAATCTTCCCAGAGCATCTCTTCTTCTATGCATGCAATAGAGTTAACTGTAAATTGAAGGGATTTGAAAATGCTTGAATAACAGACTAAACTACTGCTAACAATGACTATGACAGGTTCTTAGCTTGACACCATCCCCGAAAACAACACCAAAAATGGTCACACCCATAAAAGGATATAAAAGTCATGGTAAATCCTAACCTGGGAATTAGACATTCCAGTAGGTGACTAGCATCTTCTTATGGTCATTCATTTACATTGTCGATCCAGGGAACATATACTTGAAATGGAGCGGCATTGTATGTGCACTAAGAACCAGTTTCAGTCACGATTTACTATAAATAAATGTGTGAAAGGAATTCTACTTATGCTATAGGAATGTAATGTGAAGCCTTCTAAACTTAATCAAAGCAGAAATCATGACAACTATGATTAAGAAACAAACTATGAACTGGCCTTATACTGCAGGAACAAACACAGGCATGGATTCTCAATGCTGCAGGAACAATATAAGACTGAGTTTGCGCTGAAACTTTCAAGAACAAAATTTAATTTATGATCAATAGGAAATAAACAACTAACTAACTAACTACAAATACTTACTAAGTGGGCCCCCTTAGCAAGCATCAACTAGTTATGCAAGAATTGAACTTAGAACTTCATCAGCTTTTATTCATAATACTCGGAATGATATACATTGTTCTGCTCATATGAAAACTAACACAAAACACTATCTCTCATTATAATACTAACTTTCACATACTTTGGTTCTCACTCGCGCAGGAGGAACACTTATTTAAACCAGAAAAGCAACTAACTACCTAACTCTATCAGAGAAAGACGTGGACATAAATGTATCCTGAAACTAAGGAACAAACTTCTCATAAATGAAAGCATATCCGTTCAACATGATCTAGAGAGAATTTAGCATTCCACTCTTCCCAGATTTAATGATCATTTAGATTTCTTCCCAATGACCCGGTTAGAGAGTCTTCGCTAGAACAACTTCCTCGACACCATGCTGCAAATGGACTTTACTGCAAGGCCGAAGTCTGTTGCGCTTGACTCATTCATGCTCCCTTCAACAACCTGCGATGCACACGACAACAAAAGTGAAAGAAAGCATGTGTGGCAAACAACACGATACATTCATTAATCACATATTAAATCTATTTCATCGTTCAAAAACCACATACATTATATTAGTCATTCGGGAGGTCAAATAGAGCAATTAATAAGACAAATAGAGATGTTAAGCTGCAGGAATATAGGAATGTATTGCTACAGGATACTACCCATTTTTAGATAAAAAGTATTTTATCAAAGAGTTAAAACATCCATTAGCAATAAGAGTAGAGATATTAAAAATACATCATAATACTCAAATAATGAGCATATTCTGAGCTCATCAATATGTTTCCCCATCATCACTAATTCTATCGCTAATTGGTAGTTGTACAAACTATAAAACCCCATTAGTATTCTTTCCATAGACAATATAAAATGGTGATTTACTTGTGGACCTATTCACTGAATTGTTGTAGGAAAATTCAGCTTGAGGTGATGCCAAGTCCCATTGCTTAGTCTTATCTCAAACAATGCACCTCAACAAGTTTCTCAAACTCCAGTTGAGAACTTATGTCTACCAATCTATTTGAGGGTGGTAAGAATTAATGAGTTGTAGCTTAGTCCCCATATTTCTCCATAGAGTCCTCAAAAAATGACTAGAAAATTTGGTATCTCTATCAGAGGTGATATTCCTTGGGACACCATGTAGTCTAATTTCTTTGAAAAATAATTTTGCCATTATGGTTACATCACTAGTTTTCTTGCAAGCAATAAATTGACACATATTAGAGAAGCAATCAACAACTACAAAAAATTAATCATTACCTCATTGTGTTCTTGGAAGCCACAACATAAAATACATACTTAAATTTGTCCATGGCCCTATAGGTACTCGAAATGGCATATACAACCCTATATTTTGTGATTATCTTTTAGCCCCTTGACAAATCCTACACCTTGACACATATTTGGTTACATCTCTCTTTATCTTTGGCCAATAATATTTATCTTCTACCAAAGTTATCATCTTATCCTTACAAAAGTGTCCAATCAACCGATTGCTATGAAGCTCTTTGATAATGTTTTCCCTCATTGATCCAACTAGAATACACATTTTTTTTTCCTTTGAAAGAATATTCTTCATTCATAAGATATTCTCCTTTGATGTGATTTGGGTTGTTATTTGCTAGATATTTCAAATGTTTCACAATCTCCCAAAAGTCAGTCTCATACAAATCTTTTAGGGTATCAAAACCAATTACTTTATTTTCTATTATTGTCAAAAACACAACACACCTACTTAAAGCATCTACAACCTGGTTATGTTTTCCTGCCTTATGCTCTAGAGCAAATGTGTAGCCTTGTAAAAAAGATACCTATTAAGCATGCCTACTATTCAATTTCTTTTGAGTGTTAGGATATTTTAATGCAATGTGATTTGTAAACAACACATACTTCTTGGGCAGAAAATAATTCCTCAAATGTCTCAAATCTTTCCCAATTGCATACAATTCTACATCATATGTGGAATAGTCCTTCCTTACACCATTCAAATTTTCACTAAAAATGGCTATGGGTTTACCTGCTTGACTAAGGACAGCTCCAATACCTACATGTGAGGCATCACACTCCACTTCAAACACCTTGTAAAAATCTAGTAATGTTGATATGGGAGCTTCAGTCACCTTATTCAAAAAAAATAAAACTCTCCTCAACTTCTTTGGTCCACACAAACTCTTTGGATTTTTTGGAATATGCTATGGGTGCTATAATACTACTAAAATTTAGTATAATTTTTTGGTAAAATATGGTCAACCCATGAAAACTTCTTACGTCTATTATGCTCCTTAGACAAGGCTACTCTAATATTGCTCTGACTTTTTCTACATCCATCTCCACCCCATCTGCAGAGATTAAAAAACTAAAAAATACAAGACTTTCTTGAATAAACCTGTAATTCTTCAGGTTTGCATAAAATTTCTCTTTTCTTAACACATTTAGTATGATACTCAAGTGTTACAAGTGTTCCTCTTTTCTCTTACTGAAAACTAGAATATCATCAAAATAAAATACAAAAAACTTACCAATGTAAGGTCATAGCATAGTATTCATTAACCTCATGAAAGTACTAGGTGCATTTGAGAACCTAAATGGCATAAAAATTTACTAATATTACCCATATCTAGTCTTGAATGTTGTCTTCCATGCATCTCATTCCCAAATTTTTATCTGATGGTAACCACTTTGTAGATCAATTTTATAAAAATATGTAGCCCCTGCAAGCACATCCATCATGTCATCTAAGATAGGTATATGAAACCAATACTTGATGGTAATTTTATTTATTTCTCTACTATTTGTGCACATCCTCGATATGCCATCTATTTTTGTAGTTTATAATGTTGGCATAACATCAATATACTCTTCTAGCACCTTTGTTGATTTAACCAGAATTGGAACTTCTTCATCCTCTCCTCTTTTCAACATTAGTACATAACAAAACCTTGTCACCTTCATTTCTTTAATGAGCTCAATTTTAGACAACATACTCTCAACTTTCCCATTATCCTTAAGGGGTAAAAAAATTACCTTTGAGCCATCCTTTCAAAAATTATATGTATTTTTCTCTCCATCATGCATAACTTTCCTATTATATTGTCATGTTCTTCCCAACAACATATGAAAGGCATCCATTGGAATGACATCACACCATATTTCATCCTTACAAGACTTGCCTATAAGAAACTTGATTAAAAACCTCTTGTCTATAGTGACCTCATTCCCCTTTTGAAACCATGCAATACGGTAAGAATGGGTATTTTTTCATAGTGTAAGTTCAATTTGTCTACCATTTCTCTACAAACCATATTTTTGGAAATTTCCACTATCAATAATAACCTAGCATACCTTTCCTCCTGATGTGCATATGATTTGAAAAATATTTGTTCGAAGCCAAGAAGCTTTGTATTCTTTAGTCTACACTTTTACCTTCTCTAGAATTACCATTGTCCTCATCATGAGATTCTCCCCACCTAACTCCTTCATCATCAACTTGAGAAAAGTTCAATCTTGATTGCCCTCCTAGTTTCCTTGCTTGCATGTGATCATTTGAGAATTTAAAGACCCTATGGCCCTCTTCACCACACTAAAAACAAAAAAATGGTCTTTGTTGGTTTTCCCAACCTCTACCACCACTGTAATCTCTACCTCTTTGAAAGCCTCTTCCTCTTTGATGACTTGGAAGATTTTGTTAGATATCTTCTTATTTATTTGATCATCCATGGGATGATTCTCCCTTATTGTATTTCAAACCACCTCATGATGGAGATAATGCACCTCTCCTTGATCCTCTAATGGTTTGGAAATATTGCCTATTTTTCTTTTCTTTTTCCTTTAAAGTTGAATGGTATGCCTCTTCCATAATACTAACTTGATGCATACTCAGCTCATCTTGAATAGAAAATTTAAGACTGTTTACATACCAGGGATAAGTTTAAGAACCCTCCCTCGATGAAGGTGTAAAATATTGGCGAATCTTGTATATGTCCCAAAAAAATTTAATTTAACTAGTGAATTTTTTCATTTTTCAAGAAAAAAATCTCAATTGGTAAATCTTTTGTAATCACTAGAAGTCTGTAGAAAATCTTGGTGATTTACAATTTTTTTAAAATCAATAAAATATTTTCATTGGTGATTAAAACCTATTTTCAAACCAATAAAATATTTCCATTGGTGAACTAAACCTGTTTTCAAACCAATAAAATATTTTTGTGGGTGAATTAAACCTATTTTCAAAAAAAAAATAAAAAAATAGTTGGCGATTAAAACCTATTTTCAAACCAAAAAAATATTTTCATTGGTGAATTAAACCTATTTTCAAATGAATAAAAAAAAGCTGGTGAATTAAACTTAATCTCAAACCAATAAGAATATTCATAGGCGAAATAAACTAGTATGCCAATAAAAAGTCATAGCATGGGTGGCAAAAATATCAAATGCCACAATTACATATTGTTCTATTTTGGGAAAAAATTTCCACACATCCAAATTTATTCATAAAGTGTCCTGAATGGGGACAAGTGTCAACATATTTATTATGTCTAAAGCCATATGTCAATGCAAATTAATATAATCCATGATCATTTCATGAATTTTTGGTGGACAGTTGTAGTTGTATTCCGAAATGAATGAAGTACTAGAATTATGAATTGAAACATCAGAAATAACACTAGAACCATTAGATTTCCAAAAATCAATGGTTGACATTTAATAATTTATTAAATCACTTAATGTCATGACACCCAAAATAATATCTTATTGTTGATTGGCTACCGGTAGTTGAAGGTCGCTTAAGTTATGACTTAAACCTTTGGATTCATCATGGTGACTGGCCCCTTGACCTAGGAAATTACCGGTTCCATGGAGTATTAAAGAAATTAATATATCCTAAGCCAAGTGACAAATATTCGCTCACAAAATCAATGGTGGAGATCAACAATTAATGATTGGGCAGCTCCTATGTGCCCGCACTGTTGAGGTGATATCATCAGTTTTCCATGATAATGCAGGATTGTGACATCTATCCTCAATGGGACCAAGCTTCAACTCGCGGTTAATGTCTAAAAGGAATCAATGGTCATCACTAAGTTCATCAAAGATCAACGGTTATTGCAAAATGGACGATTGTAGTTGCATTCTAGAAGCAAATGTCTAAAGCACTAGACTTGTGAATTCAAACCTCTGGAATAATGCCAAAACCATCTAAGATTTTAAAATATCAATTGTTGGCGTTTTAATATTTATTAAATCACTTAAAGTCATGACTCAATTTTTTTTAAAATAATATCATCATATCAAGTGGTGAATTAAATGTTCAAGTGTTGAGTATTTGATGTATTGATAATATATATACTTCACCGACTTGATTTTCTTTATATCATTTATAATATATTTGACTTTGCTTTCTTTCTTCTCTATTCTTAATTTATATGTGATATTATGGAGTCTTCATGGCACACCATGCTACCCAAATTTTTTTTGGGAGAAAAGAAGCAATGATGCCTATGATAGATGAAAGTTGGGTACGATTTTCACTATTCCCTAGATGGTAGGTTTAGGAGGCTATAAGAATAATTGTGGGTAGGGAATGGCTTCTAAACAACCCCCGCGCTCTATTTTCTAAGGTAGCTTCTACTTTCTTGTCCAATTGCATCGATATCTTGTTAGATAAATATTTGGTGAAGACACTAGAAATATGTTATTTGAAGCCTTTCATTTACTCTCTTTCTTCATTGGAGTTGGCACTTGAGCTTTATAATTTTGAAATTGGGTTAAAACTTGTGTAGTGACAGAAATTGTACTCCCTTCTTGGGGATAGTGAAATTTCTCATTTAACCTGGACTTATTTTAGTACCCTTGCATTAAATCCCCTTTAATTCATCATTAATAGGCCCCTAAGACCCTTTATGTTGAGGCTTATTTCAACTAAAAACCCAACAAAATCCACAAAATCATAAAAATTTCTAACCCACCCCAAAAATATAGGGTGGGATTCATATGCCACTGTCAGCGTATGAGTCCCCCTAGGTGGGACCCATGTGCCAAGGGTGGCGTATGAGTCCCATTTGGGGCCTTTCTAGGGTTTGAGCGGGAAATTCAACTTTTTAATTCAAATTTTTGGTTGATGTTAGCTTTTGAGATCTAAATAGTGGTAAATTAGGTGTATTGCCTATATAAAAAAGCTTCTAAATTCATTTTTCATCGAAGTAAGAATCTGGAAGAGTAGTTTCAAGATCCAAGCATTCAAGAGCATTAAAGAACAAGTAATCAACAAAGTTGAAGCCTTGGAGCAACATTATTGTAGGTCTTCCAGCTCACTTTCATTCAAGACCTAGCATTTTCAAGGGTTGATCATGGTTGTCTATGGTGAATCATGATGGATTTTAGGTTGGAGAGATGCAACTAGCCATCAAGCCAAGCACAATGACTTGTCTCCTAAGTGATTCCATCCTCCATTATCACTCTACTTTCAACCTAAGGAAGGTACATGGATTATTAGGGCTCATTTGGGTGATTAGAGATCTCTCAATGTGAGTCATTCATCTTCATGTTTCATTCATGCATCTAATTCTAGCACATTAGAATGGGGTTGCATTACATTTCAAATTTCCTAATCTTAGACACACTTAAGGTTAGGGTTTATGTTCACATTTTTATTCAAGATTCATTGTTTCTATCAAAGTTTAATTACTAAACTAGGGGTTTGACTGAGGAAACCCCCCCATAAGAAATCAACTATATATTCTTTTTTGTAGGTGTTTTTACAAGTTTAGATCTAGAAATCAGTTTGCAAGGGAAGAGTAGAGATTGGAGCACATATCTAAACTTTGAATTCTCAAAAAAGAGGAATGAGATGGATACGCCTAAAGTGGCGTATAAGTCCCACTATAGGAAAAAATTTCAAATTTTGACAAATCCTGAATCTACACTGTCAGAAACCTACTCCAGACCAAAAACCCTAGTTTGATGTTGATATGCCCAAACTAGCATATGAGTCCCAGTGTGCCCTAACTTCAACTTTTTAGTGTTTTGGAGCTCATTCTAGTCCTCTTTAGGTTTCCATGTGCATACCTTTCATCTCTTAGATTTTTGTTTTGTTTTACATTCTTTTATAGGTCATTTAGTGAAATCGTGCATCATATTAGTTTTAAGTATTAAGTCTTGCATTTCATTAGTTTTTCCAAGCCCTAGCTTGGTGGTGAACCTCTCTCTAGTTTATAATCAGACCCTAGGACAGCCCTATTGCAAGATATCCTTCTCCTTTTGCATATCTTAGATTAAGATCTCTAGGGTTTTCCTTGAATGAATGATTGTGAAATATGTTGTTTTGTGTCCTAAACCATAAAGCAACCATTTTCTATTATTTCATCCTGTTGGTGGAATCTTCCCCAAAATTGAACTAGCTACTTCTACAATGCAAGCTCTTACCATGGTTAATATGAGGTGTGGTTTGGTGTGTGATATGACCAATGAATCATTGCAGAGTCTGGAGTTTTGGAGGAAGGATTTGGTTGATTCCCTTTTCTTCTCTCCTATTAATTTGCTCTATTCGATTCATGTCCTACTCAAACACTTAGTTGAGGGCCACTGCTATTGTTACAAAAAAATTTAGTAATGAATTGTGTCTATATTTTATTGTACAACTCTTGTAATATGTATTTTATGACTGGTTTTTTTTCCACAGTTAGTGGATTTTTGGCTAGGCTAGCTAAGTACTTCATGGTTACTTAAATTAAAATACTTTTCATGGCTCAATTCTTGTAAAGCTTTGTTCAATATAAAAATGTGGCTTTTAAGTCTGAAATGATATTTATATTTTTTGTATGATTCAAGTTCAACATATAGTTTTGATCATAAGTGAGAAAAATTTATTGTGACTTATTAGTAGACATTGATAATGATTAAGCTACAACAAGCCATTTAATTCTCTCTTTTCAATGCATCGAAGTACTCTACCTTTCATTTAATTCTTGATATTTTTATCGATTTCTACATATTCGCCAGATAGTCTTTCATTGAAGAAAATGTGGTTGTGGTACTATGGATTAATTCCATATGTACCTGGGAAATCTTTGAAAGATTCAAAATTAAGTTCCTCTTGTAATCTGAAGTGAGAAAAATGTTTGATTTGATAACTTGATTATGAAAATGGTAGAAAGTATGGCACATGGAACGTGCTTTCTTTTTATCGATTTCCACATATCCACTAGATTGTCTTTCTTTGAAGAAAGTGTGGTTGCAGTACCATGGATTAATGTAATATGTACATCTGAAGCGAGTGATTGGATAGCTTGATATTGGAAACTACACAATGTACTATAGATGATGATGCCATTAATCTAGTGATCAATTAAAATAATATTTGCAATGATTTCATATCATTTGAGTGGCGATTTTGACATCTTGTCAGCTTGAGGTACAATGTGCATGTAGCTAGATGTCAATTAGAATAAACATTGTAAATGTAAGACTTAAGTTACACAATTAAGTTGGTTACTTGGTTTGCACGATTATACCTTGTATGAATCACAAGTAAATAGGGATTAGGCTGGTGGCCCATAAATATGAATAGTGAGCACAACTAAACTCATTCGTAGAAGGCTAAAGGCTTTATTGTTGAGTGCATGTTCTGAATTCTCATAATAGTTTTCATTTTTCAAGGTTAATAAGAAAGAAGATGATGTGGTATTATTGGGGATACTCTAAATTCTCTCGCCTCTTGTTATATAGTTATAGAGTAAATGACCAATTTCCTTCAAGTTCAGAATGGTTGGAGTTGGAAAGAAGTTGATCTAGTTGACTTGGCTTTTGAGATAGGTTTTGAACCAAGATGATGAGCTCTAATGGAGATAAGTGCTTTCACACAGAGTATTCCCACATAAGTATTTTAATCTTGTTTGCATTCAAATTCAATGACTTCTCATACTCCATTTTGATAGAGGCCCTCAAAGAGGAACTATGGACTTTAGGGGTCATGATGGGCTTTCTAGATGCATGAAAGTTGCATGTAGAAGTTGGTAGCAGATTTACTACCCCTTATCTTCTGCATGACTCTGGTTCTTAAATAGAATAAGTACATTTTTTATCTTCACAGTTCCCATTTCCCGAGCATGGTAGGAAATCCCCATGGATTCTCAAAGTCATTTGTTGGGTAATATGGCCTAGATCCCATAGCCTCCACTACTAGCTTGGAATTAATTGTCTCATTTTTGGTTGTTTTGGTGCATCAAATTAAGCATATTATAATTGTAGAAGCATATTCGAGATCCCAAAATCTAAACCATGGTTGACAAGCCTCATGGTTTGAGAATATGGTATAAGAAATGCTCTTCCATGGTCACTAGTAGCAGCTTGTAATCAATTGTGTCTAATGTAAAGTGACATGTGTCATTTATACAAAACAAGAGCTTGCATGCTCTACTCATCTTTAAAAAGCTTTGTAATTATGTAACATTGTAATTTAGTGGTAATAAAATAAATGGTTGTGTTATTCTTCGGTATTCATTTATAGTAAAGAATTATTTTGTGTTTATAGTGTCTATTCAAATTATACAAGTAATGTAAATGGAATAAAATGATGCAATGAAATATTTAATAAACTTGGAAAAAAAATATTTTTTCCTTTAAGAGATTAAGTATTATCTATTTATGAAATATTTACATGCAAATTTAAAACATAAATCAATACAAATGAAAAAAGAAAGTTGCCATCAAATTGACAAAAAATACTAAAAACACTAAAAGTTGTCACTCTTGCTAGGGTTTACAAAAAATTTATTGATTTCTAATTTGTCATTGACCTACTCCCCCAGTTCTCTATATCATTAATCATTTTATTAAGTCCTTTGCAACAAATTAAGTTAATTTCCCCTTGGCCTTGATGTCAGTTAGTGTATTGCTTTCAAAGGGATTTCGTGAGTCCATAGGATGCTTCAAGTAGATCTATATGTGACTTGCAGAACCATGGAATGGACACGTGGACTCATCTCAATGACTCCATTAGGATTGTGTATCCTAGCGCCAGTAAATTTTATAAAAAAATTAAAACACATGTTTATAATTTATTGTTTATATCATAAATTACTCAACTGTTTGATGAACATTTTATGGATGGTTGTAGTTGCATTCTAGAATGAAATGCATAAAGCGCTAGGCTTGAAAACTCAAACCTCTATCTAATCACCCTATAACTATTAGATTTACAAAGATCAGCGGTTGATAATTTTTTTGACAATTTATTTCTAAGTGTCATTACGAAAAATTTAATGTACTAATTGTGTATTCTGGAGGCAACACGTTGACATTTCATTCACTTTAATATTAAAAAAAAATAGTGAACTTTCTATTGCTAAGTGATTTAATTTTTAAGTGAGAGAGTCAACACATAGGGAGATTTCAAATTGCTCATTACAGTGTACCAAGGAGATTCTAGGTTCCAACAAAGCCAACCCATGCCTGTTAGTATTAATATTTTCAAGAATCAAAATTCAGGTAAGTGAAAGATAGAATTCCTGCTATGTTTCATCGTTTCTTAAAATCTTATTTTTTCAAACTTTGAAGTTTGGGTTTAGGGTTGAGAGACTTAAGAAAAATTAAGGAGGAATAAGAGGGAATTCACAATTTCACATTGTACAAGCATGTCTACCACCACTAGCAGACCAAACAAAGTTGTAGGTTAAGGTAGAGTAAAATCTGATAAAAAATACATGATGCTGGATTGCATAAAACCCCAGGTTTCACTGATCAATACCATGATATTTATGATCCTAAAATTTATGGTAGGCTTACCTCAGAACTTAGATTTTCATCAGAGAATAAGGCTATAAACAAAATGAAAAATAATAGTTTCAGTGCATCGTGGGTAAGTGGACTAGGGCACATGATGTTACATTATGTTTTCCCTTGCCCATAATTTATCATGGTTTGTGCCCACAATTATGATGATAACAAAAGAGTAATTTTTGATAAAGATAGCAAAGAAGAATTGTTATCCATTAATGTAGAAGAATTTGCAAAAGTGTTGGGTTCACAAGCGAAGAATTTGGAAACATCCACGTTGACCTAGAAAAGCTTGCTAGCGATTATGAAGTAGTGGATGAAAGGGACAAAAATAATTTCCTAAATAAAATAGTTCAAGATAGAAACAAATTGAAAGGTAATCATAAGCCTCCTTATGATTTTGATTTTTTTAAATCATGAGTTCAACATACTATTTCCATGCTAGCATTTTTCCTCAGACTCGATAGCAATTGGGAAGTGGGTGCAAGCCACCTCAAAATGGTATATAATATCCATTATGTTGTTCCAACTATCAAATATAACTTTATTGAGCACATTGTAGAATCCATGTATAAACAATTTTTAATGATTAAAGGAGGCCCACACTCAAATTCCACTAAGACATTTAGGTTGACAACCTACTTGTGCTATTTTTTTCTATTCAAATTTAGTGGAATGTTTTAGATCAACAAGCTTCAACTTCAACCCTATAGGAATGTTGAGGAAAAGAAAATGGATCCTGTATATGATTGGACCACTAAGATAAGGATGTGACCCTTTAATATTAGATATAAAATCAAAATCAAAACCTTTAATTTTTTGTAATTTTATTGTTTTATGTTCATCACATGGAAGAAGATAAAGGATTCTGCAAGTTCGCAAGCCCATAGTGAAATTTCATTTTCTTGGTTGTGGAACTGTAGAAGGACATTGTGATGATATTCTCATGTGGGACGTGGGAGAATTTTGTTGGAAAAAGGGGAAAGTTACATCCTTTTCAAGAAAATCAAGGCTTTACTCATCATTGAAATTTTAGATTTGTACACCGCTTTCCAAATGGATAACCCACGTTCAAAATCGATAAATGGGTAGATGAACAAAGTGCATTTGTGTGACCAAGAAGTAATACTAGATGTGATGGATGATGGCTCATAATTTCCTTCATAAATTTTTAGTTCATTTGTTTGGTTCAGCATAGTAGCAAAAACTGTAGAGGTACGCCCAGTCTGCGTCAACTTGAACTGAACTAAAAAATAGGTAAGCCCTTCTTGGAAAAATTCACCATTGTTATTCTTGAATATCATAATCAAGTCTACAAAGTGTATTGCAAAATGCTGCAGAAATCAATTTTAAATCATTCTAGAATTATGAGTTTGTCAAACACCCAACCCTTTAGCTCTACATCTAAAAGACCCTTTGAGGATGATATTTTGGTCCAGTTGATCGATTCATCAAAAAAGCCTCAACATCAACATAACCTCAACCCTAATGTAGTAAAGGGGATGGTAGACATAGACAACAATTACACAGATGTTGAGCTGATGTATCAAGATGACACAATCACTAGGTGGGAATTGTTTCTACACTTGTATGAAAAAAGAAACTACCGTTCCCCTATCTCCAATGCATGGACCTATGATTTGAGGAAGCTAGTTGTTCCTAGTGTCTTTATAAATTTGGAACTCATGGGATGCCTTGCTTTTGGGTATGATGAAAATATCAGAGTAATTAGGGTATTGGATGGAAGTTTCGTAATGGATATAACCAAGAAGTTTATTTGTGAGATGTTTAGACTCAATGTGCCCACAAAGAAGGTTATAGACCTTGTTTCTTTCAGAATAAATACAAGCAAGATATAAATACCTTTAGAGTGAAATGGCTCCCTAGGTTTAGACATAAAAGCTTCTATGGAAAGTCATTGAAAATCCTTGATATCAAACATAAGCCTTTTGATTTCAAGTCTTTTGAAGACTATTTTAGAAAAACATATTGGGAATTATTCCAAGTGTTGGGAGAAGATGTAAGCTCAAAAATGGAGACACCTCTTATGTATATGGCTATTGATATACACCATCCTTTTGTCAATAGTGACCATGACTATGCTAGCTTTATAGCTGAGGCTATTCATAATCGGCTGGTGGACATTAAGAGAAGGAAAAGTGGTAAGGAGTCTGAGGTGAATTTCATGTGGTATTCTCTCCTTTTTCATATGATTTTGTACAAAGGGAAATATCATTTCAGTAAATTTTTACAACTAAACATGAAAGATAAAGAGGGAAACAATCTACTAGTGTAATGTTGGACCCATATTTTGGACAAACATTGTAATGAGTTTGACTATATTTTTTTTGAGAATTGCTTTGTAGGAAAAGTAATGGAAAGGTTGGGTGAGGGTCTACTTGGAGATAGATTGCGCAAAGAAATTTTGGATTTCATTAGGCCCAAAAAGAAGAGGCCAGAGTTAGGAGTACAACATAAATGGGGAGATTTTTACCTCAATGATAACTTAGTTGTTATTATAATATATGGTTGCCCTAAAGGCCCCCATGTGCTACCCAAATATTTTTCACCTAGGTTGGAATTCATGGAAATTATGTGGCAATTGAATGAGACTGATTAGTTTCATTTAGGAAAATAAAAGAAAGGGTCTTTTTTCCCTTATGTTACTGCCTTTTCAAATTTTAATTTTAACGGAGAGGGCATAGATAGGCTAAAAGAAATGCTTGGGGAATATAGGTTATCTCAATTAAATGTTATGGATTTTGACCCTAAAGGATTTATATAGGAGTTCAAGAAAATGCTCAGAAGGTCTGATTTTCATCATTAGGTTGATTTAAATGAAGATGTCATAAGAAATTATAAGGATGAATATGAGATAAAAAAATTGAAAGGAAAAATGGTTTGCATTACCTAAGCTTTCTCTCAAAAGTCCCTAAGGGCCTATTATTATAGAAAATGTGCAATCAGACCCACCACAGGTCACTCCCTCTCCTTCCCCTTGACCCTCAAACAATTAGTGTGGATTCTAATTCTCCCCCAAGAGAGAAACCACAAAAGAGGATGAAAGTTGAGCAACTGCCATTGTTGGTTGACAATCCCATCAATCCATATGAAAGTGAAGATGTTCATATCACCATGGATGAAATTCAACAATATATGTCATCCCGACCAAGACCAAATATTGTTGGCATTCTTTAGCAAAGGTTCAAGTCAGGCGTGGCTATGGGGAGAGATAACCTCAATGATGTGAGGGAATTGACCTGTACACAATTCATGTTTGAAGATGATTTTATAAAATCCCAAGAGTTAAAGAGTTTCTTTTGAGGTCAAAGAGGGAGAATTACCTTAAAATACTTTAGTTGGTACAAGTAGATGAACCTAGAGAAAAGTATGATGAAGTAGCTAAAAAGGTAAGGGCAGAAATAAATTTTGAGTGAAAAAACATTACAACTGATGAAGGGAGAAGAATGGTGGAAGATAGTGGATTGCTACTGCTCCCTGAATGGGATATTGCTTTTGCAATTGTCTTTGATACTATTAGGAATCAAGAAGGAGAAGTTTTATCCATAGAAGGGGAAGTAGAGATGGCATTGTTAGATCAGGGTTCAACGAACATTGGGAAGACCTTACAATCTGGGCCCTTGCCCCAACTACAAACAAGCCTTTGATCACTGAAGCATCAAAGGGTAAGGGTATCAAAGGGAGCTTGATTGTAAAGAGGGTTTTTGAACCCTCTGCCATTGAAGCTGAAACATTAGTGGTAGATGTTGCCAATTTTAATAAAGCTAGTGTTTGAAGGTTGCAAGATAGACTTAATACAGTGTTGAAGGAACATAATGATCTCATGGAAGCTTACAACTAGCAGTAGGTGTTAATGGCTCAAAAAAAAAAAAACCTTCTTGAAAGTGTGTAGGAAGTAGGCTTCTCTTCTATAGACCACCTGCTCATGTGATGATTGAAAACAAAGAGACTAAAGAAAAGATTCAAATGCTAGAAAAGTAGTTAATGAATGCTCACTAGAATCAACAAAAGTAGAATGTGTGCATTGCAACATGCATCCTGGAGCATAGACTATCTAAAATATTAAGAAGGCTGGAAAATACTTGGCATATCTGAATTTGAGAAATGCCATTACCAAAGTAAGTGGGGATCAAGAGCAGCTCAAATGTATATTTGAACAATGGAATCCTATATTTTCATCTTTAGAAGGTATGCATAAGGGATTTTCAAACACATCTGATGCCCCACCTAATATCTATCTTACTTTTGAGATTGTTAAGATGGCAAAAAATCATAAAGGGTATTTGGAAAGTATAATTGAAACTGCATGAGAAAGAATGAACTCTTTCATAAATATTGATAAAAGGGTTTTACCCCACCTGTTAGAAGATAATGGGGAGTTGAATACCCTAGAAAAATGGAAGGATAGTTTCAATATTCTAATCCCCACACTCCTCCCTCTGATTTGGAAATATGAAAAACTTGGTTTAAATCAACTTGATTCCTATTCAAACAGGATGGTCGATGTAGAAAAAGGATGGAAACTTTTTGTAGAGAGGCTAGTGCTTTATTTGATGCCAAGTATCATCAAAATTTGGAGCATTCAAAAAATATCTTAGCTCATGAATAGAATTCTAATGATATGTTTAAGGCATGGAATGAGAAGAATAATTTTTCACCTGGCCTGTGAGTGGATCCATGCTTTTATTCCTATGCCTATTGTTTGAGAATTTGGTTGTCACAAAGTTTTGGGATGAGGTTCTTCACTTCTTTAGTTTTTCCTTCCATTATGTTATAAAAGGGAATCTCAAGCCTCATTCAAAATTTCAAAGTGTTCTAATTTTTTGATCTTTCATCTCATTCTCTATAAGCTCTTTTTTCACAATTTAAGCTATTTGATAGCACATATAGGAAATGTTTTAATTTTTCTCTGTAATAACAAAAGATGACTCAAAAACTTAAGTGTATTTCTTTAATTTTGAATATTGACCTATCTTTCTCTCTAGTATAGTATTCACTATCTTTTGGCTTAAAATAATCAAGGGTTATTTATAAGTTGTCATATCACAACATGTGTTTATGTTATGGATGTTGAGTTGTTAGATTCTGTTCAAGGAATAGATTAATATTCCTTTCAGTTATTTATCAAAGGTTGTATGAATGGACATGTAATAGGAATTTATAAGTAGTGTGATAAGTGTTGTTCTTTTCTTGGTTTCTCATTGTAATGAGGTGAGGTTATAAGAAGCCATGACTATGAGTTGGTCTATTGTAGGAGTATACTTCAATTTTTGACTCAGTTGCGGATAAGGCACTAATCAAAATAATTCATAAAATATGAAAAATGATGCAAAATCACATATAAAATTCAATATCATGGAATATAATATAAAGTATAAAATATATCACAATTTCATGGAATATAATATAAAATATAATCAACTACAGTTTGGAATATGATTCATGAAGTGCAATATAAAATAAAATATCATGAAGTGAAATGATTTACAATTTCATGGAATACAATATAAAATATCATCAACTACAGTTTGGAATATGATTCATGAAGTGCAATATAAATACCTAAAAACTATTAATTCACTTCCATTTGCTAGATCAAGTCAGTGTCCTCAAACTAACATTCAACTTGAGATAAAGTAAAAGAGTCATCTTGATTTTGAGTCTAGTCTTCATTTTCTTCACCCTGTGTCCCAAATTCAACATTCATTGTGTCACTATCATTTTTCCCACTACCACTGCCACCACTACCAGTGTTTGAAGTGTTGCATAACCCTATTCTTTTGCATATGGACCTCCATATTATGAGTACCCTTTCAAAAGGAAGTTTTTTGACATTATATATGTAGTTCCAAACACCCTCAAGCAATTTTTGAAATTCTTGTCTAGTTGGTTTCTTATCTTTGATTCCAAAAACGCTAATGGAATGAAAACTCTCTCATCGTCCATCAACCCCAATATCATTGTTTGACATAAATCAACAAGTTTGTAATATTCTGATATCAAAACATGCAATATTTCACTCTAACCTAAGGTTGTCCAATCCTTTGTTATTGATCCCACTTCCATGGGCTTCTCCATGGAATAAAATTGGTCCATCATGCTTCTTGCAAAACACCCACATTATTGTCTAAGCTTATCTCCGTTTATAATTCCCTATATTGTCTGTTCATTGTATTTTACACTTTTTGAAAATTGTTTGGCCAACATAATTAATTTATCATTAAAATAGCTTGGGCTATCTTGGTTGCCTTCAATCCAAAATTGAGGATACACAATAGCCATGGTTTCAAGTATTTCTTCTCAAGGGAATCTATTATAAATCTTTGGTGAAAGAAATTTTGCAATTTCCTTCTAATTATCACTAATACATTTAACAATATCATTAAAAGCTTCCTTTATAATAGGTACTTCTTTGATAGAGTGCCTAAATGTTGTACAATGGTATCTCAAATCCACATACATAGACACATAAGTTCCTTCGTACATTAAACTATAAATAATTTTTAGGATGATTCAAATTTGTAATTTTCTTCCAGCTTAAAAAAATTGGGCTTTTAGAAGTTAGATCTAGATATAGATGATTAAGGGCCATGAATGCCATTCTACATAGTTTGGTATATTCATAGATACAAATAGTTCTATCTTGGAGTTTCTTCACAAGATTGTTCATTTCATCTAGCATGGGGAGAAGACTAGCTAATGTCAAGAGTGTCTTCATATCACTTAACCTATGTAAGAGTTCAGGAGATTTGTCTACTATGTTGTGATGCTCATACATTACTCCAATCAATGATCAATATTTTGAAAGAACTTGTTGCACTAGTACATGCAAGGAGATCCATCTGGTATCAACATCCTTAAGAAGCTTGTTTCTTGCTATTATTCCCTTAGCAAAATTTTGAAATTCTATTAAATGATTGGGACTTCAGCAAAAGCATGCATAGACCTCACATACTAGATTTTCAACTTTTGATACTATAGGATACTTGCTTACAATTCTAAATGCTAAATTCATTTTGTGGGCCATGTAGTGAATTCCAAGCATGTATGGTGCACAAGTGGTTTGTAACTTTGTGCAAACATCGGTCCTGTGACCTTGCATTATTGCAGCTCCATCAACTCCTACACACACCAACTTTTTGGAAATTGTTAAGTCATCCATACCTCCAATTTAATTTAAAGATTTCTTATCTAGTTCAAATAGATTTTGTGATGTTGAATTGTCCTTCATTTTACGAACATAAAGAAGATGAGCTTGGAAAATATGTTGTTTTATAGTATACACATGCATGCAAACCCAAGAAGTATTATGTACTATAATAACTTCATCTAAGTATAATGCAATGAAGTTTGACTCTTTTACTTTCTCCTTTAAATCTTGCTTTTCCACTATAGCTAGATAGCTTACCCAATCCCATCCAATGCGTACTGACCAATGTGCACTAGGAAAGTGAGGAACACCCAAAAAATATAATAAATTAAAATATTTTGGGTAGTCTATCATAGGATGCCCCTTGGAAAAAATATGAAAAATCACACTGATCTAAACTATTTTTTCCAATTGTGCTCCTTTCATTACTTTTCCAAATTGAGCCTCAATTGTACCTCCACATGTAGCAGGCTTCAACATTCTTTTCTTATGCTCTTCATATTCCGTGGCATACTTAACATGAAGACATTCTTCCTTTTATTTCCATCATACTACTGATTGTTCCTTTCCATCTGTGATTTATATTCATAAACTTTATCAATATGATTTTATATGGTGTCAAGCTTTAGCTACAACTTCTTGTCTCTTTTAAATTTCCAACTACAAATCATACACTTGCATTTTTTTGGAGGTTCATCTTTGTTTTCTTTCTCCATTGCTTCAATGAATAGGTACGTTGACACCCAATCAAGATGAAAATTCCTTGTCATTTCCCACTTGCACCTCATTTTTTATTTTCCTTTTCTTTTCTTGCTATTGACATCATCTATGACCCTAGAATTTTCATCCAAGTCAATTATCTCATTCTGGCTAACCAAGGTATCCCTTGGAACATCTTCTATAGTATTTCTATCCTCATTTGACTCAATGAAAATCCCACCTTCTAGTGGTGGTGAGGCATTATGAAGGTATTCTTCATTAATATTTGGTGGAAGAGTCGATGATGTAGCTCCATCTTGATCTGATAGATCAAAAGCATTGCCAATTCAAAAGTAAGAATGTATGGTAACACTACGTTTTTGGAATTTTGATGGCCTCCCAGTCACTTCACCACCCTAAGGAGTCTTACCCTTGTTGCACTCGCTGCTCGACATCTTGATCTTTCACTTCGAATAAAAGATGGAAAAAATGTCTTCTTGTTTAAGAAGGACGTAGAATATAGATCCCATTCCCTACTCAACATCATATTTAAGATTAAAGCAAGAATGGAAAAGAGAAAAATAAATCTTATAACACTATGAAGAAATGATCACTCACCTTTAAGTTTAGGTTTTCACTTACTTTCTATTCGTTAATGTAGGAATTTTTGTGTTGTAAGTTTGTAACTTTCCTACGATCAACTTCAAGGTTCCAAGTCCAAATTTTAAATCGAGAGCTCACAAGTTCAAAACAGAACAAAATGTGTAAGAATAAATGACAGTTTTGATTGTATTTATATCAATCCATATTTGGTTAATTCCATGGGATTTTTAAATGGTATATTAAAAATTTGGTGAATGTCGCATTATTATACAATGATACATTTCAATTTTGGGTGAATCAAACCTCAGCGGAACACATACATTGCAATTTTCAAGGTGATTATGGCCCTACAATTAGCATGGAGATGTCACAAAAATTGGTGAAATGTGTCCTCAAATGTAATCATTTTTTAATGTTATTGGAAAATGGGTCCTCATAAGAAACTATTTGTAAATTTTAATTGGTAAAATGGGTCCTCATAAGAATCTATTTGTAAATTTTAATTGGTGAAATGGGTCCTGATACATAATGTTGTTTTAATAGTATTGGTGAATATGTAGGTGATTTTTACATGCTTTCAAGATTCTAGGGGAAAATATTAATCAGTCCATTTGAAACGCATAGTTTCTTATGGAAAATTTATTACTTAAATATGCCTCATAGAATAAATTGATGGAAAATAGACATGTATTAGATTGATAATTCGTAAAATCTGAGCGATTTGGCCACCCTATTGGGTGTGATTTATTCGCCAATTTCGACTTGCCCGATATGTAATATTTGTCAAGTGGTGAAGATTCACCACTAAAAAATCCCTATTGCATACCTCGTAGAAATTTTTTCATTAGTTTATTGATGCTCCATGTGAATGGATAACTTGTAAAATTCATTTGTGTAATCTTCCACAGTGGATAGATTTTGTTTTGAGTTTTGAAACCTACAAAAAAGAGTTTGTGCATAGCCTAGAGGGAGAAATTTCTCTTGCAACTTATTTTCCATATTCCTCCAAGTTCGAATTTTTTCCTTTCCTTTTGGATCGCTCCTACAAATGATCCCACCAGATCATTACATGACCCTTTAATTTGGTGCATGTAAATTTTACCTTATTTTCCTCTATCATAGACTTTCATTTAAAGAATTTTCCCATATCATTCAACCAATATATTAGCTCCACTAGTTTAAGGCTACCTGCATACTCTAAGATGTCAATTTTGATCCCTTCACTTTTCCCTTCTAATAACCTCAACATCCTTTCTTCAAAATTTCGCTCTTCCAATTCTTCTTCTTCTTCTTCTTCTGGTACAAAATGATGTAACTAACCTAACTTAGAACAAAAGAAACCATCACATCCAAAGAAATAGATACTAAAATTCAAGAAGTAAAATCACTGAATTCTTCATTAGTCTTGTACATTCTTCCTCTACAATTGAAAGAGAACACCTTATAAAACCTAAAAATTACCATTTTTGGTAGTTTTCGACAATTGTCATATTTTGTCATTTTTGATAATTTTACATACATATCCCTTTGAACCCAAATTTTTCCCAAAAACTTCCTAACACTATGGTGACATGAATTTTCAACTTACAATTCAAATTGGAAACATGAGTTCCAAGATATTAAAGAAAATAACTTTCTACAAACTCAAAAAAAAAAAAAAAGTTGATTTTGAGGGCCCAAATGAAAGATTTGGTTCTCAAAAGAGTGTTGATATGGCCACCTACTGAGATAAAATTTTCTAAAAATCCAAACAACTCCTCATAACACATCTCCTTGTAAAATCTAAGGCCAAACAAACATCTGAGTCAAAAGTTATGACCTCTAGAAGTCCCTGCATTAGAAATCACCTTAAGGAGTGACAAAAACATATTCCCACACTTTATCCTTTCTCATTGTACAAACCATCCAAATGTAATTTACATGAGTCCATCAACTAAAGTGAAGCTAAAGTAATCAAGAAATTTTTGAGAGGATTGTTGCCTATAAGAGGTGCTTCTACAAGTTGATTTTATATGAGTTATCCTTTAATTAATTTTCTATCAACATACTATATCAATTTCACTAAACAACATAATCCATTTTTCTATACATCTTATGAGAGATATGTTTGAAAGAAGATACTTGAGTGGGCCAATCCAAGAAATGAGTTATATCGTATGATTGATCATGTAGTGTCATAATTTTTGGGAAGTAAAAAATGATAGCTTAGAAACATACATGTTCTATAAGTGTATTATTAAGTTCATATCCCAATAATGTACTATTGTTGAAGTAAATTTCCCTTTCACGACCCTTTGAATCATGTTGTGATAAAATTTCCCCCAAGGTGACTAATGTTACAAAATATTATATTAATGATGATTTTTTGGGATTGGTGGCAGGACTGGTGGGGAGGTAAGCTATTATTTTATTTAAAGTTGAATACCTATTGACAAGATTAATCCCAGTGAAAGGAATTATTTTTATTAAGAAAATGAAAGAATGGTTGATACATGTTTGCAAGATATGCAATAAAAAGTTTTTTTTCTAGGATTTTTCCTTGAAGAATACAATTTTTTTTTGAGAGTTTATGGAGGTGGCATCTCTAAGGTAGAGGTAACTTTGGCAAGGTCAACATATATGCCTTGTCAAGAATGAATGAATACTAGAAGTTTTCTATCTATGTGAAACTAAAGACACACTTATTAGGTTTGAGGAAAATCTTATTCTCTCTCAAAATTTTAAATATATTCTCAAGTACATTTAGGTGATCTATTTGTGTTATTAACTTAGCTAGTATATTTTCTATATAATCTTCCATGGTGCAATTAAGCATTGTTGTCAATTAGGATTGCACCCTAACTAAGTTAGAATTAACTTTCCTATTGAAACATGGAATCGTTCTCAAGCTGTGGGTAACTCATGATGAGAATGAATCTCCAGAGAGGGTTGGTTCCCCTGGTAGATCACCTAAATTGAATGATTTTCTTTAAGGAAAAGGATAAACTTCAAATGAAAATCCTAAAATCTAATGGGTGATGTACCAAAAATTTAAATCTATTCACTAACTCCACTCACAATCAGTTCTCAAAACATTAACTCTCACAATCTCATAGGAAACACACAACACAAAAGTGATTTGTGGTGCAGGAGCACCTTTACAACTCTTTGTATTTTGCTTTGCAAATAGGGGTCTAGTTTTGGATAATGACACTTTATGTTTGTAATAAGGTCGAGGTGACCAAATTTGTGATGTAAATAACATTGTTAAGTAGTGTTAGTGGTGTGCTATCAATAATTACAATTAGTATTGCATTTTGCAAAGTTGATTAGTGTATTCTTGTGTCAAAATGAAGGGTAGTTGGAAGTTTAAGAGTCAGGCCTTTTGAAATTCTATTGTGGCCATTGAGGGAGGCTGAAAAAATGTTAAAAAGCTTGAAAAACATACAAAACAAGGTTGGCAGTTGAAGATTTTAAAGATTTAATACAATAATACTTTGCGTTTTGGTGTTTTTTTTAAAAATACTTGTGTTTTTCTATTTTGTATGATACCGTACAATCTGTGTTCCATGTGAGACATCTGGAATCTATTGGTAACTTGCTTAAGCTTTCATTTGATTGTAATTTGATAGGTTTTCATCGAGAATCAAGGGAGAAAAGGATGATTTATTGTAAATAGGGGTTTAGCTAGGGTTTTGAAGGGTTTGATAGGAAAATGAAGATTTAGAGGCCATTCCACCATAGGGCAGCATAATAGTTTGGTGGAATGGGCCTGTTATAAGCTATGGTAGGTGTTTTTGTGTGTGTTAGGCAGGTTGGTGTGAAGTATGAAGGTGTAGCACGTGCTTGAGACTTGGAAAGTTGATTGCCAAGGTGTGAAATGACTGGTTATTGATAAGGATAGTGAGAATTTTGATTGCTTAGTGGAAATTACTAATGGAAATGGTGGTTTTGTGACTGGTCAAAGGTGTACATAAAGGTTTTAAGGTCTGTAGTGAAATTTTTGATAGCCTTCCTTTGGAAAAGAGGCCTAATTAGGCCATGGAGCAGTGTTGAAGGGTAGACTTTGATATATCAGTCCTAAACAACCCCACCAAAGGTTTTGAAATATTGTTTGACATCCTGAAGGGTTCTTGAATTGATGAACCTCAAGTGTTGATAATTGTTTTGAGGGAAGATATAGTTGGATAAGTGTGTCCAAAAGCCTAGTTATGGATAGGCAAGGTTGCAAGGGAAAGAAACCTTCAAAGAAGACTATGACTTTGTAATTCAACTAAAATTAGTGAGTTTGAGTCCATTACCACTCCATCTTGCATCAATTTGTATGAAGGTTTGAAAATAAGACACAACATACAACCTGTATTATATGAAATTTCTACACACAAATTTACAATAATGAGACATAACAAAGGATTCAATTCTTAAGATCACAATGAAACATCAAATCACCACTACAAAAATGGGACAAAAATTATGAGATAGGAATGGTATATTACTTTTATTGATCTAAAAGGAGTATGAGAGCATGAAATTCAAAGTACAAACCAAGGCTTACAAAGCTCTTTGTAAGTATTCAAGAGAGAAAGAAGCAAATCTGAATTCCAACTATTCCTAATAATCCTAATGAGAAAAAACTAACAATATATAACTCCAATGTGTCTCCAAGAGTGAAAAGGGAAAAATTAGAGTAAACTACTCCCCAAAATAGTAAATCCCATTTTATTTTTGAGCAAGGGAAAAAGACCTCAAAAATAGGACATAAAACAACTCCAAACTGAATGACAAAGGTGGAAACTTTCCCTCCCCAAGCAGATCAACCTAAAAGGACTTAAAAATCAAGTTAGAACTAACTGAAATAGAAAAATAAACTTAGTTCATTGAATCTTTCCAATTTTCACAATTGGAACTCAAATGGAGATAGAAGGAAATTGAAAGTTCTTACTCACACTTGCTTTATTTTACTGCTTTTACTTGACATCTATTAAAAAAAATTATAGAACATTTCTTTAATAATGTCTTACAATTGCTTTGCAGTTTTCAATTTTGCAAAATAGAAATAAGATTGACTTAGGATTGGTGAAAATTTCTCAAAAAATACGAACTGAGTCGATGAGAAATTTAAAAGGTTTTTTCACCTCATTGTTTTCTAATTTCTTTCCAAAAATCATGAAAACCTAGATCATAGTTTTTGAGATATGATTGAAACATGTGACCACTTTTCTTGTGGTGCAGGGCCTTTAAATGGATACACTTTTGTTCATATTCTCGTCCATAAAATCTTTCTTTTGAATTCTATCACCATTAATAGTCTATTTTCTCAAATGGAGCTCAACATTATTTGGAAACTCCACTCACAAAAACTTTCGTTGCATCTTTTGAATCTGAGAGGGAAACATGTTGGGCTCAACCCTTGTGGGAGCTCATTTTTTCACTACATATTAAAATGTCAAAAGAAATGAATCTAGCAACAAAATTTCACCTATACTTGCATAGTGAACAAACATGTTAGCAAAATAATGAAGCTAAAAGTTTCAAATGATGCATTAATTCTTCTACTCCTAGATGCTCTTGAATGCTCCTGAAAACTGTAAACTATTTTAGCTCTACCAAATTGAGTTGTACATGAAAATTGGTAACATTTTGGCAACATCTTAGGGGTGTTTTCCTACTAAAAAAATAGACAAGTAGCCTTGCATATCCATTGGGCATGGAGTCAAATATTTCCCCTCTAAACTTAGAAAACATTGTAACCCAACTGCAAAAACCAAACAAAAAGCAAACCACTAAGGCCTTGGTGGCTAACAAACTATGCAAAAAAAATTAGGAAAAAGAAAATAGAACTGAAAGAAACATGCCTTGAGAACTTATTAGTAGAAAACACTAACCTAACCTACTAACTAAGGAAAGGACTACCTAAACAAACCATTAAACGGTTCAATAAAATAGTCAACCCTTCTTTGCAATATGTATTGTTCCATTAGTTTGTGAGTCAACCAAAAGAGATGGGGAAAGATCAAATATCCAAAAAAATATTGCAACACCTTTTTGAGGAGGAAAATGTAGTCACTCATCCACCTATCTTGATTGGGGAACCAGTGGTGATCAAGTGAACAAGTGCATCGGTAATTCTTAACTTGATACCTTCTTTGATGCTCTGGATCAGTGTTTCCATGGGGATGCTCTTTCTTGTTGGATTCAAACAAAGTTAGATGCCTAATAGGACATCCCCTTGAAAGATTTGGACTAGAGAGAAGACAATTTGAGTGATAAAAAATAACATCACCTTCACCCTTCATGATAGCTTTCCATGTTGACTCCTCCATGGTTAATGGGACATCCTCCTCCGTTAAAGTAGCTAATAACTCATCAAAGCTATCAAATCTTGGAAGGCTCTTAGGAACAATTGGTCCAAGCTCAAAACCCCCATTATTACCCAAGAAGGTACACTTTGAATGAAAAATTTCTTCTTCAATGGAGGAAGTCAAATGTTCAAACCATGAGATAGCCTCCTCCAACAAACTTTCAATTGAAGCAACAACTTCAAGCTCCTCCAACTAGTCAAGGTCATGCAAATAAACTTCATGAGAAGTTTCTTTGCTTGGGAGAATGGGCTTCCCCGCATCAAAACCATATTCTTCCTCTTGCTCCATATCTGATTTTTTTGATTTGGTGGCACAAAAGGGGCTAAAAATAGGTACCTCTTCACCTTGCTAATTAGGATGCTCCATAATTAGTGGCTCATTTGGGAATACAGCCACTTCCACCTCTTTCTTTTTCTACTCAAGATAATCCTCCTTCAAAGATGTTGGTATAACATCTAAGCATGAGTAGAAAAGCTCAATTTCAACTTGAAACAAATCCTCCTTAGGCTCTAGATCATTCAACTCAAGGCTACTTTCATATATCTCATGGCAACACTCATCAATCCTTTCAAACCCCACAAAAGGCTCATCTTTGCACTTCTCTTATTGATCCAAGGCTTTTTCATCACACTCACTCTCCTCAATCAACAACTCATCAGATCCTTTGACCTCTTCTTGCTGCCTTAAAACTGTTGTTGATGAGACAAAAACCACATCATCTTCATCATCTTCAATGAAAGGAGGTAATTCATCAAACCAAATTGTGGAATCCTCTTGACTAGCCTTGTTTACCTCTTCATCCTACTGTCCTAATTGAATTATTAAAATAGCTTGATCATTTTCAACAAAACCAAGAAGCTCATCAGTAAAAACAAACAAAGATTCATCTTGAGAAATATTTCCTTATTCAATATTTTTCTGCTCTAAATGGTAAGCTTCCAAAGCTAAGTGCAATGGATTTATATTTCTAAGCTTCTCTATGAGGAGTAAGGTATCCTAATCAATGGGTTCACCCTTGGATTCATCAGGTTGGGAAACTTTGGGAGCTTCTTAGATTATTTTCAAGGAAAAATGTTGTTGAAAGGGCTACTCTGCAACTAAACTAGGATGAACTTGATTATTTTCCTCAATTTGCAAAGGATGAAGGATTATGAATCTTGGGATTTCAAGCTTAAGAGGCTAGCTCAAGGAGTTAAGGATTTTATCTTGCCTAAAACTTGGAATCTCAACTTTAGGAGTATTAAGAGGCTCACTTTGTCTAATTCTTGGAAACTTATACTTGCAAACCACCTCTTGAGAAAGTTGATTTGGAACTGTAGGAGTTTCTTGGAATTTATGCCTTTGTGTTTGAGTAAACACAAGCTTCATCTGTTCCTCTTTTGTAGCTATCTCTCTTTCATGGTTCTCCTCAAATTGTATCCTTTGTGCCTCCAACTCTTTCTCATAGAGATAGGCCTGATAAGCCATCTCTTCCTATTGTTGATTATACTCTTGCAGCCTCTTGATCTCCTCTATATAATTTGTGAAGTCAAGCATGAAGCTAAGAAACATACCCTTTATGCTTGCAATCTCCTCCTTTTCACTCTCTTGGAGCTGGTTTTGAGCATATGAAGGCTGATATGGAGGTTGAGCAGGGGTGGGTGGGTGGTAATTATATTGATCATGCTGATTTTCTTGAAAAGCCAAGGAATTAAAACCAACAACATGATTGTCCTGATATGACTAATAATGAGGTGGATAAGTAGATCTTTCGTGATATGATGGATGATAAGACATATCTCCATGAAACATAGGCATATTAGTTCATTGAAAATGTGGAAAAAAAGAAAAAGTCATATTTTTAAAATAAACCAACACTTGATCATACTGAAACCAATAAATTTGAGCTTGGAGTCGCTAGATGTGTGTATATTTTTTCTTCTAAAGGTAGATATTACTGATGTACACACATAATATCAGTAATAAATGATCAAAAATTGGACTGAAAGAGTCCAATCCATCCCATCGAGTGTGCCAAAAATTGTTGTCAATCAGGATTGCACCCTAGCTAAGTTAGACTTAACTTTCCTATTGAAACATGGAAACATTCTCAAGTTGTGGGTAACTTATGATGAGAATGAATCTCCAGAGAGGGTTGGTTCCCCTGGAAGATCACCTAAACTAAATGATTTTATTTGAGGAAAAGGATAGAAGGATAAACTTGAAATGAAAATCCTAAAATCTAATGGGTGATGCACCAAAACTTTAAATGTATTCACCAACTCCACTCACAATCAGTTCTCAAAACATTAACTCTCACAATCTCATAGGAAACACACAACACAAAATTGAGTTGTATGAAGGTTTGAAAATCAGAGACAACATACAACTTGTATTATATGAAATTTCTACACATAGATTTACAATAATGAGACATAACAAAAGGATTCAATTCTTAGGATCACAATGAAATATCAAAATCACCATTGCAAAAATGAGACAAAAATCATGAGATAGGAATGCTCTGTTTCTTTTATTGATCTAAAAGGAGCATGAGAACATGAAAATATGAGTACAAACCAAGGCTTAAAATCTCTCTACAAGTAGTCAAGAGAGAAAGAATAACATCTAAACTCCAACTATTCCTAATAATCCTAATGAGAAAAAAAAAGTTTTCTAGACAATATATAACTCCAATGTGCCTCCAAGAGTGAAAAGGGAAAAATGTGAATAAACTCCTCCCCAAAATAGTAACTCCGGAGTGTGATTTTTGGGCAAGGGCCAAAAACCTCCAAAATAGGGCATAAAACTGCTCCAAATTGAATGACAAAGGTGGAAACTTTCCCTCCCCAAGAAAATCGACCTAAAAGGACTTAAAAATCAAGTTAGAACTGATTGAAATAGAAAATGAAACTCAGTTCACTGAATCTTTCCAATTTGCACAATTGGAACTCATATGGAAATAGAAGGAAACTAAAAGTTCCTACTCACACTTGCTTTATTTTACTACATTTGCTTGACATCTATTAAATAAATTTATAGAACATTTATTTAATAATGTCTTATAATTGCTTTGTAGTTTTCAATTTTGCAAAATAGAAAGAAGATCGACTTAGGATTGATGAAAATTTCTTGAAAACTACAAACTATGTTAGTGAGAAGTTTAAAGGGTTTTTTCACCTTATTGTTTTCTAATTTTTGTCCAAAAATCATGAAAACACAAATCATAGTTTTTGAGATATGATTGAAACATGCAATCATTGTTCTTGTGGTGTAGGGCCTTCAAATGGTTACTCTTTTTCTCATATTCTTGTCCATAAAATATTTATTTTGAATTCTATCACCATTGATAGTCTATTTTCTCAAATGGAACTCAAAATTATCTGCAAAATCCACTCACAAAAAACTTTCATTGCATCTTTTGAATATGAGAGGGTAGCATGCTACGCTCAACCCTTGTGGGAGCCCATATTTTCACCACATGTTGAGATTTCAAAATAAATGAATCCAACAATAAAATTTCACCTATACCTGGACAATGAACAAACATGTTAGCAAAACAATGAAGTTGAAAGCTTCAAATGATGCATTAATTCTTCTGCTCCTGGATGCTCCTGAATGCTCCTGAAAACTACAAATTGTTTTAGCTCTACCAAATTGAGTTGTAAGTGAAAATTGGTAACAAGAATATCATGAAAGACGACTATCACAACTCTTTCAGTGGACCTTGCATTTTTATGCCCAAATAGTATGACTTGATAATATAACAAGTCCCAAGGAGTGATAAAACATATTTTGTTGTCGATCTCATAGGTAAATTTGAATTTTATTGTGTCCAAATTCCTATCCTTTGATATTCTTAATAGTGAGAAAGGATTTTGCAATGCTTGAGGTTTTTTGTTATAATAGAGTTCCTTAATTAATGGAAAGTATATTAAGACAAATATATAGTTATTGAAATTTACTATAAGATTTTGAATTCTTCCTTTCTCATAATGTCACATTATTTTATCTTTGTATCTCATATGCTAGCATTCATTTACATTTGTATCCCATATTATTACATATTCAATATTATTTTGGGAATTTTTTCTTAGAAAAGAAAGGTACATACTTATCTTCTATATATATCTAGGATCTTATATCATCATAAACAATATCATCTTTGAGAAAAATATATTGAATGAAATTAGTTTGACCATATTGGATGACTTTAGGAGCTCTCTTGGTGCAATACTATGATTTCCCATAGTAGCATGGTGAAAAGGGATTTGAACTTCATAGAAAGTGTTGTGCAACTTATACTTCCCACACACTTTGTCTACAATATTGAACTTGAGTGAGGATGTGGGATTCCAGTAGAATATTTTGATGATAAAATGCTTGGATCAACACAAGAAAAATATGATAATGATGTAGGGAATTACATATCTACACTATGAAAATGGTTGGACATATTTTAGGGCCCTTGCAATATTGGAAGGGGTTAGGCTTAGTAGGTACTATGAATCCTATGCCATTATGTGAGAATGCAAGGCATTGATGTTATGTGGAGGTAGAAATCTACATGACTTGAATCCATGGATGATCGAGGAAGAGATTAAATGGGATCTCAAGTTTAAGAACATTAAAAAAGGTTTATTGTAATATATGACCCACCTAAATGGAAATCCAAGTAGTTCCTTTAAACTCCCATTCTACATAATCATATTCTTTGATAGTGACCATTTTCTAAGATTCAATGTTATTTTTAAAATATTTCAATTTCTTAACAAGTTTGTAGGTAATGATATTTAAAATATATTTTTAATTTATGAGGACTCATTTGAATTCATGATTATTTACTATAAAGTTTTTATATGGATTTATTAGCTATGTGAAGTATCAAAAGGGCATATTTTCTAGAATCAACACAAGTTGATAAAACAAGGATACATGAACCACCGTGGCTTGAAATTGACTTGGATTGAATTTTTTGGTGATGTATGTTTCTTTTAATTTACAATATAATGTCCCTATGAAAAAAAATATTATTGAAGAAGATATACGTTATATATATATATACTAGGGTATTTTTGGTATTCTCTAGGAAATAATATTGGTCGACCTTTCAAAAAGATGAAGATGCCCCTTGGATAGCAACATGACCATGCCTAGTGGTGATAACATGATTAGGATTCTTAATGGTAATAGTGTTAAACTTTGGGTAGGTTTCCTCAATGTGACCCACTATTGAGCCATATGAGATAGATGATAAATATTGGAGTTGACATTGTTTTCATATTATTTTGGGATCCTTTGTTTAACACAGTGGGTTAATTTTGATCATGCTTAGGTAAATAATCATGATATATTCCCAATTATTCATTAGGAGATGAGGATATATGGCCTTCCACCTCAATCTCACAAAGATTAATGAGATCTTGGATATAACTTTTTAGTTTCATGAATTTTGACATGTAGAATAATATTTTACATGATGGTACTCAGTATTCATTTTATTTGTACTATGTAGGTGTGTGTCTATTATCATCAATAAAATGGTTATATGGTTATTTTATGAGGTTACCTTAAATAATTTTTTGTAATAAAACAAGTCAATAGGTTCCACCAAATAAGTGTACTTATGTTTTGGATGTTTTGGGGGTTTTGATTGTCCTTGTGGTATGGTACCATGTATTTGAAATTGGAAATTTTGGAAATATAATTTTCTTGTTCATGTAATTCTTGTGTGGTCTAAATGTGTTTGGAGTTTGTAACTTTTTCACTGGCAACATTTTATTTGTAGCCCAAAAGAATGGTTTTCCATTGTTTTGTTTATTGTTATCTTTTCCTTCAGTATAAATATTGACAAACCCTTTGAAATAAGGGACTTCTTGATGGTGACTCTCTTGTCTATAGTTTCAATAAAAGTGGACGAGTAATGGAATTGTAGATGAAATTCCATTTTAGGATTAAAATTTGTGACAAAAATATAAACAAGTTATTTTTATAGTGTAGGAAAAGGAATGTGACTAGTGAGACTCTATCTATGAATTAAGGAATATTGAATGTCCCCATTTTTTGTTTGGAATTAAAAATATCAAGCATAGTTAACTCATGATCAACAATGTAGGAGAAATTCCATATAAATTTGTTCACTAAAACAAAGAAATGAAAGAATTCTTGTGGTAGGTGTAAAAACCACTCAAGGTCTTACCATCCTAAAATATAGGTAAATATCATAAGGTATATTTCATTACAGGTAACTTCTTGGTATTCCATAAAAAATATTTGACATGATTATGAGATTTTCATTTCCATTTTATTTATCAAACTTTGGTATCTCCAAATTATTTGAGAAAGGTGTTGGTTATTTTTTAAGAACCAAACTGATCTCCAAAAATACCTATGTATTTTTCCAGTTCCAATACTTAGTACTCCAAATGGATTGGCCAACAAAGTAGTAGAAGTTGCAAAAAATCCACTCCTACACTTTAGGCTTTGTTAAACTCGGAAGGGTGATCCCACAATATATACTCAAGAATTTATATGACTACTACTCAAATACATTTTCAATAATAGATAATTCTCATAAATCTACTCAACAATGTAGTACATCAAATAAGTTGGAAGCTCATTCATTGATATCCTACACTTGGAGTATGAGAAGATGTAACTCAACACAAAACAACTAAAATGGTATTCATTTGAAATTTTATAAAATAAAAGTGATTAGCTGATGAATCGACCTAGAAATTGAATTATGAATACTTTGCATGAACCAGTGTCTTATCCCAAGCATGAAGTCAATATCAACCTATGCAACCAAATAAAAAATTAACAATAGAAAAATATAATCTCAAGAAACACTGCATTACAACATTCCCTTATCACATTCATGATCATCACTGCTTACAAATATCCTAGTACCCAATTCTTATGAGTTAACAATCTCATTCAAGCATTTACATTAATTCATTGAACTAATAAGCAGGAATGAAATCAAACATCCATTGAGAAACAACAAAGACAAACAAAAGGAATCCTAGATTACTTTCATTCGTAACTCATAAAACAAGTACAAAGGAAAGACTATAGCCATGAAATTAGTATCACTTAGTATTTTATTTTCTATATTTCTATCAAGATTAAATACATAATAACAAACTCTGAACTTAAGACAAAAATTTAAAACATGCTTGATATTCCTTTTACAATTCACAGTGTCGGATGCAAAACAATGAACCCCTACCTTTTGGCACTGAATTCCTTCTTATAGAAATGAAGGAGCAAAACAAGCCTTAGGAAATAAGGTATACATGTCAATAACCTATTGGACCCCTATAACAAAGATTCCCCTTTTTAGTTACTCTGCATTCCCAAGAGGTGGGAAACATGTGTGAAAATTAAAAGTGTTCTTCATTTGTCATTGGAGATCTAGTCCAATTTTCAAAAAGATACTACAAACAGTTACCTGAAAATTTGTGCCCACACACACAAAGTGAAATAAGGAAAGCATTAAAAAAACAAAAAGGAAAAGACAAAGGATATATCCATGTCTACAGCCTTGTCATCAATTCAACTTGAAGAAAATGCACTATATTTTGCATACTTTAGAAAAATCCTATTATGTACTAAATCGAGGATATGAAGTGCAATTCTCACTTATCCATTATTCATCATGGTTGCAAAATTCAAAATTTCAAATCACCACCCTGCCACCTTATATTAATCCACCACCCCTTCTAGGTATCTTCATTTCCATGCTAGGAATTCATCTTCAGTGGGCCAATCAAAACTCATGACTTCATCAACCCTTTCTCTATAAGGTGCATACTTGGTGACAACTTGGTTAGCCTCCTTGTTGAATTCCAACAAGACAGTCTCAACATGAGCCAACATATCCATATTTATCTTTAGTGTGTCCATATCATATTTTTGACAAATTGAAACTGCTTGATCTGAAATAAATTTATTTGTTTCATCTTTCCACTCCTATAGGGTTTTTATTCTATCATCATCCCTTAGAATGGATGGAAGGAGGCCATGATATGATTCATGAAAGGATCTCACCAACTCTTTTTTTTTATTCTCCAATGATTCAATATTTCTCGTATATCCTTCAATCTTTCCTACAAGAGTAATATTTGGATTTAAAAATTTTAGGCAGGTTGGCATCATGCCTAACTCCAATTGACATAGTCTCAATTCTTTCATCCTAGGGATCCATATTTCCATAAGTGGAATAGCTCTTTCCCTGTCATTGTCAAAATTTATAATGGCACCCACCATGGATGATTAGCTATAGTGAATGCTATTCAATTTGTTATTCACTCTTTTTTTCAAATGTTCCAATACTATAGTGACAATATTTATGTTGCTATTGAAAATATCCTCATCATGATTATCGCATTTCTCTTTATATTCATTTAGTTTCCAAAGAAACTAGTGCAGGAGCACCTAGGAAACACACCTAGGAAGCAATCTAGTTTGAATTTTGTTTGGGTATGTTATTTTGAAGGTCATGTTGACCATTTTGTTAGCATTGGAGGATTGTGCATAAGTGTTGATCTATTGTGATTTGTGGAATTAGAAGTGGAAAGAATGGATGGGTTTTGAAGTTCATTCTTGTTTAGGTTGCTAACCTTGGAAAAAGTTAGAAAACACAGTGGATTTTTGTAACGTTGGCCATTAGGTCATGAAGAAGTCTGATCAAAGAAGATAAATAATTGAGGAGCCTTATTTAAGGTGAGCCTTAACCTGTAAATAGGGTTAGAAGGATTGGTATTGTGGAAACATTTTGTGAGTTGAAATGAAACAGTGTTCTTGAAGGTTATTTTTGATTTTTGCTTCATAACAGAGCTTTAAATGGATTGAAATAACTACTTTTCTATAAGTAGAATGTAGTTTTGATAGAATACAAGCTTTGTGTCCCATCAATTTTCCTTTGTGATTCATTTTCATCATTTGTTTGTAAATAGTTTGATTTCTTTCTTTTTCTGGCCTGAACCAGGCAGTCTTGAGAAAATGGAGTGCTAGACCACTTTCCCACCGTACAAATTATACGACCCTTTGGGAATAGTGACTAGGCTCCATGAGTGTAAATATGGTAGGTTTTAGGAGTTGTGTGTGTACAGGAGTAGTGAGCAAAGTATTGCGCTAGGCGAGCCAGAAGGAGTCCAGCTAGGGAAGACAAGGAGTACAAAACTCAAAATTTGCAGGGGTGTTTGAAACTCATAGTTTTTCTTGTTTGAGAAGGTAGGTGGAGGTCTTACCTATGTCAGGTAACTAGGAGGAAGCTCCATTAACATTTTAGGTTGGAGAAAGGCTTAGTAGATTGGAGATAGCCAGAGAAGGTTGGAAAACCCTAGATTTTGGCAAATTTCAAGTTGAGGCCTTGTACGGTTGATGAAGACTTAAGACCTTGAAAACCTTTGAGTGGTGGAAAAATGGACCAGGAACCCCAAGGAAAGTTTGGGTTGTGCTTTAGAAATAATGGAGTTTAAGCCCATTTCCTCGGAGAAAGAGGCCTAATTGGGGCTCTTTGCTAGTAGCCCTTTTTAACCCTAAAAGAGGGTTTTGATGAAAGCGACCAGGAATTGGAGCAAGAAGGATAATCAAGAACCAAAAATTGATTGATTGAAATGTTTTAAAACACCTCCACACCCTTGCAAGTAAAAATGAAACTTTGGAGGTATGGTTAGTTTTTAGGGTAGACTAAAGGTTAAGGAAGAGTGAGAGTTGTTGCACCAAGATAGACTTGGGTGGTTGAATGGAGATGATAGTAGGGTTGACTAGGAGAACCAGGGGTGCCTAACAAGCATTAGGGCCTATAGGTTAAGGTGGTGGTGAAAGACACCAAAGGAGTTTGTCAAGGTGAGACCCAGAGCATGGAACAATGAGTGTTCCATCCAACCCTACCCTATCAGATTGGTATCAGAGCTAGGTTAAAGATTTGGGAAGAATCTTGTATGTCTGAGGTTGAGTCTAGTGATTCTTCCATCATGGTGACAAATGCAGAATTGGCCAAGATGGTTGAAGAGCAGGAGGAAGAGAATAAACTATTGAGGGAAAGAATAGCCCAACTTGAACAAGTAGTGAGGAGCATGCAATTTGAAGGAAGGATACCAAAGGAAGAAGAGGTTGCAAAGGAAGAAAAGACCCCTGAACCTGACCCTGTTCTGAAAGAAGAGCCTTTCTGGAAGGCATTGAAGGCTTTGAGTGGAAAAGCACTTGAAGGCATACCACTATTTAGTGGAAAAATGGAAGCTGATCTAGTCATGGATTGGATAGAGGGAATGGAAAACCATTTTGAATGTGATGGAGTCACTGAAGCACAGAAGGTAAAGGTGGCCAAATCAAGACTAAGAGGTTTTTCCTTGACATGGTGGAAGTTCATTCAGACAGAGAGGGAAAAAGAAGGTAAGCAGCCTATAACTACTTGGAAGGGAATGGTTGCCAAAGTAAAAGAAGCATACATGCCAGATGACTATGAGATTCAGTTACACAAGAAAAGACAGAGCTTAAGGTAGAAAGACCAAGATGTGAACACTTACACTAAGGAGTTTCAAAAACTTTGCATGAGGTCTAATGTGATAGAGGATGAAAGTCTTAAGGTAGCTAGATACCTTAATGGATTGAAGTGGAACATTCAAGAGGAGATGACTCTTCTAAGTCCCAAGATGGTACACCAATGCTACCAATTAGCCATAAAGATTAAGGAAAGAAGCAAGAGGAAACAAGAACAGGCTTCTAAGGGCAGAGGCAAAGGCAGAGATCAAAGAGGACATAGAGGTGGATACCAAGGTAGAGGAACTGAACAAAGAAACCAAGGAGAGTCTAAACTCATAGAGCATGGAGGTGAAACATCTTCTAGAGGAGGATATAATAGAGGTAGAGGACCTCAAGGAGGTTCAAACAGAGGAAGAGGAGTAGGCAGGAGCAATTCATACTTTGCAAACATGAAGTGCTACTATTGTGGTCAAGTTGGACATCCCTCTTATAGGTGCCCGGAGAAAGCATTTTCATCAAGCAATGAGAAGAGAGTGGCTTATGCACAAGAGGACACCATGAGTCCTAAGTCATTTGAGGTCAGTCACATTGAATCAGAAGTGGGGGAGAATTTGATGTTCAATAGAGTTTTGATTAGACAACCAGTCAAGGAAGAACCAAAACAAAGGAGAGCTCTATTTAGAGTAAGGTGCAAGATACTTGGTAAAGTATGCAAGGTCATAGTAGATTCAAGTTCAACAGACAATATTATCTCAGAGGAGGAAGTAATGAAACTGAAATTAGAGAAGGTACCCCACACTAACCCCTACAAGGTCCCATGGCTAAACAAAGGGCAAAGTGTTTTAGTGAATGAGCAAGTAACGGTGGAGTTTTCCATTGGAGGGTACAAGGACAAGTTAGTTTGTGATGTGTTACCCATGGATGCCTGCCATCTACTATTGGGCAGACCATGGCAATATGACAGAGGTGCCATATATGATGGGAAAGAGAACACCATCTCATTCAAGAAGGATGGGAAGAATTTCAAGTTGTAGTCACTAATAGAAGAAGAAGAGGGATAGTCAAAGACACCAAGTGTCATGTTGAGTAGTGGGAAGGAGTTCCTTAACAACCTACATCAAGGGGGTGAAGGATATTTGGTTATGTTACAACCTAAAGAAGAAGACAAGGCTAAAAAGACAGTCATACCCGGAGCAGTCCTAAAGTTGTTGGATCAGTTAAAGGACATTGTAAGTGATGGTGCACCTACAACTTTACCACCAAAGAGAGCCATAAGTCATCAAATTGACTTCATACTTGGAGCCTCATTTCCTAACAAAGCAGCTTATAAGCTTACACCAGATCAAAATCTAGAGGTAGCTAGGCAAGCACAAGAGTTGTTGGATCAAGGATTGATTCAAAAGAGCATCAGCCCATGTGTAGTACTAGTGGTCTTAGCAACCAAGAAGGGAGGTAAATGGAGGTTATGCACTGGTTCTAGAGCAATAAATAGGATCACCATTAGGTATAGGTTCCCTATTCCTAGAATTGAAGACTTAATGGATTGTCTTGGAGGAGCTCAATACTACACAAAGTTGGATCTCAAGAGTGGATACCATCATATCAGAATTAAGGATGGTGATGAGTGGAAGATAGCATTTAAGAAAAATGATGGGTTATATGAATGGAGAGTGATCCCATTTGGCATCTCTAATGCCCCTAGCACATTCATGAGGCTCATGAATGAAGTACTTAAAGACTTTACAGGGATATTTGTGGTAGTGTATCTTGATGACATCCTCATATTCAGCAAGACAACAGAAGAGCATTTGAAACATGTGGAGTTGGTTCTTAGAAGGTTGCAAGAGGAGAAGTTGGCAATCAATCTAGAGAAGTGTGAGTTCTTTAAGCAAGAGCTTGTATATTTGGGTTTTGTAGTATCCAAAGGATCATTGAAGATGGATACAAGCAAGGTGGAAGCCATCCTAAACTAGCCTACTCCAACCACAGGGACATAGGTAAGAAGTTTTCATGGATTGGCTCAATTTTATAGAAAATTCATAAGGAAATTTAGTGGCATATGTGCACTAGTTCTAGACACAATCAAGGGTGGTTTAAAAACTAAGTTTGTGTGGACTCAAGAAGCTGAGAAAGGGTTTGAGAAACTGAAACAAGAGGTGGAAACTCAACCAATTCTCTTATTACCTAGTTTTGACAAATTGTTCACTATTGAATGTGATGCAAGTGGAGTGGCAGTAGGAGGAGTGCTAAGTCAAGAGGGCAGGCCTATAGCCTTCTTTAGTGAGAAGCTCAATGAAGCAAAGAAGAAGTATTCAACCTATGACTTAGAACTTTATGCTTTGGTTCAGTCACTTAGGAAATGGAGGCATTACCTTCTACCCAAGGAATTTGTAGTCTTTACTAACAACTAGGCACTTAGCTATATCAACACTCAAGAGAAGTTGAGTAATAGGCATTTGAAATGGATGGAATACATCCAAGCTTTTACCTTCACCATCAAGCACAAGAAGGGATTGCTAAACAAAGTAGCAGATGCATTGAGCAGGAGGTTGTTGATAATGCAGGAGATACAAGTGAAGAGCATAGGGATTGACAGTTTTAAGGATCTCTATGGGGAAGATGAAGACTTTTCAGAGGTCTATAAGGTATGTTCTAACTTTGAGAACCATTTCCATAGCCAATACTCAGAGTATACATTGCAAAGTGGGCTATTGTTTAAAAGAAATCAGTTATGTGTTCCAAGAGGGTCAATGAGGGAAAATCTCATTCAGGAAAATCATAATGGAAGTCTTAGTGGACATTTTGGCATCAACAAGACTTTAGAACTAGTGAAAAGATTCTATTATGGGCCCAAGTTGGCAAGAGATGTTAGAAAGTATGTGGAACAATGTGTTGTGTGTATGAAAGCTAAGGGAGGAGCTAGTAATGATGGTCTATATCAACCCCTACCCATTCCTAATAGGCCATGGGAGTGTGTAAGCATGGATTTTGTGGTAGGCCTTCCTAAGACCAAGACTAGTTTTGATAGTGTCTATGTAGTAGTGGACAAATTTAGCAAAATGAGTCATTTTATTCCCTGCAAAACTACTCATGATGCTAGCTACATAGCTCATCTTTTCTTCAAGGAAGTTGTAAGGATCCATGGATTTCCTTTGAGCATTATTTCAGACAGGGATGTGAAGTTCATGAGTCACTTTTGGAAGACTCTATGGAGTAGATTAGGTACCAACCTATCTTTTGGATCAGCTTACCATCCTCAGACTGATGGTCAAATAGAGGTGGTTAATAGGGTGCTAGGTAACCTTCTAAGGTTCCTAACTAAGGAGTATGGACAGACATGGGATATGGTTATCTCACAAACTGAGTATGCTTACAATGATAGTGTGAGCCAGACCACAGGGAAGAGTCCTTTTGAGATTGTGTATGGGATGCACCCAAGAGGAATATGTGAGCTTAGAGATCTTGGAGCTATGGAACATAGAAGTGGACATGCAGAAGACTTCAGTTAGACCATGAAAGAGATTCAGGAGCAGGTGAAGAAGACAGTCACCGAGGCTACACAAAAGTTGAAGGAGAAGGCAGATTTGTCAAGGAAGGATGTGCAATTTTCAGTAGGATACTATGTCATGGTCCACCTTAACAAGTCAAGGTTGCAGAAGGGAATTTCAACCAAGTTGCAAATGAAAAGAGTAGGACCCTGCAAGATATTAGCCAAGTATGGTAAAAATGCATACAAGTTAGAGTTACCTACCAGTTTAGGAATCTCACCAGTTTTCAATGTAGCTGACTTGATCAAGTACAAGGGGTTAGTCAATGCTATGGATCAGAACAGAAAGGAGATTTTCAAGGACATCAGCAATATATCCTTACCTAATCAAGACAAGCTTGAGGTAGAGAAGATCTTAGAGTCAAGAGTGAAGAAGGCTACAAGACACAAGGTATACATGGAGCACCTTATCAAGTGGAAGAACAAGCATGAATCAGAAGCTACATGGGTACAAGAAGATTAGTTCAAGAAGTTTGGTATTGACCTGACATTGTTCTCTCCTTCCATTCCTTAGTGTTTGTGCGGGGAGGGGGAGAATGGTGCAGGAGCACCTAGGAAACACACCTAGGAAGCAGTCTAGTTTGAATTTTGTTTGGGTATGTTATTTTGAAGGTCATGTTGACCATTTTGTTAGCATTGGAGGATTATGAATAAGTGTTGATCTGTTGTGATCAGTGGAATTAGAAGTGGAAAGAATGGATGGGTTTTGAAGCTCATTCTTGTTTAGGTTGCTAACCTTGGAAAAAGTTAGAAAACATAGTGGAATTTGGTAACGTTGGCCATTAGGTCATGAAGAAGTTTGACCAAAGAAGATAACTAATTGAGGAGCCTTATTTAAGGTGAGCCTCGACCTGTAAACAGGGTTAGAAGGATTGGTATTGTGGAAACATTTTGTGAGTTGAAATAAAACAGTGTTCTTGAATGTTATTTTTGATTTTTGCTTCATAACAGAGCTTTAAATGGATTGAAATAACTACTTTTAAGTAGAATGTAGTGTTGATAGAATACAAGATTTTTGTGCCATCTATTTTCCTTTGTGATTCATTTTCATCATTTGTTTGTAAATAGTTTGATTTCTTTCTTTTTCTGGCCTGAACCAGGCAGTCTTGAGAAAATGGAGTGCTAGACCACTTTCCCACCGTACAAATTGTACGACCCTTTGGGAATAGTGACTAGGCTCCATGAGTGTAAATATGGTAGGTTTTAGGAGTTGTGTGTGTACAGGAGTAGTGAGCAAAGTCTTGCCCTAGGTGAGCCAGAAGGAGTCCAGCTAGGGAAGACAGGGAGTACATAACTCAAAATTTGCAGGGGTGTTTGAAACTGTAGTTTTTCTTGTTTGAGAAGGTAGGTGGAGGTCTTACCTAGGTCAGGTAACTAGGAGGAAGCTCCATTAACATTTCAGGTTGGAGAAAGGCTTAGCAGATTGGAGACAGCCAGAGAAGGTTGGAAAACCCTAGATTTTGGCAAATTTCAAGTTGAGGCCTTGTATGGCTGATGAAGACTTAAGACCTTGAAAACCTTTGAGTGGTGGAAAAATGGACCAGGAACCCCAAGGAAAATTTTGGTTGTGCTTTAGAAAGAATGGATTTTAAGCCTATTTCCTTAGAGAAAGAGGCCTAATTGGGGCTCTTTGTTGCTAACCCTTTTTAACCCTAAAAGAGGGTTTTGATGAAAGCGACCAGGAATTGGAGTGAGAAGGATAATCAAGAACCAAAAATTGATTGATTGCAATGTTTTAAAACACCTCCACACCCCTGCAAGTAAAAATTCAACTTTTGAGGTATGGTTAGTCTGTAGGGCAGACTAAAGGTTAAGGAAGAGTGAGAGTTGTTGCACCAAGATAGACTTGGGTGGTTGAATGGAGATGATAGTAGGGTTGGCCAGGAGAACCAGGGGTGCCTAACAAGCATTAGGGCCTATAGGTTAAGGTGGTGGAGAAAGACACCAAAGGGGTTTGCCGAGGTGAGACCTAGAGCATGCAATAATGAGTGTTCCATCCAACCCTACCCTATTAGAAACTCTTCCCTGTTGATATCTTCTTCAACCTGTGGCTAGTCTAATGTACTCAGATCTATTATTGAAATGGGCACACTTCCCATATTGTATGGAACAATTTCCCATGAAGAACTTACTTCAGTAGTAAATTATGGGAGTACAACTTCTTGTGAAGTGGTGGGGGAGTCAACATTAGTCTGTTTAGACTTTTCAGGTTGCAAACTTTGCAACTTATCTTCTAGTAATGCCACCTTTTTCTACAAGTGCATATTATATTGCTAAAGCATTCCATATTTAATTAGCAAATTATTGTACTCCGTCCCGAGCTTATCCTTCTCTGCATTTACAGATTCTACAGTGGCCCTTTTGCATTGTGCAACATGAACTGAAATATTTGCTACCTCTAGAGCCGATGTTTCTGACACTCTCTTTATTATTAGGCCTCCACTATAGTTATGTGTAGGCTCAATAATATCAGGCTTCCTTGTACTTGGGGCTAGAGACTAGATAGCCAAGGCATCTCGTTGCTCGCTGAAAGAAGACTCCTATAGTGCAATTGTAGCTTCTTCTTTTGTATCATAGAGAGTTCTATCACATCTTTTTATTGCATCAAAGGCTATGGAAAAAGCTAAATCCCATTCTGGAAGCAATAAAATACCACTATTTCTTACCAATTGTTGACCCTCTTTGGCAGTCGTCTTTTGGAATTTAGCTCTCATTTCATTCAAGACCTTTGTCTAGATGGTGGCATCAGGTAGTTATAGATGAAGGATTCTTTCTATAGCCATAATGTTGACATATTCATCTCTTTTAGCTCTATATGCAAATTCCATAAAATCCCAAGACTTTACAAATGAGTCATCATCTAAGAATTTTGTACATGCTTCAACCCACATATCATCTTTTCCATTGAGCCCAGTGAGATCAGCTTTACTCAATCTCATACCCAATTGTTGTGTCACTCTCACTACTAGTGTAGTAGGCACACCTTCTTATATTTCCTACTCTGATACCCAAATGTCATCATCAGAGTCTTCTTCAGCATAATCCACTAGACCAATTACTTCAATCTTTTTCTTTTTCAATGGTGGCTCTTTTGGTGGTAATTCACTAGGTGGTGGAGAGTCAATTTCCAAAATTTCATGCTCTATTTTCCTTGGAGGAGATGGTGGTGGTACTTGTGGTATAGGAGAAGGAGGCTTGTGTTCCTCTTGTGGAGAGGAAGCATGAGCTACATCAATTTTCCATTCCTTATTCTTTCTCCTTACAAAGAATTTTATTCTTGGTTCATCAAGGTTTTGAGATGTGGATTTTTATTCCATAGTAGGTATTTCTCCTCCACTCTATTCTTCTACAATGGGGGATTTCCCCTTATCCTTACTTATCACCCCTTTAGTTTCAAGGTGGCCCACTATTGAGTCAAAATTATAGGATACATGTTCCACCTTTTATAGTACATTTTCAGTCTCTAGGAGAACCTTGAAGTTAGGTTTTTCTTTCTTTATCTTTCTTTGTATCTTATTGAAGGAAATCCACATTGCTCTTCTTTTTTCTTGCTCCAAAATGTCAAACACATTTCTTAGCACATTCTCCAGATACTAGAAAATGTGCACAAATTTGTAACTCTTGTTCATTTCTTTCAACCAAGCCATAAAAACTTTGTCATCATATTTCATCCTCTCAATTGATCTCTACATGCACTAGGTTTTGAGAATATCAAGAATCTTATTCCAACCTCCCTTGGTCATCGTAAAATTAAAAAAAACATGTGTACAAAGGAAAGAATGTTCCTTTTCCTTGATTCAACAGATGTTCATTTTCTACACTTCCTAATTGCAACATCATCTCAAGGAAACCAATTCTCTCTAGTACAAATCTTGGTAGTAGGTGAGGTAAAACCATGGAACCATACACTCTTAAAATAGTGTAATCAAGGTATGGGATAAAATCTCCCCAATTGTGATCAACTGATAGCTCAGGTCTTCTTTCCTTGGGTCTCAAGAAGTCATGGAGGGCTATGGGAATTCTAGGTATATTCACAATCAAGACTCTCCTTAGTTTTGAAGCAAACAAGTTCTAAAATGTTACATAATCATATGTCCTATCATCCTTGTCTGAAAATAGTAGTCCAACATTGCATGGGAAACTCCAAGTTACCCTTTTTCCTATCCAAAGTCATATTATGCCCAAAGTAAGGTACACCTTTGAACGAAAACATATGAATCAGCAATGAGTACCAGCTAAACCTTACTCCCAATTCACCTTTCTTTAGCCCTATCAAACCTTCATGAATTATTTCTAAAAGAAACCTAGCATAATCATACACTGTGCAATACAAGAGGTGTTGAATATGGGCAGCCATGTATATCCATGCCATTGGAATTCCCATGACAGAATCATAACCAATTATTTGGAAAATGGAGTAAAAGGTTTTTTGGAAGCAGGGAACAAAATAACTAATAGGGAAAAGCTCCTTATCATGTTTCCCTATTATAATCCTTCAGCCTACAATTTATGCTAGATATCTCGGTAGGATGTAGACTCTAAATGCAATCTTAGTTTTATCATACTTCTCCTTAAGAGTGTCCTCATTTATCTTAGGCATTTCATCACTCCATTTAGTGAGTCTAAAAACATGAGCCAATTCCTCCTTAGTAATTTTGACCATTTATTTTCCATCATATGTTCTTATAGTTCTTGTAACTGGGTCATAATTGGTAGCCACTACCTTAAGCAAGTCAGCATCCATGTAAACATTAGGTACAATTAACTTTCCCAGGTCACAGATCCAAGGGTTACCTATTGGAATATCCATGTTTCTATTCTTGAACCAACTATAGAACAATTCCCATCTAGTATAAGGTAATTTGACATCCCTAATAGAATTTTTCTTGTCAATGAAACCCTCTACTACTTGCAGACCTTTGAGAATCAGCTGACCCTTAGGTTTTTCATTGGTCGAGGGTGGTACCTGGTTAGTAAGGTCCTTATTCAAAGGTATTTTGGGAGAAGAAGCTTCCCCTTTAGACGAAGACGCTTTTGATTGTGCTTTTAGAGCCATGACACAAGAGGTATTACAAGGCAGGGTTTCTGGTTTCTTGGACCAAGACTTACAACTTTTATAAGGGTTTGACATAAATTATGACAATGCAAAACTAACAATTTCTCTTTTATGAATGTCAAACCTTAAAATGCTAAACCAAGAAAACCCTAACCAACTCAAAGGTTTGAGAAACCACAACTTATCAACAATTTTGATGGGAGTGAAATAATTCACCTACTGGTTCTCTTCATAGGTTGACAACCATGGCTTTGACATTAGAAAATACTAAAAAACCATAGCACAGGCTCCTTAAGTGTGTAGAGTATCCTTCACAATGCTGAATTATGCCTTCAAGACAGGTATTAATAATTATGCAACTTCCTGCTTTGATAGCTCGATGTCCTTTCAACTATTAAGGCTCGCCCGTGCAAACTAGAATCACTCACTTGCCCTCAAATTGAGTTTTGAATGCTAGTCGTTGATCATGCGGGCTTGTTAACTAATGAACGGCCCAAATTTAGCCAACTTGATTTGAAAATTTTTATTGTACATAGCCACAATATTCACCAAATGACAGAAATCCACATGGAACCACTTGCTAATGGTATGCAAACTCCTCCATTTCTTTGTTTCTATAGCCAGAATCCACGTGTCTTCTTCCCCTCGCCCTTGTGAGTCATAACCCATGTGAAAATTTCATCAATAGGGAGATGGAAAAAGATAAGATTAAATCTCTTAGGTTGTACATACAAACTTCTTAATTCAAAATAATTTCCCACAAATTTATTCCTCTTTCACCATTCGTGGCCCAGATTAAAAGATCTTCAAACACATGCAATATATCTCCTTTAGTAGCACACACTTTATTCTCCATGCACCATGTTGAAATATTTAATTAATACTTGGCCTTGCTCCAATGCTTCCACGTTCTCTGGGTTATTCCATGCGACAATTGCCCGCTTCCCCATTGGGAGTCTATCAATAATGGTGAGACCCACGCTGGATAGCGGGGAATAGTCAAGATTGTTCCATGTCATCTGCTATCAACCGTCGATTCAATTGAAATCTCTATGATGCTGACCACTTCTAACCACTGGGCCCACTACTAGACAAGACACTCGACAACCGCCCACCATCCTGTGCGATTATTTTAATGGGAAAGAAAAAAAATGGGTGCCTAGGGAATGGTCTAGATCTGGCCATATTATTCAATGACCACCATTGATTTCCTCTTAAAACCAACTGCACTCCTTAACAAAGAGATCGGGCCCACCAAGATGAAAGACACATGGATTACACCCGTGAGCCCATGAGAATAAAATAATAAGCAATAAAATGGAACAGGCGTGTGGGGAACGACGATGATTCATTTTTATCTATTGAACGATAGTAAGGGATCCTCATGTCTGCACATGCCAAAACTATTAATCTTAAAAGAGGGACCTCGACTAGGTCGACGAGACCACACCCATGGAATAAATGACTTAAGGCTCAAAAAATTTATTTGGAAATACTTAGTCCGACCTAGGAAGAAATAAAGTAATGGCCCAACACATGACAACCGGTAAAAAAATACCAAAGGGCTAGTTACTTTATGGGTTTTAATGGCACAAGATGTAACTTAAAATACTGAGAACCGATAGCAAGGGGTCAACAACGAATTAAGACCTTAGCGAGGATACAAACTCAAAGGGATTTTCAAGTAAGGCTCTAAGTAAACTAAAACCCTTAAATAGTGGTAGGAAACAAAACCTTAAGGCCTTAGATACAATTTTAGGGGTTCCAACATGAAAAATTTAGGGGTTCCATTAGTGGCTCCAACTGGGGATGCGGGTCTCTCGTAGGCATGGAGAGATCCTAGAATCTATGGTTGAAGCAGACCAGTCAAAACACAATGAACCAAAAACTAGGGAACTACCTAAACTAGGTAGCAAGACTGAACCAGACACAACCAAAGAAAACACACCTATCTACAAAATGTACAAAACCTACAGTGTACATGGAATTATAACATACTTAGGAAAAGTATGGCTTTAATAACTATCCATGTGCTACTAGTTCAAAAAAATTTCCTATCAAGCTTTGGAGGAAATATGAGTCATCCCCATGTGTATTGGCTATTAGATAAGGGCCTAACCATAATGCTTCAAATTTTCCATGTTTATCCTTATCTTGAGCTCTTGCATTCTAGGCTAATACCATACTATTCACCTCAAATTTTCTAGGAGAAGCTCTCTTGTCATGCAAGTGCTTGACTTGCAATTGTAGTTTTTTATTTTTCGCATGAGTTTCTCTTCTAGTTTCATCCAATTCATCAGATTATTAATTCTGTGTTGCATATCCTCACGTATATCCTCATCATACTCTTGGAAAAACTTATGCATTTTTAGTAGGTTATTCTATGGAAACCTAGCATGTAGACCATATACCAAGCCAAATGGTGAATAACCAATAGCCTTTTTCATAGTCACTCTATCTGCCCAGAGTGTCAACTTCAGTTTTGAGTCCCAATCCTTTTTGTTATTCTCCATCACCCTTTTGATGATTTTCATTAATCTCTTGTTGCTAGACTTAGCTTGACCATTTCCTTGAGGATGGTAAGGTGAAGAATAAGAAACTTGTATGCCATGTTTATTATAAAAGTCTTTGAGTTCCTCAGATCTAAAACACATAGCATTATCTAAGATGATCTTTTCTGGGACTCCAAACCTAATAAGAATATTATTCAATAAGAAATCCACCACCACTTTGCTTGTTGGCTTTCTTGTGGGTATTTTTTGTACCCATTTTGTGAAATAATCAGTGGCAACAAGGATCCATGAGTTCCCTCCACTAAAATTTTCTAGTATCTCTCCAATAAAGTCAATCCCCCATTATTGGAAAGGGGCTTGAACATACATAGGCCTAAGTGGTAGATTCCTTGAAAAATTCAGTTTTCCTGCAAACCTTTGACAAGCATCACAAGTCTTAAAAAAATTTGTGAGCATCTTTAAAGATAGTAGGCCACTAGAATCATGCTCTAAAAATATTATGAGCAGTGGTCTTTTCCATCTAATGACCACCACACACTCTATTATGCATTTACTGCAAGAGTTCTAATGCCTGCTTTCTATCCACACATTTAAGTATTATACCATCCAAGTTTATCCACCATAGCTCATTATCAATAATCACATGATGGCATGCAATTTTAATGTCCTTTTCTCATTTTCAACCATATCTTCAAGAAATTGCATAGTTTGTAAATATTGGACAATCCTTCTATACCATCCACATGTTTGCATATCACAGATAGGTGCAACAACAACCATTTTTTCTTGATTAATGTGATTAGCCTCCAAATTAGTTTCTGCCATTAATTTAGCTAGGACCTATCCTCTTACTAATTTGGTAGTCCAGACATCAATGTTGAATTCTTGGATCTTGTTGATCCATCTACACCTTCTACTTGTAGTTTCTTGCTGAGTGAAAATATCTTTCACAACAACACTTTGTACAAAAGCTATGACAATAGCTCCCACTAGGTAAGTCCTAAAATTCTTCATAGCCTTAACCAGAGCATACGCTTGCTTTCCAATCATGACATATTTGAGCTTTGTGGCCTATAAAGACCTGATAAAGAATGTAATGGGCTATTCAAAGCTCTCCTCATTTTTATGTAATAGAACGAACAATTGTATGAAAAGAAGTGAAAGAGAAAATGTGCATTGGCTTAGAGAAATTAGGAGATTTAAGGACTGGAGCCTCCTTGATAGCTTGTTTAATTTTTTTGAATTCCTGACTAGACTCCTCACTCCAAAGCACCTTTTATCCATTCTTCAGCATCTTGGAAATAGATATTGTGATTTTGGAAAAGTTAGTCACAAAACTTCTTCAAAAATTTATTTGTCCAAAAAATGACTGAATACCTTTGACATTTTTTGGCCGAGGGATTTTATCAATGGCTGCTACCCTTTCAGGGTCAATCCTTACTCCTTCTTTGGACACAATATGCCCTAGTAATTTTCCCTCGGTAACCCCAAAAGAATTTTTCTCTAGATTCAAAGATGTCCCATACTCTAGAGACCTAAAAAATACTTTTTCTAAGTGCATACAATTATCTTCCTCCTTCTTAGAGTAAGTGGTCAAGTCATCTTGATATATAGCTATAAATAGATCAATAAAACCATAAAAATCTACATACATAGCCCTTTGAAAGGTGGCAACCTACATTTGTTAAACCAAAAGGCATTCTCACATAGACATAGGTTCTCCATGGAGTGGTGAATGCAGTCTTATACTGCTCAGACTCCTTTACCTTCACTTGGTTATAACCTAAAAAACCATCCATCATTGATAGCAGCTCACATCTAATCACCTTCTGTAACATGGCTTCCATTTTTGGCAATGGGTAGTTGTCCTTTAATGAGGATACATTCAGATTCCTGAAATCAATGCCTAACCTTATATCATCATTCTTTTTTCTTATTGGCACTAGATTGGATACCTGTGAAGAGTGTCTAATGGCTTTTATAATGCCAACATCTCTCAATTTTACCAGCTTCTCTTGCATCTTTGGAGCTAAAGTAGGATTAATTGGTCTTTGATTTTTCCTGAAAGGCTTAGCATTCTCCTTCAGAGGAATCTCATGCTAAAAAAATTCCTCTGTAAGCTTTCAGGTCATCATATGACCAAGGAAAGACATGTCTGTATTTTCTAAGCAAGGAAATCAACATTTCCTTCAACTTTGGCTTCATCTTCTTTCCTACATACACTTTCTTAGGGGCATTTTCAGTCCCCAAATTTACTTCCTCCAGGTCTTCTAGGTGAGCAACAGTTGTCTTAATCTTACTTTTATCTTGACTATCAAAGACCCTTTCAAGTGTTACAAGGTCTTCAGAGATTTTATTTGTTTTTAATTGGATAACCTCTCCAAATACGGTGTCCTTTCCATCAATATTTTCAAAAAATACACCAAATTCAATCTCCTGACCTTCATATTCATCAACACAATTAAAAAATTTGAGAATATCTTCATCATCATTGAAAATGTGCCATTTATGCACATAGTCAGGAATGGAAGGCCTTGTCTATACCTCAACCTTAGAGATACCTATAAAAGTTATATAATTTGGTCTCAATGCAATGTTAGCAAGTAATTCAACTACTCCTTTCTATCCTCTTTCCATCTAGTCAATTCCAAAAGCATCAAACTACTCAGTGGAATCCTAGACGACATTTTTGTACTGCTTCAATTTGTTGTTCTTGCAAGTATATTTGGCTCTTACTTGGGATATCACAAGCTCAGAATCACCAATTACCATTAAATTTTTAATTCCATGCTTCTCAGCCAATCTTAGTCCTAGTAATAATGCTTCATATTTTTCCACATTATTCGTGCAAAAAAAAAGACAATGTAAAAGAGAATTTATATGTACTGCCACTAGGTGATACCAATATTATCCCTGCACCAAACCCTTCTTTGGAACTTACACCATCAAAGTACATTTTCCAAAGTCCATTCTTGTTAGATAATCTTAAAACTTCATTTTCTATAGGCACAGGGCACCTATCAACTTCTCTTGGTACTTCTTCCATCTTAAAATCACTGAAATCGGTTTCTATGAAAAGAATTGTGTCATCTTCAGGAGCATGCTCCAACATATGTGGTACCCTTGGTTCTTGCACCACTTGAACATCCTTTCCATCAATGGGAAATGTGGCATAAGACATGTCACATTGCATACTAACTCCAATAGATGTACTCCACTTTTGTGATAGCAGCATTCCATAATTAGGTGGGATATCCACTACTACCACACTAATTTTAAACTCTTTGTCTGGGTGGGCTGCTAATCTGTAAGGAAGTTCATTTATCACACCAATAATAGGGACTTCTCTTGAATTCATGGAATAACACTTACCATGAGTACTATCAACTTTCAATCTTACTGCCTCCATGATTTTAGCTGGCATGATGTTATTGGATGCTCCAAAGTCAATTATACATTTTTTATAAAATTTCCCCCAACAATCAAAATGAGGAAAAATGAATCTATCTTCCCAAGACAAGAATTTACTAAATTCCCTAGGAAGATATGGGGAATCTTATTGATGACTCCCTCAACTTCATGTGCCTTTTCCTACATATTGGCACTACTTACTTCAAGATTAAAAGTAGGATATGCATCAGTAGGGGAATCAATAGACTTACTTGATTCAGAGCTTTTCTTAACCCAAGCGGGTTGCTTCTCTTTTGCAGGTTCAGATTCCACCTTTTGCTCAGGATGCTTCTTTACATAACTTTTGGTCTTCTTCATGATGTCAAATATGTCAGAATCCTTCTTCTTGCATTCCTTTTGAGAATTTATAGATATATTGGTATTAGAGACCTTAGAGTCACCACCCAAAATGCTAGGAAATAGAATGTGATTTCACTTTGGCGTTGTACTTGTAATCTCAAAAAATATTTTAAACATAACCTGACATAAGGTAACAGAATGAACTAAGACTTGACACATAAGACTTGGTATGATGTGACTTGCAAAAAAGTTTAAATTAATTATTCTTCAAACAATAAAGAATAATATAATAAAATACTTGACGCTATTTGTACTAGATTAGAACTTAGAGACTTTGGACTTAGCTAGTCCTCAATAGAGTTTCCAATCTATTAGTTATTTTTTAAAAACCAAATTGATCTCTAGAAATACCTATGGATTTTTTCATTTCTAATACTTAATACTCCAAAGAGATTGGCCAATGAATGAGTAAAAGCTAAAAAACTTCCACTCCTACACTTTGGTCTCTATTAAACCTGGGAGGGTGATCCCATAATGTATACTCAGGAATTTATATGCCTACTACTCAAATACATTTTCAATAATAGATAATTCTCATAAATCTACTCAACAACGTAGTACATCAAATAAGTTGGTAGCTCATTTATTGATATCCTACACTTGGAGCATGAGAAGATGTAACTCAACACAAAACAACTACAATAGTATTCATTTGAAAGTTTATAAAATAAAAGTGATTAGCTGACGAATCAACCTAGAAATTGAGTTATGAATACTTTGCATGAACCAGTGTCTTATCCCAAGCACGGAGTCAATGTCAACCTATATATCCAAACAACAACTTAACAATAGCAACATACAATCTTAAGAAACACTGCATTATAGAATTCACTTATCACATTCATAATCATCACTGCTTACAAATATCCTAGCACCTAATTCTCATGAGTTAACAATATCATCTAAGCATTTACATTAATTCAATAAACTAATAAGCATGAATGAAATAAAAAATCCATTGAGAAACAACAAAGACAAACAAAAGGAATCATGTATTACTTTCATTCTTAACTCATAAAATGAGTAAAAAGGAGAGACAATAGCCATGAAATTGGTATCACTTAGTATTGTATTTGCTATCAAGATTACATACATAATAACAAACTATGAACTTAAGACAAAACTTTAAAACATGCCTAATTTTCCTTTTACAATTCATAGTGTTGAATGCAAAACAATGAACCCCTACCTTCTGGCCCTAAATTCCTTCATATAGAAATGAAGGAGAAAAACAAGCCCTAGGTTAGAAGGTACACATGTCAATAACCTATTGGACCGTTATAACAAATATTCCCCTTTTTAGTTACTCTACATTCCCAAGAGGTGAGAAACATGTTTGAAAATAGAAGTGGTCTTCATTTGTCATTGGAGATCCGGTCCAATTTTCAAAAAGATACTACAAACAACTACCTCAAAATTTGTGCCCACACACACAAAGTGAAAGAAGGAAATCATGAAAGAAACATAAAGGAAAAGACAAAGGATATGTCCGCATCTGTAGAATTGTCATCAATTCGACTCAAAGAATATGCACTATATTTTCCATACTTTAGCAAAAGCCTTATCTATACTAAATCCAAGCTATGCAGCACAATTCCCACTTATTCATTATTCATCATGATTGCAAAATTCAAAATTTCAAATCACCACCATGCCACCTTATATTAATCCACCACCCCTTCCAAGTATCTACATTTCCATGCTAGGAATTCATCTTTAGTGGGCCAATCAAAACTCATGACTTCATCATCCCTTTCTCTATAAGGTGCATACTTGGTGACAATTTGGTTAGCCTCCTTGTTGAATTCTAGCAAGACATTCTCAACATGAGCCAACACATCCATATTTATCTTCAGTGTTTCCATATCATGTTTCTAACAAATTGAAATTGTCTAATCTAAAATAACTTTATTTTTTTCATCTTTCCACTTCTGTAGGGTTTTTATGCTATCATCATCCCTTAGAATGGATGGAAGGAGGCCATGATGTGATTCATGAAAGGATTTCACCAACTCTTTTATTTTATTCTCCAATGATTCAATATTTCCCCTATATCCTTCAATCTTTCCTAAAAGAGTAATAGTGGGTTTAAACTTTTTAGTCAGGTTGGCATCATGCCTAACTCCAATTAACATCAGCCTCAATTCCTTTCCTAGGGATCCATATTTCCATAAGTTGAATAGCTCTTTCCCTGTCATTGTCAAAATTTCTAATGGAAGCCACCATGGATGAATAGCTATAGTGAATGCTATTCAATATTCTATTCACTCTTCTGTTCAAATGTTCCAATACTATAGTGACAATCTCTATCTTTCTATTGAAAATCTCCTCATCATAATTATCACATTTCTCTTTATATTCATTTAGCTGCCTAAGCAACTCTTCCCTACTAATATCTTCTTTAGACTATGGCACTTTTGATGTACTAGGATCTACTATTAAAATGGGCACACTTCCCATATTGTATGACACAATTTCCCATGAAGAACTTACTTTAGCAGTAAATTATGGGAATACAACTTCCTGTGAAGTGGTGGGGGAGTCAACATTAGTCTGCTTAGGCTTTTTAGGTAGAAATTTTTTCAATTTTTCTTCAGGTAATGCCACCTTTGTTTGCAACTACATATTATATTGCTCAAGCCTTCCATATTTAACTAGAAAATTATTGTACTCCATCCCGAGCTTATCCTTCTATACAATTACAGATTCTACACTAGCCCTTGTGAATTGTTCCACATGAACTGAAATATTTTCTACCTCTACAGTCAATGTTTCTGACACTCTCTTTATTATTAGGCCTCCACTATAGTTAGGTGTAGGCTCAACAATATCAGGCTTCCTTGTACTTGGGGCTAGAGACCAGATAGCCAAGGCATCCCATTGCTCATTGAAAGCAGACCCCCGTAGTGCAATTGTAGATTCTTCTTCTATATCATGGAGAGGTCTATCAAATATTTTTATTGTATCAAAGGATACGGAAGAGGCTAAATCCCATTCTCAAAGCAAGAAAATACCACTATTTCTTACCAATTCTCAACCCCCTTTTGCAGTCATCTTTCAGAATTTAGCTCTCATTTCATTCAAGACCTTTTTTTGGATGGTGGCATTAGGCAGTTCTGGATGAAGGCTTCTTTCTATAGGCAGGCTATTGACATATTCATTCCTTTTAGCTCTGTATGAAAATTCCATAAAAGCTTGAGACTTTACAAATGAGTCATCATCTACGAATTTTGTACATGCTTCAACCCGCATATCATCTTTGCCATTGATCCCAGTGAGATCAAATTTACTCAATCTCATACACAATTGTTGTGTCACCCTCACTACTAGTGCAGTAGGCACACCTTCTTGTATTTCCTTCTCTAATACCCAAATTTCATCATCAAAGTCTTCTTCAGCATAATCCACCAGACCAATTACTTCAATCTTTCACATTTTCAACGGTGGCTCTTTTGGTGGTAACTCACTAGGTAGTGGAGAGTCAATATCCACAATTTCAGGCTTTGTTGGCCTTGGAGGGGATGGTGGTGGTACTTGTAGCACAGGAGAAGGAGGCTTGTGCTCCTCTTGTGGAGAGGAAGTAGGAGTTGCATCAATTTTCTTTGCCTTATTCTTTCTCGTTAGAAAGAATTTTATTCTTGGTTCATTAAGGGTTTGAGATGTGGATTTTTCTTCCATAGCAGGGATTTCTCCTCCACTCTATTCTTCTACAATGGGGGATTTCCCCTTATCCTTACTTATCACCCCTTTAGTTTCAAGGTTGCCCATTATTGAGTCAAAATTCTTGGATACATGTTCCACCTTTTGTATTACAATCTCAGTCTCTAAGAGACCCTTGAAGTTAGGTTCTTCTTTCTTTATCTTTCTTTTCATCTTATTGAAGGATATCCTCCTTTCTCTTCTTTTTTCCTGCTCTAAAAGGTTGAAGATATTTCTTATCACATCCTCTAGATACTGGAAAATTTGCACAAATTTGTAACTCTTGTTCCTTTCTTTCAACTAGGCCATAAAACCTTCAGGATCATATCTAATCCTCTCAATTGATCTATAAATGTGGTAGGTTTTGGGTATATCAATAATCTTATTCCAACCTCCCTTGGTCATCGCAAAATCAAAAAATCATGTGCACAAAGGAAAGAATGTTCCTTTTCTTTGATTCAACAAATGTTCATTTTCAACGCTTCCTAATTGCCACATCACCTCAAGGAAACCAATTCTCTCTGGCACAAATATTGGCAGTAAGTGAGGTGTAACCATGAAACCATACACTCTTAAAATAGTGTAATCAAGGTATGGGATAACATCTCCCCAATTGTGATCAAATCCTAGCTCAGGCCTTCTTTCCTTGGGTCTCAAGAAGTCATGGAGGGCTATGGGAATTCTAGGTATATTCACAATCAAGACTCTCCTTAGTTTTGAAGCAAACAAGTTCTGAAATGTAACATAATCATATGTCATATCATCCTTGTATTAAAATATTAGTCCAGTATTGCACGAGCAACACCAAGTTACCCTCTTTCCTATCCAAAATCATATTATGCCCGAAGTAAGGTGCACCTTTGAACAAAAACATATGCATCAACAATGAGTAGCAGCTAAACCTTACTCCCAATTCACCTTTCTTCAACCCTATCAAACCTTCATGAATTCGTTTTGATAGAAACCCAACATAATCATACACTGTGCAATACTAGGGGTGTTGAATATGGGAAGCCATGTACATCCATGCCATTTGCATTCCCATGATAGGATTTTTGATGATGATATTACTCATAGCAACAGGGCGAATAAATTATTCACAGAAAAACTGTGAAGAGCTTATCCTTCTTGAAAGACTTAACCAAAGGAAACCCTAGGGGATTTGTAGGATAGGACAAAGGTTGGCACAATTCAATCCCAAGTCTTCGATAGTTAGGTCTTGATAGTACTAGGTTCACTTCAGGGTATGATGTGATATTTCTATTAATCTCAAAGGGAATATGTTTGTTTCTGGTTTCCTTAAGAATCATAAACGTTTTACACAAGATTACCAATTCAATCATAAAATAAGATCATGAAATCGAAAGATTTGAAATAATATTTCATGAACATCAACAATTTTTTTCTATCACTTAAGTAGATTTAGCTTTAAGAATTCAACAATTTCATAGGAAACGAAAGATTTTCAATAAATTTTCATTCATTCATCTATTTTTGTAAAACATTTTCTAGAATTTAAACATCTATTCTAAAATAAAGCATAAAATTATTGAAAATTAAAATTTCTCCTATTTATTCTCCATGCATGCCCCAATGAATTAACCAAATCAAAGCAAACCACTTTATATTTCACCAGATTGCTTCACAACTACATATAAAACAATGCAAGCTTTTAAAGAAAAGGGTTTTATTTTGGACACCGAGTAGGTTCTGCATGCACCCTTAAATGACGCAATGCACATTATTGTTCGGCTGAACTAACAAAACCAACTACAAAGATTCATGAGATAGGTAGATATTAAATTGGATTCAATATTGATTAATATCTACGTGCATACAAGTTTTTAGACCAGAATGACTTAGAAAACAGGAAAAAAGAACAAAACTTAGAGAAGTTTTGGCTCTTTCGACATCCACAAATTCTAAACTTCAAATAAAAATAAAGCAGTAATTGGCCTTTTATAGGAACAAGGCCCCAATAGTTAAAACTTAAAGTTTATCCAGAGAACCAAAAATAGCAAATCAAAATGTAGCATGTGGCATAAGCCAACTGTCATCAAAATATTCTAGATGAAGTCAAAGCTTTGACTTTTTTTAGCAGCAACACTTTTCACTTTCAAACTTCGGTACACAATACTTCGCATGAATCAAGGCTATTGAAATCCTTTAGAATACTAGACAGGAAACATCTACCAAGACCAAGAACAACTTGCAATATTCAAATGCAACAAAACATATTTTTGGGACACCTCTGGTATTCGATATTCGATACTTCCTTTCGTCATTTAGGGCTCGAGCTCTAGGATCTTTTCTTCACCTTTCTTCAATTGATATTCTCAGAACACATTCAATATTTGATACATATCTTCTTTTGAAATCCCTTGTATTTCCTTCCAAGTGAGCTTAAGCCTAGTGTATTCTTCTAATACCTGGAGTATACTAGCATTCCTTTACACTTTTTCTATTTCATATCTAGCTATGGTGTTCCTACATTGTATAATCTCATCAATGACCTCCCAAGTTAATAATTGAATAGTGTCTCTATTTATCCTTTCAATCCATTCCTTGAAGGATTTAGCTTCTTTACCCTCCTGTCCTAGTGTTTGGGGATCACAACCTTGACATGCTAGCATTTCAATAAAGTCTTGATCTTTATCAAGCAATTTTCTACATTTCACGATGACCTTTTTAAATCCTTCTATACATTGTATCAACATGTCACCTTCCCATTTCAACCGTTTCTTCCATTTTTATGGTAGTGGACCTTCTTTCTTTGAAATTACATTTATTTGCATTAATTCTTGGACATCCATTTGTATAAGAATTTCAACATTTCGCCTTTCAGCATCAATGTGTTCTTGGAAAACCCTGCATTCACTTTCAAATCTTCTGGATTTCTCAAACCAATGGTATGCTTCCTTATACATTCCTATCATATCTGCAATAAATCTTCTCCCTACCTCACCCAATACTCGATCCATTCTTCAAATACATTCATTTTATGGAAAACTACTGCAATTGTGTCCACCTATTCTTGTGACATTAGTACTGGATGTTTGGGAAATTCAGGCTATGCGTGACCAGATAGGGTTAATGATTCAATAAAATTTTCCAAGGTAGCAACCCGTTCCTTCAATTCTCTTTTCTTCATTTTATACTTCTGTACTCTGGCAACAGTAGCATCTAGATTCATCTTTATTTCTTCCAACTCTTGCCTTCAAGATGAGTGTCTAAGATTAATACTTGTTACTTTGTACTCCTTAGGTGTTATCTCATGTCTATTATTGTCAGCTATTGGAGTAGCTATATGGAAAGTTCTATCTCCATTTGCCTTTTTTTGTATGACATGTTTTGCTTTAGCTCTTCGCTTGGGCTTAGGAGTATCTACTTCCTATATAAAACTGTTAAGATCTAGAGGTAGTATTTCTACTTCCATTGGAGAATCCAATTACCTGATCAACCAATCAGGTGTATTCTCTTCACACTCTACCTCTACAACATTTCTTTGTTCCTAGTTTCCACTTGATTCAGGAACTTCTTCTTTTACTTCAACTTTATTTGTTACATCCTTCGAAATAAGAATTTCTTTAACAATTTCAAGCATAGATTCAAGATTTTTGGGATTTGGCATTGTCTCCTTTGTTCGAAGACTAATATTTTCCTATCTATCAAGATTTTCAACATCACCTTACTGGACTCCAATTTCTTTGTATTTTTCTACACCAGGATTTTCTTCATTTCCAACTTCATCACCTAAAACTTGTGTAGCTTCTTCTTTCTTAATTTCAACTTCAACCAAGTCTTTCTTTGATTCTTCAAAGACTTGTGACTATTCATTATCATTTGGATTATTCCCAAGTGAAGGATGGGAATAAAAAATATCTTCAATAACCATTTCATCAATAGGATCTTGCTCTGCAGTCTCCCCTGCTTCCATCTCAAGAATATCAGGGTTCCCCGCTTTTGAAGCAAGTGTTCCTTGTATAAATTATTCTTCTTCAGTATTTGTAGGAGTAGACCCTATATTTGTAATTTTTTCTACCACTGGTTGTACCATGGGTTTATCTTTAAAATTCTTTTCTTTTACCTTTTCTCACATGGTATCCCATCTATCCATCTGTTCTTTGATTCCCGATTCATCTTCCTTAGAGATTTCATCCAAGAATATAGGAGTTCCTCCTAGTGATTGTTTCACATTAGCCATATTAAAAGAGGGAGGAGAAGTAAATAATGTTGTAGCTCTTTGAGATGCAGACCTTGTCTGTGCACCAATATTTTCTATTACTTCTACCTCTTCGTCAATGGTAGGTTTAGTCCTTGGCTTGGCTATAGAGAAAGATGCACATTTAGGTCTTATTTTTTATTTATCTTTACTTGATTCTACATCATCCTTCTTATTAGTTGTCTTTAATAAAACTCCCTAACTTGAAGCCTCAGGGGTTTTCTCTTCAATTCTTATACCAAGAGTCGCTTTACTAGTTTTCATTTTATTACTCTGTGCTCATCTTCACAATTAAGCCAGTAATCTTCTAAGTGTTGGACATGAGCACGGTAACCAGCTATGTTCTTTGCAATATTCCCCTCAATATCACAATACATTATTTGAAGTGGAAAATATTCAAAATTATATGTTTTTAGTTCTTCACACAAGTCAATTGTCTTGATTGCATTGCATTTATAATTTCCTATCACAATAGGAAATTTGAATGAAGCCTTCTTATGATCCTTTCTATATAGAGCTTGAGATAGTTTTAATTGTATCACCAATTCTAATAACACAATTTTCTTTGTAGGATACCTGGGCAGCATGAAAGGATTTCCATCAAACCCTTCCACCCTAATGTACGAGAAAGTGGGGAACTGAATATACCAGCCTCCCATTGGTCTGATAACACTTTATGCCTCCAATGATAGCCTTTTGGATTTATCACCTTCAATTGTTCTAACTAGCTTCATAGAGAACACATCATTAACTCTTTTGTAATGCTCTTTGTATCTATGCATAGTGATTTGGGGTAAATGAGCATATATTAAACTATTTCCTACTTCTCTACCCAGAGTACCAATCTTCTTCAACCCTTGTTTACTTGCCCTCATGGCACAATAATAGATCACATATGAAGACATATAGAAACATTTGGATTTGGGAAATGCAGTTATTTGTTCATGCAATATGTCACTAATAAACATTCCCCAATGAATTTGCATAGGATTACTCATTAGTCTGGATATTATTGCAAACATCCAGGGTTCAAATTTACTGGAATCTCACAACCCAGCTATCTTGCTCAACATGGGTATAACATCTTGAATATCTTGGTTGAATATAGACCTTAGAAATGTTTTTTTCTATTTTGTAATTGGCTCTTGGCACCATTGGGTATTCATAATTTCTCTATTGCACTCTTTGACACTCTGATAGGTTTTGGCTTCTGCCCTCATATCAATATTATACATCTGGGTGAAAATAGGAAGCCCAAATGTGTATATAATTCCTTTCTAGGAGAGATCTGCATAAGTTCTTCCCTCCTCAATAATTCTTTTATCTGGGTTGTAATGATTTATATATTCCATGACCAATTCAGGGGCCTCCATTGCTGGCGAAAACCCTCCTGTTAAAAATAACTCACTTGCTATAAAATTTTTGGTACACTAAGAAGCATTTTCTTGCTGCACCCGAGTGCAAATTTGAACATCAGATGACCACCCCATATGAGTATATATAACTACCATGCTAATTCGTATGGCCTATGAATTGCACTATTTAAATTCCTTTTCTACTCTAGCATTAGAAGTACTCATTTTTGCTGGTGTGTTCTAAATTTTCAAATGTTTGTCTTGTGTGTGAGTTAGAGTTAAATTTAACCAAATTTCTTACAATTTCATAGAACTTTCAATTACCTTTCGGCTAAATTCAAATCAAAATAAATAATAAAAAGTTCAATTTTCAAAGGGAAATACCATTTTTTGATATTTTCATTTGTGAAAATAAATAACAAAATATCATTTATCTAAAACATACTTGGTTTTGGTTGAAAATGACAATATTTTTAGAATGGAGCTTCAAAACCCTTGGTAGTTGTGTTCTCAGTTTCTTGAAATTTACCTTTCTTTGCGCACCAGTATTATTTCATTCATTCAATGTCCTTTGCAAAGTTCTAGCACGATAAGAAGTAGAGTGTTATAAAAGCAATCACATGCTTAAGGTGGTGCCAAGTATGGGTGTAGTTTGCCACCTTCATTAATTGCATGTTATAATGCATTAATTTTTTGAATAAAGGTACAATCATTATGAATTAGGGTTTAAATTACAAACACCTAGATTTCTACGTGGGCTTGCTGCTAGAGGAGAAAGATGGCGTGACGATCTTACATGGCACTCTAGCATCACTTTTATTTTTTGTAAGGCATAAGCCATTAATATACGTGATCAATTTGTGATCACCAAGATTAAAACTTTCAATAATAACTTTGAGAAGAAATACCATTGAACGGGGCATTTACCTCCAAACTTGAGAATAAACTGGGAGAAGAGAAAATACCAAGAACTGTGTTCAATGAAGATCCAAAAAATGATAAAAATGATTAAAACATTGCAAAACAAAACCCTCGATTTTTGAGTTCCGAATTAAGGAAATGAAATAAAAACTACCAGACTTCGATACAAGAAAATGGTATCACTAGGATTAACACTTTCGGTTGATGACTTACCAGACGGGGCTAGGACCAACTGAAGATACAATTCACTTGATACAACTACACAACTCTGGGATTTTGGTTTTTGGTAAAAAATACTAAACTTCATGAAAAGATCAAAAGACCGAATCTGGGAAAGAATAGGGGTAAAACAAAGACCAAGAAAAAATTAAAAATGAAGCCTGCATTTGACCAAACCACAGAGCAAGGCCAAAGCAAACGAAAATGAAAGTAAAAAAGAAAAAGAAAAAATGGGTCCACATTTTTCCAAGTGGCAAAATGGGGCATGTTGTGAGACCACACAACAACTAGCAACCAACAAAACTAAACAAAATATTAGAAAGTCAATTCTAGAACTAACATCGACATACAAATGTTTTATAGTCTTCTAATTATAAATCATGAGATCCTCATTCCGAAATTCAAATTTCACTTCAGCCAACATTTAAGATTAAGTATTATTGAGCTCACGTGTGTGCAATTGGTTATCTCTGCCACAATAAAAATAAAAAATAAAAATTAGTTGCATTGATCTACATAAAATGACAATTCCTTCAAAGCCAACCAGGGATAAAGCCTTGCTTCCAGTCAAGTGTCCATAGCCCTAAAAAGGTTATCTTTGTAATTCCCCAAAACATAGCTCTACTACCAGCAAGGTGTCTATAGCCCCGGTAGAGATATTTTGATAGCCTAAAGAGTTGATTTTTTTTTTTTTTGATATTGCAATAATAGCTCATTTCTCAACTTTTGATATTTCAATTATAGCTCATTTTTCAACTTTTGATATTTCAATGATAACTCATTTTTCAACTCGCAAGCAATGAAGCCCACTATTAGGTTTGGAATTATAGTCGTAGCAAAGGTAGTCTTTTAATTTTTCACTCAATGCAAATAATTTATATCCCAAATTTTAGTAGAATGATTTAAATGTGTGTGTTTGTAGCTCAACATCAACCAAATGATTCATGCTAACTAGAGTAAAGAATCTAACAATTCTTAAACAATTTATAAGTAAAGGACTACTTCCGGTTAGGACACAGATCAAATTTCCATAATTGATGTTCTATTAACCTTGTCACCTTCAAAGGTTGCAAATCATTGTAAAGCCCAACGATGCAACACCAAAAAAAAATCAGAAACAAAACAAAAGCAACAAATGACTATTTACAAAACAACAACAAAAATTAACCTAAGAAAGCTATTTATAGAAAAAAAAAATTTACAAAGAACTATTTACTTATGTGTGAACCCCAACCTTGGTACTTGCAAAACAACAAGAATAAATAAGTTAGACAAGTGATTGCAAGCCAAAACAAGGATTCCCCATGAAATCCATTTACAACTAGGAAAGAAAATATTAAAGAATACAATGAAAATGATAAAACAAAGATCAAATCCTAATTAGATGTGCAAACTCATGATCCCATGGGGGAATTGGTGCCAATTTCATGTGAAAATTGGCCCTTTCCCAATTCCTATGATGCAAGCTTGATGTGTTGAAGATGATTGATCCACTTTGTTGGTGGAGAATGAGAACTCCAAGCCAAAATCTGCAAAAACCTAGCTATGACTCAATGATAATGGATGAAATTCAAGAGATATTTGAGCATGGTAACTTTGCCTAGATTGTGGATGATCAAATGAGGATATGAGCCCTTTATTTATAGAATTCCAAGATGGATGAATGTCCAAATTTGAGCAATGTGGGACTAACATTCATCCAATGGCTTGATGCCGCTTGTCAAGCTATGAATGGATGAAGGATGTGCAAAATTTGGGGTTTGTGCCAATAAATGCATAATTTTGAATTTCAAATTTGTTGAAATGACATGTAAGAGGGAAGGGAAAATGCAATAAATGCCACTTGGCTCAAGGTAAAGGACATGTAAGATGAATTTATTCCTTGTTGGATGTACATGTTGACTTGGAATTTTTGAATTCAAATTGAGAGAATATTCCAAAAGATGCCATGCGAGGAAAATAGAGATTTAATAAATGAATTAAATCTATTTTCATGTGCAACTTGCATTATCTAGAGGATGGGAGATGAGATGAGATTAAATTAATCAAGGGTTAATTAATTTAATGAGAGAGGTTAGATGATGTGACCTATTTGCCTCAAATTTATGGATTTATTTAAATCAAATAAGAGAGGAATATGACAAGAGGTTAATTAAATAAGGATTTTGATTTATTTAATTAAAAGAAATGATGTTAGATTAAATCAAATTTATTTAATTTAATGGATAGACTTTAGAGATTTAATCAAATAAAATTGATTATTTAATTAAATAGGGATAATTAGATCAGATGGATTGATTTAATTATCAAAAGAGACTGACTTAATTAGATAAAATGATTTATTCAATTAAGAGAATAATATAGATGAATTTAATTAGATAAGGAGATTTGATTAAATGGTTAGACCAAGGGATGATTCAGGAAGAAACGGTATTAGTAGGTCGAGATCAGATGCACAATGTCAATCAGTATATTTCACGTGTCTACAACATATGATTAGAAATAATGCTTTAGAAATAGCCCATTGATAGGCAATGGGACATCTTCACTAGTTAGAGACTTCAATCTATAAGTGTTGTCACCCAAGGATTTTGAAACTTGGTATGGGCCTATCCACAACTTGTTAAACTTACCATGTTCACCTTTTCGCTCATGGGATTTATCCCAATATAGGACGAAGTCAGATATTCTAAAAGTCTTTAATCTAGCCCTTTTATCAAACCACCCTTTTACCATAGATTGATGTCTAGAAAAATGATCTATAGCTTGAGTATGTTTTTCATCTAGATGCATTAATTGCAATAATCAAGCTTTAGTTTGATCATCTAATCCAATGTATTCCTGGGAAAACAACCAAGTAGGGATTTTCAAATTTATTGGTAATATAGGATCTACCCCATAAACTAGGTGATAAGGATAATTCCCTAACACGGCTTTCATCCTAGTACAGTCTACCCAAAGGGAAAATTTTAGTAAAGAATGCCATTCTCTAGGATTCTTTTCAATCAATTTCTTAATTATATCTAGTATATTTTTATTTGATGATTCACCTAATCCATTTCCCTGCGGATAATAGTTAGATGAGAATTTTAATGTTATACCATATTCAAATGCCCAATGGGAAAGTTTTAATGAGGAAAAGGCAGGGCCATTATCACGTACCAGTGCATATGGTACTCCAAACCTGGTGATGAGATTATCTTCCAAAATTTTGATAACTACTTCTGCAGTACATTGTTTACTTTGACATGCCTCTATCCATCTGGTGCAGTAGTCTTTAGTAGTTAATTTAAATCTATGGCTTGCATATGATGGAGGATTGATAGTTCTAATAAAATCTAATCCCCATTGTGAAAAGGGGGGAATTTCCATCATTGGTTGTAATGGTTGAGCATTGAATCATCCTTTATCAATGCAATTTGACATGTGCAGTAGCATTTCACATGTTTGTATGTATCTTTGAAAATCGTTGGCCAGTAATAACTAGCTCTCAAGATGAGGTGTGCAGTGGCTAAACGTGCTCCATGAGCTGTTCTAAATTTATCATTTAGTTCCTGCAACATTTTTTTCACTTCTATTCTATTCAAGCATCTTAAATAGATTCCCTCATGGTTTCTTTTGAACAGAGCTCCTCCTTTGATCATGTAACTTTGCAATTTTATCTTAAGAGTTCTTGTTTGATTTATTTGCATATGATCAAGTCAATTATGTCTAACTAGATAATGCCATATATTTGAATACCAGTCTTCTTGGTCTTTTACATTCAAAGTATATTGTTGACTCAAAATTTTTTGGATCTATTTTTGGAATAGACCTGACGAAAGCCTATCCGTGAACCAATTTCATGGGTATAATTTCTAGATCAAATTTAAGTAGGATTGTAACCCATTTGGCTCTTTTTTCTTTGATCTCACTCTGTGTTAACAACATTTTGACTATAGAATCCAAAACAATAGCTTTGACTATACTCCTGAGGATGTAATGCCTAAATTTTTGTACCGCTTTGACCAAAGCAATGGCTTGTTTTTCAAAATCTATGTATCTTAGCTCTTCTTCTTTAAATGGGGCACTCATAAAAGCAATCAAATTCTCTTATTTATTCTTTCCCTTCTTTATTAGTATTGATACACAAGTATGACCAGAAGCAAAAGAGTAAATATAAAAAGGTTTAACATAATCTGGACTTACAAATACCGGTGCTTCTATAATTGCATTTTTTATATTTTTGAAGGAGATTTTAGCTTCATTTGTCCCCTCTATCTTGGAATCTCTCTTTAACATATCATTGAGTGGTTTCACTATTTCGGAGAATCTGGTAATAAATTTTCAAAAAAAATTAATCTTACTGAAATATGATTTCAATTCTTTCTTGCTTCCCAAGGGTTGTAGCTTGAGCAGTGTGCTCACTCTATCTGGATCTATCAAAATACCTTTTTCTCAGAATATGTTCCAGTAGCTTACCTTCAGTTACCTCAAAAATACACTTTTTAGGATTTAATGAAACTACGTAAGTTTCACACTTCTGCAATATTGCTTTGAGATCTCAAACATGATCTGTTCTATTTTTTGAAAAATACTGTGAGGTTGTCCATGTAGATAATAATGCATTTTCCTATCAACTCACAAAAAGCATAATCCATGGCTCTCTAGAATGTAGCCCTGGATTTTATCAATCCAAATGGAATCCTTCTGTAAGAAAAAGTTCCCCACTTCATGGTGAATGTTGTTTTCATCTAATCTTCCCTTGCTACCATTACTTGATTATATCTAGAGAATCCATCCAAGAAGGACATCATCTGCGAACCACTGACTATTTTTAGAACTTCTTCTAGTGAGGGTAGTGGATAATTATCTTTCTTAGATGCCTTTTTAAGATTCCAGAAATCTACACAACCGTATATCTCCATTCTTCTTTCTCATGCACACAAATTCACAACCCAAGTAGAATGCTTGATAGGAAAAATTATTTTAGCTGCTAAAATTTTTTGGACTTCCTTTTGAATTAATGGTTCTAAGAGGGCAATTACTGGACTTTGTTTCAATTGGAAATTTTTTGCATCAGGCTTTAACGGTATCATATGTGTAATTATGGAAGTGTCATAAGTCTTTAGATCTTCAAACATCCATGCTATAACCTTCCAGTCATCTTTAAGTTCCTAAGCAATATTTCTCTTCTCTTCCTCAGTGCAAACCTTTCCTATTAGCACATTCTTAGGATCCTCTTTAGTATGAAAAATGTATAATTTGGATTGTCCTCCATAACTTCGAGGAAAATATTTTTGTCTAACTATCTGATCAATGTCAAACAATTGCTCCAAATCAATTATTCCTTTCAAAATATTATTATCTTTGACTTGAGCTAATTCTTTGTCTTGAATTTTTCCATTAGGGTGATCCATTTCTTCAATTATTTGTGCTTCAAAAATACTAGAATTAGTGATGAATTCCAATATATGTTAGTCATCTTCGAACACTTGCAAATTAGTAACATTATCGAGAATCGAAGGTAGCTGCACTAGCTCGACTGTGAATGTCTTCAAATTAGAGGCATCTAGCGGTTCTAGAACACTGGTAGCAGTAGCCAAAGCATCAAATCTTTGATTAAATATTCTTGGGATATGATTAATGTTGAATGCATCAAAATATTCTATCAAATCCCATACTCTATTTCGATAATTGGACAATCACTTGTAGTGATAGATATACTATTTTTGAACTTGTCTAACTACTAATTCAGAATCATTGAACACCTTAAGAATTTTGACTTTCTTCTTGATTATGAGGATCAAACCATGTATAAGGGCTTCATATTCTGCCACATTGTTAGTACATTGAAATTGTAACTGATATGCAACAATAAAAGATGTACCTTGTGATTTGACGAGTTCAACTTTGATTCAAATTCCTTGTTTCGATTTGGATCCATCAAATTTAAGAATCTAGGCTTGATCATCTATAGCTTGTAATTTACCATTATTTGGTATCATCGAATTAGTCTTTCTAGTCTATGTAACATGGGCTCTGTCTTTATGCACTTCTGGTTCACATCTTTTAATCTTGTCATGTTCTAGATAGTATTGATTCTCGATCTTACAAATTATATCCAAGCACATCATCCAACTGTCTTCTGAATGTGTAACACTATGTAACCTACACCAATCTTGCAACAACAAATTTTTTAGTGAAATTTCAATTTTATTGCTCTTTCGAGCTTCTGTAACAATATTCTTCCAAAATTTATCATAAGGACTATTTTCTTCTTCAGAAGAATCAAAATCTAATTCAATTAAAACATCTATTCTAGGAGTTAGCTAATTAGGTTTTTTGGAATTACATATAAATACTTGTTCTATTTTAATTCCTGAACTTCATATTTTATAAACTCTTGGTTCTACATCAATATATAGAACATCATTTTTCTGATCATAATCAATGATCATGTATTTCATGCATAGTTCTCTTTCGATTCTTATTTGATTAGGAACTCCCTTCCACAGTAACCACATATGTGAGAAATTAGTAGCCATATATCCATTCAAAGTTTTAGACCAATCCCTGCTCAATAACATACCATTGGTATCAGGTATCTCAACAACTTGAATGTCTATGTAATATTCAATTCTAGGATCTAATAGTAGTTGCATGTGAATATTAGTTAATTCTCTGACTACATTTACTTCCGTTTTATCGAGTTGAGTAACTTTCTTTAAAGAACTTTCTAGAGTTAACCCTAGCGTTTGACATATGGACAAAGGCATTACATTAGTAGATGCTCCAGAGTCTACTAAACAATTATGAAGGTTCTTACCAAATATTATCAGCATGATTAATAATGGTGGAGATTCTAACTTTCCTTTATAAAAGGCTACCTGCACATCTGCTATAGGAGCCTTGTTCGTGTCTTTCACCTTAGCTTGATTATCTTTCACCTGAGAGCCTTTAAATTTTCCTTCTTTTGGAAGATCTTCTAGAGTATCTATGAAAGTTTTCCTCATCACAGATGTTTTGAGCAACTCTAATAAAGAAATTTGATCTTTACCTTTTTTATTTCTTCCGCTAAATAGCTAGTAAAATTATTTTGGTCAGCATAATCTACCTTTTCTTTTCTTGAAGCATTTGATGAATTATAATGAGAGGTTACCTTAGGTAACCCTTGGTTGTTGTTTGATTTATCATCAGGTGGAGTATTAAATCTATTAGGTGGGATCAACGTAGTTAATATCCCATTGAACTTACTTCCACTGTTGGTGTTACTTCTTAGGTTATAATTATGTCCCTTCTGATACTGTTAAAAAACGTGAATTTAATCAATTTCTTCTTGAGGTTCATTTTCATCTTGATAGGGAAATGTATACATTTCTAAAGTCATAGTTGAATTGTCTCCCTCATATTCATGAGTGTAACTTGTAACAACAACAAGTGGTTTGATGTGTTCACAACTTTCAAGAACTAAAGCAGAATCATATCCTACTAGAACCAACTCATTTCCCTTAGGAGGATGAGATTCACATTGTTCATTATAATGTGTAGCAACTAGAAAAAATTTCTGAAGTAATTTTGAACTATGAATAGTCTACTTTAGCATGAACATTTGTATTATGAATTCTACACCAATTATTCATCGCAAGATCAGCTAAATTCACTTTCTATGTGGATCTTTCCTTAGTAGGATTAGTGTAATCTAAAGGTGTTGACACTCCTCCATTATTTGGTGATGTATTCCAAGGTCTAGGTGGTCTGGGAGCATTAGACATCCGATTTTGTGAATTTTGGTTGTTGTTTTGAGTATAAAAGTTTTGATTTCTTAATTGTGTAACCTTTGTGGTTAAATTTTTGAGTTGAGCTGTAATTTCTTTCATGTCTTCCTTTTCCTCTGAAATTTTGACATTTTGATTTTCTTGAGTTTGTGAGAAAAAAGAATTTTCGTTTGGATGTAGCTCCGTGATAGCTAGACCAGGGTGAGGGACTAAGGCTTGACTATTTCCTGGTTGAAAGAAAGTATTATGAGGAAATGTCCCATTTTGGATCACTAAAGGATAAACATTAGGAGTCATGGGATGATTTAAAGGGGTTTCATTTATGCTCGGTGTAGGATAATTATTCAATCCATTTTTGAGGTGTTTCATTTCTAAATTTACACTTATGGCTTTGGCATAAGCTTTGGGTAAAGTAGTAGGAGGATTTTTCCTTCGCTTTACAAACATAGCAGTTAAAGGATCTACTACCGTATAATAAACTACAATAGAAGAAAAAATATCTACTACATAAGGTGCTTGCAGCCTAGAATAAGCCTTTTGAAACCTATCATTAAAAGTAGTTATAGGTTCTCCTTCGAACCTCTTGATTTGAGAAAATTGGTGATATAACAAAGCAAGGTTAGTTGGTGTTCTAAATCTATCCAAAAATTGACTTTCCATATCTTTCCGTGATTTGATAGAATTTCGAGGTAGGTTGATATACCACTAGTAAAATTCATCGCATTAAGGTGTAAGGAAACAACCTACATACAACATGTTCATGATGAATATTGACTCTAAAAAACATATCCTTAAAGCTACTAATATGTTCTTCCACATCTTTGTGGAGATAATAATTGGGACACAACTTATTAGGATTATTTGGTAAATCATTATACACGGAAAATTGAATCGGTGACTCTATGTTAAAGAAGGCCATCACTATGGGGGGCAGCGGTGGTATAATAGCAATTAGATTCTGTGAACTCACAGTTACACTTCTATACTTTTGAGTTCTATATGATGTTCGACCACGAAGCTCGACTAAAGTCACACGAGGATCACCAGATTGAGATCTAGTGACTCTACAAAAATCCAATTTAAAATTTAACAAAAAAAAAAGAACAACAGTAAGGGCCCTCCTTCTAGTACCTGTTCTTGTTGTTGATGATGTTACTTGCAGCAACAGGGTGAATAAATTCTTCACAGACAAACCACGAAGAGCCTATCCCTCTTGAAAGACTTAACCAAAGGCAACCCTAGGGGATCCGTATGATAGGGAAAAGGTTGGATTAGTTCAATCCCAAGTCTCCAGTAGTCAAGTCATGACAATACTAGGTTCACTTTACGATATGATGTGATATTGTTGTTAATCTAAAAAAATATATGTTTTTTCTGGTTTCCTTAAGAATCATAAACATTTTACACAATACTTTGAATTCAATCATAAAATAACATCATGAAATCAAAAGATTTGAAATAATATTTCATGAACATCAACAATTTTTGCTATTACTTAAGTAGATTTAGCTTTAAGCATTCAACAATTTCATATGAAACAAAAGATTTTCAATAAATTTCCATTCATTCATCCAGTTTTTTTAAACATTTTCTAGAATTTAAACATCTATTCTAAAATAAAGCATAAGAATATTGAAAATTAAAATTATCCCACTTATTCTCCATGCATGCCCCAAAGAATTAACCAAATCAAAGTAAACCACTTTATACTTCACCAAATTGATTCATAGCTTCATAGAAAATGGTGTGAGCTTTTAAAGAGAGGGGTTTTAGTTTGGACACAGAGTAGGTTCTGCATGCACCCTTAAACGAAGCAACACATAATCTTGTTCGGCTAAACTAACAAAACTAGCTACAAAAAGATTCATGAGATAGGTAGCTGTCAAATTGGCTTCAATATTGATTAATATATACATGCATACAAGTTTTTAGACCAAAATGATTTAGAAAACAGGAAAAAAGAACAAAACTTAGAGAAGTTTTGGATCTTCTGACATCCACAAATTCTGAACTTAAAACATAAATAAAGCAGTAAATTGATTTTTATAGTAACAAGGCCCCAAGAGTTCAAACTTAAAGTTTATCCAGAGAATCAAAAATAGAAAATAAAAACGTAGCACATGGCATAAGCCAACTATCATCAAAATATTATAGATGATGTCAAAGCTTTGAATTTTCTCAACAACAACACTTTTCTCTTTCAAACTTTGGTACACAATACTTCACATAAATCAAGGCTATTGGAATCCTTTAGAATATTGTATAGGAAACATCTACCAGGACTAGGAACAACCTACAAAACTCAAATGCAACAAAACATATTTCAAGGACACCTCTAGTATTCGATATCCGGCACTTCCTTTCATCATTTAGGGCTCGAGCTTTGAGATCTTTTCTATACCTTTCTTCAACTGATATTCTTGGAAAGCATTCAATATTTGATACATATGTTCTTTTGAAATCCCTTGTATTTCCTTCCAAGTGAGCTTAAGTCTAGTGTATTCTTCTTACACCTGGAGTATACTAGCATTCTTTTGCACTTTGTTTGTTTCATATCTAGCTATGGTGTTCCTGCATTGTATAATCTCATCAATGACCTCCCAAGTTAATAATTGAATAGGGTCTCTATTTATACTTTCAATCCATTCCTTGAAGGATTTAGGTTCTTTACCCTCTTGTCCTAGTTTTTGGGGATCACAACCTTGACGTGCTACCATTTCAATAAAGTCTTGATCTTTATCAAGCAGTTTTCTACATTCCATGATGACCTTTTTAAATCCTTCTATACATTTTATAAACATTTTACCTTCCCATTTCAACTGTTTCTTCCATTTTTTGGCAATGGAACCTCTTGCTCTGAGATTACATTTCTTTGCATTAATTCTTGGACATCCATTTGTATGACAATTTCAACATTTTTCCTTTCAGCATTAATCCGTTCTCAGAAAACCCTGCATTCACTTTCAAATCTTCTAGATTTCTTAGACCAATAGTATGCTTCCTTATAATTTACTATTGCATCTGTAATAAATTCTTCTCCCTGCCTCACCCAGTACTTGATCCATTCTTCAAATACATTCTTTTTATGGAAAACTATTGCAATTGCATCCACCTGTTCTTGTGACATTAGTACTAGATGTTAGGGAAATTTAATCTGTGCTTGACCAAATAAGGTTAATGATTTTATAAAATGTTCCAAGGTAGAAACCTATTCCTTCAATTCTTTTTTCTTCATTTTATAATTTTGTACTAGGGCAATAGAAGCATCTACATTCATCTTTATTTCTTCCAACTCTTGCCTCCAGGATGAGTTTCCAAGATTAATACTTGTTACCTTGTACTCCATAGGAATGATCTCATGTCTATTCTTGTTAGCTATTGGAGTAGCTATATGGATGTTTCTATCTCCATCTACATTTTTCTGTATGACATGTTTTTCTTTAGCTCTTCACATGGGCTTAGTAGTATCTACTTGTATAAAATTGTTAAGATCCAAAGGTAGTATTTCTACTTCCATTAGAGAAGCCAATTCCCTGATCAACCAAATAGGTGCATCCTCGTCACACTCTACCTCTGCAACATTTATTTGTTCCTAGTTTCCACTTGATTAAAGAACTTCTTCTCTTACTTCTTCAACTTTATTTGTTGTGTCCTCCAAAATAGGAATTTCTTTAACAATTTTTGGCATAGATTCAAGTTTCTTGGGATTTGGAACTATCTCCTAGGTTTGAAGACTTATATTTTCTTGTCTATCTAGATGTTCAACATCACCTTCCTAAACATCACTTTCTTTGTCTTCTTCTACACCAGGAATTTCTTCATTTCCAACTTCATCACCTAAAACTTGTGTAGCTTCTTCTTTGTCAATTTCAACTTCAACTCGGTCCTTTGATTCTTTAGACCTGCAACTATTCATTATCATTTGGATTATTCCTAAGCGAAGGCTAGGAATCAAAAGTATCTTCAATAACCATTTCATCAATAGGATCCTACCCTTTAGTCTCTCCAGCTCCCATCTAAAGAATATTAGGGTTCCCCACTTCTGAAGTGAGTATTCCTTGTATAAATTCTTCTTCTTCAATATTCGTAGGTGTAGACCCTGTATCTAGAATTTCTTCTACCAATAGTTGTACCATGGGTTTATCTTTAAACTTCTTTTATTTTACCCTTTCTCACATAGCACCCCATCTATCCATCTGTTCTTGAATTCTAGCTTCATCTACCTCAAAAATTTCATCCAAGACTATAAGAGGTCCTCCTAGTGATTTTTTCACATTAGCCATATTAACAAAGGGAGGAGAAGTAAATAATGCTACAACACTCTGAGATGTAGGCCTTTTCTATGCACCAACATTTTCTATTACTTCTACCTCTTCGTCAATGGTAGGTTTAGTCCTTGGCTTGGCTGTAGAGGAAGATGCACCTTTAGGTCTTACTTTTGATTTATCTTTACTTGATTTTGCATCTTTTTGTTTATCAGCTAGCTTTAATAAAACTTCCTGACTTGAAGCCTCAAGGGTTTTCTCTTTAATTATTATACTAGGAGCTACTTTACTAGTTTTCCTTTTCTTACTATGTGCTCATCTTCATAATTAAGCCAATAATCTTCTAAGTGTTGGACATGAGCATGGTAACCAGATATGTTCTTGGTAATATTCCCCTCAATATCATAATACATTCTTTCAAGTGGAAAATATTCAAAATTATATGTTTTTAGTTTTTCTTCACATAAGCCAGTTGTCTTGATTGCACTACATTTAAAATTTCCTATCACAATAGGAAATTTGAAGGAATCCTTCTTAGGATCATTGCTATAAATAGCCTGAGATGGTTTTAATTGTCTCACCAATTCTAATAACAGATTTTTGTCTCTAGGATACCTGGACAGCATGAAAGGATGTCCATCAAACCCATCCACCCTAATGTAGGAGAAAGTGAGGAATTGAATATACCAGCCTCCCATCAGTTTGATAACACTTTGTGCCTCCAATGATAGCCTTTTGGCTTTATCACCTTACATTGTTTTGACCAAATTCATAGAGAGCACATCATTAACTCTTATGCAATTCTCTTTGTATATGTGGATAGTGATTTGGGGTAAATGAGCATATATTAAACTATTTCCTACTTCTCTACCCATAGTACCAATCTTCCTCAACCCTTGTTTACTTGCCCTCATGGCATAGTAATAGATCACATATGAAGACATATAGAAACATCTAGTTTTGGGAAATGTAGTTATCTATTCATGAAATTTGTCACGAATAAACTTTCCCCAATGCATTTGCATGGGATTACTCATTAGTCTAGATATTTTTACAAACATCCAGAGTACAATTTTACTGGAATCTCATAACCCAACTATCCTGCTTAGCATGATTATAACATCTTGAATATCTTGGTTGAACATAGACCTTATAGTTTCTTTTGTATATTTTGTAATTGGCTCTTGGCACCATTGGGTATTCATAATTTCTCTATTGCACTCTTCGACACTCTGATAAGTTTTTTCTTTCACCCTCGTATCAATATTATACATCTAGGTGAAAATAGGAAGCCCAAATGTGTATATAATTCCTTTCTGGGAGAGATCTGTAAAATATCTTCCCTCATTCTCAATAATTCTTTTATCTGGGTTGTAATGATTTATACATTCCATGACCAATTTAGGGGCCTCCATTATTGGTGTAAACCCTCCTGCTAAAAATAATCCACTTGCTCTAACATTTTTGGTACACTAAGAAGCATTTTCCTTCTATACACGAGTGCAAATTTCAACATCAAAAGACCAACCCATATGAGTATTTGTAACTACCATGCCAATTGGTATGGCCTGTGAACTACAATATTTAAATTCCTCTTCTGCTCTTACGTCAGAGTACTCATTGTTGCTGATGTGTTCTACATTTTTCAAATGTGTCTTGTGTGTGAGTTAGGGTTATATTTAACCAAATTTCTTATAATTTTATAAAACTTTCAATTTACCTTTTGACTAAATTCGAATCAAAAGAAATAATCAACACTTCAATTTTCAAAGGGAAATACCATATTTTGTGATTTTCATGCATTAAAATAAGTAACAAAATATCATTTTTTTGAAACATACCTAGTTCTGGTTGACGATGACAATCTTTTTAGAATGGAGCTTCAAAACCCTTGGTAGTTGTGTTCTTAGTTTCTCAAAATTTTCCTTTCTTTGCGTGCCAATATTATTTCATTCGTTCAATGTTGTTTGCAAATTTGCAGTATTACACGTAGTGGAGTTTTATAAAAGCAATCACATGCTTAAGGTGGTGCCAAGTATGAGAGTAGTTCGCCACCTTCATTAATTACCTATTATAATGCATTTATTTTTTGAATAAAGGTGCAATCATTATGAATTAGGGTTCAAATTACGAACACCTAGATTTCTACGCGGGCTCACTACTAGAGGAGAAAGATGGTGTGATGATCTTACATGGCACTCTAGTGTCACTTTGATTTTTTGTGAGGCATAAGCTATTAATATACGTGATCAATTTGTGATCACCGAGATTAAAACTTTTGGTACCAAATTTGAGAAGAAATATTGGGGACCATGAAACTTACCTAAAAACTTGAGAGAAAATCAGAACAAGAGAAGAGACCAGGAACCAAGTTCAAGAAAGATAAAAAAAGGATAAAAAATGATTACAACATTGCAAAATAAAACCTCCGGTTTTTGAGTTTCGAATAAAGGAAATGAAATAAAAACTATTAGACTCTGATAAAAGGAAATGGTATCACCGGGATTAACACTTTCAGCTGATGACTTACCAGATGAGGCTAGGACCAACTGAAGATACAAATCACTTGATACAACTACACAACTTTGGGATTCTGATTTCCAATAAAAATATTAAACTTCATGGAAAGAATGAAAGAACAAATCCGGGAAAGAATAGGGGTAAAAAAAAGAACAAGAAAAAATTAAAAGTGAAGCTTGCATTTGACCAAACCACAGACCAATGCTAAAGCAATCAAAAATGAAAGGAAAAAATAAAAAATAAAAAAGGCGTCCACATTTTTCCAAGTGGCAAAATGGGGTGTGTTGTGAGACCACACAACAATGATCATAACCAATTATTTGGAAAATGGAGTAAAAGGTTTTTTGGAAGTAGGGAACAAAATAACTAATAGGTTAAGGCTCCTTATCATGTTTCCCTATGATAATCCTTTGACCTACAATTTTTGCTAGATATCTTAGTAGGATATGGACTCTGAATACAATCTTAGTTTTATCATACTCCTTAAGAGTGTTCTCATTTATCTTGGGAGTTTTATCACTCCATCTAGTGAGTCTAAATACATGAGCCAATTCCTCAGTGATTTTTACCATTTCTTTCCCATCATTTGTTCTTATAGTTCTTGTAACTGGGTCATAATTGGTAGCCACTACCATAAGCAAGTCAACATCCATGTAAAAATTTGGTACAATTAACTTTCCCAAGTCACAGTTCCAAGGGTTACCTATTGGAATACCCATGTTTCTATTCTTGAACTAGCTATAGAACAATTCCCATCCAGTATAAGGTAATTTGGCATCCCTAATAGAATTATTCTTGTCAATCAAACTCTCTACTACTTTCCAACCTCTGAGAAGTAGTTGTGCCATAGGTTTTTCACTGGTCGAGGGTTGTAACTGGTTAGTAAGGTCCTTATTCAAAGGTATTTTGGGAGCAGAAGCTTCCCCTTCAGACGAAGACACTTTTGATTGTTCTTTTGGAGCCATGACATAATAGGTATTGCAAGGAAGGTTTTCTAGTTTCTTGGAACAAGACTTGCAACTTTTATAAGGGTTTGACATGAATTATGACAATGCAAAACTAACAAATTCTCTTTTATGAATGTCAAACCTGAAAATGCTAAACCAAGAAAAACCTAACAGACTCAAAGGTTTGAGAAACCACAACTTATCAACAATTCTGATGGGAGGGCAATAATTCACTTACTAGCTCTCTTCACAGGTTGACAACCATGGCTCTGATGTTGAAAAATACTGAAAAACCATAGCACAAGCTCCTTGAGTGTGTAGAGTATCCTTCACAATGTTGAATTATTCCTTCAAGATAGGTATTAATAATTATGCAACTTCTTGGTTCGGTAGCTCAACATACTTTCAACTATTAACGCTTGCTCACACAAACTAGAATGGCTCACTTGCCCTCAAACTAAGTTTTGAATGCTAGTTGTTGATCACGCAGGCTTGTTAACTAACAAACGACCCAGATTTAGCCAACTTGATTTGAAAAATCTAACTGTACATAGCTGCAATATTCATCAAATGACAAAAAGCCATATGTAACCACTTGCTAGTGGTATGCAGGCTCCACCATTACTTTGTCATTGTAGCCAGGATCTTTGTGTCTTCTTCCCCTCACCCCCATGAGTCATAACCTATGTGCAACTTTCATCAACGGGGAGATGGAGAAAAGCTAATATTAAATATCTCAGCTTTTACATACACACTTCTTAATTCAAAAAAATTTCCCACAACTTTATTCCTCTTACACCATCCATGGCCTAGATTAAAACATCTTCAAACAGGTGCAATATATCTACTTTATTAGCACACACTTTATTCTTCATGCCCCATGCTGAAATATTTAATTAATACTTGGCCTTGCTCCAATGCTTTTGCGTTCTCTCAATAATCATGAGAACCACATGGGATAGTGGGGAGTAGTCAAGATTATTCTACATCACCCACTATCAACCATTGACTCACTTGAAACTATTGGGCCCACTGCTGTGCAAGACACTCGACAACTTCCCGTCAGCTCGTGCAATTATTTTACTGGATAAGAAAAATAAATGGGCATGCAGGGAATGGTCCAGATGCAACCATATTATTCAATGATCACAATTGCATGACTTAACAAATACATCGGGCTCGCCAATGTACAAGGCACATGGCTTACGCTTGTGAGCCAATGAGAATAAAATAATAAGCAATAAAATGGAATAGGCGCACAGGGAATGGTGGCAATTGATTTGCATCAATCGAATGGTAGTCAGGGATCCTCATTTCTATACATGTCGAAACTATTAATCTTAAAAGACGGACCTAACTAGGTTGACGAGACAACATACATGGAATAAATGACTTAAAGCTCAAAAAATTTAGTGGAAAATACTTAGTCAGACCTAGGAAGAAATAAAGTAATGGCCCAACATATGACAACTAGTACAACAAGACCAAAGGGCTAGTTAATTTATGGGTTTCAATGGTACAAGATGTAGCTTAAAATATTGAGAACTGGCAGCAAGGGGTCAATAGAGAATTAAGACCTTCGCGAGGATACAAACTCAAAGGGTTTTTCAAGTAAGACTCTAAGTAAACTAAAACCCTTAAACATTGGTAGGAAACTGTGAACCAATATCCTATACCTACAAGAACATAAAAAATGAACACATGAATAAGATCAAATGCAAGTTAGAATAGAGATTCCCCATAAAATCCATTAGCATGACTCAAAATAGGAAATGAAAGCAAGAAATGCAATGAAAAGTAATAAAAGAGATTAATCCTATTCAAATAATGCAAACTCTTGATCCTATGGGGGAGTTGGTGCAAGTTTGATGTGGAAATTGGCCCTTTCCCAACTCCTTTGCAAGCTTTGATGATGAATCGTGATGGTGATCCACTTTGTTGAAGATTCAAGTGTGCTCCATGATGAAAAACCTACATAACCTAGCTATGGATTTGATAAATGGATGAATCTTGCAAATGCTTTGAAGATGTATTTGAGTATAGTAAGCTTACTCAAATTGTGGATAATCAAAATGAAGGATGAAATCTTCATTTATAGATGAGAATGATGGAGAGATATGCAAAATGGGTGAATGTTGGACAAATCTTCAACCAATGAGAAGAAGCCACATGCCATCATGTGAATGGTTGAGGAATAAGCACATTTTGGAGAATGTGCAAAGAGGGGGGAGATTCAAATTCAAAAGATGGCTTGAATGATGAGGTGAAAGGTGAAGTTAATGCCACATGGCTCAAGAAAAGGACATGTAAGAGATTTTAAATGCTTTGTTGGATGTACAAACCCTTTTGGAGGGATTTTTTAAATTTGGGGAATATTCCAACCATTGATGCCTTTTTTGAATGAAATAGGAGAATTAATAAATCAAATAAATTGATTTATTGTGCAAGTGGAAAAAGCTAGAGGATTTGAGTGATTAGGATTAGCATTAATCATGATTTGATTAATTTAAAAGGAGATTAGATGATTTGACTATTTGATTTAGATTTAGGGATTAAAATAAATCAAATAGATATGAAAAATGATTTAGACTTAGTTAAATATTTTGATTTATTTAACCAAAGGGGGTGATGTTAGATTAAATTAGATAAATGTTTCATTTATTTAATTTATAGAGGAACTTGAGATGTTTAATTAAATAAAATGGGTTATTTAATTAAAACAGAGATAAAGGAATTAATTAAATAAAATGATTTATTTAATTAACGAGGGATAATGACTTAACAAGATAAAATTGATTTATTTACTTAAGAGAGGGAAACTGATGAATTTAATCAAATAAGGGTATTCAATTAAATGGTTAGATAGAGGGATAATTCAGGATGAAGCTATGTTAGTAGATAAGGATCGAGTGCATGTACATTTTACATGTCTACAAAAACAAAACCTTAAGCCCTCAGATACAATTTCAACCCAAATTTAGGAAATATTTGGAGATGGAACATGAAAATTTTAGGGGTTCCATGAAAAGATATCATGGATATTGATTGATCAAATGGATAAGAACATATTTCGTCAAATTTATAGGTGTTTTTGGTGTAAGTTCCTTATTTGCAACACTTAAGAGTTTCTTTCATTTCTTTCCATTCATGGGCAAATAAATTCGAATGAGTTGGATTTGGAGGTCATGGTGGATTGTTATAAGGTATTTGGGTAAAAGTATAAAGTTGTTTCACACTTTTGACTAACTTATTAGCACAAGTGTATTTAATTATTTCTAACTAAAAATATATTTTGGTCAAGCATATGATCTAGATAGATTCATTATAGCTAACATAGATATGGCCATATATTTTCCAAATAAGAGTGTTCACTTAATGTGTATGTAGTAAAATGTTCAAGCCAATGTACCAAAAAAATAAATTATTCAAAAAACTTGATTTCTCAACAACTCCTACTCATGTAAATAACACTTTTTTATTAACATAAAAATTGCACTTTTGTAGATCAATAAGATTAGTTTTCAAATATATAATTTTTAATATATTAATTATAATTTTTATTTTATTTTTATTACTACTAAAAGTATGATATCAACACCAAAATATAAGGTTGATTATCATGTCAAGAAAAATACCAAAATTTATTTTTTTAAAATTGAAAAATATGTTGCACTAGATAAAAAATTCTATGTCAAAATGGTATACTTATTTTTCTATTTTGGATGAATAACTAAAGATAAAAGGTGATGTCCCATGGAAATAATTAAGTTATCAATACACATAGATTTTAATATTTATTTAAAAAATGTATTTATTGAAATTGGAAAAAATTAAATCCATGCACTAAAGTCTTAACTGATAAATGCACACAAAACAAATTGAAGAAAAAAATAAATTTACTATATAAATAGTGATATCTCATTTAACTTTATTTTTTAATATTTTTACTAGTATCTAAATTATAGTGTCAATTTTATTAATAATTTTTTTTTTTTTAGACTGTAGGAATCGGGTAGCACGACCCCCTATAAACTGTAGTGCGCCAGGTAAACTTTTTAACGTGACCGGCGGCGCTGGCGTGACACGCCCTCCGGTACCACGGGATGGGGGAGACTAGAACTCATGACCAGCAGAGCCGCAACAGAATTACTTAGCCAACCGAGCTAGGGCCCCCGCCCATCAATTTTATTAATAATTATATTCAAATAATTATGATTATTTTTAAATACAAACAAAAAGTACAAAAAAACATTTTATTAGTTTACATCATTTCAAAATTCAAAACATATATGTCACTTTTTATTGATTCAAGTTAGAAATTTGGATCAATGTTGTCCTATTTGTTGTGTGGTCTCACAACACGCCCTAAGATTGTAAAGCTTGGGGACCCAAGTAAAAAAAAAACCCTAATACTTATGGTGGGTGTTGGCTAGTTGAGAGATCACCAGAAGGTAAAAGTTAAAGGAAATTTTCTAAGTATTTTGTGATTCATGAGTACCGAGTACCAAGAATCAGGTACCAAGAAGCCAAAGATGTAAAACTGTTAATGCAAGGTTTTGGGTATAATGTTCCAAGAAATTTTTTTGGTATCGAGTACTAAGTACCAGGTGACAATGTTAAGTTTAAAAGTTAAATGTTTAATGTTGCCCAAAGGTTCGAAGGTTCAATAACCTAACTTGAGTATAATAACTATGCAAGAATATGATATTTTAAAAAGCATGCTATTTATGATGGTTTAACATGATGATTTATTAATAATGATTTTGTTTTCATGAGAGTTTTATTAATATTTTAAAAAGGGATTTAATGTGTGGAATTTGTACTTGCAGGAGAAGTAGATTATAATGCAACATTCAGGTATGGACAGTTAGACAAATTTGGATCGCAAATAGAATCATGTCTAGATCGGGTGACACATTCCAGGAGGTTATATGTGGAGGAGCTTGAGTTTATTAGAATACCAAGAATCTTGGTATTACAAATGTGGTGAGAGAGAGTGCCAACCTTTGGTGTGACCCATTCTTGAGAGTAGAAAGCCCGAGGTAGAACCAGGATGTAGGGACATGATGATAAAGCAATCGTTTTGAATAATGGGAAAGTTCCTACATACTATCTAGATTCAAGTTATTATCTTGGCGATAATAAGAAGATACAAGACCCAAAGGATATTAATGTGCTAAGGAAGGTTGACATCCATTGACTTTATTAGCAATTCTCTTGCTAGTTTTCATATTCCACATGCCTTGTCATGATTCATCCCTTGGATTTCCTCTCATTTATTTTTCTTATCTTCCTTGTGTCTTATTCCTATAAAAGTCCAGAATATGTCTCATTTTAAGTTAAGTTCAAAATTTGTGGATGTTAGAAGAGCCAAAACTTCTTTAAGTTTTGTTCTTTTTTCTTGTTTTCTAAATCATTCTAGATTAAAAACTGTATGTGCATAGAATTGATCAATATCAAAGCTAATTTGAAAGCTACCGACTGTTATCTTTTGTAGTTGGTTGTTTGTTTAGATGAACAAGATGATATGTTGTGCCATTTAAGGGTGCATATAGAATCTACCCAGTGTCCAAACTAAACCTCCTTTAAAATCTCACACCATTCTATGCCTATTTGTGAAGCAATCTGGTGAAGTATATAGTGGTTTGCTTCAATTTGGTTAATTCTTGGGGCATGCATGGATAATACCTGAGAGCTCTTTTACTTTTCAAGTATTTTTTATGCTTTATTTATATTAAATGTTAAATTTTAGAAAATGTACCAAAAAATAGATGAACAAATGGAAATTTATCGCAAATCTTTCATTTCCATTGTATTACTAAAGGCCTAAAGTTAAATCTACTTAAGTGATAGTAAATTTATTTGGAATTCATGAAATATTATTGTATATTTGTCAATTTCATAGAATTTTCTGATGATCAACTCGAGAATATCTTTCATCGAACCTAATGATTCCTTTTAGAACTAGAAATTACCATTTACCCCCCACGATTAACAGTATTGTTACAATGAACCCTGATGCAAACCTAGTATGGTCAAGACCTAACTTAAACAAGCCTTGTGATTAAGCTTAGTCAACCTAAAGATTTAGGTTGTCCTGGTTCAGTCTTTCAAGTAAAGATAGGTTCCCACAATCTATTTGTGAGGATTTATCTGCACTGTTGGTGTGTGAATAACATCGTGATCAACACTATTATTTTATAAAAGTGTGACACAAATTTATACTTTTACACATTTATTAGGGGGTGGGTCTATATGATGGTCATTGTTGATATTTTTTCCAAAGGGTAATGATAGGTGGATTGATTTTTTTATTAGACACTATTTATTGTAGATGGTTTGAAAGGTGTTGATAGGTGGGGTGTAAAGATAATTATGTTGTAATTTTTGATAAGCATATGAGAGTGTATTATTAGGTGGATTATATTACTAGTGGGATAATACTTATTGATAAGTGGATTGGAATGTGTTGATAGGTGGAATATACTATTGGGATGGTATTGAATATGTTATATTTTTTGATAAGTTGAGTGATGGGATGTATGAGATGGTATTGTGATGTGTTGGGAATGTGTTGGTTGTGGTATAGATAGGGGGTTAATGATTTAATTAAGGATGACATGGATGGAATTTTTTTTGAGGTGGATTAACTGGAGGGACACTTTGAATGACTAAATTGGAATGAATGTTTATGGGAATGGGGTTTGGTGAAGTTTTAATATGATGTGAAATTTTTTTCAAAGGGTTGGATAAAAAATGATTATGTGTCTCCTATGTATAATAAAAGTGAGATGGTGGAGTATGAGAAAAAGTGAAAAACACCCTATAAGGTGTACAATAATTTTTGGATGTGTTAGGATGTGAATGTTGGGATTAACTAACTAATGTAGGATCTTTTTGGATGAGGTGATAAATATTATCCCTATTAAAGTTGGCTAGTAAGTTAGCTCCTTCCCTGGGGAATAGGGCCTAGCTCGATTGGCTAAAGCATCCTATTGCAGGCAAGAGGTCACAAGGTCTAGTCTCCCCTCCATCCCTATGGTATAGGAGGACGTGTCATGCTAGCATCACCAATCATGTGAAATTTTTTTACCAGGTACATTGTAGTTTATAGGGGGCTACCCAATTGTTGCTATCTAAAAAAAATTTAGCTCCTTCCCTAATCAATTGTCCCAATAATTAATCTCTATCAAGGTTGATGAGACAATCTAGATAGTTCTATGTGGTGTGATTGTCAAAAAAAATTATGAATAGAGGGGAATATTCAAGTTGAATAACAAGGTTCTATTTCCCATCTATGGTTTCATGATGCACTTGGGGTATTGAGCTTTAACCTTGGGTAAAGTGGCTATCACTAGGTAGTGTAGGATGTTCTTTATGTTGTACCATATTTAGTTTTTCTTGTGACATAATAATAGGTGACATGAATATATATGTTTAGATAATTTGTTCTATTTTTTTGGATTTTAATTTTTTTGATGCTTTAATACTTTGGATGATATTTGATTTTGTGAGTTTTTTAAATTTTTTGAATTTTGGATTAGTTTTTTGTTTAGATTTTGGACTATTTTTTATTTTTTTTTGGATAATCTTTGAATTCTAAAGATGAAGATTAGAAGGAAAAAATGGATTTTGTTTGGCGAAAATTGATGATGGATTGCTATGATGATTAGTGTGGCTTAGGATGAAAAATGAATGATGTTGAGGATATGATGAGGTTATTTAGATAAAAGGAAGCTCCTAAATAAAGATGAAGGGTAAATGATTTATGATTTATATCTTTCTTACTTAAGATAGGAAAGTTCTCAAGAAATATTGATTAGGATTCTTAGACTAATTAACTTAGGATAGGCCAAGTTCCTAAGTTAATTTTATCTAAGGTGATAAGATGATTTGATTTCATCACTTTACTTGCTATCTAATATAGAAAAATCTCTTAAGTAGATAAAAATTAAGAATAGAATATTATATGACATATTGATTTTTAGAGGTAACATTGCACTTAAATTGAAATTGATGATAATGCAATGAAATTCAACGTGTTCTTATGGATAAGATGGGTGAAGATGTTTAATGTCTATGTTTGACTGGTCAAGATTTGATGTGTTAATGGTGAAGGAATGTTTGATGAGGTGTGATAGTATAATATGTATGTAAGAGATGGTGTAGATCTAGGGTTTAGAAAAATATTATGTTATGATATGAATCTACAATATGGATATAAGTGATGGTGTTAAACCTAAAATATGATTACGATAAATGTGACATTAGATTGGGAAGACAAGATGATGGCATATCATGTATGTCAATAGGGATTTTTACTCTAAGATTGGAGTATATGATGTTATGTTATAAATGAATATGATGATATAAACCTAGAATGTAAACACAATGATGGTATAATCTAAATGTAAATGGTCTACATGCAGGATATGGATGTATATGAGTATGTACTTGATAAGAGGATGTTATATAATGGATGTAGTATCATATTTAAATAAAATTATGGATGTTATGGATGTTAGTGGTTGTGAGATGTAAAAATTTACTTTGAGGCCTTGGAGACCTAAACCTTAGCAAGAGGATAAAATTATTAAAAGAAAACAAAGATAAAACACTTTCATTTTTGGAATATTTTATTTTTTTGATATAAGGCTACAAACAAGTACTTGATATTCAAAACACATAATAAAGAGTACACATTAACAACCCTAGAATTATTCATTAAAGGATTGAAACATCTTATGGGGCCACTAGAATACCATCTATGCACCCATTACCTTAGAGGTTTAATCATTTTATAAATTTGAGATCTACCTCAACCAATTGAAAGTGCATTGTAAATTCTCATTTAAAGAATATTTATTCAATGTAACACAACTAGGTAGTTTAAAGGTCTTATCTAGGTGTTACACATTATTCTAGTGGAATCCTATAAATACCACAATGTTAAATGATTCATAATCTAAGAATATGAAAGATAACAATGTCAAATAACCTAGAGTAGACATCAATCCACTATTCCTCTTCACTTCCTCAATGTATAAAGTTTTTGTGGGCTTAGATTAAATAAAAAATATTTTTTATGAGGAATTTTTATACAACATTAGAATGCTAGAGTTGAGGTCATTACTTCATGATGAAATATAAGGTAAGACTCATAAAAAAAGATATCACTTATTTTTATCCTTAAGATCATCCTAGGGTGCAAGAAGAGAGAATACATATGTTCATATTGGAAATACAAATATATTTTAAACTTGAATTGGTATTTGGGAGTACATATTAAATTTATTTTCAAATGGTTAGCAATAAAATAAGGAAAACAAACCAAACAAAAATAAAATTGTATAAAATAGTCTTCAAAAGGATGTATTGCAAAATAAAAGATTAATAGTTTTATTATTTTTCTCTTTGACCAATGAAATATGTTTCATTCAATTGATTTTTTTTTGGTAAAAAGAAATATGCCTGTATATATTTGTATATATTCATAAGAAATTTACAAAAGTGCTTGATATATAATGACTCTTATTAGTTAGATTCATCCCTTAACACCAACTATTCTAACTAAAATATAAATGTATCTAAACTGAAGCCATTAACCCAAAAAACCCAACATATTACAAAATGTTTCTCCCCAAATATTAACTATAAAACCCATATTATCAACAAAAATACTTCAAGAACCAAAAATACTAGCTCTGAAAACCCATGTTTTTAGCAAAATTAGACTTCAAGAAAACATTATTCTTCCATTTGGTCCACTAGCACCTCATTTTCTTCCAGCAGATGAACTGTCAATTAGTAGTTCTTATTAGGCTATCACTGGAACAACTTCAAACGTCCCATCGATATGAAACTATCCTACCGATGCTCACATTACCATTCAAATAGTTTACAATGCATCAGCCTATCGGTAAGACCTACTTTCGTGTCCTGGCGATGGAGTCACATCCTAGCGATTAGCCTTACCATCAACACATCGGTCAACTCCAGTCGATGAGAACCCATAGCCAAGCTAGCTCTAGCTACCACTTTCCACCTATCAGCTTGTGTCCAACCATGGTCATCGTTCCATCGAGGAGACCAAGATGAACATCTTGGCGAAGACTTACAGTCCCGTTGAGAAAGGAACATTATCATCCAATCATTGGGACATGACTCACAATCCCACTGACAGAGTAAACTCCTACCGATAGAATAAGCCATTAAAACCAAACTATTGGGTTGTCGTGGGGACAAATTTTGGAGTCCCGCCAACCAAGCAATGTCATGATGATGAAGACTCATCAGAACACCATTGGGGCAGAGAACAAGGTTTTGTTGATAGAGCACAATCTTGCCAATCAAAAGAAAAAAAGAATACAATGTAGTATATGCGAACCAATAACCAAGCAAGCTCCAGTTACTGCTTTCCACCTGTTAGCTTGGGTCCAACCACAGTCATTGTTCCATTGGGGAGACCAAGTTGAACATCCCGACGAAGACCTCCAGTCCCGTCGACGAAGGAACATTATCATCCTATCGTTCAAACATTATCATCCTATCATTCAATTGATTTTTCCTACATCATAAAATAAGAAATAAATCATAAAAAATAGACTACAAAAATGAGTTCCTTGCAATTTTTTAATCAATTTTAAAAACAATTCAATAAAATTTGAACTTGTATGCAAAACTTATGACAATTTAAAAATTACAAAAACAACATAGATTTCAACTCACTACTGGGGTATGAATCTAGAAAAATGGTCTAATCCATAGTGAAGAGATCCGAATTAGATTTCTAATATATATACAAAATAAAAAAAATGATTAGACATGAAAAAGCTAAGAATATTTTTGTGAAACAAGTATATTATGAAATTAAAATAAAAAGAGGGTCTTTTAGCCCCCTAGGCATTAGATATTTGTTTCTTATGTGACTAGGTATTGGAAAAAAAAAAATTTGGTGGTGGTTTTCCCCCCACATGATTCTATGTTGTGTAGACCCATGAATAGGTTAGGTCGAGTAGATATTTTGATTGCCCATGCAGGAGCTAGTGACTTAAAAAAAATAGAAAAGAAAATTATAATGATAAAAAATTAACCCAATAATAAAAATAAAACAAATGTTATGAATTTTTATTTTATAGAGTAATATTATTAAATAAAAGCATTGATATACATTATATGACACAAGAATTGTAAATACGGTGTGGCTATATACATAGTGCCTATGAATAAAACCCACAACTATAAAAAAACATCAAATACATAATATATATAGTTGGTGAGATTATGTATATTACATAGGTATATAAATAATAAGTTAAAATTAAAACCCTCATGTTTATATACATAATAAATACTTCCATCTATATACATTGAAATGTCACATCTAAATATCTAAAATTAAACTCTAGGAATATATTTATTATACATATATTATAATTATAAACCCTCATGTGTATAGGCTTTAGTGCTTTATGTAAACCTCTTTTGTATTTGTGTATACCTTTGATATATATTTTTCCATTATGTATACACCTGCATAGAGGAAAAAATTTCATAAATAAAAACAAAAACTAGGTGGTACTATTGTACGTATTTCATATAGTTGTATGGAATTTTGTACTAATAATTTTAGACACTAATTTTTTTGACCAAATTTCATTGTGACAAAAATATAGAAAATTATTTGTCAAATTTTATCCCTCAAACCTCTTATATTCAACTGACTTCCATTTTATGATACAATTCTCCTATAAATAGTTGATCTCTAGGACCCATTCAAAAAAATAACTCACCTATAAGATCAAACTCATAAAATATCACAACTACAAGCATTAGATGCATAGTTTCATGTTGACTTAATTGAAATTAGTGCATGAAAAATAATAAATGAAATATAATTAAAATAAAACCAATAAAATACTCAAATCAAACACATGAAAATATTAGATTGAGAATAATGTGAACATATTCTCATATTTGAATGTGGGTACTCAAATCAGTAGCATAACTTTATCATTTTCTAAATATCAGATTGAAAAAACCTAGGTTTGACATTGTATGCTTGTAAAAGAATTTGAAATGGGTTTGATTTATATAATTGCAAGAGAATATAATGATGGATAGGATTCAATCTAGAGTCTTTGATTTGATCCATGGTTTCAATGGCTGATGAGGAGATGTGGCAAGTGATGGATAATTAAATGAATAATTAATGATTAATGGTAGCCTAATTTAATAAAATAAATAGGACTTATTTAATTATATGGTTAGGATTTTGGAGTCCTTGGTGATAAATGAATGATTATATCATAGGTGATGAATGAATGAGTTACGTGATGAGATGAATGATTAGGTGATGAATGATGAAGGTAAGAGTTATAAATTTTTTAGGTTTCCATAGTATCCTAACAATTTTGTATAGTTTAAATGATAATTAGGGTGACCTAGTTGTAAGGCTTATATTTTTCTAAAAGAATAGAGGGATATTCTTAAGATGATTTCAAGGTCACTTCTATGAATTTTTCTAAATCTAAACTTCATTTTATATATTAAATTTTCAATTCAAAAATATATGAAACTCTATAAAAGTTAACTGTTAGAGGGAAAACTACTTTGGTTTGTCTTCTTCTTTGATTTTAAGAAAAGTCCATATTGGTCTAAATGATGGCTAATAAATTTAAAAAATAATCTATACTATGAAATCATTATAATTTAAATGATAGGTAAGAAATCATTTTAGAATGGTGATGTTGAAGAGGAAAAGGAAAATAAAGTGAGGTTGGGAGATAAATTAGCAAGGAATGACAAAAAATATTGAAAAAAGGCTTAAAGTAACTATAAAGAGGACTCAAAAAAGGATGGGAAAACCTAAATTTAGATTTTTTTTGAAGGGAAGATGGAATGAAATTATAAAAGAGGGAAAATAAGGGTATAAAGAGAAATAAACAATATAAAATATGAAAATCACACAAAATATGGAGCAGAGAGGGAGAAGGAAGAGGATTAGGGGGGGGGATTTGAAATCTAGGGATGATTCTAGAGAGGAAGGTGATGATTCTACAAATGTAGATGGTTTAATGTTGGGATGGCTACTAGTGCTATTCTAGGGGGCTGCTGAGGAGTGGTGTTGTTGTTGTCTTTGGCCTGGGGTACACTATTGTGGGTATGTTTGTTGCTTTCATCCTTCTGGGAAGTTGTGGTTTGGTGCAGGTTGTTGTTTTCTTGCTGGGGAGCCATGTTTTGGGTCTGGTTGTTGCATTCACCTTGTGGGGTTTTTCCTAGTTGTTCTTTGTTGGTTGTGTGGTTGGGTTCCTATTCACTTCTTCTTGTGGGCTTGGTTGTCTTGATGCCTTTGGTGCTAGACTTTTATGAGGCTCTTGCTCTGGTGTTGGGTGTGGTTTTTGGGGTTCCTATAGTGGGTTTGATTATGGAGAGATTTTGGCATTTTTTAGACCCTGACTGGCATGTACTGTCAGATGTTGCTTTTAATGGTTTTTCCTTCTCTTTGCTATTTCGACTTGTGGGCTCTCCTAGCCTTGTCCTTCTTTTCATGGGTTCTAGTGCCTCTTTGTTGGAGCTTTTTTCATTGTTTCCTTGGGGTTGTGCTTCTATGGGACTTCCTCTTAGATGTGAGAAGTGGGTTTTGGTTTTCCTTTTGTGGAGTTATCTATGGAAAGTTTTTGGCATGTTTTAGACCCTGACTGGCATGTAGGGTTAGAGGTTGTTCTTCATGGTCTTTCCTTCTCTCTACTCTCTCTACTCAGGGGATTTCCTTGCCTTGTCCTCCTCTCGTGTCCCAGTGGCTTTTAGTTAGTGTTGGTTGCTTTGTTTGGTTGTGAGGCTACTCTTCTCTAGGATCTTCTTCGTTGCAGAGATGTTGCTACTTATCCTTTGGTGCCTCTCTTGTTGTTTGGGATTTTCCCAGAGTTTTCCTTCTTGGATGGGCTTTTTTCTTTCAATTCCCATGTGTTCTTGCTATAGTTTGGTGTTGTTGCTACTTTGGGTTTGGTTTTGAAGCTATTGGCTAGCTTTTCCAACAAGGTTTCTTTGCTATCCCAGTTTTTCTTCATGCCTAAGGGAGTCTTGTCTGCCCTTTCTATTTATGGGTGTTCCTCTTTTGAGGGGGATAATGGGTTGTTTTTTTAATTGGTTTCTCTTCTTTCAAAGGATTTTAAGGGTGTTATTTCCACCCTTGGTTTGGATTTGATAGGGCTGATTTTTTTGTTCATCATGATGACCTTGATGTTGTTGGTTCCCCTGGTTACTATGTTAACTCTTTTTGTTGTAGTTTTGGCTTTCTTCTGTGTCCTATAGTTGGTGTCTCGTATTGAGGTGGAGACCTCTCCTATGGAGGTGGAGACCTCCCCTTTTGAGGTGGAGATTGGTGTTGTTGGTGTGGTGGTTTTTTCACACTTCTTCTGCGAGTTTTCTCTAGTGCAACTTCTATTGAGGAGGAGGCCATTCCTATGGAGGTGGAATGCAGATTGGCTGGAGTTCCTCTATAGTGGCAACTTGGGTTTCCATGGTGACTAATCCTATAGAGGTGGAGAGGGGATGTTGATGGGCTTTGGTTTTTCTGATCATTTGGTTTTCTATGATTTGGCTATTTTAGCTAATTGTTTGGAGAGTTGGGTGGGTGTTGATTGTAAGTGTTATGCTATTTTCTGGCTATTACATGCTGATGGTTATTGGCTATCTCAAGCAGTTCTTTTGTCTTCTTGAGCAACTAGTTTGCTATTGTGTGGAAAATGTAGGAAATTTTTAAGGGTTCAAGGTCCCTGCCAAAACTTGGTTGTAAAGGGTTTAAGGTCTCTTAAAAACATTTGGGTTCAAGGTCCCTATAAAAACTTGGTTTTATTGAGTTTTTGGTTCCTTTCAAAATCATTTTTTGCAGGTTTGGGTTGTCTTGTTAATCCTTTGAAGTGTCTTTGCTTCACTACTGGTTGTTCATTTATTTTTTCTTTTGGTAGCATGATCATCCATGTTTAGGTTTTGGGTCCCGGTAAAACCTATTTGTAAATGGTTTTGGGTCCATTCAAAACCTACTTTTCTCATATAATCAAAACAATATAAAATATGAAAATTTGATTCACCAAATGGAGATATTGAAAAGGATAAGTTATGGGTAATGAAAGTGACTATATAAAGGTATGTAAAAAATAAAATAAAAAATGGGTAGTGAAGTTTCAAAGGAGAAATATATAAAAAATGGAATCTAAAGGGAGATTAGGCTTTGAAGGGAAAATATGATGGTACAAATTGAAGGATCAAAGTGGATATCGATATGGATAAGAATGATTAGGATAGAGAGAGAGATGAAATATAAAAAGGAACCTAAAATTTTTCTACAAAATATATTTAAAACAATTTAAAACCATAAAGGAATAATCTCACTTAATATAAATCCATGGAAATTAGCTACCTAGTGATATAGATATGTTTATGGTAATATCCATGAGCTTGAAAAAGTTATAGTAGAGCTTGGAGATGAAGATAATGCACCCACCCAATTTTCAAATCAATATAGTATTATTGCATGATTACAAAGATAATTCAAATAACTCAAATGATAATAAGAAGTGCTTTTAAATCTTTTTATATATTAAATGAGGCAAATAATGAATTTCTTTACAAAATTTCAAATAGATTTTGAAAATAATATTGAGCAAGTTAGAACCAACTCTGATTAATGAAATTAAACTTTAATATTTGTGGTACGAAGATGAAACCACCTAGGTTCTACTTGTTAGAGGGGATCTTACTACTTGGTCCCAAAGATTTATGGGGTATACTTAGAAAATATTGTCTAAAGGGAACCATCTAACTATGAGGGTAAATATTTAAGGTGAAATTTAAGGAATAATTTTGAGGAGAGTGAGAGAGTATTTCACATAGGTTAGGGATACATATAATTTTTAAAGGTTTAATTAAAATGCAGAAAATAGAAAAATTAAAATTAAGAAAAGGGGTAAAGGAAAATGCCAAAAGTGATGAAATTAAGTTAAAGGGAAAATAAATAAATAAAAGGAGAAAATGGGGATCAAGAGTGGAGATGGCCAAGGGAAGGATACAAGATATTAGGAAACCAATTTAAGGAAGATAAACAAGGTAAAAATGAACAACATAGGAAAATGAGTAAAATGAGAACAAAACTATAAAAATATAATAACATAGTATACAAATTTTGTTTTTTTTTTTCATTTTAGCACACTTATGATGAGTGTATATGAGAAAGGTTTCTAAAGGAAAATATAGTAGACATATAAAATAATAGATTCTTTATACCACAAGAGAGATACTAGTCTTCAACATGGTTATGTATCTTCATTCTTTCACTTTTAATAATTCTCATAAAGAATAAAAAGAGTAGTCATTATACACTAAGAAAAGAAAAATAGGCTACAACACATAAAAAATAAAAACACAATCATATCTAATAAATATGCACAATAAAAGATTAAAAAAAAAAAGAATAAAAAAAAAGCACATTTTTTTCCATCATTAAATAAATGGTTGTGGAATTTTTTGAAATAAAAATTGAATATTTTATTAGAGTAATTAGGAAAATCATGTCTAATAGTTAATTATTCATTAATTAATTATTAAGGCCCTTTTAATTTATTACAACTAAGCTAAAATTAGGAGTTCTTTTTTATTATTAGATTGGGATAATTATTTGTCTTATTATCTCATTGCATAGGATAATGACACCTATCATAATCTAATAAAATCATCATCTATGGTTTTCTCTTTTATTTTATAATCATTCATCTTTCATTGTAATCATACAATTTAGATTAATTCAATACGCAAATAGTTATTTTTATGGATCAATAATTCTCTCATGGTTGCATTTCAAATCTATTTCTTTGATTTCTCTTCATGATAGGTGTTTTGGTTGCAAGTGATTTATATGAGTTGTGGGGTTCACTATCAACTTTATCATGGTAATAGAGAACTAGATCTATGAATTCTTATCCAAATACTGAGATCTTTAGCTTTGAGAGAGAAATCAATTCATCTTGGAGCAAATGGGCATCACTGTTGGATCTAAAATGATTGAAAACCCTAAAAATGGTTGTCAAATTGCTCAAATCCTTGTTGTTTCAAAACATAAAAGTAGGAGCTAGAGATCTTGCACAATAATCTATTTGGTTGTACTTCGATATGACACATTATGTTGCAAGGTGTGTACCCTTGGTCTCCTTATGTCATGCAATGTAGTGCTTTAGTTCATGACATGGCTTAGCCACCTCCCATGGATTCATTTACTTTGGTGGTTGTATTTATCATTAACAAGTCAACATTATGTTGCAACGACAACTACCTTTGCAACAATTGTCATTAGAGCCTGGGTCACAGGTTCAAACCCCTTCACTTGCATGGGTGGGGAGGGGATTGTTGCAAGGTGTGTGCCCTTGGTCTCCTTGTGCTATGCAGTGTAGTCCTTGGGTTCATGACATGGCTTAACCACCTCTTGTGGACTCATTAAATCTAGCGATTGTATCGGGCATTGACAGGTTGATCTTTTGGTACAAGGGAAATCGTCTTTACAACACATTACACACCCAAACACCATTAATTTGTGTGCAAGTATGGGGTTTCAAAAAGATATCTATTTTAGATTTATGAGGTTTAAAAAAGTACAAAAAAATTAAAAATAATATTTTAAAATGATATGTGAGGATCATACCTTGTACATGCATACTTGTGGCACCACATCGGTTGCCCAACATCCTTTCTAGTACCATCATCCAACATGCTTGATGGCCTCACTACAATCAAGAACATTATCTAGCTAGTTGGTAGCTCACCAACAATGGAACCTTTGTATATCAACAATGAAAACTCGATAAAATACTAACTTGTGGCCAAACAAATAATTTGTGGCCTTGAATAGTATATTCTAGCAAATCCTGAATATTGACAATGAACCCTCATTTTTTAGGTCATCTATTTTTTCCATTGAAGATGGAATATTCATTGGATATTTTTTTAATGCCATGTTTATTTTATCCATAGATACTTCCCCATGCACCCCTCCTAGCTCTCATTTGGCCTAATATAGTTGTTTTTTTTATTTTGGCCATAATGTGGGCTTAAAGTTCCAAAATTGAGTAAATGAGATATTGTTGGGAATTTGATTTCATGTACCTTTCAATGTTGTAGGTCTCATCATCACATTTTTTTATTAGTATATTTTATTTGAATTCAAAGTCATATCATCATTTTCTACTTCCAAGCTCATAATTTTTCTCCCGAATCTCCAATTTTCATGATTCTTGTTGCATTGGAAAGAAATTTTAGAACTCTTCAAATCTATTTATGTATGTTTTCTTAAAAATCTACCCAAGGTACATTTTTATTCATTTATTTTATTTTATAATATCATTAACTACCTGAGTGTCTTAGTACATGGAAAGGATTGTTGGAAATAGGTGTTGTCACTGATGTCAACTCAATAAGAGCTTTCATTGATATCAGATGTGTATGCTGAAGAATGTACATACTCTGAAGATAGTTATTATAATGTTATAGTAGTTGGTGCAAATTTGCAAGGAAGTATATAGATGAATGGTACTCTAAGTGTGATATGGGTATGATGCAAATTTCCTAGTGGTCAACATGTCTACATTGATATCATTTAATTTGGATATACAACAAAAAAAAATAAGGTGTAAAAGTTTCACTAAAGCATTCACAGTGTAGACTCTAAGGTATAGTCATGGTATTTTGGTCCACATCCTTCCACTGATTAAGATTAAGTCTTGCTGTTTAGATGATATGTTGGTCAAGCTATGAAGGTTCCATATCCAAGAAATCAAGTCATCACACCCTCTATAGTGCAAGTTATAGGTAACAATATTTTGGCATGTACTTTGAGAGTATATTGTGTTGGGATTTGTCCATTTAGAGACTCTCCCTTCCTCTGGAAATAAAGTATTGGCCTCACAATTTGGTAGACATGATCAATAATGTCACATGTACACTAATGAGTAGCTTCAGGTGCTTTGGTGTTCTTTAAGATCATTTTTTGAATATTAGTGTGTTACAGTTTATCATGAATGCTCTATTCCTAAGTATTCAGTAGGTTTCTCCTCTTGCACCAACATATGATGATCAATTTCCTTAGGAAAAGGTTGAGGCGATATTCTGCATAAAATAAAATTCTTACATCTTGATCCACATGTTGGTTTTGGTTTCTCCCCACTGGTGTAAAGTTGAACAGTTACAATATTGATAGTATTGATCCTATTTGGGCTAACATGATTTGTTTCCTTCATCTACATTTGATTCTGATCAATTAATATTACTTTGGAGAATGTGTTGTGATGCATTTGGGACCTGACATAGTGTGTGATTATTCACAACTAAATCCTTTTTATTTTGGATGCGTTAATTGAAATTTTTTGTTATTGCGGAGGATATTTATAAAAGGAAAAGTAATTTTATGAAAGGATGCATGCATGTAAAAGATGTGTTAAGAAGAATATTTAAAATGATGTGTGCAAAATCTGTGTAATTATGTGATTATGCAAAAAAGGGACTGCAACATCAACATAAGTTAGATGTTTCTTCCATAGTAGTTCAAGTTCCTATTTTGAATTATATAATATCTTGTATCCTACTCCGAGATAGTGAGTCTCAACAATCCATTTTGTATGTTGCTCTAAGGTTGTACATCTTAGTTTACAAGTCCATAGGTAGTGAGACTTAACAACACTATAATTCTTGTTAGCATCAAGCTACACATATTATGAGTTAATCCTCATTGTGGTTTTTCTTCCATTAGGTTTTCCTTGTAAAAAATATCGGTGTCTTTGTGTGATGAATGTGTTCTCATATGCTCTTTTTAGTTTATGTGATGTTTTGTTAATCTCTAAACATAAATGATTAAGTTTTAAGTTATGTTGATTCACCCCCCTCTCAACACAAAATTATGTTCAACAATTGGTATTAGAGCTAAGTGCCTTGAGAAGATTAACAACTAAGGTTGATATCAGTCTTGAACACATAGGGTCTATAGCAAAAATCAATAATATGTTTATTTCAGAAGAAGATCTAGAAGCAATAGAACTTGAATGTTGGGACATCAATCTACATGATTGTGAAGTTGATTTTGAAGGAGAACTTTAGTTTTCTCTTGAACATTTGGATGAAGTGAGGTTAGAAACTATAAAATATGAGTTTATGTTGGAAAAATCAAAGGAAACAATTGATAAATTCAAGAAAAAAGCTAAAGAATCAAAAGAATAAATTGGAAAAATGAAGGCTCAAATAGGAGGAAATCAATGTGAAATGAAAGCCAAAGAAGCTAAAGATGTGATCTCGAATTTAAAATTCAAAGTTGAGGAAGGAAAGAGAATTGAGAATTTATTGAATACCAAGCTCAATGACAAAACTACATTATGTTTTAAAGCTTGAGGAAGAGATTGTATCCCTACAAAAAGAACTTGGAAAAGAAAAAGAGAAAATTAACAAAGGACTAAAACTGAGAGGAGGGTCTAAATTTCTTGATGAGTTGATTAACTCTCAAAAACCATCTAAAGAGAAATATATAATTGGTTTTGAAAAGGGGAAAATTCCCTTGATCAATGCATCTACAAATCTGTATGATAACTTACAAGAAGAAGGAATGTATGAAACAAAGAAGGAGAAAATTTGTATTGAGAATCTTGAGACACCCTCTAGAGATACAAAGATAAATCAAGACAACATGAAAGGTGGTGGATTCATTCCTATCTAGAAAAAGAAAAAAAAGTTTAGAAAACCTACCCCTAAATAGACTACTCCAATCAGGGTTAATGGTAATTTCTATACTTGTAATAATTCTAGCCATAAGGAAATTGAGTGTAGAAGCAAGATTAGTTAGAACTCTATTAGGCCTTCAAGGTGTAATGCTATGAACATTGATTCATTTGATGGTCAGTACTATGTTTGCAACAAATTTGACCACAAGGCTAATGAATGTAGAAGTAAATGATAAGTAAAATTAATGCTGTAATCTCTCAATCATTCTATGGTTACTGCTACACATGCAACAAGTTTGGTCATAGGGATGTTGATTGCATATCTAATGTGAGAAGAAGATGCTATAATTGCAATAAATCATGACACTTTTCAAGATTTTGCAAGGGAAAGAGTGTAAGATATTTTTATCCTCAAAATAATCTTGTCATTAGTCAACAAAAGAAGGAGATGAATAAATTTTGGCAGAAGAATGAAGAAAGTGAAGTAAAGAATGAACTTGTGCCTTAGCATGGTATAGATGAGTCCTCCAACAACTAAAGAGAGAGTATTGACTCAAGGGGATTTGTAATTGTAGATCTTGTCAAATCCATGAAATACATGAGATTTTGAAGTCTTCAACATAATGTTAAATAGTGATACAAAGTTATCTAGTCATGATTCTAGAGCAAATACACCTTCTACGAAAGTGTCCTAAAATATCATGGGTCTTAATGATATCTCAAATTATAAAAGTTGCTAAGTGTCAAGAATGAACAAAGGAATTTATTGCAAAGTGACTAAGGTTGGTATGTGGCATATTTAGTTCCTTTTTGGATCAAATTGATTTCATTCAAACTATTTCAAGTGAGCACAAGAGTTAAGGAAGTAAAGAAGGTTTTCAAAAAGTAGCAAGCAAACCCTAACATTGGTATTCACTGGTACTTCTCTAGTTTTATTTTGAAAACAATTGTATCAAAAAGTGTGATAATGGCTACACCTATTGTTGTTTATGTTGTTGAGAGACAAAGACCTAAGTACAAGAAGTTTATGTTCAAAGTAATGGAGGTAGACAAATATGGATCATTTTCAAAAATTCCATGGGAATCATGTATTGCGAGGATATAAGGTTTTACCTTCATGCCTAGTTGAATGAGATCAAATATACATTTTCCTTTGAAATGGTATGACTTGAACTACTTAATAAGAATGGGGTATACAAGTTAGAGTATGTGAGCATTACTGCAAAATGGTTAGACATCTGAAAATATTTTCTAGACTTTTGTGAGAACAAGGAATAGGTAAGAATCATAGTGAGCTGCATTCATGGAGATTTCATCTAGCTAGATAAACCCTACATGATCACAAAGGATGTAGTTAGGGAAATTATTGGTCTTTGTGCCTTTGTGGAGCTCACTAGTGCAAAATTTGATAAGAGGACACTAACAGTCAAAGATATCATTGATCTAGGTGTTTGGTATGCATAAATGGGGATTATGTACAAAATTTACTTCACAAACAAAGAGGGTTCAACTGCCACCACTACACCACACATAGAATGGTTACAGATGGTGCCAACTTTGATCTTTGTGATTTGTTAAGAGAGAAGCTAATGGAGAATATGAGAAAAAAAAAGAAACCAATTACAATTTCAAGTTTGGATCCTTGATCATTTTCCTTGCTTTCTTCTTTTTGAATGAGCTACCTAGTTTTAAGGGTAAAATATAGGAAAAATTTACTTCATTAGCAACAAAAATAAAATAACACATGAAAAGTTTATAGAATGAGCAAGCATACACTACTCACTATTTATGGATTTTTCAAGAATTTGCAAAATGAGATGTAAAGTAGATATAGGATACCATCTAGTTTGGTATGCAAGTATGAAAATGAGATAAATTTCATGGCAAACAAGGATCATTGTTTTATAGAATATGTGGAGCCTAGAACTTCATGTATTTCAAAGATACCTTATGAAGTTGAGGATGAATTTGTACAAGGTTATGTTGACATTATACTATCAAAACCTACGGATCCCAAAGTAAAAAGGATTTGACACATATAGAGAAATTATGGATGATATTTATCAGAAGGAGAGAGAGGAATCCACTAAAAATAAAGTTGAAAAGGTGCTTAAAGAGATAGGTTCTTAAAGGTACTTAGATAAAATATAAATATGAGCTTCACAAGATTTTGGGCACTCCTTCAAAAACTATATCAAACATCCTTTCAGAGGTCCCCATAGCCAAATCTATTCCTCTGAAAGCTATTCAAGGTTTGAGGATATTTGAGAGATTATCTCCCTCTTTACATTTACTTCATTGTCTTCTGAGTCTACACAAACAACTAGTAGTAAAAGAAAATTTGCATCTATAATCACTCCAAATAAAAAGGCTACTAAAGGTAGACCTAAATGAAAGGAAAATAGAGAAAATATTGATCCTATGGATGTGGGTGATTTTGAGGAGAATGATGAAGAAGTACATTCTTTTATTTTAAGGAAAAGAGAAAAAGGTAGAAATCAAGGAGAAGAAGATGAAATCTCCTTATAGAAAAGGAAAGGAAAAGGAATTGTTGAAGAAAAGATCCTCCAGTCACACATAACCCTTTAGATTTTGGTGCAATTCTTAATGGAATTGTTTAGTATGATTTATTAAATGATCAATGTTGCTACATCTGGATGTTCCTCCAGAAGTCAACAAGGCAATTGAAAAGGTTGTCGTTGAGTATATGCTAATGTAGAACATTCCTTTCAATGACATTATTGGAAAAGCTCTAAGAAATTGATAAAATTAGGGTTCTAGTTTCTCAAGAAGAAAAGGAAAAGATTGTTCAAAGAAAAGATAAAGAGCTTTGTAGCAAGAGAAGAATAGATCTTCTTATGATATTGGATGAAGATGTAAGAAGGAAGATTCAAAATGAAAATGAGGTCACTAAAAAGATCATTGATGAGATGCAAAGTAATGTTGAAGTTGTTTCATAATAACATCTAGATAAAACTAATATAAAAGATATATATGGTCAGAAATAAATGTAAGGACCCTCCGAGCAACATGAAGGAGAAGGTATTTTAGGTGTGCTTGTCTCTAGAATGGAGATAGAAAAAGAAGAAGAGAAAGAGTTTGGGAAAAATATATCCAAGATTATTGAAAAAACAAAGATGAGTGAGGATCAATATTCTCCAAATGACACTATCCTATAAGATATTCCTGATGTGTCTACTCAGGACATAGAACTATCTATTTTTTAGGGAAATGTTACCAATCGTGATGAAAATAAAAATGAGGAGACTGCCCCTCCTATGAATACTAGTGGACAAAGAACAAAAATTCAAATTGAAGTTGGTGTTCCTCCTTTCGAACATAATGTTTCTCCTCTAGAGAATTTAGGAAGTAATGTGTAGATGAGAGAAGATAATCTTGAGATTTCTTAGGATATAAAAGAGAAGGTTGTTGAGAAGCAAAATGCTTTTGTGAATATTGGTCAAGTATCTTCATCTTTTGGATTCTTTCAAGGACCTACTAGGAATGTAAATGTAATTTTAACCAATGGTGACTTCCTAACTCTTGCACATTCCTACTCATGGAGGAAAAGTTGACCTATTTAGTATTTCTCCCCTCTATAAAATTCAACTTGGTGATATTCTACATACCTCTAGAAGGAAGGAAATTTTACATGTAAAGAAAAATGAATTTATTGATGATGCTATAAAGATCATTTAGGAAGGTTTATCAAAAGTAAACATTGATGTTTCCTTTCCTCCAGAAGAAAAATTAAATCTTTTATTGGATTCCTTCAAGGATCATTCCTCGTGCACTTGGAGCAGATGGTAGCACAAGAGGCCATAATAAAAATGTAAGATACGAGAATGGAAAAAGTATCTGACTAATGTGCTAGTTCACATAATAAGTTGAAAGAAAATTTGAAAACATTTAAAGAATACATAAGTGAAGTGACTGCTTTGTATCAATTTTTCTTGAAGTGGCCAAGCTCCATCAAGAATATCAAGAATTAGATTTACTCCATTGAGCCACAAATTACTAAATTTTTTGAGGTATATGATTTGTCAAAGGACATAAATGGGTCAATAAGAGATCAAATAGAAAATATTCATTTGTAGTTGACATTGCTTCAGGACTAGAGAGCAGTTAAACAAATAGTTTGGTTAGTTGAGGGAAGTAGTCAACTTGAGACTTGCTTCACTATCTAGATTGTTTCTAAATGCAAAAAATGTTGATAAGAAAATGAAGGCTCCAAGTAATGTGGAGGAGGCTAAGGATTTGTATATATAATATTCTCTCTTCGGTAAAAAAATATTGGGATGCAACTTTGGTGCAACTCAAAGAAATTCATAAGAAAATAATGCCTTCCAAGGAAGGTACAAAGGTATAATCAGGACAATTTTGGTCTATGTATAAATTTTGTGAAAGTATTGCAATATCTTTTTGGGTTTTTTTGCACATTGGATCAGTTTTGAGGAATCTCCATCTTAGAAGGAACATTGGTTTTAAGAATCCATATAGTAAGGGGTATTTCATACAAGTTTTGGGATGATATTTAAGTAAGAATATTTTATGCCCTTTTCCCTTGATGTCAAAAGGGGAGAGATGCATATGTGTGTTGCCATCAATGAAAAAGGGGGAGGTTGTTGGAAATAGGAAATTTTTATTAATTTCAACTCAATAAGATCTTCCATTGATATTAGGTGTGTATATTGAAGAATGTACATACTCCAAAGATAGTTATTATAATGTTATATCAGCTGGTGCAAGTCTGCAGGGCAATATGAGGATGAATGGTATGTTGGTGTTTTTTCCAGTACACCATTAGAACTCTCTAAAGAGTAGCCAACTCCTATAATCAATAATCCCTAAGATGAATGGCCAACTTAATCAGTAAATGGCTTTCAAGGACCTTACTCCTTCACTTCAGGCTCTGTGGGACCTACGAGGGTGTTCCTAATTGTGTTCATTGTTGTTCAATTTGGTAAAGAACACATCAATGCACATATTGGTTCCTATAAAGGGTAAATAAACATGATCCACTAAAATATTGGATGATCTTTGAGAAAATAATAATTTATTAAATAGGAACACAAAATTATTTCAAGTACATGCCTTGTTGTTAACAAAATTTAAATGAATTATGCTTTGATTCTAAGTCCATGATTAGGTAAACCATCAACATACTTCAATTGTAAATATCTTTAGCAAATGGACCAATGTCTCATCAATTGGGTAATGGAGTCAAACACATAATAACTAGTAATACATAAATTCTTTAACTCTAATGATAATGGACTGTTTTCACAATGCCTTGCATTATGAAAAATCACAATTCCTAAAACATGACTTCTTATCAGATCCTTTGCAAATTCCTACAAATTTGTGACCCAATTCAAGAATTTAATTGACTCTTTGAGTCAAGGAAAAAACCATGACACGCATTCAAATAAGCATTTGATGATAAACAAAGATACCATTGATATTTCATTCATAATTTGAAGAAATTTACAATAGGAGAGTAAATGTTTTAGACATAAGATTTGTTTTGATATCAGTAATTTCTATAAAACTACTTTAATATTATTACATATACAATTCAAAACCTAGACAATCCAACTGTTCTATTCATTGGCATCCTTTCTACATCTAATATCTACTCAGACCTTGTACAAGACTCAAAATTTTAGAACTAACCCCTTGCAATGAACCATGGAATTCCTTTTATAGTACAAGGGAGAAACAAGCATCTGATTCAAATGAAATTACACTTCTAAATGTTTCATTTCAGCTCCAATTTGAATTTCATTTCAAAATTCCCCACATGGTGACCTGCAATCATTTGTTAAAAACAAGGAGGCAAAATTGATAACCATCATCAAAAGGAAAATGCAAATACCACCCAAATTTTCCTTTAACCACCAACTAGGCCTCACATTCCACATCCACATTTTCCTCGATTGTCCACAGTCAACATGAAAACCAAAAAAACAACAACCCACACAAGGAACATAAGCAAACACCATGGCAACTTTATCAACCAACACAAAAAATGAACACTGAGACACCAATTCATTTAACTAGAAGAAGGACCAACACCAAAACCCAACCCAAGGTATACACACCCATTTCGCATCCTTGCAGGAGGCAGGGAAGAAACTTTCACTCCCTCCTCATCTTTATCTTTCCTTGGAATAGCCCGATCATGAATGCTCATATTTTTCACAGATATTGGTGGAACCGATAATACTTCCATTCCCAGGGTTGCAACTTGATTCAGCATCATAAGGTACTGTTGATATTCTAAACCTATCTTCGTTACATTGTTTGAAGGGCTATCCATGATGGAAATTGGGGAACTTTGTTTTCCATAAGAGCCATGTCCATGCCTTATCTTTCTATGTACTCTTCATGCGAAGGATGGGGACTCTTTTCCTTTCTCTTTCATCTTCTCTGTAGCAACACATTAGTGTCGTAACCTTTTGCTACATCTAATAGGAGCACAATAAGACTTCTCACCATGGGTTTTCTCCTTCGTAGATGGAATGCATTTTGGTACATTGTACTCATGTACATAGGCATCATCCTGGGGCTTCTACACATTGAGTCTTGGAGACCTCCTTACTAGTACTATAGAAGTGATTGGCCTGCTGATCCTCATTGCTTGAAAGCTTATCAAGCTCACAATGGAAAACTCTTCACTCTACAAAAATTCAGAAAAATGCTAACTAGTGATTGCAATGGTGAAAATGGCAATCACTCCATCTGTATTTATCTAGTAATTCTGATGGTGTTTGATCATCAATTTTGGCATCACACACTTGAGGAAGTAATTAATCACTGGCATTGATTTCATCACCACTAATCATCGAGGTACTTGGAGATTTGCATATCATTCATCATAATAGTTGGAAATTAATCTCTTGCACACACTAAGACCCAATTTATTGCTCTGAAAGAGAGCACGCTATTAATGCTCGCTAGTTGTAGAGAAAAACAACTAGCACATGCATGTTTTTGATTTTGAATATCGGTCGTCGATGTTAGAATGAGATAAAAAATTGAGCAGCCAAAATGTGGTCAAATCGGGTTTGAAAACCCAAGACCATGGCTCGTCATCCTCTAGCCAATGAGAAAACACTAATTGGAAGCCATGTCATTCATTCCATAGGCTCTGCCACACTCTACACGGTGGTCGAGAAACTCGATGCATCATCCTTTCACGTACCTTGCAAGCTATCCAACATGCATTAATTAAATGCCATAAGGTATGTGATGGATGACTAGGATTAGATTCTAATATTGTACAATGGCCATCCATCTCCCCATTATCAGTTACTGGGTGCTTGTACAAGGGTCAGGCCCCCATATGACAAAGTCTGAATCTCACAGACCTCACACACTTCATGAGGACTATCGATAAATGCTTGCGCAATGTGTGATGGGTGGCGGGGATTAAAAATTTAAATCAAATAGACCATATTCCTGCACATGCTAAATGTTAGTTTTAAGGGGGGGTCATGACTAGGTCGACAATAATGAAACCTTGGAAGACAATGACTCAAGTCCATTAAAATTGAAATATTTTTCCCAGCTTTACAAAAATTTCACGTGGGATAATACATGGGGTGATTGTATCTCCTAACTGAAGGGGCTGGTAAATGGATGCATTCAGAAACTTAAGTGATGACTAACTTAATCAAAAACCTATGGGAATAGGTCTTTGCAAAATTATAATGCTAAAGGGTTTTAAGATAGAACATTTACAAAGTTAGGGTTTATAAACCCAAAACCTTTAGCCCACCCCTGGACATAGAGCTTAATAATCATGATCTAGGTCATGATTTTCTTAGAATTTTGCAAGAATTTTGGGAGCTCTATCAATGGCTCATGCTTAGAGACGTATACCTTCAGTGGGTATAGTGAGAATCTAGATCTTAGGTTGAAGCAGACTAGGGTAGAAACACAAAAGAACACATGAACTTTCTAGGATAGGGCAAGTAGACACAACCAGAAGGAACACACCAAACCAAACCTATATACATTATTAAGAAAACTACACAATTTGATTGGTATTTTTAGAAGCCTCTTTTATTTCAATTGGCTTCAATCCTCAAATTGGAGGCCCATGGCCTCCAAAAACTTAGGACTAGTTCTTTCCTCTGTCAAAGACTTTGTGTTGTTCTCCTTGTGGTGGATCAACATGTGTACTATGCACATCTGAGCAACCAACATCATCATGGTTGATACCATCAACACCACTAGCTATAAAACTATCATGCTCATCAATCTATCCCAACATATACTTATCAAATTGGAGTGGAAATGTAGAACATTCATACTCGATCTGATCATGTATTTTACCTTCACATCTATCTTGTACATCAAATAGAAACCCTTTACATAAACTGTGTTGTATGTTGGGCCAAGCTCTTGGAGTACCAAAAAGAAAATATTCATATTCAACAACACCTTCATTATGCTTGATGTGAGTGTTGTCCTCATTGGATGGAAACAATTCCATAATAAAGTTTAGAAGATATGGGGCATCTGCAAAGAATTCAAGTGCACTCATATTGATTTGCATCACATTTCACACTATATGTACCCCTAAGTCTTTCTCCATATAGATCAAACAATCCTATAATGTTAACAGAGTCTGAAGGCTCATTGAATTGTTCCTCCTCATTAACATGTAGTAATATTGCTTCAGGACCAATGTACCCATCCAAATGCACAACTTGATTATTCAATAATGAGCCTCTCCCTTCATCTATATATATGTTGTTTCCATTATCATGTATCATAATAACATGGGAATTTTCAGCTACGTCCCTCTCAATACTAGTGGTGTATTTAGGACTGTTACCATAGACCATGCCATCCTTATCTTCAAAATCTTCACCTTGTGAATAACTATCACATTTAGTTAGCAACAAACTTGAATTACACTCTTGGTGCTCATTAGATACAATTTGCTTATTCACTCGTGGGTAAGATACCTCACCAATACTTGTGCCATTGCATATTTCATGTGACTAGGGAGCTATTTGGTCAAGGTTCCAATCTTCAAAGACAAATTCATAAACCTCAATGTTAGCTTGGTCCTCATTTATACTATTTCCAACAAATTCACAAGTGGTACTTGCCATGAACTCATCGGGACTTTCCACAAAGAGTGGATTGCTCCTACACTAGTAATGGTCATAATTGATCACCTCAACTACTAGTGAGGGTTCATCAAATAAGGGATTCTACCACACATTCCTGGTTGTCACATATATCCCTTCTTTTTCAATATGAGGGCCCCAATCCTTAGGATCATCAGTTCCCACAAAATCATTGTAATCACTTGAAGAGTAGAGAGAAACATTTTCAACATCCTCTTCATCATTTGTACTCAAAATTATCAATCCACATTTTGAGAACTCTTCACATGAAGAAAATTGTTCACTATCAAGCAAATGCACCCTTTCAAGGCTATCAATATGTCATCTACTTGAAGTGAGAGATTCCACTTCAATTTCATAATAATAGTTATAATCATTAGAGGACTGCCCAAGTTTAATTTTGTCACCTTGGTCATTTATTTGTGCATCATTATCCCTAATTAAACCAGGATGTGGGGCTTCCCTCCACATTCCTTGTGCTTGCTCACAATCTAGGACATCCCAAGGACAAAAATCATGCACCATGTCCTTGTCCTCATATTTTGTATTTCCATCCTCATCACTACTATATGGATTTGTATTTATGGTGCTTGTAAAATGACAATAGTCATCAACCGACTGTTCACATTCTGATACATCCCCTTGATCTACTAACACTAACCTTTGATTTTCCTCATCTTGGTAACCACTAGTAACACTCTGAGGTAACAATTGTCATGTATACTCATTCTTAGCCCCCTCTACAACCCTTAACTACTTGGTGCAAATTGTGGGGCTTCAATTCCTTCAGTAAAGTGCTTAATCCTGATTGATACATGTCACAAAATAGATCAATGCACATGGAGTCTTCTAGTCTAAAATTATTAGGTGTCTCTAATAATATGTCCACAAACCTAGAGAACAAATCATAGGGTGATTCCCCCTAATACCTTTTCATTTCATGTAAACTCTTGGCTGAGATTACTTGATCAAACTTTACCTTGATCCTGTATTCATTTCACTTGAGCCTTACCATGATTCTCATCTTGCAGTGATGGATGAATTGAACAATAGAATCCATTTCATCTAGACACAAATCCCTACTAATTGACCCACCAATTGCATTGGCATGAGATTCATTAAGATTACCAGCATTGGTGGCTGAATATCCCTTCATCATTGAATACTTCAAATTTTTTTCAATGTCTATAGAAATTTGGTATGCTTCATGCAGTGTAGTAGGCTCTTTTTCCATCAAGAGGTAACTCATTTTCTTGTCAAATGCACCCAATTACACCACCAAACATTCATCATCATTTGGTCTTATGCTCTCTAGGATCTCTCTTATAATCTTTGAGAATCTAAGATTGAAAGAAGGAACCAACTCATCCTCTTCCTTCTCCATACTCATGAACTTTTTCCTAATTAGGATTGGATCAATCCTTTCTCCAAACTACTCCATGAACATTACCTTAAGCTCCTCCCATGAATGTATGGAGGAAGCTGGAAAATAGGAGTACCAATCTCTTGCATCTCCTCTTAAGGACTGAACAAATAATTTTATAACAACATCAATTCCAACTCATAATCTCCCATCATATCAACAAACTCTTGCAAATGCTTGCTTGCTGATTCAACTTTTGCACCATTGAACTTTGGTATCCTATCTCTGATCTTAGGTGGCACAACATTTGGATAACCACAAATGTTGTAAAAAAAATGGCTCTATATCTCTCAATACTGAAATTCCTTTGACCCAACAAAGGTTGTGCATTATGCATGGTTAGACTCATGTCCACACCAGAATGTGCAGCTTGACTATGCATTCTCACTCCTCAAAATAGGATTGTAAATTATACATTGCAATTATACGATGCTACACCAATCCTTTTCAACAATTATGACCCTAAGCCTTTACAATGCACATCTCCTATGGATCTTGCTTAAGATCTTACAATATAGCACGCTTATTTATGATAATGAATTAATTTTAATTCACATTCAAAAGGAATGCTAAGTTTTTACCATTATTCCCTGATCTAGTGCTAATTCACTTAATAGGGAATCATTTACATTTCAAGCACATAAAATTTATCATGATTTTCTTACAAACATGATCAAACTATCTTCAACTCTATGAGAATACCTGGAATTTTGTAGCAACCAACTTCAAATCTACAAATCTGGAGATTTGATGTATGCTTTATCAGTTTCTTTTGTCAAAGTTTCCACCTCCTATTATAGAGGATTAAACTTCAAATGAGATGGAGTTTCTTCAAAAATAGAACACATTCTGGGTTGGCTTCCATAGCAGAGTCACTTTCAGGTTCTTTGAACTTTGCTGCAATCAAATCTTCTACTAGGTTAAAGAATTTATCAATATTTGAATAAGATGTTCAAAATTACCTCACCATTTGACTCTATGATATAAAGATACGTGTCTAGAGAATGAGAATTATCCCTAGTAGAGTCACCATTTTTTTGGTGTTTTCTCCAGTACACCCTTAGAACTCTCTAAAGAGTAGCCAACTCCTATAATCAAGAATCCCTAAGATGAATGGCCAACTTAATGAGTAAAGTTCTTTCAAGGACCTTACTCCACTTCAGGCTTTATGGGACCTAGGAGGGTGTTCCTAATTGCATTCATTTTTGTTCAATTTGGTAAAGAACACATCAATGCACAAATTGGTTCCTATAAAGGGTAAATAAACATGATCCACTAAAATATTGGCTGATCTTTGAGCCAATAATCATTTATTAACTAGGAACAAGAAAGTATTTCAAGTACATGCCTCATGGTTAACAAATTTTAAATGAATCATTCTCTGATTCTAATTCCATGATCAGGTAAACCATCAGCATACTTCAATTGTAAATATCTTTAGCAAATGGACCAGTGTCTCATCAATTGGGTAATGGAGTCAAACATATAATAACTAGTAATGCATAAATTCTTTAACTCTAATGATAATGGGTTGTTTTCGCAATGCTTTGCATTATGAAAAATCACAATTCCTAAAATATGACTTCTTATCATATCCTTTGTGAATTCCTCCAAATCTATGACCCTATTCAAGCATTTAATTGACTCTTTGAGTCAAGGAAGAAAACAAGATATACATTCAAATAAGAATTTGACAATAAACAAAGATACCATTGATATTTCATTCATAATTTGAAGAAATTTGCAATAGGAGAGTAAATATTTTAGACATAAGATTTGTTTTGATATCAGTAATTTCTATAAAACTACTTTAAGATTATTACATATATGATTCAAAACCAAGACAATCCAACTGTTCTATTCATTGGCATCCTTTCTACACCTAATAGCTAACCAGACCTTATACATGACTCAAAATTTTAGAACTGAACCCCTTGCAATGAACCATGAAATTCCTTTTATAGTACATGGGAGCAACAAGCATCCAAATGAAATGCAATTACACTTCTAAATGTTTCATTTCAGCTCCAATTTGAATTTCATTTTAAAATTCCCCACATGGTTACCTACAATCATTTGTTGAAAGTGGGGAGGAAAATTTGATAACCATCATCAAAAGGAAAATACAAATACCACCAAAATTATGCTTTAACCATCATCTAGGCCTCACATTCCACATCCAATTCACCTCTAATGTCCACAATCAGTATGAAAACCAAAAAACCAATAACCCACACAAGGAACAAAATAAAACACCACAACAACTTTATCAACCAGCACAAAAAATGAACACCAAGAGACCAATTCATTTAACCAAAAGAAGGACCAACACAAAAACCCAACCCATGGTACACACACCCACTTCACGTCCTTGTAGGAGGCAGGGAAGAAACTTCAGCTCCCTCATCATCTTTATCTTTCCTTGGCACAACACCATCATGCCCACTCAAAGTTTTCACATATATCGATGGAATAGATAATACTTCCATTCTCGAGGCTTCAACTTGTTTCAACATCATAAGGTACTGCTGATAGCCCGAATCTATCTTTGTTTCACTTTATGAAGGGCTATCCATGATGGAAACTGGGGAACCTTTTCTTCCATAAGAGTCATGTCCATACCTTATCTTTCTATGTACTCCTAGTGTGAATGGTGCAAGCTCTTTTCTTTTCTCTTCCATCTTCTCTGTAGCAACACCTTGGTGTAGTAACCTTCTACTACATATAATAGGAGCACACAAAGACTTCTCACCATGGTTTTTCTCCTTCATAGATGGAACACGTTCAGGTACATTGTGCTCATGTATAGAGGCATCATCCTGCAACTTCTGCATCTTGATTCTTGGAGACCTCCTTACTGGTACTATAGAAGTGATTAGCTTGCTCATCCTCATTTCCTGGCAGCTTCTCAAGCTCATGATGGAACAATCTTCTCTTTGCATAAATTTAGAAAAATGCTAACTACTGATTGTAATGGTGAAAATGGAAATCACTCCATCCATATTTATCAAGCAATTCTGATGGTGTTTGATCATCAATTTTGGCATTGCATGCTCAAGGAAGCAATTAATCACTAGAATCAATTTCATCACCGTTAATCACCCAGGTACTTGGAGATTTGTGTATCACTCCTCATAATAGTTGGAAATTAATTTCTTGCATGCACTAAGACCCAATTGATCACTCCTAAAGAGAGGATGCCATTAATGCTCACTAGCTGTAGAGAAAAACAACTAACACATGTATATTTTTTATTTTGAATATCATCCATTAATGTCAGAATGAGATAGAAAATTGGGCAGCCAAGATGTGGTCAAATTGAGTTTGAAAACCCAAGACCATGACTTGTCATCCTATAGCCAATGAGAAAACACTGAATGAGAGCCATTTCATTCATTCCATCGGCTCTACCACACTTTTCATGGTGGTTGATAAACTTACTGCATCATCCTTTCATGTACCTCGCAAGTTGTCCAACAGACACTAATTAAATGTCACAAGGTATGTGATGGATGACTAGGATTAGATCTTGATGCTACACAACAACTGTCAATCTCCCTGTTATCAGTTACTAGGCACTTGTACAAGGGTTGGGCCCCCATACGACAAGGAAATGCATTAGAATCTTGTGGACCTCACACACTTCATGGCAACTATCCATAAATTCCTACAAAGTGTGTGATGGGTGGCGGGGATTAAAAATTTAAATCCAATGGACCATATTCCTGCACTTGCTAAATGTTAGTTTTAAGGCAGGGCCATGACTAGGCCAACAGTAATAAAAGACTTGAAGACAATGACTCAATTCCCTTAAAAATGAAATATTTTTCCTAACTTTACAAAAATTTGGCATGGGATAATCCGTGGGGTGACCATCTCTCCTAACTGAAGGGGCTAGTAAACAGATGCATTCAATGGCTTAAGTGATGACTAACTCGACCAGAAACTAGCAAGATCAAGTCACTAAAAAATTATAACGCTAAAGGGTTTTAGGATAGAACATTTACAAAGTTAGTGTTTACAAACCCAAAACCTTTAGCCCACCCTTGGACACAGAGCTTAATAATCATGATCCAAGTCATGATTTTCTCATAATTTTTCAAGAATATCTGGAGCTCTATCATGTTACTTTATGTGTGATGTGGAGAATGATACACATGTCTTGATGAGTCTAAAACATGTCTACATTGATATCATTTCAGATTTCTATACCACACACAAAAATAAGGTGCAAAAAGTTTCACTAAAGCATTCATAGTGTATACTCTAAGGTATATTCTGGTCCACATGCTTCCATTGCGAAAGATTCAATCTTATGGTTCAAAAGATATATTGGTCAATATATGAAGGTGCTAAATCTAAGATATCAAATCATTACACCTTCTATAGAGCGAGTTACAAGTAACAATTTTCTAGTCTGCACTCTAGGTATATTGTGTTGAATTTGGTGCATTTAGAGACTTCAATTTATTTTGAAAGTAGATTATTGGCCTTGTGATTTTTTAAACATTCTCAATAATTTAAATGTACACTACTTAGAAACTTCAAGTGTTTTGGTGTTCCACAAGTCTAGTTTTTGAATAACAGTGTGTTACAGTTTGTGTGGAATGCTTTATTCCTATGTATTCAATATGTTTCTCCTCTTGTCCTAGCATATGATGATCAGTTTCTTCAAGAGAAGGTTGAGGATATATTATGCATAAACTAAAATGCTTTTATCTTGATCAACATGTTGGATTTTTTTCTCCGTGGTGGTGTAAAGTCGAATAGTGACAGTGTTGATGGTATTAATAATATTTGGGTTGAGATGACTTATTTCCTTCATATGTGGTTGATCCTTATCAATTAATCTTTCTTTAGAGAATGTGTTGTGATGCATTTGGGCCCTGACATAGCATATGATGATTCACAACTAAATCCTTTTCTATTTTGGATGTGTTTTGGAGCCAACTTATGCAATATCAATTTTTTCATCAATGGTCATCTTGGAGCTAACTTAATTAAAGTGTTATGTTATTGTGAAGGATATTTATAAAAGGATAAATCATTTTGTGAAAGTAGGTGTACATGTTGAGGATGTGTTAAGTAGAATATTGAAAATGAAGTGTGTGAAATTTGTGTAATTATGTGATTATATGGAAAAGGGACTACAACATCATCATAAGTCAAATGCTTCTTCCATAGTAGTTTAAGTTCCAAACTTTTATTATAATTTCTTTTATACTGCTCTGAGACAGTGAGTCTCATTAGGTCATTTTATATCTTTCTTTAAGGTTGTACATATTAGTTTGCAAGTTCCTAGGAAGTGATCCTTAACCACATTGTAATTATTGTTAGCAATGAGCTACATATATTATGAGTTAATCCTCACCTTTTTTTTCCCTCATTGGGTTTTCCACATAAAATACCAGTGTCTTTTTGTGATGCATGTGTTATCTTATGCTCTTTTCAATTTATGTGATTTGTTGTTAATCTATAAATAAAAATGATTAAGTTTTAAGTTATGTTGATTCACTCCCTATGAACACAACATTGTGTTCAACAAGGATTTGTTTGCATGATATGACTTCATTTGATCTACTTTAGATGTATTGAGGTTATCAATCTCTAATTTTTCATTGGAGCAAGTATCATGGGTTTTCTATTCATCCTTGTATGGTCATCCTAGAAAAGGACAATTATGTTTCTTAGTGAATGGTCATCTTGTCACATCTTAGGTGGCTTTATTTTTTTTCTTATCTATATGGACTCATACCTACACCAAACAAAACAAGGAGTACATCAATGTGGATTGTTATTAGTGATAGTCTTTTAGGAGTGATTTTTTCTTGTGTTGATCATGACACTATGTGTTCTATATCAAATATTGATTGTCCCCACACACTTTGGACTAGACTTTGGGATATCCATGGAGACTATTTGTATTTTTAATTCCCAAGCTAACATCAAAGATAATCTATAGAATAGCCATTTCTAATAGTTATTTATCTTGAGTGATTGGACAACAAATATGAGAATGTTGGATAATGCTTCCCCTTTGCACTTCAGGCTCTGCAAAACCTATGAGGGTGATCATTTATAGTATTCTTTAATATTCCTTTGCCATTATCTCGAATACATAGATCCTTATGAGAAAGCAATGAAAATGTTGGTTGCATATGATGATGGAATTTTCATGAACATGATTACTCTAGTAGAAGAAACAAAAAAGAAGACAAGGGAAGAGGAAATGACGAGATTGAAAATTATGCCAGTGCAATCATTTAACCCTACTCAATCTATTCAACCAATGCAAATTGATGACCAACTAGTGGTCAAACCGCTTTTTGAATACTTTGGGGAGACTATTCAAGGAGATACTATGGAAGAACAATCAACAAAGCACATTGCTGGAGAAGAAGAGGTCCATCAAAGGTTTCCTTCTCCCCAAGTAATGGATGGTATGGATGCATTTTTCTCTAAAGAAAAAATGATTACAGATGTATATGATAACTACCATCCATTGGAGGACATGAGGTGAAAGGCACGTGAAGAGTTTATGAGTGATGATTCTTCTGTTAAAATAAAAGAATTTAAAGATTTTTTTATTTAAGTGAAAATTAGGAGCTACAAGGATATGATTGAGAAATAAAAAGAGGGATTGGATTCCTCTCAACATGAGGAGATTGAACAACAAGTGGTATCATAGATTGATAATGAAATTGCCAACATCTCCACCAATGAAGGAAACTAGTGAAACAAAGTGGGATTCTTTTGATGCATAGTTAGGATTTGACTTCTGTAATTGCCTTGGATACCATAAAAAATGATATTGAAGCATTCATATTTGAGGGAAATATGAGAATGTTCTATTTGGTTTAGGATTTATTCCAAAAATGTAGGCATTGGCCATATGGTCAATGAATCCAAATACAAGGAAAACCAAGGGTAATCCGATCAATTGGGGAACTCACTAGAGAAGTAATGGTTAAAAGAGCATCTGAAATTACCCCCACATAGGTTGCAAAGTTGGTTGTCCATACTACTATGCTAAGTGATAACACAACTAAAATTGTATAAGCACAATATGATGCATTGTTGGAAAAGTTCAATAAGTTTAAATATAAGTATAATAAGGTAGTTTCTAGAATCCCACCCTTGAGACTTGTAGTACAAAAAATCAAGGCACATCCACCATCCTCTTCATCACAAGAATTTTTAGTACAAGACATAGATACATTGTCTCTAAGAATTAAAATTCTAAAAGAGGAGTTGGATATGGTGATAATGAATAAAAAGAAGGCTAATGAAGAAGCTAATAAGGTGGTGACTAATTTCATTGATGATATTTTAGGGAATACAATTGCTTGTGTTGTGCAAAGTCTAGAAGGTTCTTAGGGTGCTTTCAAAGGCATTCATGAAGCATACAAGAAACATTAAGAGGTTTGTGGAAGCTTTCAGAGTGTTTTGAGCAAGTGGAGTATGAGAGTAAGTGAAATCAAGGAGATGATAAAATCAATAGATGAAAATCCTGAGAATCCTATAAACTTGCCTCAAATTCTTGAAAGGATTGAATTGTTGGGATAAATTTTTTCCTTACAAAGCAAGTTGGATGTTCAATTTAAACGTAAATTTAAAATGTTTCAATATATGAAAAGTAGTGGAATTCCTAATATTTTAGATAATGTAGGTGAGTTAAAGACTTTAACAAAATGGAAAGAGGAGTTTGGGAGCATAGTACCCTTAAAATATACATACATTTACAAATATGGGAAACCAAAGCTGGTGCTGCTGAACAATTCAATAGATGATCTGTTCAAGATGAAAGTGAATTTGGACACATTTTATAGAGAGGCCTAGACATTTATTGATTCAAGGCATAATCACATAATGTTAAAGTGCAAAAATTGCTTGCATTTGGTTGGCCTACTAAAGAGGAGTATAACTCATGGCTCAAGAAATATACAGAGTGAGCCTATTTCCATATTTTTTTAGTTGTTTCATTTTGTTGTTGTGGTGGGACTAACCTTTTGTCCTTTTCTGCATTTTTTTTGTTCTTGGATTTTTGGAAGATAGAAAAAGTGAAGATAAAGGAATATTTAGTTCAAGTATAACCACTTTCTATGAAAAATTCTTTTTGGAGAGAAAAAAGTAACCTTCCACAAATACGTGTAATAATATTTATCATACGAGATTTTCCCTCCCCACAAGCAGTTTTACAATTATTTTCTATTGTAAAGTTTTTCAAATGAATATTTGACAAGTGTCAAATTGGACGAAAGCTTGTTTTTCTCCTTCACTCTTATAAAAGGGAAATCAAGGTAATTTGCATGAGATCTTGGAGAAAATTTTTATTGTAGAGAAAATAGCAATAGAGTTTGTATTTTGGTCCAAAGTATTGTTTGAGAATAGGTTGTCTATGTGAATGTCTATATGATGATACCAATTCAAACATAAATAAAATTATCAAATTTTGAAGCTAATTATCTCCTACTATGTCAAATTCTTTGCATTTATGAATAAAATTTGGTCAAGGATATTTTTATTCATTCCCAACATTTTCTATGTAGGAATGTGTTTCTTATGGCTTTTTTCTCAAGTAGTAGATTAAAATGCTTGAAGAAATATGTTGAATGTGGAATTTTTGCAGGGAGTTACAAGTAGAGCCAATTTTAAATTTAGGAGTGTAATGGTGTAATGTATTGTTACAGTGCTTTATTGTACTCACAGAAAAGTATTTGTTACACAATAAGTCATTTATACAGCTCTTGACTCCATACCCAAGGTTAAGGAATCGATCTCTAAATATTTGTGTCTAATACCTCTCCATGGTCATTTAATTGAAAATCAATCATGAATTTCAGTGATTTTTTTAGTAGCTAATATTCACCAATTGGCTAATAGTTCAAGCTACAATGTGACTTGAATCATATTTTTACAAAATTTTATTATAGTTTTATTTAAATCGCCAAATGATTTATTTTATTAAAAAAATTAACTCAAAAATTCACCACAATATATGATACATGATCAGATCATATTTTCCTTAATTTTATAAATTATAGTAGAAATCTATATTAATTCGCCAATAGTATATCATAATTATTAGTTGCTTTAGGACTATATTTCTAATTTTTAGTTTCCATCATTGATTTATAATATAATCTAATGGACCCTTTTGTATTCCATGAGGTAAAATGTATCCATGATCTATAATGCTCATGGGCCCCACAATTTTGGGTCTCATGAGCATTATAGATTTTGGGTAAATTTTACCTTACAAAATACAATGAGGGTTGCTAGATCAATGATCTAAAATAAATTTTGAGCACCATGAGAATTATAGATCATGGGAAAAATTTAACTTATAGAATACAATGAGGGCTGTAGACACCTAAAAATGACCTAGGCCTACAAGCTTCATTTTTACCACTTTCGTCCAAGCATAATTAAGACATTTAATTATGTCCTTGGTCCACATTCAACTATTGATTAAATAATTCATAATTGTTTAATTAATTCATGTCTTCGTATTCTTCATGATTATTAAATAAATAAATTATATTTATTTATTAAATACGTCATTAATTGTCTAAGTCTTCCCTTCATTAAATAAATTTCTTAATTTATTTAATTTCCTTTCTTCATTAATTATTCCTGATTATTAAATAAATGAATTTCATTTATTTATTTGATATGTCACTAACTGTCACAATTAAATAAATTTATTAATTTATTTAATCAGTCTTATCTTCCAAATTAAATAATTAATTTTAATTATTTAATTACTAATTTCACTTTTCTCTCATTTTAAATAAATGAAAATATTTAAAATGATTTCATCTGAAAAAGATTATTTACTTGTCACATAAAATTATCATTTTGAATTAATTAAATTCAAAAAGATATTATTCTTCCAAAAATCGAGTAATCGGGCAGATTCTTGATTTTCCAAATCAAATCTTCAGTCCAAATCTTATCTTCTTGATTTTTCGAAAATCTTCATTTCTTTAATTAATTTATCTCATTTATTCTCCACCGTCGATCTGATTATCTGAGATATTATTCTGACCGTTCGATTAAGGATTTTGCCCTAACCCTGATTAGGGATTCTCAGATTTAATTTGGACCTCTCATTCTAGGTCTTTCTTAGAATTCAATCTCATCCGTCCACTCAAAATTGTGTTTTCTATAAAAGACAATTTTTCTCATAATTTTGAGATCCGACAACTTCATTTTTAATTTAATAGTCATTATAGTCATTTGGCATTAGAAATCATTATTTTCATAGACATTGTCATAGTCATAGGCATTTAGACATTGCATAAATCCTTCAAAGCTTGTTGTAGGTCTTAGACATTTGTAGATTGCTCCCACAATGAATCTGAGGGCACAATATCATCTAGCAAGCAAGAAGGTATTACAAAAGTTAATCATGGAAGTCTCGGCGATCAAGTATAATCGTTTTGTATTTTACTTCCTTTGTGTTTTGTAAGATCTTTGGGTTTCATTGTCATTTATGATTTGTTGCTAACACTCCTAATCAAACCTAAAAGAAATCCCTTGATTACAAGGGCCATTATATTATATTTTAAAACAATGGTGGAAAGTAAATATTATAGTCTACCACTTCAACGCATCGATAATTTCTACTCTTAGGCCCCTACTTTTCTATAAGAACTATTTTTCGATTGGATATATTTTCTATCATAATTAATGAATTTTCCTATTATTTTTCAATATTTTCCAAGATTTTAGTAATGAAAAAAAATCGTCAATAAAATTAATATTTTTTCAAATAAAAAGGAAAAGATTCACCATGATTTTATATCTTTTTTTGAGGGGGGTTTCTTAAAGTTATCACTAATGAATTTATTAATTTCTATATTAAGTTATGAATACAATGTTAGTTACATGTTCTCCTACAATTAAATGTATTAAAATCTAAAGATCAAGCTAGTATTTAGAGTTTATCTAGAATTCTTTAGCATTTTATTAAGAACATATCTACTTGTCACAATATTTGAGATAATGGAAAATGAATCTTAAAGAATATTGTAAAGGATCACCATCCTATGTTTTGTAGAGCTTGAAGTGTAGAGGGAAATAATTATCTAGCTTTCTCCTATTCGTTGGCCAATCCCTCATAATAATTAACCATTATAAATGGCTATTCTATAGATTATCTTTGAGATAAGCTTTGAAATTAAAAAATACCAACAAAGACCAAAATATATCTCCATTTCAAGAGGATAATACTATAAATTGTCTCATTCCTCTTGTAGATGTAGATTGTATACCCTTTTATGATCATAGTTTAGAGGATCTTGAGTATATCACAGGTATTTCATGTTTCAATGTTTCATATACTTGTCTTCATATTCCCACTCTTTAGATCAAGACCCAATATCCATATTATGTTGTTCATGATTATCTTGAAATCATCACATCCTTGGCTCCTATTGGTTTAGTACAATAGGACACCCATCATCTTTTAGAGACAACTATTTGGGATATGTATCTTTCTACCATACCATCCTTGTTTGTGGAGTCTCAAATTACAAATTAGGAGGATTAATTTTAGGACATTCATCTGATCTTTTTTACAACCACATCATTGTTGTTGGCCCATAATTTTTATATTATTTGGAGCTTGTTCTACATCAGTATTCATAGGATATTTGATTGGCATAATTTTGTTCTGACATGTAGAAATTGACCAGTTTCCAAAGGCATACATTATTTGAATTTGGATTCCTTATTCTTCCAACTTTTGGGAATGACTTATCCTATAACCAATGGATTTATTTCTTCCTAAGGGGAGAAATTTTCTTTGTTGACAATAGATCATGTTCTATCATTAGGATTTAACCATTGGAACAAGATATTTTTATATATAGAAGAATTCATATCCTCATTTTATCTCTCCTATTAAGGGGATATTTATTGTACTTATCTAATGGAAGCAATCCTTGGTGTTGACATTGATCCCTCATTTTATCCCTCTTTCACTGGTGCAATTATTTTATTTTCTCTTTTGAAGATGATTTTTTTCCCTTGTGGTTTTCTCCTTTTCTTGAGTTATAAGAGATTCATTTGTTTGTACATGGGTAGCTCATAAAGCCTTATAGCAAAGACCAATCCATGCATCCATCATTTTATTCTTCATTAGCTTTATAGATTCTTCCTAAGTTGACCTTAAGGGGGTATTAGAGTAGCTAGGAAAATCAAATAATAATTAATTAGTCATTGATTAATTATTAGGCCTTGTGAACCATGATTCCCAACCTGCAAAAACACAAGAAACAATCAATATGTTAGATCAAATGCATGGTTAGAAAAATGATTCCTCAAGAAATTCATTTGAAAGTAAAAGAAGAGGCATGAAATGAAGAACACAACAAACTTGAAACTAAAATATCAAATCCTATTCTAAAACCATGCAAAATCTTAATCTCTTGAGGGAGTTGGTGCCAAATTGATGTGAAAATTGGCCCTTTCCCAACTCCAATGGTGTGATGAAGATGCTTGATGAAGGATTGATGCTTATAGTGATGACTTCAATGGAGATCCATGTTGAAAATCTGAAAAAAACCTAACTATGCTTGGATGAAATTGATAATAAGTGGCTATGGATTCTAGTATAATAACTTTGCATGAATTGTGGATGATAGAATGAGGTATAAGACCTCTTATTTATAGAATTTCAAGTTGAAGAGATGTCCAAAATGGAGCAATGTGGGACTAAAAATTAAAAAATGGCAAGATTCCACTTGTCCACATGAGAATGGATGAAGGATGTGCCAATAAATGAGATTGGTTGACCTTTTTCAAATTCAAATTTGGCTTGTTGGAGGGAGAAAAAGTGACTTTAATGCCAAGTGGGGGACATGTAAGAGGGAAGTTATTGCCATGTTGGAAGGGACAAGTCAACTTGCTTTCAAATTCAAACTTGAAGAATATTCTCAAAATATGCTTTGTTGAGGGAAAATGATGATTTTAATAAATGAATTAAAATGCTTTATTGGTGCAAGTGGGAAAAGCTAGAGGATGTGATGGGTGATTAGATTAGATTAATTAGGATTAGATTAGTTAAGATGATGTTAGATGCTTTTGACCCATTTGACTTAAATACTTTGATTTTTTTAAATCAAAAGGGATGGAATATGAATTTAAGATTTAATTAAATAAAGTTTTGTTTATTTAATTAAAAGGGGGATGCGAGACTTAAATTAAACAAAGTTGATTTATTTAATTTAAATGGATAACCTTAGGAGACTGAATTTAATGAATTTGATTTACCTGATGAGTGGATGAATGTGAATTTGATTTATTTGATGATTGAATGAATATGAATTAATTGAGTGCATGATGCTAATTTCACATGTCTACATTTTTCCCCTCTTTGAAGCAATGTACTTGTTGCGTTGGTTCAAAGAATAAACTTGACGTGATCAAAATTTAAAAAAAAATTGATATTTTTTCAGATGCCCCAATGGAAAGAAGTACACTAGTACATTGCCCCCTCGAGAGATCGAGTGAAAAGATTTAATTTGAGGGTCGATCTCATGATAAAGACGTTCAAAATGGATGGTTATGATGATGATGTGAATGAGATGGTTGTAAGATGCTTAGAATAACCAATCTATATTATCCTAAACAACTTAAAATGATGATGTAATGCACGTGAGATGGATGAGATGGATGATGTGATATGCTATGATTATAAGATTTATGTGTGCTAATGATTTGTGGATGCAAGATGGATGCAAGATGGGTGTATTGGTGATGTTATGTTAGCGCAGAGAGAAGAAAGAAGAAATGAGATGATGACAAGAGGATCCAACAAGTCCATGATCTGACGAGACTTTATTAGAGATGATGATGATGATAATAGATGATGATTCGCTTATCAAGGATTGGAAATTTAAAAGGGCTACTTACCTTATGTTTGATAATACACATAGATACGATGCATCAAGGTATAAAGAACCAGGATGGCGTTGTACCTAGTGCGATGGACTTTGACTCGAAAAATAGATAGGAGTATTCTTCTTCACACCTGACATACAAAAACCTTTCTAGGATGTACTTTAGAAGTTTCAAACATCTCGGACCAAAACACGGAAAGGTATAACCTATCAATGAAATAGTCAACAAGTTGTCCAAAAAACCTCCCATACACACCTAATAGAGCAAGTATTCACCAAGGTTATATTACAAGAACATCCAACAAGCACAACAGAAAAAAGATAATGATCATTGCCCCATTCCTTTCTCTCTAAATCTTTTTGATTAGACATCATCGAGAGGTCATTGGAATGAGCACAATAAGATAAATCAAAAGAAAAGATCAAGTACACAAACAAGTGAATGTTCTTCATACCTTCAGCTAGAGGGATGTGTTTTGATAGGATAAGAATCCAAGTGATATCAAAAATGATGCCCATTGTCAGAACGATATATCCTAGGACATGCATTGTATAGGATGATGATGGTTTGATAAGTTGATTGATAGGCTGTTGCTATAAGGTTCATTGACATGTTTGAAAATGATCAAGAGTTTGATTTTGCATTTAATGGTTTGTTGTTTTGATTTTGATTTTGTGTTTGGAGTTTTCTTTGGCTGATTGTTGTGATTGTTTATGTTTATGTTGCCAAAGGATGAAGGTGACGATCAATTTATTATGAATGATTGATTATTGCGGGTGAAAGCAGAATGGGACAGATGTATTTTTTCAAATATTTGGATGTTTTTGGAGTTTTTGGAATGTTTTGAGGCTATTTTTGGTATTTTTTGAGATTTTACAAATGTTTTGATTTTCCAAAATTTTCAAATGTTTTTGGGTTTTGTCAGATTTTATGAATGTTTTTTTGGATTTTATTGTTTTTTATGATGTTTTTTGGATTTTTTTGTTTTCTGATGTTTTTGGATTTTTCGCATGATTTTGATGATTTGGATATGGATGTGTCTGATGATATCAGTGCTCTGTTTAGTATTTTGTTGAAAACCAAGCTAAGGTTGATTGATCAGATCGATGGATTGATGATGATAACATTGTTGGGGATGCACAACAATGCAAGGATAGTGTTACACAACACAAGGATTAGGATGGATATCCCAAGATGATGAGGGATTGATGATGATAATGTTGTTGAGGATACACAACAATGCAAGGATAGTGTTAAGCAACACAAGGATAAGGATGGATATCCCAAGATGATGATTTTTGGTTGGATTTGATAGATCAGGATTTTGAAGCTTGGTTTGAAACAAAAGATGTTTTGGATGATTTGATGTGATGTTTGAAGGGTGCGTTAGATGCAACTGATATTGATTGTTTGGATTGATGTTTGATGAAAGATGAAGATTGATAAGGAATGTCTTCTCACCAAAATATGCCATGGGCTAGTGATTTGGATTCTTGCTCACAAGTGGTGGACCAATTTTATTTTACGTTTGCCAATGTTTGGATCACCACATAAGTTGGAGGATATAGATGAAGATTTATTCTCAAAGCAAGATGTAAATATCTGCCCCCAGTGTCTAGCAATGTATGGAATGAAATGTGTGGATGCTCAGATAGGTGTATGGATGGATGGATATGGTAAGCACGCAAAGGATGCAAGAATTATCTTGTGATAAGATAAGGTATTTAGATAAAGAATGCTCATTGGATAATGCTTCATGGCTCAGATAATGCTGCATAGGATAGGATCAATGAAAACAGCCCATGTCAAGATGTTTACCATAATCAAGCATAAAGTGAGCACCAAAATTTGTCAAGATCAAGATAACTTGGACTATGGATGCAAATGGATGAAAATGGATTGGATAAATGGTTCATGGATGAATGGTTTTATTATGGCTGAGATGGATGGAATGCTAGATTTATTATGGATGGAATAAGATGCTTTCACTTGAAATAGTGCACGTAGATGTTCAATTCTACACATGATGCCTGTTTTCCAGGTTTTCATCATGGTACCTGTCCAAAGCGTCGCCTATGCAGTTTTCACTAGAGGTCAATTTTTCTCTTTACTATTTTCATGATTTTTTTTATTTTTTTTGGATTTTCACTTTTTTTTTTTTGGTTTTTCTGAAAGATTTTAAGCTCATGTTGAACCACCTTGTCATGTTGATGTAGACACTTCTATCATAATGTTCCATTGATATGCTACCTACAAAAGTTGCTTTTCCAAGATACGTGCACTTGAATGCAACTTTTGAGATTCTTGATCTACTTTGTTGATACCGGAGTTGACTTTGTCTTTGTGTGCATATCGTGATAGAGTGCCTTCTAAATCCTTATGATGAAGGGTTTTTGTGAATACATGGTCAATGTGAGAATTGGATATCATGCGTGGAGACATGGATGGAGTGTGTTTAGGGATAGGAGATGGATTGGTTGACAGTTTGGAACCTTTGACTCTCCAAACTTGGGAAGATAAGCAATGATGGGTGGATATGAAAGTGTGCATAGAATTAGGACCAACCGCTTGATATACCTTGTGCGTTGCTTGGGAAGCCTGCTTTTTATTTTGTAGATGGCTTTGATGGATACATTTCCCTTTTTGATTTTTCCCCATAGTTTCTTTGACTGATGTAGTTTGATAGGGATAATTTTTATTTGGTATCCACTTATATTTGATTTGTTTGATATGCTTCTCAGCTTCTCTTTCTTTGACAATGTTCATTGTGCTTTGATTCAAATCTTTCTTCTAATGTTGGTCCCACTTCATGGATGAGGTGATGGGTGGATGAAGATTCATGACTTGGCTGGTTGTAGTATTGACATTCGTCTCATCATAAGGACTCTTCGTGCTCCCTATGTTGATGTTTGCCTGAGACATAGTTTCCCAATATTGTGGAAGTAGTACCTTCATGCTTTGATTCTGCCTATTCCAAGAGTTCTTGTTTAGAATGCATTCTCTGATAAATGACCCCTGCAGATGACACTATTTCAATTTGTTGCTCTGCTGACTCTGGAATGTCTTGTTCTATCTGACTTGTTTCCTTGAGTGGATAATGATGGATATCTTTATTCATGATGTCCTTAGTCTGAGTTTGTGATATATCTGATCCTAATGTTGACAACTTAGTTTGACTTTAGGAATCAATAACCTGCTCTTTTTGTGTAATAATATCAAGAGTAAAGGAATCTTGTTTTGAATGAAGATCATCTACGTATCCATCCATAGAAAGCATCTCATGGGTAGATGGAGGAGTATGTGTTATGGGGATATGATCATCATTTGCAACATCTTGTATAGATAGGAGAGTTTCCATTATATCATTGTAGTATCTTGGAGATACAAATTCTTGATCTTGAATAATTTTGGAATCTCTTTTGACATGCTTTGGATCAGTTTCTTGACATGGGTTAGTTTCAAAGGATGGATTGCTTACAAAGGGTTCTCAGCTATCTTCATTAGGCATAGGAAGTGGCTCAATATCATTTTGATCTTTGAGTGAATTTGGATCAAGTGTTGAGTTGAAGATTCCTTCAATATCGACAATCATAAGGTCGAAGGATGTCAGTATGTCTTGGAAAGGACCATTGCTAGATTTTGGTGGGAGATGTTGACCATGCTTTGGAATAAATTTTTGAGATATGTCCTCTAACTTATTAGGTGATGTAGAGACATTTTCAACATGATCATTGGTTGATGGATTGTTGATTACAGGATCAAATAATGTTAACACTCCTTGAAATAGATCATTGTCGGATATTGTTCAAGGATTCTTATCATGATCAAAAAGTGAGTCTTGATGTATGTTGATTTGATCTTTAGATGAGGTAGAAACATCTTTAATGTGCTCATTAATGGAGAGATCCTGAACATTGTTTTCAACAATTGTGGCAAAGATATTGTGAATGTCTTCAACAATAGGGTCAAGTGATGTTGACATTTCTTGGATTGGATCATTGTTGGTTGGTGGATTTTGATCATGATTGAAAACTGACTCTTGACATATGTTGATTTGATCATTGGATGAAGTAGACACAACTTCAAGGTGCTCAGTGGTGGATTGATCTTGTTCCTTGTTCTCAACAATTGTGGTGGAGAGATTGCCAATGCTATCATTGTCCCCAATAGTGATTATATTTTGATCAATAAGGTCTTGGATGATATTTTTGAGTTGAATACAACTTGATGTTGCGTGTCCCTTTGTTTTGTGAAAATTACAATGGTGCTCCTCATTATACCCTGGTGGTTTAACTAGGGGTTCTTAATAATTCCCATAGACGAGGAGATTGATGAGATTTTCTTGTACTAATTTTTGTAGGACTGATTCGATTGTTCTCCCAAGTGGTGTGTATTTTTGCTTGTTAGCTTGTGATATTTGTGCCTTAAATTGACTTTGTTGTGATTGATTTTGGAGATGCAGTGATTGATATTTAAGAGGTGGTGATTGGGTTTGTTGTTGATGTTGTTGATCTTGATATCCAACCTCTTGACTTTGGAAATATTGTTCTTGTTGTGGTTGTGGAAACAACTCAATGCTTTGATGACATGGTTCAATCAATGGTAGATTACATTGATTTTGGAGTAAAAATGTCTCTTGTTTCGAGGCTTCAGTTAGTTTGTCAAGTGAAGTAATTTGGTCTAGTAAAACTTGGTCTTGATTTTGATCTTGGCACCCTTGATATAGTTGATTTGGCTTTTGTTCAAGCGGATTTGGAATGTATGCTAGTGGTGTTTGTATGGTATCATGGAAAAATTGATTTTGGACAATGTTCAAATTTGGCATGATAGGTTGAAATTGAACATTGGGAACCATATTGCCTTGATTTAGGTAACTTTTATTTTGCATGGTGTTACCTTGATTTAGATCAATACATGGAGTTGTTAACATCTTGTTCAAACTTTGAACAACATTTGTATGATTTGCAGACATATCCATCCCAAAGTTTACCAAGTTTGGATTGAAAATATTCATGTTTTGTAAAGTGGTACTTGGTACATTCACATTTGGCATGTAGGGATCTGATGGGATGATGTTGTTCATTTGAAGGCTCATGCATTGAGTGTTTGGTTGATAGATTTGTAGTTTTGGACTTGGATTTAAATCTACCATCAGGAAAGGTGTTCGAATCTTTTGACTAGGAATACTCACATTTGTTGTACCATTGAGGTTTGTGGAAGATAATGATCCCATGTATGGATTGTATAAATGTGAGTGTTGAAAATCAATTGGAATTGTAAGGCTTTGATAGTTTGGTTGGTTTGGATTACTCATGATGTATGGAGAAAGTTTATATTCCATTTTCTTCTTATGCTTTTACCTTGTTGACCTCTAAGGTATTTAGGACCAATGATGAGATGAATGATGAAAGGGGTGAATGATATGGGTGTTGAACGTTTAGGAACTTTGGATCAATGCTAACTGATGGTTTGATTTGGATAATGAACTTGTAAACCCTAAGTTGTTTAGATGTGATCTTTAGGACAAAATTGTTCAAAGAGGCGATAATTTAACTAAGTGTGTGTGGAAAGATTCATCCAAACACACCTAACTAAACAAATGATTTTGATTTGGTTTAAGGATGTGCCCAAGTCTAGATAATGATGTTTCCAACACTCTAAAGTTGTTTGATGGGATGAAGATGATGAATGTTTGGAATGGATGAAGTGTTTCATTTGATCCTAAGTGAACCTAAGGGGAACCTTGTTTACAAGACCAGGATAGTGAAGAACATGCTTTTCTCTAAGAGTAGTTCAAAACCCAAAAGACCAATGTTTGCATGAAAAACCATACGATCAAAAGATACACAAGCACATGTGTGGGGTCCAATTGAATTAATCTTTGCTTAGTGGATTCTTTTTACCACAAAAAATTCTTGATTAGTTCTCATGTTGAATGTCCAATATCCTAAATTTCTTTCATCCCACAAAATGCATTATGTGGAAATTGAGGAAATCAAGGCAAAGGTTTCCTAATGTTGACCTTAGTAGGAGCAAATTGAGATGAAATCCAAATGCCTAGAAACTTCTAAGGACATGAATCCCAAGGGAAAGAAAGGGAATGTGAATTCGTTCAAGGATATTTTCTTCTCCTAAAGGGTTTGGAAGTTGAATGATTTGTTTAATGTTTGTCTCAATATTTTGGATCCAAGCACTATGTTTTCAAACTGACTCACAAGCAATATAACATCCTAGCTCAATTGGTACGTTTTTCATGGTGGGCTTGCCTCATGCCCTTCGTAGTAGAAGAGATGATTTTACATGAAACCAAGGAAAAAATATAAAGGTATGTTAAGAATGAAGTCTTAACCTCTATATTTCAACCAAGATCGGACATGGCAAGTAACTTCTTGGAATATAAGTTCCAATGCACCACTTTGATAAACTTGTTGGATGGACTGGATGGCTACTACAAACAAGGTTCTTAATGATGGGACATTGGGGACATGGCACCTTGCGAGTGTCCAACAAGCCACTAAAGGATTTAATCAATCCTACTAGGGGCACTTATACTTTTTACGATAGTACCCCGTTCTGAAAGACACTGTGTAGCTAAGGTCTACATACCATGAGGACTTGACAGTTTAGTCTTATCCATTTATATATCGGCTCGAATGAAAAACTGGTTGGAGTCACCTTCGAGTTCTCCTTTTAGATGTGTCTCTTAGGCAGGCCCCTCTAAAGGTAAACAACAGCAAGCAAGCACATCCATAGTTAGATTGACCTTCATTTAGAAACAAAGGGAGAACACACGTGATATACCTAACTCACATTCGCAAGATTTGTTCAATTTTAGTTCCCAAAATGAAGTGTGGAGGAAATATTTTATGCAACTTAATGTCATCAAAAAGACTTTTGATTCTCAAGATCGCCGTGAAGCATGAGAGAAGTGCATACACCCTTTTAGATAAGATTATTTTGCAAATAGATTACAAAGCATAAAAGACCACATGTTCATTTTAAGTCCACAAAGCAATTATTTTGATTTGTTTTAAGGCACCAAAAGAAATGTGAAAACTTGCCTTGTTCAATTGTTAACTCTGAAAACCAATTTTAGTAAGTTTTTCCTAAAGTTCATTTTAAGTTCCTTGTCGCAAAAAAATGAAAGCTTTCAAGAGTTGTTCTTTTTAGAATCCAAAAAGTAAGTTGGTTCAAAACAAAAAACTAAAGCGTATAACAAAAGTCTTAATCATTCAAAAAATCTTTTGATTTCAAGTTTTAAGGCTTCAATCCTCTTTTCCTCCAAGATTTGTTCAAGATCGCCTCTTATCTTTCAATGTTGCAAATCCCTTGCACGAACGAAATTCCTCATCCTCGCTTTTCCTTCCTTTACCCCTATCAAGAAAGAAAATCACACAAGAATCAAGGTATTAGAAATTGTTTTAATGATTAACTTCAAACAATAAAACAATTTTAAAATAGAGATGATTTGCAACTAATAAATGTAGCATTAATACAAATCCCACTTTCCAAAGTCCTTGCCCATGTAGCCTTTATACTCGAATAATCTTTAGCTTCAAACTTTACTAACAATGGATCATAAAGATTATAAAATGTAGCACTTTCTCCCTCTTAAATTAATAAAAAAACCAATGCAAAAGTGAGCGATGGATCTAAGAGGGAAAATCAATCAAACTTTAGTTCAAATATCCATCATAAATAAATATAAGAAAGGACACTTCGCCTTCATGAGTAGCTATCAAATATGAAGTCTTTTTCAAAATAAATAACTTTGAAAGCATTCTAAAGTCTTCGCTAATAGTTCAAATCCCAAGTCTTATTCAAATCCTCACTTTTATGGTTTGGTGACTGTGTTTAAGGAGTGTCATCATGGTAGCGTCTACAACAAGCAATATGGCATATTGAAGGAACCTCTGGTAGTGACGTGCAAGATCAGTCCAAATGCATGGAATGGATTTATTGAAAAGGATTTAAAAACATCTAGCTAATGCCAACTCTTATTTCCATCGACTCAGATCTAATGGTGCATTTAATTAGCAATCAAATCACATATTCCCATCACTTTTTTGCTGCCCTACCATCAATGTCATTTCTACTAGGAGATCATGTTGAGGAGGCTCGATAAGTAATAATGTTTCCACAACATAGACCAATTGATATTAGAGAACTTGATATCTTCCAAGAGTAAAACAAAGAATACTAGACCCAACTTGATTTTGTCAGTAAAATTTTCAAAACCACTTCAAATCGATATAAGTCAAATGCAGCAGGCAGATATAAGTTGAACAGAACAAGTAGATCTAGCATTTCCAACATTTCTTGGGTTCAATCCTTTCACCTAAAGTTTCCTATGAAGGAGCACAAGAATGTTAAATTATGCTGAATGAAGAAAGATCAAGGCTCCAAAATATATCACAATGTTTTACAATCAACAGATCGATATTTTATTGTTGGCATGACTGCCGGCTACTATAATTTTTTTTTTTGTGTTGGTCCCATTAACTCTTCTCCAAACAGTCCTATGCCATCACCCACGATAGCTCTCAAATGGGTAGCAGCAAATACATAGGATACTTATTTATTTAGGTAGAATTTATCACTAGTGTGGCATGGAAAAAGCAAAGATTTATCTTCAACCATTTATCATTTATCAAACATTCAACCACTTTTAGCAATGATCAAATCATGTGGGAGCCATATGGGGGCATGGCGTCAATATGCAAATCAATGGAGATGTTCATTAAAGAATGATGTCTCTATTATGTACTTTGGCTCTAGGATGTATCTATTTATGGGCATAGGCTTTAGTATCTCCTCCATCTATCGAAAAGAAAAGATGCCTCACTGCAAAGTGAATAGTCCAGAGAACATGGTTAAAAGCTACGCTGCAAGTATTCCAAAGTAGAAGTGAGTTGTTCATTAAAGAAAATATTTAAAGTTAGTCAAAAGGTACGCTGCAAGCATTATAAAGGAGAAGTGATCTATTCATTAAAGAAAAGATTTAAAGTTAGTCAAAAGGTATGCTGCAGGCATTACAAAATCTTAATCAAAATTTGCGTCCTCTGTTTAAGCGAAAGGCAATTGGATAAGTGAAAATCAATAGGGGGTATGCACAAGATTTATGCCAAGACTGCAATGTATATGCCTTAACTCTTTTTTTTTTCTTATCAGGATGGAACAGTAGGATATCCACAGGAGTAATCAACAAACAAAAAGATATATCTCCTCTTATGATGCTTTTAGAGCAGTAGGAGTAATTAGAGGCATCAGAATCAGCATATCTCAGGCAGATTCAAGTGTGCCTAAATCCATGTTTGGATGTTTGAAATGTCACGCTGGCAAAAACAAATCATCTATTCATAGGATTTTGGAATTTAAAATGAGAACAACTATATTTAATGTGAAAGAAAATGATACTACTGAGAAGAATAAAGATATTAATAAGACAATCATAGACAAAGCATGTTACTGTTCTCATAAAAAGTCCTCTTAAAAGGAAAATGTGCTTTTAAATAAATGGTGGGTGCCAATATATGTGAACCCTCAATCTGCATACCACAAACAATGACCACCATTAACATAGTTAGTCAGTTCAAAACAAGCAAACCTCAGATTTCGTATAAAATTCATTTGAATACAATAATAATGGAAACAAAGCATGAAAGCAAACTAAACACAATGAAACATTATTCAAATGACCAAACCAACATCTTATAGGGGGATTGGTGCTATCTTGATGTGGAAAATAGCCCTTTTCCAACCCCTTTTGATAAGCTAAATGATGGAAACTGTTTTGAAGATGCTAAATGATATGATAAACAAGATGAAAATGTTTGATATTGTGTATCAAGTTGTGAAGTTGTGGAGTGGACAAAATTATCTCTCCATTGAAGAGAGTAACTTTGCATGAGGATTGTGGATGATAGAATGAGGAATAAGACCTCTTATTTATAGAATTTCAAGTTGAAGAGATGTCCAAAATGGAGCAATGTGGGACTAAAAACCAACAAATGGCAAGATTCCACTTGTCCACATGAGAATGGATGAAGGATGTGCCAATAAATGAGATTGGTTGGCCTTTTTCAAATTCAAATTTGGCTTGTTGGAGGGAGAAAAAGTGACTTTAATTCCAAGTGGGGGAAATGTAAGAGGAAAGTTATTGCCATGTTGGAAGGGACAAGTCAACTTACTTTCAAATTCAAACTTGAGGAATATTCTCAAAAGATGCTTTGTTGAGGGAAAATGATGATTTTAATAAATGAAATAAAATGCTTTATTGATGCAAGTGGGAAAAGCTAGAGGATGTGATGGGTGATTAGATTAGATTAATTAGGATTAGATTAGTTAAGATGATGTTAGATGCTTTTGACCCATTTGACTTAAATACTTTGATTTATTTAAATCAAAAGGGATGGAATATGAATTTGAGATTTAATTAAATAAAGTTTTGTTTATTTAATTAAAAGGGGGATGTGAGACTTAAATTAAACAAAGTTGATTTATTTAATTTAAATGGATAACCTTAGGAGACTGAATTTAATGAATTTGATTTACCTGATGAGTGGATGAATGTGAATTTGATTTATTTGATGATTGAATGAATATTAATTAATTGAATGCACGATACTAATTTCATGTGTCTACAAGCCCCGTTTACTTTATTACACTTAAACTAAACTTAGGAGTACTTTATTATTATTAGATTGAGATAATCTTAGGTCAAGTATTGTCTCATTACATAGGATAAGGACATTTTTCATAATCTAATCAAGTCCTCATTGTGACAACCATGAACATACACAAAAATTACCACATTCTTTTTCTTGAAACTTTATTTATCTTATTAATGTTTGTTAGTCTCAACTGAATACTCATGATTCTATAGTAGCCAATTCATGCTCTTCTATCCTCTAGGCTTCATTTTTCTTAAAGAAAATTTCACAAACATGATTCTATGAACCATGCCTCCATCCTTCAAAGAATTGGTAGCATAATGGTCATATAGGTCAAATAAGGACAAGAATATATGCTTTGGCTAGAGAATCAACTCAGTAAGACCGATCCAGGTTTTGAGTCACCTTAAAAAAAATCATAACACACCCAAAATATTGACCGAGCATTTTTTTGTAAGTCCAAAAGATTTTGTACCCTTCCTTGGTCTCGAGCATCTTTCAAAGTACAAGTCCAATCCTTTGTGAGGATTCTTCTGAGCATCAAGAGACTACTGTATTTAATCTTGATAATTATACTAAATATTTTTTATTATCTAAATCAAATGATTCTCTTGAAATATTAAATATTTTATTATTAATCAAGTTATTATAATATTTCTTGGACATTCCCTAATCCCCATTCCTGAATGCCTAAGTATTAGGAACTTCCTTTGTTTCCTATAATACCTACATACCCTACTTCCAAATGGGATCAAGGTGTAAAATATATAGTTCTATTTTCTACTTTGAGTTTGATGTGAACTATTGTGTAGGTATGTAGCCCTTTCTAGGTCCCCTTTTCTCAAGATAGTTCAACTATGGCTACTACCAATGAAGGGAAGCAATAATTATAAGTAAATAATCACAGTTACTATTACTTGTTTCTTAAAATCAACTAATGCCTAGTTATAATAAAATGTCACCCTTGAAACCATTGACAATAAATTTTCATTCTGATGATTAAATATCTAAATATATTACAAATAACATAAATAGATTATATAAAATTCAATTGAACCTTACAAGGGGGTTTACTAAGTTTAAACAAGCAAACTTTGGTTTATTTTATTAATCTTTTTAGATTATTGATCCAAGAGAGATTAATTGTCCCTTAGCTTTAATATAATCAAGATGCCCCTTATTTATCCCTATTGATTTAAAGCGATGATGCCACATACATTGTTATTGTAGTTGTGTTAGGCAATAGATTAAGTAGCTCAAAGTGCAATGGTATTACCCATAAACATGAGCCAAAGGCATCGTAGATATCGAACACTACTAGTTTTAGTTTAAAATTTCTTATTGAAGGTTTTTTAATCTAAAGATCATACTAATTGCTTGAATATAAAAATGCTAAATATTTTTGAAAAATAAATTAAGCTAATACTGATTATTTTCAAAATAAACACTAATTACTTTTTCATAGATAATGTTGTCTAATTTTGATTAACTTTGAAAATAAATTTATTTTGGAAGTAAGTAAAACTAATATTAATTACTTAAAAAACATATGTTAATTCTTTTATAATATATTTTAACACTAATTATTTTTATTAATATTTAAGAAAGTTCATGTATATCTATGTTTTTTTTTGGTAATATAATTTAAAACTAATATAATTTAACAGAGTATAAAATAGATTCACCTACATATTTTAATTCTTTTCTCTAATTAGAAACTACCTTTTAACAATTCCCTAATGATTATATCTACACTCATTTCTTCAAAAATCACTTTTGAAATATTTAACTAATATTATTTCTTTTTGAAAAAATAGAATCCTCAACTATGCTAACTAATTTTTCATTGTGAATTTATCCAATTCTAATTTCCTTAGAAACTAATCATACTAGTGAATGGCATACAATCTACTGAGAGGGGGTTGAATTTGTAGATAAAATCTATTCAAAATTCTTAACTCCACTATAATTATTATAATATATTATTCTTCATAGCAAACCCCGCATAAGCAATTAAAATATAAAATCATAAAGCAAACAAGAGAACACCAAATATACATGGAAACCCAAGATGGGAAAACCATGGTGAGAATAGTTGCTTGGATCTACTACCCAAATCTAGCCTCATAATGTAGAAAATATACAACTGAATTTTACAAACTAAAGCAGGACCAACTTACTAGAGACACTAGTCCCCTATTATGTTTGTAGGCACCAACCTACTAGAAATAACAATCCCCAATTGAAACAATACATTAGGTATAATACCAATCCTATCAAATTACAATTATAATGCTTGCAGATCTTTTATGTAACTCAAAATATGATAGAGTCACATTTGAAACTCTTCCTCACACCATATGATCTTCTGATAATGGCACACACACTGGAATTAAACACTTGACCAACTTCTCTTTAATTGAAACCTACAGTTAACTTTTCTTCACACCAGTGTAATTTTACTTGACACTCATACATCACAATGCATTTGAACATTTGAAATATATACAGGATACTAAAATAACACTCCTCCATGTTGGCTAGGGATCCACAAATAGCTAGGATGACATAAGGCAGACCTAAATTCAAATTACATAAAACATGTAGCACATTGTTCCAAACACATTTTTTTCTTTCTGCAAAAAATACTTGAAGTCATGCACCACCACATGGACCTTAAGAAATTCATATATTAACACCACATGCAATATTTGAATTTTGCATGCTACTAGTCATCACCACACACACCTCAAACATCAACTGATTGATAGGAAGACACAAAGAACCTTTTGTCACTTCAAATTTACTTAATGTTGAACATATCCTCTAGAAAATATAGAATATGATACTACATTAACACTCCTCCATGTCATCTAGGGATCTACAAATAACCAGGATGACATAAGGAAAAATTATATTCAAATTACATGGAACATGTATCATGTTGGTCCAAACATAATTTTTTCTTTCTGCCAAAAATAAATGAAGTCATGCACCACCACAAGGACCTTAATTAGGTCATATATTAATATGACATGCAAGCTTTAAATTTTACATGCTACTAGCCATTACTGCACACACCCTAAACACCAACTGATTGAAAAATAGACACAAAGAACCATCTGTCACTCCAAACATATTTAATGCTAAATATATCCTTTGAAAACTCTAGAATATGATAAAAAAATTGTCATACTCTCATTTCAAACCATAAAGCCTACAATGTCTCTAGAAGGGAGACCTAAGACATGTTGAACCCGATAAATATAGGGCTGAAATATTCTAGTATAAACTTCTAGACCACTACTAACATAGTGAATAGAGTAATGGATGATATTGTAAGTACACACAAACACACCATCTTCCAGAAGGTAGACACATCTCAATAAAACTTGATTTAGTGATATGATTGATGAGACAAATTATTCATGATTAATACCTTCTCACACACATCATACTACCAAAAATATAACATATATTTCTGCAACTCTCTTGCAACACAACATGACAATTCCAAGCGAATATAATGATAATTCAAGTACTCCTACAATCTTTTTCATTTTTTATATCAACCTTTTTCATCAATGACAACCTATGTTCAACAATATTTATAACCTGACATCAATGAAAACCTATTTTCAACAATCTACTGCTTTGTCATTGATGGAAAACAACAAATTGTCAGGCCACCAAGTCAACTGGCTACACACAAAGATATTTCTCCCCATTTGAAGATATAGCATTTTGAGTTCTCTCTCTCCCCCTTTGACATAAATGGAAAATGGTCAACACTTATTTCTCCCCCTTTTTGTATTTTCGGTACTTTGCACAATCTAAAAACTTTTTGTTGGATAGACTCCCCCTAAGTCCATGCTTTACTACTACTGAAAATATACTATAAGACCACCCAACCTTCTTGCTGCAAGAAAACCTAGCTCCCCCTCACCTTATACTTCCTCTTCATTCAAGAGGAGGGAGAAATAACTCCCAAATTCAAGAGGGACTTTCGTTGACCTGTAACTTGAAGGTCATGTTAGTGTTAGTAGAAAAGAGTGACTTTGGACATAGTCTGAAGACATTTTTTGCAAAAAAAAATTGATGACTAAAACCCATTATAGACGAGATTGTGTAGATTTGAAATATATATATTTTTTTACAATTTAATTACTTTTTCTCCTTTTAAATAATGTTTGATGAAACTAGTCCATAAAATTGAAATGCCAGATTTTCTTATTATTTTAATAACTTTTTATTAAAATATTTTTTTGAAAAACAAATTATATGTGGATAATCTTCAGAAAATTATTTTCAATTTGAAAAAATAATGATAATTTTAGGTCATATTATGTGTGACATACATGAAGGATTTTCAAAACAATAATTATAGCCAATAAAAATTAAAAAAATATTCAAAAAATTACAAAAAAATATCATGCATGATATTTAGTGTGTTATAGATCTTTTCTAAAAAGGATTCTAAAAAATACAATTATTTAGGTCAAGATATGGTTGATGTACACATGCATGGTATGGTAAAAAAAGTGACTTTAAATAGAGGTTTTTAGACATGCCTATTGAAAATCAATTTATATCATCTGGGTATTGAAATAAATTACATATTTGGAAACTAGAACTTGAATAATATATTTCATATTATTGACCTTTTAAAGAATAAATATATTGAAGTTCTTAAATTTTTTAGGTCAAATGTGACAATGTCTAAAAATCAAGGAAAGCACTTCCACTTTTTTGCTAAAAAGTGGATGCAACTTCTTGCATACAATCAGTTTTGTGAATATATCCGCTACTTCCTCCTTTGTCTCAACATACTCCAAATTTTCCTCTTTTTCTGCAACCTTCTCTCTTAGAAAGTGATACTTGATTGCAATGTGTTTTATCCTTGAATGCATCACCATATTCTTTGAGATATTTATGGTAGTAGTGTTATCACAAAGAATAGAGATGAGTTCATCAAACTCAATCTTCATCTCCTTTAGATTATTCTTCATCCACAATACTTGAGTGCAACTTAATGTTACAGTAATATATTCCACTTCTATTATAGATGAAGAAATTGAGTCCTATTTCTTGCTCAACCAAGACACAAAACTATCACCAAGAAAGAATGCTCCACCACTTGTGCTCTTCTCGTCATCTATACATCCTACCATATTTGTGTATGTAGTTAGAGTGAAGTTTTCATTTTTTGGATACCACAATCAAAAATCAATTATACCATTCAAATATCTGAATATCCTCTTTATTGCTTTAACATGAGTTTCCTTAGGTGTTTCCTTAAATCTAGCAACTATTCCAACTACCTACATTATATCAAGTCTAGATGTTGTCACACACAACAGATTGCCAATCATAGATCTATATAATGTTTGGTCTACCAAAGAAAATTCATCATCTTTACTTAGGTTGCATCTTGTAACCATAGGTGTACCCACCAGTTTGCAATCTTCCATCCTAAACTTACTTAGCATCACCTTTTATGTATTTTTTCAAAGAAATGAAAAATTCCTTTGTGTAGTTGTACAATCCACAACCCAACAAATAAATATAACTCACTTAGCATAGACATATGAAACTCATTTTTTATTTCCTTTTAAAACTCCTTGAACATGTCATCATTGCTACCACCAAAAATGATATCATATACACACAAAACAATAATCAATAGATGATCTCCTATTTTATGTATAGATTACTATCTGCACTTCCTCTCTGGAATCCTTGTTGTTGCAAGTATCCATACAACCTTGAATACCAAGATCTAGGAGCTTGTTTGAGTCCATACAAATCCTTCTTCAATTTGCAAAAATAATCTAGATTGTTCTAACATTGAAACCCTTCTAGTTGTTCAATGTAGGCTTCTTCTTCTAGCTGTCCATTCAAAAATGTTGACTTCACAGATCCATCTAGTATACATTAGAGTTCTTGCATGTTGATAGAGCTAGAAATATCCTAATTTCTTCTAGTCTTGCTACCAGAGCAAAAGTCTCTCCAAAATTTATTCCTTCAACCTAAGCATACCCTTTACATACAAGTCCAACCTTTTTTTAAATCACTTTACCTTCTTCATTTAGCTTGTTTCTGGAAACCCGTTTGGTTCCAATATCATTTTTCTTTTAGGTCTTGGGACAAGTTCCCAATTTTCATTCTTCTTGATTTGATTCAACTCTTCCTCCATAGCATCTATCCATCCTTTCTCCTTGCTTGCTTCTTTATAATACTTAGGCTCTATCTTTAAAAACAATGCAAAGTGTACTTGCTCATTTACCTTCTCAAGTCTCTTCCAAGTTTGAACCCCACTACTTTTATCTCCTCTAATATGATCTTTAGAATGATTCCTCTAAACATAATTTGCTAGAGTTTTAGTAACAACTTCTAAATCTTAAATACTACTATGATTTGGATCTTCATAATCTTCTACTTCTAGAAAATTAGTAGACCTAATTATCTCATTAACTCTCACATTTTCACTTTCCATAATTCTCTTCAACCTTTTGTTGTAGCATCTATATACTTTTCTTCTCAAAGAATAACCAAGAAAAAAACCTTCATCAAATATGGAATTAAACTTACCCATATTTTCTTCATCCTTTTTTATGTATCATTTGCTTCCAAATATCCTCAGATGTTTGACTAATGTCAGTCTTCCTTTCCATAGCTCATATGGTGTTTTATCAGTCTTGTGCCTGATCTGAGCTCCATTCAAAATATACACTGCAATCTAAAATACTTCTCTTTAGTATATATTTGGTAGATTTTCTTTACTCAACATTGTTCTTTCCATCTCCTTTAAATTCCAGTTCTTCCTTTTTGGAACTCCATTCTGTTGTAGATTCCTAGGAGCAGAAAATTTCCTTTGGATCCTATTCTTTTCACATAATCTATCATACTTCTTAGAAGTGAACTCTCCACCATTATCAGATCTCAAAACCTTGATTGTTCTTCAAGTTTCATTCTCCACTAATTCCTTGAATGCCTTAAAATTCTCAAATGCTTCTGAATTTTATATTAGAAATGTATTCTAAGTCATTCTAGTGTAATCATCAATGACCATCATAAAATACCTATCATGTTGTAGAATCTTTGTCCTCATAGGTTTTCATAGATCTGTATGGACCAGATCTAATGGTTTATATGTAGAATACTCCTTAATAGGAAATTTTCTTCCTATTTTTTTTACTTCATGATATGGTTGCAACTGGTAGACTGATTCCTCTTAATCATTGGCATATCCTATAATCTTCCTCTAAAGCTAATATTTTTTATTTCATCAAAATTAATATGTCCCAACCTTCTATTACAAATTCAATTCTCTTCTTTCTACATAGTAAGATAATTTTTTCCATTCAGGTCACTAAGATGATAAATGTCACTGTTTGTCTTGCTTCCGTCTACAATTAATTCTCTAGTACTTGAGTTCCTGATCTCACAACCTTTAGTACTCAAATACAACTCATAACCTTTATCACACATCTGACTTACACAACAGATTATGCTTTAATCCTTCAACATATAAAACATCATGTGTCTTTTTCCTGCCACCATGAACACTTAAAGTACCCTTACCAATAATTTTAGCAATGAAACTATTTCTAAGAGTTATAGAACCTCCTTCAAATTTCTTGAAATTCTTAAACTCTCTTATTTCCAGTCATGCGACTTGAACATCCACTGTTAATGATCCACAAGTTCTCCTTTTGAGCATGTAGAGCAGTTTGAGTAATCATTGAATTTTTTAACTTCTTTCCTTCTAGAATCCTCTTTGAAAGAATTTATCTGATTGATGATTCCTACTTTTTGATATTTTTGTTTCACTTTTTCGTAGAGTCCACTCATAAATTACTGTTGCATTTCCTAGAAATGTGTCCAAAATTGTTGGATTTGTAGAAAATGATACTAATTTGTGTAAAGGTACAAATGCATTATTGTAGACTAAGTTATTTCTTCTTATTGGAGCTATTCTACAATCCATAACCTTATGACAAAAATTATTGCAATTAAAATAGTAACTAGAGAAAGTATAGTTGAACCTAGTATTGTATCCTTATCTTTCAAATGTTTTCCTCTTCTTCTAGAGTTGAATAAATCCATAATTATATGTCTTGATTTTATTAATTTTAATGATTCTTTTAGACTTTGTATTTCTAGAAATAGTCACTTTTGGATTTGCACTAGCAAGCTTCACTAACTGTCCTGTCACCTTGTTCTTCTAATCATCAAAACTAATTCCAATTTTGATATGTGGATATATCCAACTTTCCAATATCTGATCTATAATTTTATTACTCTTTCCAAACTTTATTTATAGATATTGATTCAATTTCTCAAACTCTTTTCTTATTGTCACAATTTTTGCTTCCAACTTCTCATAGTTAGTATCTCTTGATAGCAAATTCTCGATCATAAATTCTATGATCATTTTAGCTTCTTCCGTTTGGGTCTTCAAATCAATAATCATCTTTCCTAATTTATTCAAATCTTGAGATATCATTTCTTTATCCCTTACTTCTTCCACAATTATATTCTTTATTCTTTTGATTTTTTTTCCAACACATACCAATTCTTCCATAAGATCTACTTCATCTTTATTGTGTTGCAAGGTGTGAACCCTTGGTCTCCTTGTGTTGTGTAGCACAACACTCAATTTCATGACATGGCTTAACAACCTCTTGTGGATTCACTAACTCTGGTGGTTGTATCAGGCTTTAGCAGATCAATCTTTTGGTGTAACGATAATTTTTTGTTCAACAATTGGTATTAGATCCTAGGGCATAGGTTCAAACCCCTCACTTGAATTGGGGGAGAATTGGTGCAAGGTGTGTTCCCTTGGTCTCCTTGTGTTGTGTAGCACAAATATCAGGTTCATCAATTGGTTAACTACCTCTTGTGGATTCATTAACTCTAGTGATTGTATTGGGAATTAATAGGTTGATCTTTTGGTACAATGCAACAGTTTGCTCAACACATTATTTCCAAAATCCATTTATGCATCTCATTCATTAGCTTCAAAATTCATAAATACATCCTTTCCATTTTAATCTCTTGAGATATCTTCATCTTATTCTTTAGTAGTGTAGTCTTCTTCCTTATTAGTGTAGAAAATCTTATGTTTCTTCTAAACATTATTCCTTCTCTAAAATAGTTTCTTTCCGTGATTTTTCTCAACATTGTTAGAATTATTATGGGGAAACCAAGCCATAAAATGTCCTAATTCACCATTATTTAAAAACTTAAAAGGTAATTTACCTTTGTACTTACCAAAACATCTTTGTAGCTTCCTACTAGAATATGCTTCTTTCATATCTAATCCAATACCATAATATTGATCAACCTCCTTAAATATTCTGAAAGCAACCTATTTCCTTATAGAATCTTCACTTTCAAATATCCTCTCAAAAGAAGTTATAATTCCATGTAATTTAGTAATCTTCAAAGCATTTAGATCCTTAGCTTCTTCAATATCAAAGACTTTAGAATCAAATATTTTAGGGAGAGATATAAGTATCCTTTTCAGAACAAACTTTTCATTCAATTATTCTCCAAGACCTCTGATAGAGTCTACAACTTCATAATATTGAAGAAATAATGTGTCAATATTCTCATCTTCTTTCATCTTCAAACTTTCAAATTGAGATCTATGAGTTTGCAGATTTGCCTCTTTGACTTGTCATCACCTTCATAGATGATCTCCAGTTTATCCCACATTTTCTTTCTTATCTTGCACTGCATCACTTCCAAAAATTTAGAGTTAGTAAATCCACATAACATAACATTCCTTGCCTTAGCATTAATTTCATAAGCCCTCTTTTTGGCCTAATCTCTAGGATGGTTTTTAAGAAACTCATATCCCTCTACTATTGAAATCTAGATATCCATTCCTAGACCATCAAATAGGACTCCATCCTGACATTCTAGAAATAAAAATTGTATCCATTAAAGAGTGGTGCTTTAATTCTAGAGAATCATTCCTGACCAACTAAGTGTGCCATCTTAGAACTACCTTAAGCTATTAGGCTTCTTCAAAGGAACATGTCTCTGATACCAATTGAAGGGCACCCAATATACTTAGAGGTGGGAGGGGGTAAACCAGTAGATCAAATCTATTAAAATTTATTAAGTCTTCCACATTTATCAGAAAATATTATTCTTCACAACAAACCCCACATAAGAAATTGAAACATAAAATCATAAAGCACACAAGAGTCACCAAATATACATGGAAACCCAAGATGGGAAAAACCATGGTGAGAATAGTTTCTTGGATCTACTACCCAAATCCAACCTCACAATGTAGAAAATATACAAGTGAAGTAGGAACCAACCTAATGGAAACAGAAGTCTGCTATTATGTTTGTAGGTACCAACCTATTGGAGACACCAATCCCTTATTGAAACAATATAGTAGGTAGAACACAAGTCCTACCATATTACAATGATAATGCTTGTAGATATTCTATGTAGCTCAACACATGCTAGAGTCATAGTTGACACTCTTCCTCACTAGATATGATTTTCTGATATTGGTGCACACACTGGAATGTAACACTTCACCACTTTCTCTTTAATTTATACCTACAACCAACTTTTCTTCACACTGGTATAATTCTACTTGAGTCTCATGCATCACAATGCATCTAAACATTTGAAATATATGCTTGATACCATATTAACACTCCTCCATGTCAACCAAGGATCTACAAATAGCTAGGATTACATAAGGAAAACTTAGATTCAAATTAAATGAAACATGAATCACGTTGGACCAAACATAATTTTTTCTTGCCGCCAAAAATACATGAAGCCAAGCACCACCATAGGAACCTTAAGTAGGTCCTATATTAATACCAAATACAAGATTTGAATTTTACATGCTACTAGCCATTACTACACACACCTTAAACACCAACTAATTGAAAAATAGACACAAAGAACCATTTGCCACTCCAAACATTCTTAATGTTGAACATATCCTCTGAAAATTCTAGAATATGATAAAAAAGTGTAGTCATGATCTTCATTCAAACCGCATAGCCTACAACATCTCCAAAAGGGAGACCAGAGAAATAATCAACTTGATAAATAAATTGCTAAAATATTTTGATATAGACTTCTGGACCACTACTGACATAGTGAATAGATTCATGAATGATATTGTAAGTACACATCAAACACATCATGTCCCAAAAGGTAATCATGTTTCAATAAAACTTTATTTAGTTATATGATTGTTGAGACAACTTATTCATGATTAACACCTCATAACACACAACATACTACCAAAAATATAACATATATTTATGTAACTCTCTTGCAAGACAACATGGGTATGTGCAGGATCATGATGGGCCAAAAAGTGGCAATATGATGGGTATGTGGCTGACGAATTTTTTTTACTCAAAATTGATGAAACGAAAAGGGTTTTTAAAGGAGATTCTCAGCTTTGCACCAATATAATTATGATTTACTTTGAATTTAATAAGTAATTATTATTCATTTTCTATTTGAATTACAACTAAAGTCCTGATTGATAGGCCAATTTAAAAACATCTATAGCTTTCAAATGGTATCACATTTTTTGAATCCAAAACATGCTTCACATTCTATGCTTCACATACTATAGGATTAAAAAATAAAATTTAAATTTCATGAAGTTTTGACCAAGTTAATGTGGTCAGACATACGAGTTTTTATATTTTTTAAAAGTTGTAATAAAAAAATCATAATTAATTATTTACTTGGAAAAAAATTACAAAACAACATGCATCACATCAGGACATGAGTCCTCTACTTATATCTAAAATCTTATAAAAAAATATTATCATTTTATTGTGGTTAGGTGGTCAGACAAACACCTATATCTTATTTTTTCCCTGAAATTTAAGTACTACTACATTGAAATTTCAAATTTTCACCAAATAGATTTTTATTTTTTTTTAAAACCTAGTAATTTTGAAACTACATTCCATTTGATACATATTCTATTCTTACATATTTTTGAAATAATATAGATAATTTATTCAAATTTTTACGTCAAATTTCCTAACTCTAATTTTTCTAATTTTTTTTCCACTTAAGAGGCTATTTTTTCCATGATGATTGTGCACATATCCACATGAAAAGCCCAAAGGAATATAATGATAATTCAAGTACTCCTACAATCTTGTTCACCTTTGACATCAACCTTCTTCATAATGACAGCCTATGTTCAATAATCATGACAACCTATGTTCAACAATTAGTTACTAATTTCCTTTTAAATCTAACTATACTAATTTCCTTTTAAATCTAACTATACTAATTTCTTGAAATTTACTTTTGTAAATATAATTAAACTTAACTATTCTAATGCTTGAAAGTTGATTTAAAATATAAATTCATTTTCAAGATAAATGAACCTAAACTACTTAAATTACTTTTGCAAATATGAATTTAACTAATAAAATTTCCTATTTAAAATAAATAAACTCTAAACTATGTTAAACACACAAATAATATTTTAAAAATATAAAGTTAGCTAACATTATTTCTTTTTGAAAATCAAATTCATTTAAACTATTATGAACATTTCAAAATTGATTTTGTAAATATAAATTTAACTAATACTAATTGCTTTAAAAATGTATACTAATTATAATATAAATTTAACTAATACAAAATATATTAAGCTAATGCCTAGTACTCTTAAAAGTAAATAACAATTAATTTTGTAGAAAATATTAAATTTTAAAACCTTCTTCAAAATAGATTAAAATCAAATCACTTTAAATCAAAGGATTAGTTCTCATTTCTTTTATCACCAAGATCCACAAGGGCGAGGTGAAAGCGTACAATGATTACATAATCTTATTTATAAATTAAGTTCAATAAATCCAACTATTACTTTACTCTTAACTAATTTATCTTATATCACAAGAATAAGTAGACCAATTAACCACATATTAATAAAATAAAATATTTGTTCATAACTATAACTATTCAATTGAAATTCAATATGCATCAAAAAAACATATAATCCTACCATAGTAAGTGATGTGCATAAAGTTATATATCTTATCTATTGTCTCCTACAAGTATTAACCCCACCCCTAAAATATTTTAAGTAAATGAGTTTATATTACCATATTTCTTCACCTGAATTAATTAGGTTATAGAATAACATCAATATTTATTATTAGGTTAACATATGTACCAACATTACCTTTTGAATTATATCTTAGAATATTTCAAGGATGATGGTTCATTCATAAATTATAGTTGATATATATTTCCTTAAATGGGTATTAAAAATATCCAAGTATAAATCATTATCTATAATACAATGCATTTTTGGGTCAAGACTTAAATAGGGCCAACAAAATATGAAGCCTACTAATTTTTTTAAATATAATATTCTTCTAAAATAATATATAGTTTTGTAGACTATCGAAATACATGACATTTCCAACCCTTAAAATCCCATCAAGCAATCACATGTACTATCTTATTCCATTCTTTATCATTAGTAAAATAATCTCAAGAAACACCTCTTTTTTACAACTAATATTTAATTATCTCTATTACTAATTGTAATCCTATATTTCTATGTAAGGAAACAAATTTAATAAACGAGCATGAGTAAATACTACTTTTCCTAGTCATTTCATCTAAATATCAAGAAAATATCTCTTTTTTTGTATTAATATACGAGTAAAAGTATAAAGTTGTGTCACATTTTTGGCCAACTTATCAGCACAAGTGAATTTAAATATATTTAACTACAAACATATAATCTTGTAAGATTCATTTTCGCTAAGTTGGATATTTCCACAACTTTAACTAAAATTGTTGGCTAAATGCATATGTAGCACCACTTGGAGGCCAATTTACCAAAAAAATAAAATTATTTGAAAAACTTGATGTTTCAACTTCTACTCATGTAAATAATATTTTATTTAAAATATAAAAATATCCTTTTGTAGATGCATAAGTGTAGTTTTTAAAAAATATATATTTTCACATTTTAATTATTATTATTATTTATATTTTTTATTTTTACTAAAATTAGATTATCAACACAAAATATTAGGTTGATTATCATATCAAGAAAAAATAGTAAAACTTATTAAAAAAATTAAAAAATATATGATTCACTAGATAAAAGAATCTATGTCAATATGGTATAATTTTTATTTTTATTTTAGATAAATAGTTAATATGAATGTTGGCATCGAATGGAAACCACTATGTTTTAATATACACAAATATTAGTATTTATTTAATAATATATATTTATCAAAACAAGGAAAAATAATATCCATGCACTAAAGTTTTAAGTTATAAATACACAAAAAAAGTGAGAAACTTTTTTACTATATAAACATTGATGTCTCATGTAACTTCATTTTTTAGCATTTTGTCATAACTAAATTATAGTGCTAATTTATAAAAAACTATATTCAAATAATTTTTAATTTTTTTAAAAAATACAAACATAAACTATACTAAAAGGTAAATATTTTAATAGTTTACATCATTTTGAACAAAATTCAAAATATATATGTCACATTTTAGTGATTCTTGAGTTTAAAATTTGGATCAGTGTTGGTTGTTTCATTTATAAAAGTCTCACACAAATTTTTACTTTTACCCATATATATCTTATTTTATCCTTTATTAATCTATTAAAATATTAGAGAGGAATATTTTTCAAACTAATAATATTCTTTCATTTCACTATTCATGTAAATCATCTTTTTTCTCTAGCTACACCAAATATTATTTATTTTGGGTATTAAACACTAAGAACTATTACAAATATTTTATCAAAATCAAATCCATTTATAAAGGGTTTATGCGATATATATATACCTTTTTTTTGGCAAAAGGCAATAAGCCTATATAATATATTGATTTATATAGAGAGTTACAAAAACCCATGAGAGGAAAGAGAGTCAAAAAATCCATATAAAATGCCATAGCTATAAGCATTATTTTTCTACCTATATACCATCAAGAGTAGCATTTTCCCTTTACATATACAACCCTAGATCTAATTACTCGATACAAAAAACTTAGTGCTTATCACCCCATACATTTACATATTCATCATATTATCCCTATATATCAACCCCATGCGCATTCTCTATTACCCTATTCTCCATTAACAAAAATCAGACTATTACCCCTCTCTATGAGGACAACACACAGAGTCCTCATCTTGTCTTTCTTGCAAAATAGCCTGCACTTGATTCCTTGCCACTACTTGAGAATGAACCGTAATGTTGATATTAGGAACTTGCAAACCTTGGATACATGTATGAGTTCTAAGGAAATAAATTGCAAGGAATTTCTTCTTGAATTGATCTATTTCCTCCTTACTGAACTCAAAGTGATATTTGTTGATCACTTGATACAAAAACGAGGAAGAATCATACAAAATAGCCACTATCATTCCATGGAAAACTTCTGCATACCTTTTCCTGTGAGGGATGAAATGCCTGGGAAAGAGACCTCCAACAAAGCCATCACCCTTAGTGAAATCATATTGCTAAATGCCTCGTAGCAATGCATTGTCTTCTAGGTACATTCCGACCACCACCTTATTTGCAATTTCTTGCAAAATGTTAAAATTCTACACTAGGTCTAGAGTATTGGAAAGGAAGATGGACAAAAGGTTTGATAGAAAAATGAACCTCTGAGACTCAATATGTAGAATCTTCTCCCCAATTATCATCTTAATACAACCCATAACTAATGAGTAATTGACTTTGAACACATACTATAGTTGACCCTATTTAATGCAGTTGGAAAATGGCACTTCCCATGCTCGTATGGCTACAAGAACCATGTAATTATGTGGCCAAAACTCCATTCGCACAAAGGTAACCTGCAAACAATGAGAGCCCGCCGAATCCATCCACAACAACAAACATAAGGCACCATGAACATAAGTGCTTAATGAGTCTTAATTTGGAGAGGACAACAAATAAAAAAAGCTTCCCCATAAACACATTTCCCAACTACTTGCTTTGGAAAAGATAAGATTTAATGTTAACATGCTGCAAATCTCAATCCACAATGGAAAATATTTGGAGGATTGTCAAGTCGTATGAGATCTTCAAGGTCTGTAATGCACAACTTACCACCTCTTAAGCCTAACCATACAGGATAATAATGATTAAGCTTGCTTAGTACTTAAAATATGTACAAACACAAAAAAATGTTAGATATGGTAATCATCATAGTTAGCAACCTCCAACTTTCTCATGCGCAAATAAATCTAGACCAAGTTGGATATGCTGATGAATCATGCTAAAGGGATTCTAACTTTAGTGGCCTCCTTAAACTATGAGGCATGACCATGCCAAAATATCATCAATAAGCCATTTATTCCCACAATGCAATTCATGCCCTGAAAAATGATCTCATCTTGATGCAATTGAGGATATTGAAACACATATCTGCAATAATTACTCCTTAGGCATGCAAATTTAAAACTAACTCATTTTGAGTGAAGAAAACATCACCCGACCCATTTTTAAACTTATTGCATGTTGATGTGATTTTTAAATGAGATTAAAAAATACAATCTTTGGCTATTATATCTCTCAACAATGGGAAATCATGAATAAAATAACAATTTTTTTAATAAGTGAAAATTGAGTCATTTTCAATAGTAATTTCAATTAATTGTTTGTTCAAAGTATTATGTATTATAAAATTAGGTCTGGATAGTGAGATAATGATCTTAATTTATGTTTATTAAATTTACTATTAACTATATTAATCCTTAATAAATATATTTCAAAAAAATTATAAAAGCCATGAATGATTACATAAGACTTGCAATATTAAGTATTAATATAATTTTGTTTATTAAAGTTTTATATATATTATTTATTTAATAAAAAAATATATTAAATTTGTTTGCAATTTTTATATATTATTTTATAATGTATATAAATATTATATTAGTATAATATCTATAGATATATATTTACTAATTTATATATTTATTTAGTGTTGCAAGTATGTATAGTTGGTGTTGTCATTGATGTCAACAAGATTTTGTGTTGTCATTGGTGTTAACTATATGAGCGAGATATTTTTGTAAGAGTGTGAGCAATTGGTATTGAGTTGATCTTATTTCTGACGATTCTTTGATTAGTTGCATTATTTTGTCATTAGTAAGCTACTAGTGTCAACCTCTAGTGTTGCTTTGATAAGCTTTTGTCTGTAGATGTATGGTTGAGTTGCTATGTAGCTATAGATTGGTGGTGATGAAGAAGTGCTAAAGATGTTGAGAATGTGTCTCCAGTGCTTGGTTTCCATCTTCTTTAGAGAAAATTTAAATAAGAAAAAGAAACATTGTGTTCTAGTGGTGTTTTGGTATATAAAGTTGTGTTATGTTGAAGATATACTTGTGTGGTTTGGATATATTGATTAGAGGTGTTCAAAGGTGTTTCATCTAGAATTTGGTGTGCTAGATCATTGTGCAGAGGAAGTTGTATTCACCAGTGCATGAGCTATGTATTGTAGAGACATTTAGGAGAAATTTTTTTGCTCCATATTTCTTCGTAAAGTGGTTTTAGGTATTGCAGATCTTGAAGGGTGCCGATAGTGTTTGTATCTTTCTTCAGTTGAAGTTCTTCATGGTTTGGTGCTTCAAAGGTTGGTTTCTTGAGTTGCAATGTATGAAAAAATTATTTGAGTGTACTAGGCGTTAGCAAATGGATTGGCATTTTATAAATACAACTTAAATCCTTAACTCTATATCCCATAATGCACTAGGGCCAAGCTACTAAACACTTAAAAAATGTTACAATTTCATTTGTGACTTTCCTTTGAATTGTAGAGGAATAACTCCATAATATTATTTAATTGATAATCAATATGCTTTTAACCAGAAAGCAATAAAAGGTGACAAACATTATCTCATAAGAATGATGCTAATGCAAAGTTAACCTTGAGAAGGTCATTAATCAACTAGCACACAGACTAAAATGATGAATGACTAACATAATGAGAATAGAAAAGATTCATAATTGTAATAAATGAATTAGATGCAGTAGAGAAGATTTTTCATAGAAAATACACTCTAATTATGTACATGGCACATAGATCAATATGATCAATATGACAATCAAGACTCATAACTCATAGATTATGCGATATTATAACATGAATTAAATAGAAATAAATGTTCCTCCCTTGATTACAACACAATGCACTCTTCAAGAATACGACCCTCACTAAATCATTCTCAACTAAGATATAGGGGTCCTCCTCCTTTCTTTGATGCTTACTAATTAGCTACTAATTATAGCAACAATTTCTTGTCGTTTGACTTTCCATCTTGAAAATTGATAGTTAGGAAATAATGAATGGTCATAATGATTACATTACCAATGACATTAGTCTATAACCAAACATGTCTTTCTTTAATTCATGTCCCATGGCCATCAATTGTTGTGCAGTTAGAATGCTTCAAAAACTAAGCATTAAATAGCTATCTCAAAGGTGCAATAGAATCACACGTGCAAACCTTCCAATCGGAAGATCAATTGGGAATATAAATTAAATCTTGGTCACATCAACAGTTAATTTTGACTGCATTTCCATCCTATTGTTTGAATAATCTTCAGCTCAAATGTCTTTCCAACCTTCTATGAATTCAATAGTTACTACCACATTTCACCATCCTAAAGTTTCCAACATGGTGAGTGCTCAGAGTGGCGAAATGTCCATGATTGACTTCATCATCATTGAGGAAATTGAGTGCAATCTCCTCTTAAGGCAATTGTCTAACTAGTTGAGAGAATTCTTCATCATCCAGAGCGAGATAGAAGAGGAGGTGTTGTGTAGTATACTAGGAGAAGCATTCTTGAATCACGTGCATGTACATAATGCTACGCTCCTCAAGAATTATTGTATGTTGTCATTTTTACCTCTAGTCATTGAGGCTAGGGAATCAGAGCAAAAAAGCAACTAGTTAGGCCTAAGTTTCATCATAGAGTTAATAAAGCCATCACCAGTATCAACAACTACCCACGGAGAGGACTAGTCAATGATACCATCTACATTGCGATTGCAACTCAAAATGAAGTTGCTGAGGAAGCTATGACCCTTCTCCATGTAGGGCTAGTGAAAAATTTCAAGGGGTTTTCCAAATTTTGGAAATCCCATGAATATCTACTATCCCTAGCCCAAGTAGAGCACCTCCAAGTGGTGGTTGAAGGAATCTACATACTTATGTTTTCCCTGTGTTCCTACAGAAAATACCATTTTGATACCCCCAATATTGTAATCAAACAACAAATTTTGTAATGCCATCGATATATATATATATATATATATAATAACTATTTTTTGTAACTCTGGTGTTGTTAGCATTTATTTCTGAGAAATTCTATCTTTTTTATTTCATTTATTGTATCTTGATGGCATCTATTATTCATTTTTGCATCAATGGTTTTTTTCATTTAAAACTAGAATGCATCTTAACAACACAAATTGTACTGTTGCTCCCTTAATTTCTACTAAAAAATGCTCTTGGGCGGTAAAATGGGAAGTTCATGAAACCAAGAAAAACATTGCTGGTGGTTTTAGAAACCACCTAAACTCCTAATCAAACTTGAAAACTTTGAATCTTTTCGGCTAGTTCATGAACTTCAACTATTGACTGTCAGCCACCAAATAAAAAGACAGAGTGCTTGGGAAGTTACAACAATGCTATAAAACACCACCCACAAGAAAGTAAGGAAAAATTTAATGAAGGGAGATAAAAGGGAGAGTTAGAGAAACCAATGAAATCACCACCTAGTTAGCAACACTTCATAAAACACCACTCGACTTAAGTCTTAACCAAAAATATGAATGGGAGTGTCAATTTTGAGAGCGAGGACTAAAGTAAAGGTAATAATGGCTCTGATTGGGACAAGGATTGCAAAGGACATAGAAAGGAACCCAAAGATGTTATGACCAATCCTACATCCAATGGACACAGAGTTGAGCAAAGAGGAGGAATAAAACCAAAACCAAAAATCTGAGCAAACACAACAAAAATGACACCAAAAAACAAATATGCACAAGGTAGGATGAAACTACCAAGGAAAGAGAAAGGAACTACTCACAAAATTATTGATAGGCTGAGATAAGAATGATCTAGACTTGAAAAGGTCTGTCAATGCATGCATCTTTTGAGGTAAGGTAGAGAGAAGAATTACCCAAACATGGGCACTATAGTAGAAGAATTCATCCATCTTAATGTCCCTGAGCAACTAGTTTACATCATAGTCCTCCTCCTGATGTAAGTAGTCTTGTACTAAAACATCTAAACTATTTTTGGCTCCTCCTTGAGGATTAATCATCTAAATAATCTCCCACCTCTGTGATAAATTTGAATCCTTCAGGATTGTTGTAGCATCACAACCTTTAACCCACAAGTCATTATTTCATTATCATAGTTACTTAGTAGCTCCATTGCTTTTTGATCCCCCGCCATCATAGGATTTTCCCTTTTACTATCGACCGAGAAGAAAATATCCTCTTTTATTGACAATTCTGGTGAACCAAAATATAGATCTTCGAACACAATATTATCATGAATTTCAAAAGATTCATCAAAAAGGAAAAGAGGATTTGAACTGATCAACCACTTTACCCCACCCTTGGCATTTTCGCTTAAAGTTTCTTCATTATTCTTCTCAATTGCACATGTAGTTTTATCAGTAATATTTTCAAAAGTAAAGGCCTCATATTTTGAGATGAAAAGAGAGTCTAATATTTGATCTTCTCTGGCCAAGCATCAAGGAGGTGAATTGTCCTCAAGGAAGGAAGGAGAAGTAAACTGAAATGTGGGGGCATACCTTCTTCATGGTGAAAAGTATTCATCATCACTTGATGAGTTGAGGTCATCTTTTATTTCAATTGAAGTGTTCAAATTATATGCTTGGGCATTCCGACACTGGTTTTCCTTCCTTTCATCCTCTCTCCTTTCATGTATGGGTTGTATGTTGTCTAATATTGTCAAAATCATGTTTTCAGCAATAGGATGGGGTTGATTTGTAATGTTTAAAGAGCCAAGTAATTGGCCTATGGGTGGTGCATGAACAATAGGGAGCTCAGTGGCATCATCTAGCTTCCATTTTCCCATAGATATTAAGTCATTTTCAATACTTATTGCTTCAAGTTGAGACTATTCAATCCCAGAGATTTTATCACTTTTTAAAATAAGCTAAACATCAGGATCAAGTGTAGAAGTGAACACATGAAATTGAATGATCTTTCTCATTTGTTTTGATGTGGGAATCTAACGAAGAGTTTGATTAAAATGATAAATGAAATCTCTCATAGGGTCTCTTCTTTCTTTCACAATCTAAAAGGATTGTCATAGTAAGGCAGCAACATCAACAATCCACCTTTGAAGTGTTGGAGAAATATTTTATGAAGGATATTCCAACTAGTTGTACAACCCTTCTCCAGTCCTCTAAACCACTCGACTGGTTTTTCAACCAAACTATCAACAAATAGTCTTATAAAAGCATCTTCTTCTTGAATTCCCAAAATTTTGCTTATTGCAGTCATGGCTAGGACATGTTGCTTTGGATCTTGTGTGCCTCTACCAAAGAATTTTGGGAATCTTTTCTTAGAGCCACTTGGTGGGTCATTACATTGTGATATGCGAAAGGTTTGATACAATTACCCTAGGGGATTGAAGCCATGGGTATTCAGAGTTTCCAACTCCTAACAAAGTAGGAAAGGGATGAGTACCCCTAGGTTAATGCCTAGGTGGTAGTTGAGTTGGAGGAGGATTTTGTGGCTGATTAGGGTGTTGATTCAAATGTTGATTAGGATGCAGATTTGGGAATTGATTGGGATAACGAGGTGGATTGTCATAATATTCAAAGACCAACCTTGGCAGGATTTCAATCATAGGTCTAGGTGGATGTCGGGCCCACTCTTCTTCTTCTTCCAATGCAAAATTAGCTCACATGTAATTTGTTTCACTCCTTCTGTAGCTCCACGTAAGCATATTTAATTGTGATATAATATCCTCCTACTCTACCTATGTCCAATCTAAGTTAGGTTGAAGTACAAGAAATATATCATTATGGAGAAGTACCATCTTGCTACATGACATGATGGCAACTTATCAAAAATAACAATCCATTTATTTTCCCCAACAGAGTCACCAAAAATCTATTAGTGAATGGATTGGCCTTTTATAAATACAACTCAAATATTTAACTCTATATCCCATACTGCATTGGGGCCAAGCTGCTAACAACTCTGGAAATGTCACAATTGCATTTGTGACTTTCCTCTGAATTATAGAGGTACAACTCCCTCATATGATTTAATTGATAATCAATATGCTTTTAACCAAAAAACAATAAAGGTGACAAATATCAGCTCATAAGATTGATGCTAATGAAAAATAAACCTTGAGAAGTTCATTAATCAACTAGCACACAAAATGAAATGATGAATTACTGATGTAATGAGAATATAAAAGCTTCATAATTGCAATAAATGAATTCGATGTAGTAAAAAATATTTTTCATAGAAAATACACTCTAATTACATACACATGACACATAGATCAGTATGATAAACATTACAATCAATACTCACAAATCACAAATTTTGAGTCATTACAACATGAATTAAATAGAAATAAATTTTCCTCCCTCGACTAAAACATAGTGCACTCTTCAGGAATTAGACCATCATTGAATCGTTCTTCACCCAAATATAGGGGTCCTTCTCCTTTCTTTGGCAGTTGTTGATTAGTTACTAAATATATTGCAACACTTTCTTTTCATTTAATTGTCTATCTTGAAAACCGATATTCAAGAAATAATTAATGGTTGGAATGAGTACATCGCCAATGATGTTAGTCGATAGCCGAACATTTCTTGCTTTAATTTTTTCCTCGTGGCCATCAATTCTTAAGTAGTTATCATGCTTCACAAACTAAGCATTAAATAGCTATCTTAGAGGTGCAATGGAATCACATGTGCAAATTGTCTAGTCGGAAGATCAATTGGGAATATAAATTAAATCTTGGTCACATCAACAATTAATTTTGACCACATTGCCATCCTATCATCTAACTAATCTTTAGCTCAAATGTCTCACCAACCTTCTATAAATTCAACAGGTACTACCAAATTTCACCATCATGAAGTATCCAACATGGTGAGTGCTTAGAGTGACGAAGTGTCCATGAATGAATTCATCATCATTGAGGAGATCAAGTGCAATACCCTCTTTGGGTGATTGTCCAACTAGCTGAGAGAAGTCTTCATCATCTAGAGTGAGATAAAAGATGAGGTGTTGCATAATATACTGGGAGAAGTAGTCTTGAATCAAGTGCATGTACACAATTCTATGCTCCTCGAGCATTTTTTGTATACTATCATTTATACCTCTTGTCATTGAGACTGGGGAATGAGAGCAACATAGCACCTGGTTAGGCTTAATTTTCATCATAGAGTTAATGTAACCATCACCAGTCTAAGCAACTACCCATGGAGTGGACTGGTCAGTGACACCATCAACATTGCAACTATGACTCAAAATGAAGCCACTAAGAAAGTTTTGACCCTTCTCTATGTAGGGCTGGTGAGAAATGACATGGGGTTGTTTTCCCAATTCATGCAATCCCACAAAAATCTATTATCACTAGCCTAGATAGAGCATCTCTAGGTGGTGGTTTAAGGAATCCACATACTTATGTTTTCCTTTTGTGCTTGAAGAAAATGCCATTTTGATACCCCCAATTTTGTAATCGAACAATAATTTTGTAATGCCATCGATATATATATATATAATAATAGAATTAAAACATTTTGTAACTCTAGTGTTTGTATTATTTTCTAAGAAATTCTATCTTTTTTATTTCATTTATTGTATCATTTATTGTATCTTGATGGCATCCATATGCATCAATTGGTTTGTCATTTAAAATTGGAATGCATCTTAACAACACGAACTGCACTATCGCTCCCTTAATTTCTTCTTAAAAATGCTCTTGGGTGGTAAAATAGGAAGTTCATGAAACTAGGAAAAACATTGTCAGTGGTTTTAGAAACCACCTAAACTCCCACTCAAACTTGAAAACTTTGAAGCTTTTATGTTGGTGGCCTTTTTGACCATTCATGAACTTCGAGTACAAACCATTGACCACCAAATAAAAATACTTAGAGTGCTCGAGAAGTTACACCAATGTTATAAAACACTTCCCAAAAGAAAATAAGGAATAATTTAATGAAGGGTGGTAAAAGGGAGAGTTAGAGGAACTGATGAAATCACTACCTAGTTAGAAACACTTCATAAAATACTACCCGACTTAAGTCTTAACCAAAATTTTGAATGGTAGTGTCAATTTTGAGAGTGAGGACTGAAATTAAGGTAACACTGGGTGTGTACATTCTTCAAGTGAAAGTTGTTGTGAAGTAATTTTTTGGATTCTAGGGTGTTTACAGATATCCTAGATTGTGTTCAAGCAAGGTGTATGGTCTGCGAGTCATCTTTGTATTTGAGGAAGCACGTACTTAATTGTTTAATGGTGTTTACATGGGTTTAGTCGACCTTGGGTGTTTATAATGATTGCAGAGTTGTTTCGGGTTTATGGAAGCGTGGTGTGGCATGTATGAGTAGATTTAGGTTTGAGTTAAGGTTTGTTGTGGTCCACCTTCATTCTTTTCCACTGCAAGAATATTTTGGTGCCTACCTAATTTGAATTTGTACAGTTGAGGTGCATAGTTGACCTTGGTTAATGTTTTCAAGGTTGAAGATGGTATAAATATGTGTTTAGTTGTTGAGGGAAGTTAAGATAGATTTATTTGATGCAAATGATGCAAATTGCAAAATTGTGAGGTGCGAATTTATGCAGTGTAGTGTGATATTTCATGTATTTGATTATTGGATGTAGTGAGTAGAAGGTGTCTACAATCTTTAGTAAGATTGTGAAGGTGTTTGTGATGTTGTGGGGATCTTTTTGTTGCATTGAGATGGAATTCTCATTGTAACGCTCTTCTCTATCTTCTTTTCTATTCTAGCAGTGAGCCTTTCTTTCTACTAGGCAGTCAACCCCCTGGTAGTGAGACCTTTGAAATCAGTGTTGATATTACTTTATATTATGAATTAATCCTCATCGTCATTTTTCACTTATTGGTTTTTCTACATATATCTAGTGTTTCTTTGTGCATGGTGTTGATTTGGTTTTTTTTCTATTATCTACTTTGATGATAAATCATTCTAATAGATTAAGGGTTAATTGAATTAATGTGGGTTTGAATGTTTGTAAGGGTTTTGAAGTTTTAAGGTACAATTGATTCAACTACCCTCTAATTTGTCTTATGCATTCAACAATTGGTATTAGAGCAAGGTTCCTTGGTAGAAAGCTTAACTACTTCAGGTAGATCTGGGATGGCACACAAAAAAGATGTTCCTTTGTTTGGTGGATTAGATTATGCATTCTGGAAGACAAGGATGGAAATTTCTTTGTTTTCTCTTGGATTAGAAATTTGTAAGTCTATTGAGACTAGATATACTATACCTACAAATGGTATGAGTACTGATAATGAGATCAAGGCCTATGAAAACAACGGTAAATCAAGGTATGCTCTCTTAAGTGGTATTACTAATTTTGAATTAGTGAAATCTATGAATCTAAAAAAATTTAGAGAAATTTGGGTAAAGTTAGAAAGCATTTATGAAGGAGATGAAAATGTCAAGAAAGCTAAGATGTAGAACCTTAATATTATGTTTGAGACCCTATGGATGTTTGAAGATGAAAACATCACAAGCTACATGTAGAAGGTGGATGAAGTTGTCAACTCCATTAGAGGTCATGGTGGAGAACAAAAAGAAGAAGTGGTAAAGAAGGTACTCAAAACTCTTCCTAAAAATTATAGTCATAAGTTTCTACTATTGAGGAATTTTAATTTTTGAGCAAATATTCTAGAGATCAACGGTATGGTTCTTTAACTTCTTTTGAAATGAGAGAATTTTTCCCAAGCAATGCAAAAGTTGAGACTTATTTTAAGGCTAGCAAATTAGAGAAGAGTGAGGTATCAAATTAGGAGGACCTTGATGATGTGGATGATAACCTTTTAAGAAGAATGAAAAAGGATACCGAAAAGTATAGAGGTAAGTTGTCTTTCAAATGTTTTAGTTGTGGAAAGATAGGTAATTATGCTTCAAGATCTCCAAACAAAGCTTTGAATGAAAAAAATAAGGAGAAAAAAGGTAAGATTAAGAAAAAATATTATGTTAGAAAAGATGCTAATATATTTGATGATGAATATGATTATGGGGATGATGAGGATGGTGAGTGGTTTTTCATGGCTTTAAAAGATGAAACTAATTCTTCTAACTCTAAGAGATGTGTGAAGGGAAGTACTCTAGAAGAAAGAGCTAATATTGAAGGCACTTTAGTGTCTGCTTTTCATGCTAGATAGGAGAAGAACAACTGGATCATTGATAGTGGATGATCTAATCATATGACTAGTGACAAGAGTAAGTTTGTTAAACTTGAAAAAATTGGAGGAATAGTTAGGTTTGGTGATGACACATCTACTAAGATATGTGGAAAAGGCTCAATTAGTTTTGATGGCAAGCATAATACTGATGATGTTCTCTATGTTAATGGTTTACTACATAACCTCTTGAGTTTTGGAAAAATGTGTACCAAAGGATACAATTTTATGTTTCAAGATGATGTTTGTGAGATCACAAAAGGCTTTGAAACTATGGTTGTTGTTGGAAGAAGGATAGATGGAAATTTTTATCAGCTCAAAGGTGTTGATGGTTATTGTTTCATGACTCATATCAATGAGAGTTGGTTATGGCGTAGAAGAATGTGTCACATAAATTTTGATAGACTAGTTAGAATAAGTTCAATTCAAGCTGTAAGATATCTACGAAAGATTACAAATCCTATCAATGTTGTCTATAAGGAATGTAAAGTTGGAAAGCAAGAAAGGAGAAGTTTCAAAATCAAATTAAATTCTTCTACCAAAATATTGGAATTGGTGCATATAGATCTTTGTGGTCCTACCAAACTAAGAAGTCTTCAAGGTAACACGTATTTCATGCTATTGATTAAAGATTATTCTAGAATGACATGGGTTACTTTTTTCAAAGAAAAAATAGATTCTCTATAAATGTTTAAAGCATTCAAAGTTATGGTTGAGAATGAAATGGATATGAAAATCAAATGATGGAGGTTTGAAAGAGGTGGATATTTCACCTCCAATGAGTTTAATATCTTTGTGAGAATCATGGAATAAAGAGGCATTTATTTTTCCTTAGGACTCCTCAGTAGAATGGAGTGGTTGAAAGAAAGAATAGGATTGTTCAAGAAGCTACAAGGATAATGATGAAAGAATCAAATCTACAAAAATTCTTGTTGGTGTTTTTTAAATACCTTATCTGATCTCACATATAATCTATGGACTTTTCTATTTCCAATGATTAATCATATGGAGGGATTGGCCAACTAACAGGTGAAGGTTTGCTAAGTTTTCCCTCTACACTTTGGGCTCTTAGAAACTTGGGAGGGTGATCCCTACAATGTATCTCTTAGATAATCTTGTGCCAAATTATCTTGTGCATTTTAAATTTAACATATATACTCTCCTAAGTGTTGTTTAATAGATGTAAACCTTAAAGATTTGGTAAATCTTATAAGATTTATCAATCTAAAACATGAGAATATGGTAGAACATTACTTAAAAATTACATTATGATAGAAAGTAAATATTTAATTTTATTCTTGAATGTAGTTGTTGTGAAAGACTATAATATGTAACATAGACACATCTTATGGATCAGTTCCTTGTCGTAGGGTATGGAGCCTTAAACCAAGCAATTGATAACCTATTAAAATGTTCTATCTATCACAACAAAGCTATTAAATGATGAATTACACCATGTAACTCAAAAATCCAAACCAATGAAACTTAATTATCCTTTCATACATTCAAAAAAACCTTCACATGTTAAAGCAATTTTAACTCATTCTTTGAATACGTGCATTAACAATGAATAAACATTGAGAGGAAAAACACAAAAGATGAATTGAATAATCTTTGATTAATTTCATTCATGATTCATGTGAAGTATACAATGGAGAAAATTGGCTTTGGAAATATTCCATTTGCATTTCAAAATTGATAGTACTTGTTATACAATGCTAACAATCAAAACACTCAAAACATAAAAACCTAGAAAAAGACTTAGAAAAAATTGTATTTGCATTTTGTATTACAATTTCTCTTCAAAATAAATCAACAAGCCATGCAAATGGCCTTGAAATCCATTTTATAAAACAAGGGAGCAAAAATATTTGGGCCATTACACATGTCACATTTTCATTTGACATACAATTTACATTTCAAAATTACAAAAAGTAACTATGAGCTCAGAGAGAGAATATTCTGAGTGCAAGGAATTTACAAAATTGGTTACACCCATAATGCTTTCCCAAAATATTTGAACTAGTTATTTGATGCCTTTGTCACTTCAATTTTTCATTCTTTTTGTAGTGAACCTAGGAAAGCTAAGCTGCCACTTGAGAGAATACAAAATACTGGTGTACAAACTAACAAAACCCTTTATTGACTATCTTGGAGACCTTGAAGACCATTGAATATATCAAAAAGACCAAAATTGATGCCACATCACCACTGAAAATATTACAAATTAAGGATATTATTTCACTTGTTGTCCCATGCTATATAGTCCTCCTCTGTAGGCCAATTAAAGGCCATAAATTCATCTAATTTTGTCCTATAGGGACCATACTTTACCATTATTTGGTTGGCATCTTTGTCAAACTCCTCCAAAAATGTACTATTGTCTGACAACTTATTCATACTATCCTTCAACATAGCCATCTTTGAATCTCCCTCCTCACAAATCAGAATGGCTTCTACATTTATAACTGCATCCAGATGAGCTCTCCATTGCTTATAGTTCTTGATGTCTCCTTCATTATTGAGAATGTCTTGCAAGAGGCCAAGATCACTCTCATCAAAATTCTTTAGCAGTGCTTCAATCCTTTTCTACAAGGGATCCCCCAATCCTTGGTAATCAATCATCTCCTTCATTTCTTTGTAGGTTGGAGCTATTTGCAATGGTTTATTTTGATCATGGGTGGACCCAATAACCATGTTCTTCAATACACTTATCTAGGGACCCATGTTTGCATCAATGGGAAACCAATGGCTCTTGGTGGAACCCCTCAAAAAACTTTGTGTTCCATTGAGTTTAGGTCCTTATTTCACTAGTTTCTTGGTCCTTATTATTTGTCCTCTAGGTAAGGTTTTATGTTTCATGGTTTAGGGTTTATCAACCTTTCTTTTAAAACCTTAGTCCCTTTTGCTATAATTCCTCATTGATATATCTTGGTTTGTGGTCTAATGTTTTTCTATTGTTGGTGCCTTGCAATATTTTCATTTTCCTAGGTTGGACTTATGCCTTAGGTTTTGTTATGTCTTTGTTACTCGTGTTACCTAGGTGGTCCCCTTTTAAAAACAACTTTTGAACATGTACGCAAATTTTTTCACTTAAGTTCTCTCCATCGCACACCCCATGTGCATTCCAATCAAAAGGTTGCAAATGCATCACATACATTCTATGTATCGTGGATTGCATTTTTCTAAAGGAAATGAAATAGCGATAAGCGATGAAAAGCTTGAGCTTTTCTCTCATCACATGGTCTAAATACATCGTTGTTACACTTTCAAACATGAATATCACTCCAGTGATGACCGATGGGTGAATCATGGGATATACTATGGAATATTCCTCCCATTGTGAGAACTCTTCACTCACGATTTTCAACTCTTCAAGGAAAAAAATTTCAGTAATGATTAATGGTTGCATTGGCAAGGTTGGTGGTTAAGTTTTAAAGTAGCTATGTGGCATCACCACAGGACATTGCACCAATTTTTCACATCGTTGATTCAGAGCGAAGCGCCAAAAAGAAAATATTGATGAGCGATGAGTATGGACAACTGTTGATCATGTTTTAAAATAAATTGATCAATGGAGAGAATTCAAATATGAATGAATAAGGGTTAAATGCCTCCCTGTTCACTCGTGTGAGCAATCCCCTGCCATTAATGGTGTATCTTCCTAGATTCAAAGGCCATAAAGGATTGAATTATTCATTTTTTGTATCATCTTTGCAAGAAATTGAAGGAGAACATGAAAAATGAGACCTCAGATAGGAATATTTAGGAGGTAAAGAGCTTAGGGTTCCCAAGTAAGTGGAAATTTTACTCGTGTTTGAATTTCCCAATGAGATTAGAATTGGGTAGGATTGACTGGTTTTAGCAAAAATGAAGAACAACTTAGGGTCTGTTACAATTATTGCTAAATTACAAAAGGAAACTTGTTAGCCTTAGTTTATTTTGATGAAAGCCAGTAAGGTTAGTTGTAGTGATTTTCGTTGAATCAATTTCAAAAAATCCCTAGTTTCTTAGTATAATTTCAATAAAACCCTAGCCTTCTGTGATCCATTCAAAATGAGTCAAGCAAGTGAATCATCCAAACATAAGAGTAAACCTATATAAAAAAAGGTTAAGGGTGAGGCACAATAGCTAGAATTTTTAAGGGCTTTTTAAGGAGAAGGGCATAACGAGGGATTTTACTTGTTTTATGAGGGGTGAATCTAAAGAGGAACTTCCTGTGGCAAAGCTAGTGGGAAAAATGCCCATAGGAGAAGGTGTTATAATTGATAGATTGCAAGATTTGGAAAGGGGTGTAGGAGAAGTTTTGTTGCCTTAGATTGGATAAGATTTATTTTTGTATGCCTTCAACAGAAGAGGGGCCAAATGTCCAACTTGTCATCTACGAGAATATGATCTTGGTAAGTTGTTCATCCCCAACATGTTTGTAGACGTGGATTTGACATTGAAGATTGAAAATAACTACAACTAGAAGGATAGGATTACTAAAATTATCAATGGAACTCCACTATTGCACATTTCCATGAGTCAGATAGTGGAAATCTTCAAATTAAATCCTGCTACCACCATTTCAATAAATTTTGATAGATTATTCCAAGAGTATGAGAAAAATAAATTTGGATATAGAAGACATTTGTTTCCAAGGAACAAGAGAAGAGATCAAGGGAAAAAAGATGTATGGTTTGGTACAAGGGATGTAGAAACTCTTGAATGTGATGAATTTGAGGATTACTTCAAGAACACCAACTATAGTTTGTGTCAGGTCCTCATAGTATGATGTAAAGATGAATGTTACACTAATGGTGATGGCCATAGATATACAAAACAAACACTCAAAATGAGGGTTTGAATATGCGGCTTATCTTGTTGAGGAGATCCATAAGGAGTTGGAGTTAAGGGATGGAAGACCTCCCTTAAAGTTCAGTCATTATTCTTTGCTAATGCACATGATTTTGTGGGTGGGCCATAAGTAATGTAGAAAATTTATGAAATTGAGAGAGAAATATGAACAAGATAATCATCTTCCTGTGCAAATGTGGACACATGTCTAGGACAAAAATTACCCACAGTCCAACTATGTTGTGTTTTGTAATTTGGTTTTAAATTTGGTGTCATGTAGAGCTTGGGACTAACATCTATATATAGGATTTCAAGAAGCATAAAATAAATCCTAAGACCCCTATAATATAGAGAAGGCACAAATCATGATAACAATTGGGGTGACTGGTACTTTCACTCTCACTACACTACCATCAGAGTTTATGGAGCAAAGGTGCCCCCTCATTGTTTTCCTATCTACGTTTATGATCGGTTAGCTTTTATGGAGATCATGTGGTAGTTGGATTCCATGGATAAGGAGCATTTGAGGGATGTGAGGAAAGGATCCCTCAATACCCCACAATTTTATTTTCCTTATTTTATTGTTACTGCTAAAGAAGGCTATGACAAGTTTGGCATAATTTTAAACAACCTCAGAATGTAGGTGGATATTGTGAGGAACTATTACCTAGATGGGTTTTTGGATAGAGAAAGGAAGAAAAAGGGAAGATCTAGTTTTTGGCACCATTTCCTCTATAGTGAGGATGTTATAAAAAAACTTCCTTTAGATTATGAAGTGGTAGGGAGTAAGAAATAATGAATATTGATTTGTGATAAATATGATAATATATTGAAAAATAATCCATTTTATGTCAGTCCATATGCCAAAATAAAAGATACTTATGAGCAAGCTATGGAAAATATTGATGATTATAAAAATGGAAAATTCTTTGAGAAATTCAAGGAAGCGAAGGAAAATGCTAAAGTCATCAAGCAGTAGAATGATGTCGAGATAAGGAGCCTTGCAGCTAAATCAAAGGCTCATGCTACTCAAGGACAACCACTGGAAATTGATGAAGTGACAATGGTCAATCCTTTGGTTGAGTACTCTATAATAGATCAATTTGAAGAGGAGAAATCTATAGAGCATGTGCCTACCGAGCAGGAGGTAGAACAAAGGTTCCCATCCCGTGTAATCAATTATGCTTTTGATCCATATGTCCCAAGTAACATAATTTTGAAGTTGGGATATGATGAGGATGCAGATGATGATGTTAGAGTCAAGGCCTGTAAAAAGTCTATGAGTGATGAAAATTTTGTGTAATCTAAAGAATTTAAATAATTCATCACTCAAATTAAAGGCTAAGATATAAAGAATATAATTGAGAGTGCTAAGGCTCAAGTGGAACCCTCATTGAAAGAGGAGGTTGAGAAGGAAAAAGAAGAAAAAATAATGAATGAAATTGCTACCATAACTCCTATGGAGGGTAAGAAGTTAGTCAAGGACAATGGTATCTTTTTGCTTCATTGGTGGGAACTTTCTTTAGTGATTGCATTAGATGTAATTATAAAGGTTCGAAGAGCATCTCTCTTAGAAGAAAATTTTGATAATAAAGAATGTGTCTCTAACTTTAGTCCCAAACATTACACATTGGTAATTTGGTTCATGGCACTAAATATGGGGAAGCTAGAAGTCATCAAGTTAGTTGAGGAAGTGATTGGGGTGGTAATGGTGAAAATATCAAATGAAATCACCCCCACATAGGTGGAAAATTTGACAATCCATGCAACTATGATGAGTGTGGATACAACATAGATTTCCTAGGATAGGTATGGAAAATTATTGGACAAATATAACACTCTCCTTGATGAGTGCAATAAGATGAGGGCCACTACAACTCATGCAAGCTCATCACAAAGAACTCTTCCTTCTCTAGCTTCTTCATTTGAATTTCTAGCATAGGAAAGGGAGACATTGTCTCTAAGAATTAAGAATTTAAAAGATGAGTCATAGGTGGAAAACGATAATGTAAAGAAGGATAAGGAAAAAATAGCCACAGTGTCCAAAGAGATAATTGATGACATTCTGCAGCATAGGCTCTCTTGTTCATTGCATAAAATAGATAACATTTGGAGTATGTTAAAAAGTGTCCATAAAGCACACCAATGATATATCTAGGTGTAGGACACTTTCCAGAATTTGTGGAACAAGTGGAGTGTTAGGGCTGGTGCTCTTAATGTAATGATGGTGAATAGGAAGGATGATCCAAAGGAACCTACACATCTCCCAAAACTAATAAATGCAATTGATTTGTTGGGAGAAGTATTAGCCTCTCATGGACAGTTGGGTGTGTAGCTGTAGAACAAGATCAAAATTTTTAGAGACTTGTAGGGATGTAGAGTACCAAAGATTTTGAATGAGGAAGGAGCACTAAAAGACTTCAACATATGGAAAGAATAATTTAGATATCTCCTCAATGTCTTCCCTTAGATTATCTAGGTCTCTAGAAACCTTGACTATGTTGCATTGAATGTTGCGATTGATGATATGTTTAGAATAGAGGTAAATATGGATACATTTGTTAAGGAGGCTAGAGTAATGATGGATGCTAGGTCCAACTTGCATGATTCTAAGGTACAAAAGTTGTTAAATGTTAACTAGCCTACTAAGGAGGAATAAAATACATGGCTTGAAATGTTTATAGATTAGAACTTTTTTACATTAGTGTTTAGATATTGTTTCCTCCTCAAATTCATAGTTGCTGATGATTGGTGCTGACATGGGTGTTTTTCACTTTTTCTCTACTTTTATGTTTTATGTCCTACAATTTTGGGAGCACACAGAAGAAGTATTGTTGCTCATGGAAGGAGCGTGTTCATCAAATAAAGAACCTTTTAGAAGGTGGGAATATCTACATCAACAAATGAAAACTTTTGGCTCATCTAGGATATTCCCCCTAAAGATTCGCAAATATAGCCAGATTTTGAAGAGAATTGTAATTGTCAAATGTAAATGTGACAAGTGTCAATTGGCCTAAAGCTTTTTTTCTCCCTCATTTCTATGAAAAGGAATTCAAGGCCATTAGCTGGTTGTTGAATGATTTGAGAAGAAAATTGTAATAGAGAATGCAGATATAAATTTTATTTGAGTTTTGTCTATGTTTTGGAGTTTTAAGTCTTTGGTTATTAGTATTGTATTTCATTATTGTCACTTCTAAATACAAATAGTATATTTCATAAACCTTTGTTTTGTAATTTTATACCTCATATGAATTATTAATAAAATGGATAAAAATGTTTCTATTCCTCTTCATGGTATTTCCATTGAATGTTTGTTTATTGTTGATGTTCTTGTTCAAAGAACAAGTTAATTTTCTTTAACATCAATGAAGATTTATATGAATGTATGCATAGATAACTAAGAAATATTGGTCTAGAATTTTAATTTAGATGGTGTAATGCATCATTTGATAGCTTTTTTGTGATGGGTGAAATGTTGGTGTATGTTTTAATTGAATGTTTTAAGATTCCATGCCCTAGGATAAATCACTAGCCCGTAAGCTATGTTTATGTTACAATCCTCTATTCGTTCACGATAATAACATACAAAATCATTTAAAAATTTACTTTTAGTTTGAATGTATGTATTGAATTAAGTTTCACCATATTATATTATTATAAATTTTGAAAGAATAAAGAAGAAACCATTTGATGTGTTGTCATTTATGCCTACATTATTTGTTGATAGTGTTGTCTGATCCAGTAAACAGTTTTGGTGAAACCTTGATCAGGTAATTTGGTTTGGATTTCCTCATGCTGTAAGATTGGATTATGTGGTTACACTATGCTATTTAGGACTACTAAAAACATTTGTGGTCAATATTTTAGTTATTTTGGTTGAATAGGCTAAAAGTTACAAGTAGTAGGAGATCAACATACAATTTTATGGCTTATACAGAGCAAGATGGTATGTGTTATCTTGTCTGAATTCCTCTAATGTTTGGATTCAAACTCTACAATTTTGGGAGTTGGTTTATAGGTGTCAGTGCTACGTATAATCTAGATGGTGCATGCTTATATGACCATGTGGATGATTGATGTTGGTTAGATTGGCTTTTTTTTTTATTAAGTCTAATTCCTTGCCGACCTAATACTTGAATATGTGCTATGAAGATTAATATATATTACAGATGTTAAGGAGATCTATTTTAGATCCGTGCCAACCTAAAATCAATTTTTTCATGTTTTATTTAACCACAAAGATTTTTTGAATCAATTTTGAATCCAACAAAGATATTTGAATTAAAATAGGGCTACATCTAATTAGGCCGACCTAATGGATGTATGTAGATGTAATAGGGTATATATATGTGGAACATTTTTGAGTTGCATAAGGAGTAGTTAATATGTATTACAGATGTTAAGGGGATCTATTTTAGATCTGTGCAACCCTAAAATCATGTTTTTCATGTTTTATTTGAGCACACAAATGTTTTTGAATCAAGTTTGAAGCCAACAAAGAGATTTTTAATTAAAATAGGGCTACATATAATTAGGCCTACCTAATTGATATATGTAGATGTAATAGGGTATATATGTGGAACATTTTTGAGTTGCATAAGTAGACAAAGTAATGTGATGTGTGTGAAATTTGATATTGTGTGAACTTTCAAATTTGTATGTGTGAGATCAGAGTAAGGGTAGAATTGTTGTGTATGTTGAGCGACTGCTAAGTAGAGCACTATTTTATATCTAGAGCTTCAGTGAAACTAAGTTTAGCATAAGGAAGGTACATCTTACATCATTTCACACTTTAGACGTATAGCCACTTTTTTTGTGTATCTATTTCAGGTTATGAGCCTTATAAGAATTGTGAGTCCTAGCAATGATCCCTTGTAATATCTTATAACTGGTTATAATATATTGTGAGAAAATACTCATCGTGGTTTTTCTCTCTTTGGGTTTTTCATGTAACAATCCTGGTGTTCATGTGTTATCTGGTGTTGTGATCTCTTTCATGTTTACATTCATAGCTACAGTTATATATGTTTTGATTATTGGTTGGATTATGACTAAATGGTTTAATAGAATATTGATTCACACCCCTCTCAGTATTTTGTGTGTTCAAAAATTGGTATTAGAGTGTAGCTCCTTTTGAAAAGCTAAAAAATTGAGGAAGATCTTGGAGTTTGAACAAATTGTTGATAAAATGTGTCCTCTTCCTCTGAAAGAAATTTCTACAATTGAATATGAAGAAGATGACTACATGTTTGACAAAGAAGAACTTAAGGCTACTCTTGAAGATCTTAAGAAAATTGAAAGTGAGAAGAAAAGTTTGAAGGAAAGACTAGGAGAAGCAAATGAATGTATGAAAAAGCAAAGAGAAAAAATCAAGAAGTTTAGAGAAATAAATAGAGAAGTTAATGAACAATTGAATAAGGCAAGTCAAGATATCACCAGACTAAAAGTGTAAGTGGAAGAAAAGAAGAGAATTGAGGATTGTTTGAATGCCATTATACAAAGCAAGACCGATGAATGCACAAAACATGAACAAGAAGTGGTAACCCAAAAATTAGATCTAGAGAAAGCAAGAGCTCATGAGGAAAAATTCAAAATAAGTACTACAATGCTTGATGAACTAATTTCAATTCAGAAGCCTTCTAAGGATAAAGGTGGTTTGGGACTTGAAGAAGGACAAAGTTCAAAGAAAAATATAACACCTACCAAGGTTAACAATCAAAAGTAGACTCAAGGAAATGGTAGACAAATCATGAATTAAAGAAGCAATACTAGAAGAAATCCTATTGGAAAACCAAATGCTCAAAGGTAACCATCTTTCAATGGCTATTGTTACACATGCAACATATTTGGACATAAGTCTAACTAGTGTAGATCAAGAATGAATAGAAATTAGTTTGGTCAGAAAAATGTTGTATGCTACAATTGCAACAAACTTGGACACATTTCAATATTTTGTAGAAGCAAGAATAGAAGGAAGAATAATCTAGAACAAAGGAATAAACGAGTGAATAAAGTTGATCGTACTAAAGTATACCTGGAAACCTCATCACCTGATAGAACAAAAAGAATAAAAAACAAGTTGAACAACTCTTTGGAATGGATGGCATTTTGAAAGAAGAAGTTGAAAGATTAAGGGAAGTTGCAATAGAAAGGAAAGAAAAAGCATTTGGTGAGTCCTTCAGACCATGTAAATCAAGAAGATCAACTTCCACCCTTGCATCTGCATTTCTAAAACCATCTGGCACAACTACCATTAAAGGGAAGAAGATTGAGCCCAGTGCTCTGGCAACAATTGATGTATCTACACTCTCTGAACCTAGTGCACAAACCACAAAGAATAAAAATGTACCTCCAATAGTACCTCCTACTACCTGCGGAAGGAGAAAGAAATAGAAGGCACCAAGAGGTCAAAAATTAAGTGATTCTTTAGAAGAAGTTGTAGACACGTAAAATATACCGATTGACATTGTGCATCTGATCCTGACTACTAACATCGTTTCATCCTGAATCATCCCTCAGTGTAACCATTTAATCAAATCTCATTATTTGATTAAATTCATCAATATTCCTCTCTTAATTGAATAAATTATTTTATGTAATTAAGTCAATCTTTTGTTAATTAAATCAATCCATCTGATCTAATTATCCCTATTTAATTAAATAATTAATTTTATTTGATTAAATCTCTAAAGCCTATCCATTAAATTAAATAAATTAAAACCTTATTTGATTTAGTCTAACACCATTTCTTTTAATTAAATAAATCAAAATCCTTATTTAATTAATCTCTTATCATATTCCTCTCTTATTTGATTTAAATAAATCCATAAATTTGAGTCAAATAGGTCACATCATCTAATCTCTCATTAAATTAATTAACCCTTGATTAATTTAATCTCATCTCATGTCCCATCCTCTAGATTTTGCAAGTTGCACATGAAAATAGATTTAAGTCATTTATTGAATCCCTATTTTCCTCACAAGGCATCTTTTGGAATATTCTCCAAATTTGTATTCAAAAATTCCAAGTCAACATGTACATCCAACAAGGCAATAAATTCATCTTACATGTCCTTTGCCTTGAGCCAAGTGGCATTTATTGCATTTTTCCTTCCCTCTTACAAGTCATTTCAACAAATTTGAAATTCAAAAATATGCATTTATTGGCACAATCCCCAAATCTTGCACATCCTTCATCCATTCATAGATTGACAAGTGGCATCATGCCATTGGATGAATGTTAGTCCCACATTGCTCAAATTTGGACATTCATCCATCTTGGCATTCTATAAATAAAGAGCTCATATCCTCATTTGATCATCCACAAATTATGCAAAGTTATTATGCTAAAATATTTAGCCATTTTCATCCATCACCATTGAGTTCTTAGCTAGGTTTTTGCAGATTTTTGGCTTGGAGCTCTCATCTTTCATCAACAAAGTGGATCAACCATCATCAACCTATCAAGCTTGCATCTTAGGAATTGGGAAAGGGCCAATTTTCACATCAAATTGGCACCAATTCCCCCATGGGATCATGTGTTTGCTATTTTAATTAGGATTGAATCTATATTTTCTCATTTTATTGTGTTCTTCATTATTTTCCTTCCTAATTTGAAGCTTGTAAATGGATTTCATGGGGAATCCTTGTTCATGCTTGCAATATCTAACTTAAGGTGTTTATTCTCTTTGTTTTGCAGGTACTAGAGGATTGGGGTTCACATAGAAGTAAATGATTATTCTATAGAAGAGACTTCACAATTGGATTTTTTAGGGAATATGGTTGATGAAACATAATCTCCTTTGAATACATCTGCTCTTTCAAAAGACACTAAGAATACAACCGACCTAAATAATGAAGATTAGAATAAGAATGATGCCAATGATAATGCTTAAGATCACCATGACTAATAGAATGATACCAAAAATGAAGGTGAAGAAATTAAAATAGAGAAGAGGAAGAAGGTAAATAGAAAAATGATAAGAAAGATGATGAGGACAAAAAGGACAATGAAAATAAAGACAAACAAATAGAAAACACCTCTGGAAAAGAAGAAGAAGAGAAAGAAGTGAACAAAGAAGAAAATGAGGTTGAAAGAAGTGAAGAAGAATTCCAAAAGACCATGGAGCCATCAAAGTCATCTGAGAATGCTCTAGTAATAATATCAAAGGTCTTCTAACAAGACAAATAAGGATTCAATCGACCATTCCACCACAGTTGTTTCAACTTGTGGCACAACAAGGCTGTGTAGATTTGAATAATATCTCACCTATTTAGAGGATGGAGCATAGAGATACTTGTATTTCCTTTGAGAGAAAGGAAATTTTAGAAAATCATCATAAGAGGACCAAGCTAATCAATTATTCCATCAAGACTTTATAGGATGCAACCCCTAGTACCACTGTTGATGATTCTCTAACACCTGTTGAGAATTTGAAGTTTCTGTTTGATTCACTTAGGGAGTATGCCTCTAACCTAAAGGAGCAAACTAGAAAAGAGGTAGAATCAAGGCTTGCAGAGAAACAATTTCTATAACTACAAAATAGATGTGCAACTACACATAGCAAGGTAATGAAATGCTTGAAAAAGGTAAAGGAATGTGAATATGAAGCTGAGATATTATTATTATATTGCACGAGGTGGCTAGATGCCACTCAAAGAATTAAAGATTTAATGGAATCAATAGAGTCACAATTAGTTAATTCCTTCAGAGCTTATGACATTGCAAAAGATAGAAACTATGCCTCTTGGACTACCATTTCAAACTTACAAAATGATTTTTTCACTTTGCAAAGATAGAAAGAGGATGTTATAAGGAAATTTGGACAGCTTGGCAACTTGGTGAAGACCAAGCACATTCCAGTGTCAAGTGCCCTTGCAGATGTAGAAAAAATTGAAAAGATAAATTCTAATCCAACCACTCCAAAAGAGGGAGAGGAGAGTTTGGTGGAGTTGGAATCAAAGTATAAGGTGCTTGTTGTAGCTAAGAAGAGTCGGGATGAAGGGAAATCTTCTTGGGGAGCCATTCTCAAGGAGCTTGAAGGTGATTCATCCTCCAGGTGAACACATTTCACCTTGTATATTATTACTCTATTTTACTTTTTTTCAATTTTTCTTTCTTGTACATTTGATCGAATAGATAATTCTTCAGATAACTCCCTAAGGGGGAGCCAATCATTTACTTTTAGTTGTGTTTCTATACACTTGTCTCATTGGCACACCATTTGTCCTTGATGTCAAAGGGGAAGAATTTTTGGGAAATTGGAGGAGTTTTGGTGCCAAATTTGTTAATATATTGTGTTTGGGGGAGAATTTTTGAGAAGCTGGAGAAGTGTTGGTGCTGGAATTTTTAAAGAAGTTTTGATGTATGTTTGAAAGGGGGAGTTCATACAATTTTTTAAGACAGTTTTGAATTTGAATTTTTTGAGATTCATTTTTGGCACATGTTTTCATCAATGAAAAAGGGGGAGATTGTTGAAAGGATGAAGAAGGAACCCTTTGATGTGTTGTCATTGATGCCAACATTGTTTGTTGATAGTTTTTTCTGATTCGATAAATAGTTTTGGTGACACATTGATCTGGTAATTTGTTCTAGATTTTCTCATGTTGTAAGATAAGCTTATGTAGTTACAATATGTTGTTTAAGACTACTAAATACATTTATGGTCAAGATTTCAATGATTTTGGTTGAACATGCTAAAAGTTAGAAGTAGCGAAAGATCGAAATACAATTTTCTAGCTTATACAGTTCAAGATGGTATGTGTTATCTAGTTTGCATTCATTTGATGTTTGGATTGAGACTCTACAATTTTGGGAGTTTCTTTATAGGTGTCATTACTACATATTTTCTAGATGATGTACACTTATATGACCATATGGATGATTGATGTTGGTTAGATTGGCTTATTTTGTGATTAAGTCTAATTCTTGGTTGACCTAATACTTGAATATGTGCTATGAAGATTAATATGTGTTGTGGATATTAAGGGGATATATTTTAGATTCGTTCTGACCTAAAATCAAGTTTTTCACATTTTATTTGAGTGCAAAGATGTTTTTGAATCAAATTTGAAGCGGACAAAGAGATTTTGAATTAAAATAGGGCTACATCTAATTAGGCTGACCTAATTGATGCATGCTAGTGTAATAGGGTATATATGTGGAGCATTTTTAAGTTGCATGAGTAGACAAAGTAATATGATGTGTGCAAAATCTGATATTGTGCGAATTTGCAAATTTGTATGTGTGAGATCAAAATAAGGGAAAAATTGCTATGTATGTTGAGTGACTGTTGAGAAGAGCAATATTTTGTATTTAGAGCTTCATTGGAACTGAATTCAACACAAGGAAGGTACATCTTACATTAGTTCACACTTTGGCTTTGTAGCTACTTTTGTTGTGTATCTTTTTCAAGATGTGAGCTTTATAAGGATAGTGAGTCCTAGCAGTGAGCCCCTTTAATATCTTATAATTATTTATACTATATTGTGATCTAATCTTCACTGTGGTTTTTCTCTCTTTTGGTTTTCCATGTAAAAATATTGGTGTTCATGTGTTATGTGGTGTTGTGATCTCTTTCATGTTTACATTCATAGTTGTAGTTAGATATGTTTTTATTATTGGTTGGTGTAACATAGAAAAAAGTATTTCTTGCTTGATATGGGAATAATTAATGATGAATTAGAATTAATATCACCTTGGCCTAGTGTTGTAAGGTGTTTTACACATCCACATTAGGTCTTGGGCCCTTGCAAACTAAATAAAATGCAAAAGTTTTGTAAAGAGTTGTAAATGACTTTCACACTTTTCTAGACTTTTATTAAGCATTTAAGTCTAATGGACCTATTTTTCCCCTAATTCAATATTATAAAATGTATTTAATGGAATTCTCACATTAATCTAGAAGGCTTGTAAATTAAACTTAGTTTTAATCTAGTGTTGTAATGTGTTTTATACATTCACTTTGGATGTTGTCTCTTTCTAGGCCATGTGGACCTCATTTTAGTGTTGTAAAGTGTATTTAATCACACTTTCACATTGAAATTTGTGTCCCTATCCCTAATTTCCCTTTACATCATTATTAACATGCCCCTATGACCTCATAGTGTGCATCCTGAGGCTTATTTTGATCAAAGACCTGATTAAATTAACATATAACCTAATTTCTTCACTCCCCGACATCCCAGCTAGCAAAAGAGCCCCTACGGGACCCATTTTCCACTTTGGGGGAATGAGTCCCATCTAGGTGGGACTAAGTCACCCAACTGGGTGAATGAGTCCCATTTTGGCCATTTTTGAGTTTTAGTAGGAAAAATTGGGTTTTAAGTTTAATTTTCCTCCATGTTAGCCTTGGGGATCAAATTAACGGGAATTTTAGGTGGATTGCCTATATACACAAGCTTTTAAACCCTAATTCATGATTCATTCATATTTCATTCATCATTCATTCATCATTCATTCTCCATCCCAAGTGAAGAAAGCTAGGGTTAGGTCATTTAGAGAACATTCAAGGCCACTTCTAAGGCATTCAAGGGTAGATTCTTCATCCATTATTGCAAAAAATAAAGATCTATCATCATGGAAAGTTTATAATTCCTTCATTTCTTGTTCATGCTTCATCTTATTTCTTCATTGGGTTTAATTACCTAAAAGGGGTTTGACCAAGGCAAACCCCCATTCCCTAACATTCAACATTTCTCTTTCTTTCTTTGTGTGGTTGCAAATTTATGTACTTTGAAAGCTCAGAGATCATTGAAGAATAAGTTGAAAACTTGTTGAATTCATCTCCTTATTGGCTAGGTCAAAATATCCACAAAAAGTCACTTACAGTGCCAGAAATTAGGGTTTCAAATCTGGACACCTAGAGAAGCAGAAAGAGCAGACCAAGAGCTTCTGTTTCCACTTTTGAGTTTTCAAAAAAGTCAAATTGGAATCATACGCCTTTAGTGGTGTATGATTCCCATTGTGCATGTGTTTTAGAGATTTTTGTAGATTCAGATACCCATTTGGCTGAAATATACTTCGGTATAGTTTTCTAGATCTGGGACTAATTCGTCCAAAATGGCATATGAGTTTGAGTAGGTAAAAATTTTAGAATCAGTAGCACTTCCAACCTTCATTCCAATCTTCAACACATTTCCAGGTGCACACATTTTGTTTTACTTTCCTATTATGTTTTACTTGCATTTCTATTTATCTTGTTAGGCCTTTTTGCATACTACGTTGTGTTTTCAAACACTTGGTTGTGAACCCATTTCTTGGTTTTATTCATTTCCAAGGATATCTTACAGTAATATTTCTCATATCCTTTATTGGGTTGAAGCCTCTAAGGTATTATTGAATGTGAACATTGCGAAATCAGATCCCCCTTCCTTCATTCCCCTTTTGTGTGAAGGAAGTTGTGCATCCTTTTTCGGTGTCCACATTTTGGTGAACTTGACTTTCAAATACCTTCTTTTATGATTTTGGAGTCCATCATCATCCTAGAATTATCTTGCATTAACATTGAATTGTATTTGACATTAGTTAATTTACATTCTATAGTTTTAAAATTTTGCATTAGTGAAAGTGCATATAGTTTGCATTTTTGCATCTCAAATCATTAATTTTTTTTGAAATTCTACATTTTCATCTTAGGTTTGCATCATACAACACATAAAACATAAAAAATCAATCAAAAAAATATAAAAATTCTATAAAAAATCTCCATTGGGACTCATTTGCCACCTTGGGAAAATTAGTCCCTTTACACCTCTGAAAGTTCCTTTTATGGAACTGAAAACCTTTTTTCTGCACTTTTATTTGCTGCCATCAACTATCTGTATCAGTTGGCCAAGTTTCTGTTACATGTATTTCATTAGATCTAGCTTGCCTTAGTTAATTTCATGCATCTCTTAATTTCAATTTTTCATTTACAATATTGCATCTTTCAGGTTGTTGCATATTGTAATCAGAAAACTACCTTGTTTCACATCTAAAAATTGCATTTAAACATTTCACTTTAAGTCATTGAATTGCACTTTATTTACTTTTCCACGGTATCATGTTTACTTTCAAGAGATGTGGCTTTGATTTGGTTAAGAATGGATTGCATAATTACAACATTCCCTCTTATGATTTCAATTTAGATTACAACAATGAGGTCATTAAAAAACATGTTAGTCATCAAACCATTGAGACAGTCTTTAATATTACATTTCCCATTGGTGAGGATGGTAGTGTAGACAATCATAACAATCATACTTGTTCTTCTCTCAATACCTCTCCTATTAGTGACGAAGGTATCTTGGTGAAAGAAGATACAAGCATTGAGGGTCTTGATTGTCCCTCTCCTAATCCACCTTTGGAATATATTAGACAACAAGAAGATGAGATCATGGAAACATTTCTAAACATCACCTTACCTAGTCTCCCTAACCATAACAATACAAATTTTCCTTCTTCTAATATCCCTCCTCAATGCAAAGAGGGTAGGTTGGTGTTAGAAGGCATCCCTATTAAGAGTCATGGGAATCTTGTTCCTCCCTTCCCTCATGCTCCTACCATTTGGGTCAATCTATTTGACAATCATAGTGGTCCTTCTCTTGATGCCTCCCCTACTTGTGATGAAGCTAGTTTACAAAGTCTAACCATGGAATGTGGTGAACATATTACAATCTCTCCTACTAGGGTAGATAATATGGGAAAAGCGAATGAGACCTTCAAGAAAAAGGATAATCAAATAGATTCTTCTTCTAACATCCCCACATTTGATAAACATGAAAATCCAACCATTGATAACTCCCTAACTTGTGATGAAGTTATTTTGGAAGAACCAATCCTTGAATGTCAAGAGCATTTGGTTTATCGTTCTCCTAAAAAATCTCCTCCTAGGGAAGATATTATGGTGCAAGAAGAGGAAAAAAATGACACTAATGATATTGGACCCTTAGACAAAGATGATGAAGTAGCATTGCATTCTCATTCATTAAGGGACGTTAATATTATTCAACCTCAACTCATCATTTCCTCACATTCACACAAACATCCAACTCAAAAAAAACTTGAACTTGTCCTTTACCCACCTAAGAACAATGTTTCATAGAAACTGAGTCATAATACCATTGCTCATACATATAACACTAGAAACAATTTGCAACTTCCACAACCAACTCTAGCACCCTTACCTTTGCCTAATCCTATCCTACCTAACCCTATCTTACCAGGTCCTCCTTGCAGAAAGGAGTATGATCTTGTCCAACAACTTAAGAATACTCCTGCTAAGATATCATTATGGGACCTTATTCAAGCCTCCCCTCACTACCACAACATGATTCAAACAATATTGCAACAAGTTTCTATCCCTTCTAATGTGTAACCAAATGAAATAGCAGTCATGATTCAAGAAATAAATGTTGATATTATTTTCCACCAAAGTGAACTCCCCTCTTTGGAGGTGCAAAAAAAAAATGATGCTTTCATGATCATAGCTCAATACCAATGAAAAGGGATAAAGAGAACTCTTGTAGATACCAGCTCTTCCCTCAATGTGTGTAGTGTGAACCTTCTAGATAGGCTCAACATTGATAAATCAAACATTCAACCTGATTCTTTATTTGTCAAGGGATTTGACAATATTGACAAAACAACCACTTGGTTTGATCACTTTTCCTATTATAGTTCGAAAGGCCACATTGGCTACACCGATCCATGTTATGCCTCACAATCTTTTAGATAACCTCCTTTATAATAGAGGTTGATACTGCTAATCATCTTGCTACCCTTGCTAATTGTAATTTTGATCCAAATGCTTTCACATAATATAAGACCTAGAACTTTTGGGATAGGAAATTGGTTGCTAGAGGAGGAATCTTGGGGTTTCTACCATTCATAAGGATTTTAACCCATGAAGCTTCCAAATGAGGAGAGGGGTTGAACTTGACAAGTCATACTCCTGAACACACTAAATCAAGTCACTCTAGTAGATCAAGGGGACATAATCAAAGATATGATATCCCTTAGGGAGGAATATTTAATGCTTAGTGAGTTGAATAAAAAATAGGACAAATAAAGGGAAGAAAAGATATTAGCTACCATGTATTTAACGGATTAATTAAAGAGAAGAGTGGAGAAATTGAGAGAAGTGGTCTTTGAGTAACCCACTCCTACTACTACTTGCCAACTTGTTATGACCCCAAATATGGATCATCTAAAGGTGAATATCCCTACTAGTACCACTACCACTAGTACTTATACAAGTTATATAGTGACTACTAAATTTTCAAATCCTTTCACTAATACTCAAAAATCCAAGCATATAGACCTCAAGATAAAACCTATAGGTCAAACTAAAACCACAACTACTGCTGCAAAGAAAAACATTACATCCACTACTATTCCTACAAATACAACACCTAACCCTACAATCCTAAAATTTTAGTTAGGAAATGAACAACTGCAAAAGGATTTGGATAGAATGTAGATTATGGTTGGAAATGATAAGATGGAAATGAAAATTTCTTTCCTCAAATCATCAATCTATGATCCCCAAGAATCTACCACTTAGAATACATCCCATTCAGTAGCTCAAACTATTGGTATGAATACCACTTCTACTTCTGGTCATTCCATCCCTATATCTCAGCCACACAATAATCAGTCTAGTGGAAACATTACTAGTGGGAGTGGAGGGGGAAGTTAGGGAGGTGGAGGTGGAGGTTTTGGAGGAGGGGGTGGATGAGAGAATACTTCCTCTAGAAATTAGAACAATTGTCGAGGTGGTGTAGGAAGTCAAGGTGGAGGAAATCAAGGTGGTAGTCTAGGAGGGTAGGGTGGTGGTGGTTCCCAATCTCCCCATTTTGGTCAAGCATTTGGAAGAGATCCATTTAAAAGGAGACTAATGCAATTGGATAGGTATAGAAAACTGTATCTCCTTGGGATACCTAGCTATCCTAAACCTCTCCCAAAAGACATAACAAATGTGCTAGTAAGGTTTTTGGGAAATAATGTAATTAGTGAGGAAGACCACTTAAGATCATTCAACAATATGATGGATGATTTTGAAGTGGAACATGAATATTTCATGATGAATTTGTTCATGTAGTAATTGACTGAGGATGCTAGAGACTGGTACAAAATCTTACCAGTGGAAAGCATTGGCTCTTGGGAAGAGTTCAAGAGGGTATTCAAAGAGTAGTATGGGGACAAAAATAACCCAAGATTGATGTTAAGTAAATTTAAAAACATTACCAAAGGTCCTAATGAATTTTTTTATGATTTCAACACTAGATTTCCTATTGATTTAAGATTAAATGATAAAGTATGCTTGGTTAACTATTGCAATACTTTTTTATTTTAATATGAGCTATCATTTAAGAGACAAGAACCCTCAAACCTTGAGGGATGCATTTAAAATTGCACTACACATTGATAGCAATAGAAGATCCTCAAGAAAAGTAGGTAGAAGGGATGATTTTAAACTTCTTAAGAATCCTAAATAGGATAATGGAGTGACAGAGAAGGCCTCTTCAATTGATGATAAATTGGATAAAATTATCAATTCAATGAATGATCTAAATTACAAACTTGCAAAGCAAGAAAAGGGGTTATCAAATGAAAAACCCAAGTTTCAAAGAAATGAGAAACCCCCAAGGTTACATGACTTCCCATACAACACAAATTGGTACAATGACAACCCAGTATAGAATAATCATAAAAATACACAAAATTAGGTTACACTCGACCCATTGTAGAGAAATTTTTCCAATTTTTCTAATGAGCTACCATGGTGTGTGGCTTGTTAGTTGTCACACTCACCTCACCAATGTGCAGTTACATAGTCTCTAGAGGAAGAGAAAACTACGCCCATTGATTATGATCCATCTTAGGATCAAAGTGAAGAAATAAATGTCCTCATGAGTAGATTCTACTTTTCTAATGAAGAGTGTTCTTCTAAGGAGGAGTCTCATGATATTGACATTGATGACCAGAGACAAAGGGTGGGTGCATATCAACAATATATCCTTTATGATGAAGACACTAAATAGAATCACAATGTTTGTACCCTAGAGACTAATGAGTCTAATATAATTCTCATAAATCCATCCAATAAGGAGACTCAAATAATGATACCTACCATAGTTATACAAGAAAGGAATAATTACAACCTCAAGAATAGGGTTGTTAATGCTGATCAAGATCAAGAATTTAGCATGTTTATAAAAGAAAATATTCCAAACAACAAAGTGGAAAAGCCAGAGACTAAGGTAGCTAGAGACAAAGTAAAAGACACTAAGGGAAGTAAAATTTAGGCTAAGAAGACTGATAAAGTCAAGGTGGATGGTGAAGTCATTTCCCTAGCTATTAAAGCCAAAGCTCAAAAGAAGAGAATTGAAGAAGGGAAGAAGGATGATAAGACAAAGGTTGAACAAAATTGTGAGCAACAAAAAGGGAAGGTTGATGAACAAGGTATGACATTCTCTGATATTCCTAAGTATACCACTATGGACATGTTCAATTGCTATAACAAGTGAAAGTTATTGTACCTTTGTTAGAAATTATGAAGATTGATGAGCACAAACATAACATAGTTTCCCTTATCAATGGTGAAGCTATAGCCTATATTGATCAAGTGGTGTCTACTCCACCCAGAGTGAGAAGAAATAATTCAAAAGACAAAGAGATTGAGGGAGAAATTACTGAGATCCCTTAGATCTACTTGGGTACAAAAATAACTGCTTGTACCAACCAAGTAGATTCATTTTTTGTAACTTTGATAATTGATGGAAAGTTATTGAAGAGTTGTATGATAGATTCAGGAGCCTCTTCCAACATAATGCCAGTTGAGATTATGAAGTAGATGGGAATAAAAATAGATAGTGCTTATGGCAATTTCTATGCTATGTATTCTAGGGAAGTACCTATGATTGGGGTGATCAAATAACTCCCTTACAAATTAGTTGCATTCCCAGACAAAGAATTTGCAATGAGCATTACAGTGGTTGACATCCACCCCAATTATGGAATGTTGCTATCAAGGAAGTGAAGTGCCTCCATGGGAGGTAGTATGCAATGATATGTCTTATGCCACATTCTCTATTGATGGTGAAGACATCAAGTTAGTTAGGGAGTCTAGAGACCCCCACATGATAGAGTTTTCTTCTAAAGATGACATAATCCATTTTGTTTTTTACGTGCACAAACAATGTAGCAAATATGAGGCATTGCCACTAGGTTTGGGGTTAGCCAAAAAAAATAGTATCAAGAAATTAAGAGTTATTGGTGACTTAGAGCTAGTTGTTTCCTAGGTCAAGTTAAAATATGAATCCAAGAAAAAATTCTTGAAACAGTATAGGAATGCAATATGGGACTCAATTGAGTAGTTTGATGCTTTTGGCATAGACTAGCTAGAGATGACAAAGAACTAGATGGTTGAATTATTAGCCAATATTTATCTCAGGCTAGATGATATCACTTTTATTGGCATCTCCAAGTTTGAGGTGTAGACGCAACCTTCAATCTCTAAAAACATCCAAAACTAGCAAGTCTTCAATGATGATGAAGACATACTAAGGTTTTTGACATGTGTGGACTAGTATGAAGGTCAGGAGATTGACTTTGGAGAATTTCTTGAGATTATGGATGGGAAGGAGACAATTTTTGTTAATGAATTCATTCAGCTTAAGACCAATAAGATGCCTAAGGTTCTTGTGGCCACATAGATGGTTTTTGATGGACCTGACAAGAGTAGTACCAAGAAATCTTCCACACATTCAGAGGAATTACAGGAGGTGAATCTAGGGACTCAAAGTGCTCCAAAGAAAGTTGTGAACCTAAATCCAAAACTTGCAATAACACAAAAAACCAATCAAAAAATTAGATCAAATGCAAGGTTAGAATGCAGATTCCTCAAGAAATTCATTTAGATTGTAAAAGAGGAAAACAAATGAGATGAAGAACATAATAAAATTAAAGCATATCAATTCCTATTCTAATGCAATGTAAACTCCTAATCTATTGAGGGAATTGGTGCCCATTTGATGTGAAAATTGGCCCTTTACCAAATCCAAATGATGCAAGATTGATGTGTTGATAAAGAGTGATCCACTTTGTTGATGCTTGATGAGTGCTCCAATGGAAAATTCTGCATAACCTAGCTAAGATTCAATGATAATGGATGGAATTTGCTAATAATTTGAGCATCGTAAGTTTACTCAAATTGTGGATGATAGAATGAGGAGATTAGCCTCTTATTTATAGATTGACAAGTTGAAAGCATGCCCAAAATAGAGCAATGTGGGACTAAGAATTAGCCAATGGAAAAGTGCCACTTGTCAACTTGTGAGTGGATGGAGGATGTGCAAGTTTTAGTGATTGTGCCAATAAATGCATATTTTTGAATTTTGAATTTATTGAAATGATGCAAGAGGAAAGAAAGAATGCACTGAATGCCACTTGGCTCAAGGCAAAGGACATGTAAGATTGAGTTAATGCCTTGTTGGATGTACATGTCAACTTAGATTTTGAATTCAAACTTGAAGAATATTCCTTAAAAGATGCCTTGTTGAGGAAAATAGAGATTTTATAAATCAATTAAATCTATTTTCATGTGCAAGTGGGAAAAGCTAGAGGATGGGACATGATATGAGATTAAATTAATCAAAGTTAATTAATTTAATGAAGGGGTTAAATGATGTGACTTATTTGACTTACATTTATGGATTTATTTAAATCAAATAATGAGAAGAATGTGATAAGAGACTAATTAAATAAAGATTCTTGATCTATTTAATTGAAAGAGATGACGTTAGATTAAATTAAATAAGGTTTTAATTTATTTAATTTAATAGATAGAATTAAGAAATTTAATCAAATAAATTAATTATTTAATTAAATAGGATAATTCTAAGATCAAGACATCTGGTTAATTTAATTATCGAGAAGAGGTGACTTAATTAGATAAATGATTTATTTAATTAAGAGAGGAATATTGATGAATTTAATCAGATAAGGCATTTGATTAAATGGTTAGACGGAAGGATGATTCAGGATGAAAAGAAGTTAGTGGATAGGATTAGATGCACAATGTCAATCGGTACATTTTGCCCCACTTTGAAGCAATGCACTTGTTGCATTGATTCAAAGAATAAATGATCTCGATCAAAGCAAAAAAAAAATTGTTTTCAAAATCTTGCCCCACTACTGCCCGGTGAGAGAAAACATGCCAATATATTGCCCCCTCGAGAGATTGGATGAAAATTTAATTTTTTTGGGTGATCTCGCGAAAAAAGAGCACAAGGTGCTTGACAAGTCCAAAAAGGCTCCAGGAGGCCAAAAATGTGTCTAAACACAATAAAATGATGCAAAATAGGCCTCAACTGGACAAAAATAGGCTCAAGGGTTCAAAACCCTAGCAAGATAGCCAATCAGGATGAAAAATCCCTAATTTTCAAGCTTAAAAAGGCTTCAAGGGGTCACTTTCAATTCATTTTCACACACAACCCCTTAGCAATTCAGCGATTCAATCTATGACCTCCTGATGATATGGCACAATGACAACTCCTGATGCACACTTTCGACCGAGTTCAGACGTACCAGCGGCCACTCGACATTGGGGCACCAGTAAGTGATCCTTACTTGAGCTTTATTTCTCATTTTTAGCATTCATTTATTACTTTCAAAGTTAGATATTCTACAGTGGCGCTATATAGCGTCGCTCAAAACTCAAATTGCACCTCTTGGTGTTAGATTGCACCATAGTAGTGGAGTTTGGAGTTTGAAAATAAATTCCAAACTCTGACACTAAGGTCATGGCCAGCGGGGTCATTTCCAAAGTGCGACAGGGTGGTGCCTTAATGACATGAATCTTTTCAAATTGCGCTGCTCATAAGGTTAGTGCATCGTAGTGGTGCACTTTCGGCATTTTGTGTCCCAGTGTCGTAGTTTGACAAAAATAAAACTGTGATGCCTTCATGGATAGCGACGCTGGAGTGGTTTCTCAGACGCCCGACAAAAAAAAATTGAAAATTTTTAACATGATGACCCTTCCTTATGTAGGACGCGGCGAGGGAGCTCTATTCCCAAGAGCACAGGTCGCGAGATCTCTTCAGTTACTTGTGAGACCTTAGTGACAAAGATCAGGATCAATTACGAGACATGGGGTTGTGGTACATTACATACGCAATGCCCATACGTACCCATCTTGGGATGATGTCTGCACTTGTCGAGAGATGGCACAACGAGACCTCATCCTTCCATCTTCCTACCGGCAAGGCCACCATCACTTTGGAGGACGTTTGGTGTATCTTGAGATTGTCGATTCATGGTTGGTGCGTTATTTTCAATATAGATGCCGAGCGGAATTCCTATCACACAATCCTCACCATAGAGGACATTATCATTTGCAAGGGACATATCAAACTTCAGTGTTATAGGGCTCTGGACCCTCCCTTCCACTTGGTTGTTGTGACAATTATTTAAGGTCTCATTGCCCTAGATCGACGAGGCCAGTACTTCAATCCCAGTTGGGGACTCTGCTAGGAGCGCATGGTGATGCGTGACAAGCCTACTCATTTTGCTTAGGGGCCGGTTCTTCTTGTGTCACTGTACAAAGATCTTCATGAGTACATCTACCTGGATGGTACAACACTCAGAGCAGGCATCACTCCCCTCCATGTATGGGCGTGGGAGCACATTGTTGTCTTTTGGCTGTTGGTTGTTGTAGTTCTGATGGGGCCTAGTAATCCCCTTGTATGGTGCTACAGAGGTGGTGTGTCCTTCATACACACGGGCAAGCACGAGATTCCCTATTGGAGGAGGTTCCTAGATGAGATACAGGTGTTTATATGGCGTCTGTACCTTGGTTGGCCCAAATGGGCTGATGATGCAGATTAGATTTTCTTTGCCTGCTAGGATTGGTTCATGCAGGGGTGAGAGCACACGATGATAAAGAGATATTTGCCTGGGTGCATTCAGCGCCAGTTCGGTGAGCCTCAGGATCGACCCAACGATGATTATGTGGTCGTATTTTCCTACACCATGTCATAGGTTTCATGGGGGCGATACATTTCTACTTCTGAGACCGTGGAAAACTTTAGAAATTTGGTGGCTCAACCATGGGCTTACGATTAGGGGCCTATAGATCCGGGCGTCACACAAGCATACAGAGATTGGTTTCGGCCTCCCCTATGGTTGAAAATTCCAGGAGGAATTCCCGATCGATGAAGGACGAGAGGCAGAGGGGGAGGACAAGGACAGAGAGATGGCGCATGACAGGACCAGCCGGTCAGGCCTCTAGTTTAGCTAGTTCAGCTAGGTCAAGCCAATGTACAAATGCAGGATCAGTAGCAGGTGTCGGCTAGGCAGCAGGGGTAGGCAGGTGCACCACCATAGGCTGGGGGTGAGGATCAGCCTCAGGTACAGCCTCCATGAGCACAACCAATAGGGCAAGTGGATCCCCGAGATGCATTGATTGTGCAATTGTAGGCCTAGGTGCAGACCGAGAGGGACAAGGCCAGGGTCGAGAGGGATCATACCATACTACAAAGATAAGCCGCAAAGTTACAGGTGGCTGCAAAGATGGGTCGGAGACAGTAGTTGGAGAGCATGGCAACCTCCTCCTCTTAGAGTATAGTGTCACTTCATTCTTACAGGGAGGCCATCCGAGAGGCTAATTATTATCATTGGCATTATCATGAGGCCGTGCCTAGAGCAAAGCGAGCCCTAGAGTACTTGCAGCGGACCAGTTTTAGACTGGCAGAGGGTCATGGTGACAGAGGCAAGGGTAGTAGACAGGAGGGTTAGGCATCCTTTTGATCAAGATGATATCATTTTTCATGCCTTATGGGCTCCTTTTTGATAGCCCAATGGGCCTCTTTGTATTGATTGACATACATGTACAGTGATCTGATTATTTTGTACTATGACAGTTACCCGATGATGATATATATGAGATGATGATTTTGATATGATGTCATGTGATGTGTACCATTTATTTATGCAATTATGGATGGTTCTATTTCTATATGCTATTGCAATGATGTTTACGATGGATGCATTTCTTTCTAATGATGTATGCATTATGACTAGATCCTATATTATGTTGTTTTATTCATGATATGTAGATGGATTTATATGATATGTGATGATGATAATGACTTATATGATGATCTATTTATGTTGATGCAAATGGTGATATGATATGTGATCTAGAATGTAATATGCAAAATTATATGGTGTATATGTGAAATGTTATGTGCACTACGCTTATAAAATGTTTATGGGTGGATGTACGTTTTGCATGTAATGGATTTTTATGTTCCTATTTATGCTTATAATGATGTGGAATGATTTATGCAATGAAATGTAAAAAATGATTGTGATGCTATTTATGAGATGATATGGATGATTAATGGACAATATAATGCAATGGTCATGTTTTATATGATGTGTATTGATGATGCTAATTAGATGGTTTTTTAAGATGATTAGAATATCAAATATTATCCTAAACATGCAATGTATGTGATGTATTTAATGTGATGTGATGCAATATATGAAATGATATGTTAATGCAAAGTGGTATGATGGTGCTTAATGTAAAATGAACGTAATGTGGAAGACGACCTTATAATGTTATGCGAGTATATATGCAATGGATTATCTATAATGCTTATGTACCTATTGTGTATGATTATGTAGTAGGTGGTAATAGTTATGAAATGTTTATGCAAATGAATGCTATGCAATGATTTATGTGATAAATGCAATGTGATGCAAAAAATGGATGCAATTTTATGGAAAATGCTTATAATACCATGTTTATATGATGATGGAAATGCAATGCATATGTTTCCTATATGATATGTTTATGCAATATGCTAATGCATTGTGGATGCAAGATCAATGACGATGATGATGGTGATGATCAACTGTCATAGTACCTTGCTAGCACGATAAGCAAGAAGGGATGGAAGAGAAGAAGTCATTTCAATAAGATATAAGATGACAAATATGCAAATGATGATGATTACTTGCTGAGGAGTTGGGATTTTCAAAGGGTCAATTTTCTTATTGTTTGATAACACATGTGGTACGATGCATCAAGTTATAGAGAACCAGGATGGCATTGTACCTAGTGTGATGGACTTTGACTTGACCAATAGATAGGAGTATCCTTGTTCACACTTGACATACAAAAACCTTGCTAGGATGCACTTTAGAAGTTTCAAACACCTCGAACCAAAACACAAAAAGGTATAACCTATCAATACAATAGTCAACAAGCTATCCAAAACCTCCTCCATACATACCTAACAAAGCAAGTATTCGCCAAGGTTATATTACAAGAACATCTAATAAGCATAGTAGACAAAAGATAATGATCATTGCCCCATTCCTATTTCTCTAAATCCTCTGTTCGGATATCATCGAGAAGTCCTTGGAATGAGTGCAATAAGATAAGTCAAAGGGATAAAGACAAAGTAAACAAACAAGTTGATGCTCTTCAATACCACTAACCAAAAGGGGATGTGTTTTTTAAGGATAAGGACTAGAACTATTGCCAAAAGATAATGCCCATTGTAGGAAGGATACATCCTAGGACATGTTAGTGGATGGCAGCACGTCATTTCCTTTATCTGAAGTGTTCTTTCAAATGATTGATATGGGACCAATTGGATGATAGGTTATCAACACAAAGAGTTGACCCACTTGTTTATGTACTGACTTAGACCTAAGACATGACGTTTTGAGTTTTCACTTTTCACCTACTAGACTTGTTTATGATTATCTTACCAAAGATTGAGGATGACGATCATTTATTATGAGTGATGTTATTGCGAATGTAAACGAGATGAGACAGATGGATTTTTTCAAATATTTGGATGTTTTTGGAGTTTTGTGCAATGTTTTGAGGCTATTTTTGGTGTTTTTGGAGATTTTCAAATGTTTTGATTTTTTATTTTTGAATGTTTTTGGGGTTTTCTAATATTTTGGGCAAGAGACTAACCTAAGGACCTATCCTAGGGGCCTTGGGGGCTGATCAATAGATTAGCCTTGCCTACATTATACACGCAGATACCATGTAGTTCGACTGATGACTTGATCGATTTACAGATGATGATATACATGATGAAATGTTAATTTATTATGATAGACTCCTAAAGGACTGACCTAAGTGTCTTGGGGGATGATCAAAGATCAACCTTGCCTACGTTCCAAGGCTCAAAGACCCATAGTTCGACAAGACGACTTCATTTTTGAATTTTTGACTGACTTTTTGACCTGTTTTGGGATTTTAATATGTTTTGAATGTTTTTGGATTTTGTGATTTTGTGATGTTTTTGGATTTTCTGATGTTTTGATGTTTTTGGATTTTCTGATGTTTTGATGTTTTGATGTTTTTGAATTTTCTGATTTTAGGACTTTAAGAATATACACGAATTTGATTCAATGATAACATGCCCCCAGCTTGATGCAATAGACTACTCCGATAAAGGCAGGACAAACTAACCTTGAGGATGGGCCAAGTAGTAATAGGAGAGATCATGATACGATCAACAGACCAAGCTATGGTGTGGATGCAGATGGATGAGTGATGGATGGAGATCTGAATTCGATGGATGATGGAAGCTTGATAGATGGATGATGCAGAACAAGTTGTAAAGATCTTGGTGGATGGAATGTGCTTATTTACACAAGGTGCCTGTTTGCTAGGTTTTCACCAAGGTACTTGTCCAAAGTGCCACCGAAGTGGTTTTCGCTAGAAGATGATTTTTCTCTTTACTATTTTTAATCCTTTTTCTGATTTTGTTTTTGTTTCAATTTTTTTGTTTTCACCAAGATGCTTGTTTTCCTGGTTTTCGCCAACGTAACCATTTTTTTAGGACATTTTCTATTTTTTTGATTTTTTTGGTTCTATACCTTGAAATATTAGGCATAAAACTTTTTGAGATGAGAGCTATTCATGGGCTCTTGTAGTGGTTCCCCTTCAGGTGTTGATAACTGATATGCCCTTGACTTATAACTTGTTGTGATGACAAATGGTCCCAACCAATTGGGTTCAAATTTTCCTTTGCTACTTGGATTTGGTACATTCTTCTGATTTTCCTTTAATACCAGTTCTTTCACTTGGAAGGTCCTACTTCTAATTTTCTTATTACAGCTCCTTTTGAGTCTATTCTGATAGACTTGCAGATGATTTAAAGCATCTATACGCCGCTCATCCAGTAGCTCCAGCTCATTTAGCCTTGGGGATAATATAGGGTGGAGAAGCAATGTTGAATTTTGAATTTTTCGCATTAGTCACAGACCTCCTGGTTCTTAAATGGTGTTCCATTATCTGAGATAATGGCTTGTGGAACACCATAGCGGCAAATGAGATAGTTTAGGATGAACTTTGATATCTGCTTCCTAGTTATATACGTCATGGGTTTGGCTTCCACCCACTTAGTAAAGTACTCAGTGGTGGTTATGATGAATTTGTGGCTATTAGATGAAGTGGGAGTGATTTTCCCAATGAGATCGAGTCCCCACTACGAAAAGGGCCATGGTGTGACGATGGGATGAAGCTCTTGAGCTGGAGCATGGATGAGGTCCCCATGCTACTGACATTGTCATGTGCTTCTCTTTCCATTGTGGGCCAATAATACCCCATCCTCAACAATTTCTTGGCTATAGTCATTCCAATTGCGTGTGTACATGACTAAAAATTAGGCTTATGCTCTAGTGAAGGTGATTAAGAACTTCAAAACCTATTTGGTTGGTGCAATAATTGTTGCATATGCACCTTCAGCTATTGTTAAGGACATATTTACTCAACAGGAGCTCATGGGAAGAAGGTGTAGGTGGATCAACCAGGTCTAGGAGTTTAACATCAATATTTATATTGCTAAGCTTGTAAGAGGACAAGGCTTGGTGAAGTTAATGGCTGAGTCAAACCTAGAAGCCAACCAAATAAATAATCTTGATGTTGTGGATGTGTATCCAATTTGTGATCTGCAAACTTCTGGGTGGTACAAGAATATTGTGCACTACCTAAAAAAGATGCAGTGCCTTGAAGGGTTGATTAATATTGAGAAAATAACACTCAAGCTGCAAGCCATCAAGTATGTGATCATTGATAATGAGTTATAGTGGAGAAACATGGATGGATTTTTTCTTAAATGTGTCAATGCAAAATAGCCTCAAGAACTATTGCATGAAATGCATAGTGATGTGTGTGGTGGTCACTAAATGTCCAAAACTACTACTCATAAGATTCTGGGAGCAGGTTTTTGGTGGCCCACATTGTACAAAGATACACAAAAATTGGTAAGGGAATGTGATACATGCCAAAGGTTTGTTGGTAAGTTTAAGTTCTTAGGAAACTTACCCCTTAGACTAGTTTCAATACAAGCACAATTTCAATAATGGGGTATTGACTTCATTGGTGATATTACAAAAAAATCAAGTGGTGGACACTCATGGATATTGGTGGCCACAAACTACTTCACAAAGTGGATAGAGGCCATTCCCACAAAGAGGGCCACAAGCAAAGTAGTCATTAATTTCTTAATGAGTAATATTTTGACTAGGTTTGGGGTACCTAATAAGTTGGTACTTGATAATGCTATGTGTTTTAGGTAAGAGGAGTTTGTTAGTTTTTCAATAAGTATGGAATTTCATTTTCATACTCATCCCCCTATCACCTATAGAGAAATAGACATGCTGAGTCCAGTAATAATAGTTTGCTAAAGATTATAAAGAGGGTGATTGAGAAGAACAAGAGAGCCTGAGACTCCAAGTTGAAGTAGGCACTTTGGGCCAATAGAGTGACAATCAAGAAATCCACAGGGTAGTCACCATATGAGTTGGTCTACGGGATTGAGGCTAGAATTCCTACAAACAATGTATTACATATGTATAAGTTTATTCAAGAATATGATAATGCTATCCTTGATGATATGCAAATCAAGATAAATGTTATGATAGAATTGGATGAGACAAGAAGAGCAATTAAGTAGAAAAATGTGAAGATGCAGCTACTGTAACGCCCCACCACGCGAACCCCAAATGACAACAAGAACTCGCAATAAAAGCACAATAATTTTTTTTTGAAAGTGAAACATAACATAAGATGAACATGAACATATATTACATGTAAGAAATTATACAATTACAATGACCATTACGTCCTCTGGGGTACACAAGATGGCATCATGAAAACCTAAAACTAAAACCATAACATTAACAAATGAATCAAGATTACATAAAGATAACATATAACCTTCCATGATCAAAGGAAATATAAAGGATACATACATCATTCTATTACATTTCAATTCGTAGTTCAATATTACAATGGTGGAGCATATTTCCATAAATACAACACATCATGGACACAATAATACATTACAATTGTTTCAAGAGTACTTTACATCACTTCAGGAGTACATATGCATCATGTCGTGCAGAGGAAAAGATACATCAAATACAAAGATGATACATCAAAGAAGAATAAGGTACAAAGTGAAAATTAGTCTTCAAACAAGTGAAACTCTAGAAACTCTGTATCCACTTCCACATCATGAACACAACCTGGGAACCCAATGGGGTGCATAGCATGTTCCACCTGACCAAGTGGACCCGAAATTCTACCCCCTGTGCTAGGAGTTGACAAGACAGATCCCCATACCATAATCCAAAAAAATCAAACAAACCTATAGCAAGCCAGACTCCACAACAAGGATATCATCAACGTAAGATAACAAACCACAACATTACCATCACTTAGCCAAAACAAGATAATGAAAAGTCCACCATAACCAAATATCAAGATTATAGCTCAACACTAAATAACCATAAGAGGTTCCAACAACAATAGGATTAAGCCTTCAAATAAAATTGCAATATTAACCAACAATAAATATCAAGGGAACCTTTCATTAACATCAATCAAGCTGCCATGAGGCATGTGTGCAACACTAAAAGATAGAACTTGGAGGCTTCAACAACTATCACCAAGAACTAGTTGCCTCAACAACATCAACAATTCAAACAACACTCCTAGAGGCAACCAAACAATGGAACATAAACAGGTACTATAGGAGAGTGTCATCGCATGGCCTTACATGGATTATCTAGGCAACCTATCACAAGGTACCACCTCCATCTATAGTTATCCTGGCTACCTATCTCAAGGCATCGCTCCATAGGGTGACTCATGCAAAACCACTTACCTTTCGTGAGGACAAGGCAGTGATCTTACCAACCAGGTCTTCTCATCCCATCCTTAGCCTATGAAAGAACTAATGGTATGGGTGAGGAACATAATTAATCTTGTTTAATGTTTAATTACCCAAAACCCACTAGTTCATTAATTAAATTATCACTTGTTAAGGAAACTCTTCCATGGTTACCCTAACAACCCCTTTGTGCGTCGGCCCCCATGAAGAGCCACTCCCTACAGGTACCAAATCAAAAAATGCAAGGGGTGTACCTCATCTCACATAAAAAAATCAAGGAGTACATATCCCATAACATGCGAGGTAAGAACCATCTCACAAACCCATTCCATATCACTAAAACAAGAACAAAGGGGGTACCACCCACAAGAAATCAAAATCAGAATAGGATCAATGAATCACAAAGGTCCAATCATGGAAGAATCACCATAAACCAAGTTTCTCCATTTCCTTTGGAAGTCAAAAAATGCCAAAAATCCACAAACTTCTGCTGAAGGTAATTCAACTCCTCGGGTTCCCAACCATCCCAAAATATGACTACAAGAAAGCCATTGCATAAAGTCCTCTCAATCAAAATTAAAACAAAGGGAAGATTCACATCATGGGACCACAAAATGACTATATAAGTTTCATAATCGCAAAATGACAAGTGAGGAATAAAAGAGATAATATCATAATGAGACCTTCAAACTAAATCTAGATAGCATAATCAAGTTAATCCAACAACAACCACTCATACCAATAGTAAAATAGCCAGTAGAGCACCCAGGGGAGACTTCAATTTTCTCCGCACTTGATACCCTAACAAGCTAACACGATGTAACCAGTCGTATTTAAGAATAACTATAACATCAAATAAACCAACACCTCAATCAAGCTCACTACTATGGAACCCTAACATCAAATTGCAACCTTGATTAGTACTAAAATAATAATAAGATCTGAACTAGTTGGTTCTCGAGGGAAATCTACTAATCAACTATTCAGCTAAACCTTCTCAATTTTAATTAAAAGAGTAATAAAACATAACATAACATAACATATTTATTCAAAAATTCTAACATCATTTTCATTTTACAAACCACCCATTAATAAGAAACCGCATAAGAAGAGATGTGCGAGATCGTAAAACTAATATAAACATAACCTTCCATTTACAATCACTAGAACTAATAATGATATAAATAAATATCATATTGTTGTCGCTTATACAAAATTTAAATAAATATGAGTTGTTAACTTAATCAATCATAGCAGATGCACATAACATAATACCAATAAATAGCCCACTAGAAGTTTAGAGAAAATAAATATAGGATCTAAATATCATAGCCTCAATACAAAGTATTTATCTATTGTCAATCTAACTTATCATGTAAGAAATTTAAATAACTTTTCTAAAAGAAAGATACCCATGTTATAACCCCATCACAAAGATCACTATCCTAGGTTCAATATTCGCCATTCTTAATTTAATTATGTCAAATGCATGACTAACTATATCTATTCCTAAATATCACTTAATTCTTAATCAAAAGAGCCTTCACAAAGGTATTCAAGGACTTGTGCTAGTATAAGTTTCTATAAATCTATAAATGAAAATGTAAACTTGACCCTATAATTTTTTAAGAATCCAACCATCATTTAGTAGCCTATTAGAACTCTCCCCTTTCGGATTTTAAAACATTGGCATAAACTAGAGGTAACCTTTAACTCAAAAACCTTACCTTTATAAACATGTAAGTTACAAACGACCATTAAATCCACTAATTCAACTAACTACAATTAGGTTTTATTAACCAAAAGATAAATACCAAACTATCAAAGGGTTTTGATACTAATTACTCATATGTATCTTATTCGCTAATATCCTTTTAAATGCACATATACATGTAAGGTATTATTCCTAAGGAATGATACTCATCGATTACATTTTGTTAAACCTATTGGTAAATAACTCAATACACATTTACTCTGACGAATTACATCCACTAACACATTCAAGTAATACACTTAAAATGAGAACATTAAATAATCAATTACATTTTAATTTTCATCGATAAAAAGGTCATTAAAAATAATTAAAGAAGTTATATAAACATATTTTCTAATTATCTTATTACATATCTTATCACACTTAGTTTACTATCACTAAAAATCAACCAATCAATATCTTCATTTAAACTTCATTTGCATTTTATCTTCTCACTCAAAAGGAACATTTAAATTTATTATAAAGAGAACCATTTAAAAATATATTTTGTAATCCCACTAACTATGCACTTCACACAATAATCTTTACTCTATCAATAAAAATCATAAGGAATACATGTATCTATTTATAAATATATGTATACACATTGATATTTAGCTAATTAATCATAAATTACTAACCAACGTCCACAAATCTAAGCATTCCTAATAGTCCTTTAAGGTTTGATTTTCCACTATACTCCCTAATTAAAATATTTCCTTAAAATAATACTTTACTAAATATAATATTTAATTTCATTTAATTGAAATATAATTACATATTCCATGCTTAATTCTTTTTATTTAAAAATAATTACTTAAACACTAAGAAGAAGATATAGTTTCTTTTTAATAAAGGAGACTATCCTTCCACGTAAAAAGGAAATTTAATCTATAAAGGCTTACTAAATAAAGAAGAAACAATTTTATGAAAAGTTTTAAGGGGGAGAAAGTAACTAGCCCCCACTTTTCTTGTTTAAGTTATCACTAATTTGCTTAAAAGAAGATTCGAAGGGATATTGGCTTATTTCCAAGTACTACGATATGGCTATCACCTCAAGTAAAATACACCATGAAACGAGTTTTATCAAGCATAACTACAGCCACGGACAAATACTACAAAACACAATAAGGAACCAACACCTAAGCAATGATGGACATGAATTAAGAGAGTAAACTCGATGCATAAGATGGAGGAGGTTACGGTGTCTGCTATAAAAATGTGATGGGAAGCAAGAAGGGGTCATGTATGCCGCATACAACCACCGATTTTCAGACACAAAGTATAAGAGCAGAAGAGGAGGCGATTTTAACCAGTGACAAATTTCTTGAATAGACTATTGGTGATGTAAAACGAAACTGAAAACCAGGCTTGCACAATAACAACTTTAGGCAAGGAAAATTGGCAGATGAAAAAAAACAAGTTCGCTACCTTTGTCACGATGGAAGTTTTGGAAGAGAGTATGCACATCTACCAAGGCTAAAGGATAGAGGGATTGCAGACAGAGGGTTTTTGTAAGCATGTCGAAATTAACGAATGCAAAGAATACGGTGGTACGGAAAGCAACTATTGTTGCCTGTATGCTAAACATATAATACAAGCAAGCAATGTCTAGCAAAATACGCATGGCCCCATGTGTATAATGAGGCGACCATGATTTAAGTATTGGTTTAAACGAAAACTCCTACAACTCATAAATACAAGACCAAGATTGCAGGAGAAATTGTTCCGAGAGATGTGAACCATTCCATCATTTTAAACAGGTACAATGTTCTTGAGGAGATTATTGGTGATACTAAATGAAACAATCTGAAGCAAAGGCTCGCACTATGTAGTGCGCACTGTACAAAGTATCCAGAAATAATGAAGGGACGATGCTTCAGGAGGTGGACGAAACACACATAGAGGATTCTCTTGGCACACAAAACTGTCTGCACAGCAACTCCTCTGAAAGTCTTATGGCCGATGCAAAATAGCAGAGGCTTAGGCAAGGCATAAAAGCCACTAGACATAATTCTTGGAAGCAAAGTAGTATTAAGGAACGACTTGAAAGAGGAAGCACTCAACAAACAAAATACAATAACATTTAATCCAACTCAAGTCCACAGTCTGCCTTCACATAAGGCTGATAATGCTAATATAAAGAATGAAACTCTATGATATGGCGTAGACGAAGATGATTCGGAAAGGAACAGAGGCAAGAACCTCAAGATCGAGCAACATGGTCAAGGACACTAAGGTTTATAACTTTCAAGAAGATGCAGTTTTCAACTTACCTCAAGATTCTGCACAAAATGTGGCGTACTTTTCTATCTTCCTCAACTCGTGCCTTCATCCTCTCCTGGTAAATGGGTATGGGAGATTTGAAACGCATAGACATGGCGCATGAACTGTTTTTACCCAGTCCCCAGAGAAAATGCCGTCTCCGCCAGAAGGAAGGCTGCTTCCCCCAAAAAATCGATGGAAAGAGGCAAACTCCCCAAAATGAACTGTTTTTTTTTTTTCCTCAAAAGAAGACGCAACCCAAGATAGAAATGCATGCAGAAAAGGGATGCCAAGAAAAGGCACGTGTACTGCTCGACAGAATCCTCCAGAAGATGTAGCCTCCTGGAATGTGTTGGCTGCCAGATATCCCCCATGCAAAGCAGGACACGAAAACATATACAAGGTACCCAAACTGGTTTTGATGTTTCTTATTTTATCATGCGTGCATACCAAAGGTAATTATATTTTGCTATACCCCGTAATCAATTACATTCTCACTTCCACGTTCAAAACAATCTCATTAAAATAATTAATTCTATAGACATTCAATTACCCATAATCTATTTATCTTTAATTGTAACCAGATACAAATATATATATATATATAAATTATATTATTTAAGGATACTAAGAAGAGAATCATCTCAATACTTATCAAATTAATAAGGAGAGAACAATAATGATACATCTATAAAAAATATTAAAACAAAATACTAAAACAATAAACATTTTGTTAATTAGAAAAAAAATAAAAAATGTAGTAACATATCAAATAAATATCTCAAGATATCAACTTGATCTCGACAAGAAATAATAGTTATATGCCAATGTTTTAAACAAAATGGTCTCTAAGACTAAATTGATAACATGATCATTATGATGATAATTATATATGACAAATAAAATACAACCGAGTCAAGCTCTTTGAGCCTTTTTGAATGCTTCTTAAATAAGATGAGATTGATCTAATTCATTATTTATATGTTTCCTTGCCCTAGTTTTGGTCAAGAAAAGGATAGGAAAACAGATTACCTCTTGGGCACATAGACCATTTGTTTGTATCATTAAATTGAGCTATATTATTTACTTCCAATTTAATTTAGGTTACCATATAAATCAAATTTAGTTTAATGCAACGTGACACACAAATCAACCGGATGACTTACCCAAATCTCATGAAGGCCAAATGTGGAGAGGCACTACAGCTACAAGGGAAAAATCTCTATGATAAGAGGTCCTTAGCAAGGAAATTTGAAGTTGGAGATATGGTCTTGATGTGGAAAGCAAGAGCACATAATGAGGGAAAGCATGATAAGTTTGATGCCCTGTGGTTGGTACCATACCTAATTAGCAATGCACATGGTGAGGACTCTTATTTTCTACAAAATTTGATTGGTGAACTTCTTGAGCTACCAGTACATGGATAGTTCTTGAAGCCATACTTTACTTGAAGTATTTTTTTTTCCATGTACAATGTATCTTTCTGTATATTGTGTATGTAGGTTTGGTTTGGTTGGGTTTTGGTCTAGTTTTACTACCCTATCTGGGTAGTTCCTTGGTTTTTGGTTCTCTATTCTAGTCTGCTTCAACCTGAGATGTTTGAGATCTCACCATGCTTGCAAGAGGCATGTGTCCCCAATCGGATCCATTGATGGAACCCCTAAAAAAAATTGTGTTCCACTAAGTTTAGGTCCTTATATAGCTAGTTTCTTGGTCCTAATTATTTTTCCTCTGGGTAAGTTTTCATGTTTCAAGGTTTTAGGATTTATCAACGTTTCTTTTAAAACCTTAGTTTCTTTTGGTCTAATTCCTCATTGATATGCCTTGGTTTGTGGTCTAATATTTTACTATGGTTGATGCCTTACAATATTTTCATTATCCTAGGTTGGACTTATGCCTTAGGTTTCATTGTGTCTTTGTTACTCATGTTACCTAGGAAGTTCGCTTTAAAAACAACTTTTGAACATGTGCAAAAATATTTTTACTTAATTTCTCTCCATCGTGCACCCCATGTGTATTGTGGTTTTTCTCCTTCTCATTGGTTTTATTTCAGCAATGTGTGAAGCACTATATTCTTCCCATTTCCTTACTCCTTCACATCACTGATCCATATTTAGCTCTAAAGCACATGATAGCAATGAGTGATGGGCGAAAAAAGAAATGAAGAATATTCTCAAAGGTTTTGATCTTAGTTAATACGTCACGTAGTTCTATTACATCATGGTTTTATTTTTAAAAGAGGATATCCTGATCAAAAGGTTGTGACTACATCACATACATTCTATGTATCGCAGATTGCATTTTACTAAAGGAAATGAAATAGCAATAAGCAATGAAAGGATTGAGATTTTCTCTCATTGTGTGGTCTAAATAGATTTCTATTACACTTTCAAAACATGAATATCACTCCAACGATGAGTGATAGGAAAATAAGGGGATATACTATAGAATATTCCTCCCATCGTGAGAACTTTGCACATCAAGGTTTTCAACTCTTCAAGGAAAAACATTTTAGTGATGAGCATTGGTTGTATTGAAAAGGTTGGCAGATAATTTTTAAAGTGGCTATGTGGCATCACCACATGAAATCGCACCAAGTGTTCACATCACTAATTCATAGTGAAGTACCAAAAAATCAAATAGCGATGAGCAATGAGTATGGACAACCATTGATCATGTTTTAAAACAAAAATAATCAATGGTGAGAATTCAAATATGAACAAGTAAGTGTCATATTCCTCCTTGTTCACTCACACAAGTCGTCCCTCACCATTAATAATGTATCTACTTACATTTGAATGCCATAAAGGACTGAATTATTCATTTTTGCATCATCTTTGCAAGAATTGGAAAGAGAAGATGAAGGAGACCTCAGATGTGCAAATTCAAGAGGAAAAGATCTTAGGGTTCCCAAGAGAGTGAAAATTTTACCCCTCTATGTGAATTTCCTAGTGGGATTAGAATTGGGGTAGGATTTATTGGTTTTAGCAAAAATGAAGAACAATTTAGGGTTTGTTACAATTATTGTTCTGAATTGTAAAAGGTGACTTGTTAGCCCTAGTTTATTTTGAAGAAATCTAATAGGGTTAGTTGCAGAGATTTTAATTAAATCAATTTCAGCAAAGCCCTACTTTCTTAGCTCAATTTTAGTAAAAATCCTAGCCTTTTGTGATCCGTTAAAAATGAGTCAAGCAAGTGAATCATCCAAATAAAAGGCTAAACCTATAAAACCAAAGGTTAAGACTAAGGCACAAAAACTAGAAGTCTTAGAGGCTTCTGAGAAGAAGAAGGGTGTAAAGATGGATTTTTCCCATTTCATGGAGGGTGACCCTCAAGAGGAACTTCCTGGGGAAAAACCAATGGGAAAGAGGACCACAGGAGAAGGTGTCATGACTGATAGATTACAAGATTTGGAAAGGAGAATAGGAGAAGTTGCATTTCCTTAGAGTGGATGGGATTTATATTTGTATGCCTTCAATAAAAGACAGGCCAAACATCCAACCTGTCATCTATGGGAATGTGATCTTGGGAAGTTGGTTGTCCCCAACATGTTTGTAGAGATTGATTTGATATTGGATATTTGCTAAGAATTACAACCAAAAGGAAAAGATTATTTATAGTATCAATGGAACCTCAGTACTGGATATTTCTAGTAGTCAAATAGTGGAAATCTTCAAATTGAATCATGCTGCCACTGTTTTCAATAAATTTTGTTGCATTATTCTAGGAGTATGAGAAAAATAAATTTGGATACAGAAGACATGTGCTACCAAGGAACACGAGAAGATATCAAGGGAAAAAAGATGTATGGTTTGGTCCAAGGGATGTAGAACTTTTTGAATGTGATGAATTTGAGGATTAGTTCAAGAACACCAACTATAGTTTGTGTTAGTTCCTTGTAAGGAAGTATGATGTAAAGATGAATGTTCCACTGATGGTGATGGCCATAGATATACAAAACAAACACTCAAACTAATAGTTTTACCATGTATCCTATCTTATTGAGGAGATCCATAAGGAGTTGGTGGAGTGAAGGGATGGAAGACCTCCCTTGAAGTTTAGTCATTATTCTTTACTAATGCACATTATTTTTTGGATGTGTCATAAGGCATGGAGAAACTTTATGAAATTGAGAGAGAAAGATGAACAAGATAATGATTTTCTTATGTAGATGTGGATGCATGTTTGGGACCAAAATTTCCTAGAGTCCAACTATGTTGCATTCTGCAATGGTATTAATTTTTTTGTCATGGAGAGCCTGGGTCTAAAGCCCACATACAAGATTTTAAGAAGCGTAAAAGAAATCCTAAGAACCTTAGAATATAGAGAAGGAACAAAGCATGATCACAATTGGGGTGACTAGTACATACATTCTCACTATACTACCATTAGAGTTTATGAAGCAAAGGTTCCCTCACATTGTTTTCTTATCTACATTTCTGATTGGTTAGCTTTTATGGAGATCATGTGGTAGTTGGATGCCATGGATAAGGAGCATTTTAGAGATGTGAGGAAAGGCTCCCTCATTGCCCCATAATTTTCTTTTGCTTATTTTATTTTTACTGCTAAAGAAGGGTTTCACAAGTTTGGCATAAGCTTAAACAACCTTAGAATATAGGTGGATGTTGTGATGAACTATGACCTAGAAGGGTTTGTGGATAAAGAAAGGAAGAAAAAGGGAAGATTTGGTTTTGGGCACCATTTCCTCTACAGTGGGGATGTTATAAGAAATTTTCCTTCAGATTCTAAAGTGGTAGGGAATAAGAAAGAATGGATATTGATTTGTGATACAAAGGATAATATATTGAAAAAGAATTTCTATTTTATGTTATCCTCTATGCCAAAAAAAAAGATTCTTATGAGAAAGTTATGGCAAAGATTAATGATTACCAAAATGGAACATTCTTTGAGAAATTCAAGGAAGTAGAAGAAAAGGCTAAAGTCATAAAGGAGCAGAATGATGCCAAGATAAGGATCCTTGTAGCTAAATCAGAGGCTCATAGTACTCAAGGATAGACCTAGAAATTGATGAAGTGCCAGTATTCAATCCTTTGGTTGAGTACTCTATAATAGAGTAAACTGGAGAGGAGAAATATATAGAGCATGTTCCTACCAAGTAGGAGTTGGAACAATGGTTCTCCTCCCTTATAATCAATGATTCTTTTAATCTCTATGTCCCAAGTAACAAAATTGTGAAGTGGGAATATGATGAAGATGCGGCTGATGATGTTAGAGTCAAGGGCTGTATAGAGTTTATAAGCACTTGATGACTCTTTTGTGGAGAGTAAAAAATTTAAGGAATTCATTATTCAAATTAAAGTCCAAGATATAATAATATAATTGAGAGTGCTAAGGAACAAGCATACCCCTCACAACAAGAGGATGTTGAGAGGGCCAAAGAAGAAGAAATAATGAATGAAATTGCTGCCATAACTACTGTGGAAGGCAAGAAATTAGTCAAGGATAGTGGTATCTTGTTGTTGCCTTAGTGGGACCTTTCTTCTATGATTTCATTAGATGCAATAAAAAATGATCCAAGAGCATCTTTGTTAGAATAAGTTTTTGATAATAAAGTATTTGGGTCTAGCTTTAGCTCAGAACTTCACACATTGGCAATTTGGTCCATGGCACCAAATACGAGGAAGCCAGAAGTCATCAAGTTATTTGAGGAAGTGATTCAAGTGGTCATGGTGAAAAGATCAAGTGAAATCACCCCCACATAGGTGGCCAAATTGACAATGCATGCAACTATGTTGAGTGTGGATATAGAATAGATTTCCCAGGATAGGTATGAAAAATTGCTAGAAAAATATAACACTCTCATTGATAAGTGAAATAAGATGAGGTCCACTATAGCTCATGAAAGTTCATCACAAAGAGATTTTCCTTTTCCAACTTCTTCTTCTGAATTATAAGCATAGGATAGGGAGACATTTTCTATAAGAATTAAGAATTTAGAGGAGTTACGGGTGGAAAAGGACAATGTAAAGAAGTCTAAGGAAGAAACTTCCATAGTTTCCAAACAGATAATTGATAAAATTCTGTAGCATAGGCTCTCTCATGCATTGCATAAAATAGATAACATTTGGAGTGTGTACAAAAGTTTCCATAAAGCACATCAAAGATATATCTAGGTGCAAGATGCTTTCTAGAATGTGTGGAGCAAGTGGAGTGCCAGGGCTAGTAATTTTAAGGAAATGATGGTGAATATGAAGGATGATCTAGAGGCACCTACACATCTCCCAAAACTAATAAAGGCAATTTATTTTTTGGGAGAAATATTAGCCTTTCATGGAAATTTGGGTGTACAACTATATAACTAGATCAAAATGTTTAGAAACTTGGAGGGATGTGGAGTACCAAAGATTTTAAATGAGGAAGGAGCACTAAAAGACTTCAACATATGGAAAGAAGAATTTAGAGATCTCCTCAATGTCTTCCCTAGATTATATACATCTCTAGAAAACTTGAATATGCTACATTGAATGTTGCTATTGATGATATGTTTAGAATTGAGGTAAATATGGATACATTTGTTAAGGAGGTTAGAGTAATGATGGATGTTAGGTACAACTTACATGATTCTAATATACAAAAGTTGTTGGATGTTAACTGGCCTACTAAGGAGGAATATAATGCATGCCTTGAAAAGATTAAAAATTAAGCCTTTGTTACATCAGTGTTTAAATATTGTTTCCTCCTCAAATCCATAGTTGTTGATGAGTGGTGCTGACATGAGTGCTTTTTCAATTTTTCTCAGCTTTATGTTCTATGTCCTACAATTTTGGGAGCACATGGAAGAAGTATTGTTGCTTGTGGAAGGAGTGTCTTCATCAGATAAAGATCTTTTTTGAAGGAATGAATATCTACATCAGCAAATGAAAATAACTTTTGTCTCATCTAGGATATTCCCCCTCACGGTTTGCAAAAATAGCCATATTTTGAAGAGAATTGTAATTGTCAAATATAAATGTGACAAGTTTCAATTGGCTTGAAGCTCATTTTTCTGCCTTATTTTTATAAAAGGGAATTTAGGGCCATTGATGGGTTGTTGAATGATTTAAGAAGTAGATTGTAATAGAGAACATAGATAAAAAAATTGTTTGAGTTTTCTCTAGTTTTTGGAGTTTAATGTATTTGGTTATTAGTATTGTATGTTAGTACTATCACTTCTGAATGCAAATAGTGTATTTCTTTAACCCTTTTACTCCAATTGTATACCTCATGAATTATGAATAAAATGGTTCAAATATCTTTCTATTCATCTTCATGGTATTTCCATTTTTTTTTTAATTGTTGATGCTCTTGTTGAAAGAACAAGTTAATTTTCTTTAACATTAGTGAAGATTTATGTGAATGTATGCATGGATAACTATGAAATATAAGTATAGAATTTTGAGTTAGATAGTGTAATGCATTGTTTGATAGCTCTTTTATGATAGGTGAAATGTTGGTGTATGTTTTAATTAAATTTTTTAAGACTCCATGCCCTGGGATAAAGCACTAGTCCATAAGTTGTGTTTATTTTACAATCCTTTAGTCATTCACAATAATAACATACAAAATCATTTAAATCTTTACTTTCAGTTTGAATGTATGTCTTGAATTAAGTTTCACCATATTTTCATGTTATATATTGGTAAATGATGTAAGATCCGCCAGGTCTTTTAGGTATTTCATCTATTAAACAACAATTTGGAGAATTCGTCCATTTTTACAATGTTCAAAAGTAAATGGCACAAGAGAGCTTGAAAAAATTGTTAGGGATCACCCTCTCAATTCCTGGAGCACCTAAAGTGTAGAGGGAAAGTATCAAATACATTCACCTATGTTGGAAAATCCCTCCTAATTACTAACCATTGAATTTTGCAATTTCATAGGTAATTATGAGATGAGCTTAGTTTATTTAAAACACCAACAACTCTATCCTTCTCAAAAATACTTATTGATTGGAACATTAAAGAATAATTAGAGTAGACACTTCTCACCCTTTTTATTGCTTTAGATAAATATTGTTCCAAAACATTTGTAACAATAAGAATATTATTGTCACTATACAATCCCAACAATTCTTTAAATACCTCCATTTGTTGTATTAATTCCTCTCTATTTTCTTCCTTTGGAGGGGTTGCAGCTGATGTACCTCAGGTAAGATAAGCAATAGGTACATTATTTGGATTATATACAACCATTTTTGTAGAATTTTGAGGAAAATGAATAGGAGGTGGTAATGGCATTGGAGAGGCTGGTGGAGATGAATCTTGCACCTGTGTCACTAGTGGCCCTAACATTAGTGATGGAATGGGCTACATTGATTACAATTGTTCCTTTAATAATGCATTCTCGAGTTGCAGCTCTACAATATTTTGTTCATCTTTATTGTACACAAACACAAAGTCATTATACTCCTTATTCGTTTCCTAAAACTATTCTTTGAAATATTCCACAATAGCCTTGTTGAATTGGGATACATTCACAACCAATGTGGCTTCCTCAATAGCTAAAGTATATGATACTCTTTTTATTATCATCCCACCTTTGAGGTCAATGATTGTTTCTACATCTTTTGGCTTATTTGTGTTTGGTCCAATACCCAAACAACCAATGTGTCCCATTGTGGATTGAAAGGTGATCCTTGTAGAGCAATTATTTATTCTTCCTCAATAGCAAAGGATGGAGTATCATGTCTCCTTATTGTGTCAAATTCTATGGAAGAAGCCAAGTCACATTTTGGTAGTAGGAGAACTTGAATTTTTCTTACTAATTCTCATACCTCATCTGACATTATGTCCTTATCTTTAGCTTTCATTTCTACAAGGAATTTTGACTCGATCTCCCTTGGTAACTCAAGAATTTCAATCAATTTCTTTTTTATATTTTCATTATACTTGTCCCTCCTTTCCATCCAAACAAACTCTTGAAAAGCCTTTGTTTTAACAAAATAATCATTTTCCATAAAATAATTGCATACCTTCTCCCTTAGATCATCAACATTGTTGATCCCAGTCATATCAACCTTACTCAATCTGAGGCTTAGGATTGGTGGATTCAACCCCCTTAGGGTGAGGGCATACCTTGCATTATTTCATCTTTAGTAACAATGGCCTCCTCATATAAATCAAAATGATAATTAACAAGTCCAGATGATTCAACCCTTCCTATTGACTCCAGTTTTCTCCTCTTCGGTGAGGATTCCCTTGGTGGTGAATCAAGCCCAATGACCTTTAGAATAAATGATATTGGAGGTGAAGATGGTGGAAAATGAGGTATAGAAGAGGATTCTCTTGACCCATTTAATTGATTAGGGTAGCAATTGTTTGTTTCATTCTCATTATGCTCTTCCTCCTTAAAAATACATATTTCCTTTTAGGAGGTTGATATGTTGGTATTTATTCTAGCATGGGGGCTTTCCCCTTATCTTGCTCCTCAGTTATTGGGGCCTTCCATTTTTCTTGTACTTTTCTTTTTTCTTTGAGTTTCCCCACCACCTTATCAAAATTATGGAGTACTTTCTCCACTCTCAAAATCTAATCATTTATGTATGGGAGAAATCTAAAACTAGGATCCATGTCTTTCCTTTCTTTCTCCAATTTCATGAATGCTAACCACTTCATCTTTCTCTCTTCTTCCAATCTCAAACCAAATATATTTCTAATTACATTTTCAAGGAAGTCAAAGTTGTAATAGAATTTTCCTCCCTTTATTCTATCCTTTAAGGAAATCATGACACCCTCTAGATCATGATTCCTTTCTCTACAACATTTCATCCCAGAGGCTTAATCCTTGGGAGATTATTTTTCCACCCATCTTTTATCATTACAAAATCTTAAAAAGTAGTGTATATAGGAAAAATTGCTCCTTTCCTCATTCCAACTAAGTGGTTGTCATCTACATTTCCCAACTGCCACACAACTTCAAGAAAACCAATCCTTAGTGGCACATCCCTTGGTAGAACATGAGGTGTGAGATTTGTGCCATACACTTGGAGGATGGTGCAATCAAGATATGGAATGACATCCCCCCAATTATGCTCAATTCCTAATTCAATCCTCCTCTCCTTAGGTCTCAGAAATTCATGTAAGTCCTTTGGAATCCTATGTGGATCCATTACCAAGAATCTTTTCAATTTAGAGGCAAACACATATGAAAAAACAACAAAACTTGATTCTTGTTCATCATTATCAAAAATATGAGTCAATATTTGGATGAGCATATCCTCACCATTATCATCCTGTCTATTCAACTTTATGTCCCCTCCAAAGTAATCAGATCCTTTGTATAAAAATATGTTCATAAACAAGGAGTACCACCAAAACCTCACTCATGTTTCACCATTTTTTTTAGGGCTACCGAGGTTTTGTGGATCTCATTTGATAGATAGGTTGAAAAATCATATGATGTGCTGAGAATTACATGTTGGATCTTTGATTCCATATAGATGAAAGCTATTGGAATAATTGTGGGAGGATAAAACTCTAAAATATAACAAAGACTATAGAAGGTCCTCTAAAAATAGAATTCAAACAGGTCAAATTGGTAGGGCTCCTTATGAAATGGATTGATTCTCATCTTGTTTCCTCCCTTCCCTCTTCCCATGAAATTTTCTAGTATTGAAACCTTGAAAGTTATCTTCACCTTCTCATATTCTTCCTTCAATTTCTTCTAATCAATAGGCACCTTGGCATTGGGGTCCAAAATTTTGAAAACTTCAATGAAGCCTTCCTAGGTAAGATCAACCATTTTTACACTAGATTGTGTCATTACAACACTAACATTAGGGTCATAATTGGTTGCTATGGCTTTTAGGAGGTCAACATCAAGGTATACATTTAGAAAAACCAATTTTACCATGTCCAACGTCCATCCATTACATGTGGGAATGCTCAAAAACCCCTTCCCAAACCAATGCTTGAATAAATTCCATCTAGTGAGTGGCAATATAGATGAAATTTTGGCAATCAACAATGTCATCTTTAGTTCAAGGACCTTGGAACATTGTTTGGCCATCATATTTATTCTTTGTGGGAGGTTTTAATTGGTCTAGTATTTCTTGATCAAGGGGTCATTTCTTGGTATTAGAACTAGAGGACTGGGCTCTTGGGGGTGCCACTACAAAGAAAGATGATGTAGGCTAGGGTTTCCTTAAGTGCAACAAGGGTTTAAATTTGATGCAGAAAAGAAAAGAAAATTTATAACAATTGGAAAGAAAGTTAACAAACATCAAGTTACCTTAAAAGATGCCCTAAATTATAACTTGAAATAGAAAACTAGCAATTGCATGCAAACTTGGTTGAAATTTTGCACATAAAGGAGCAATTTTCACTTATAAGTTTTTGAAAGTTGAAAACCATAATTCTTGATACGAAGAACTCAAGAATCACTGCAATTAATTTGCAGATGCTTTAAAATTATTTGTGACTCAGAATTATGCTTCCAATCTTTCTTTTATGGCGAGAAAATTAGTTTGAATTAATGATAGTTGAACATCATGATCCATACATTATTGTTTGACTCACATAGAACCATAATGTGCTCCATCATATCTTCCATGTGTCAGTAATTTTGAATGTTAGTTGATTGATCTTCTAGTGATACTTGAATAACGTACTTGGATGGACTCAGATGTGGAGCTACTTTAATAAGTTTTAAAATATTTGATCCTTACGTTGTTGACTTCAACATGCTAGCATCAATTAGATCCTATCCATGTGGAAAATCCCTTCATCACTATCAATACGTGCTCCATCTTTTATTACCTTACAAATCCTTGAAATGTAGTCCATAGTGTCACTCTGCCTGCTGATCTAACTGCAGTGAATGGTCTACATTAGGATATGGTTTTAATCAATGGTTAACAGAGCTAGACACAACAAATACGACCCGGATTTAATGCCTCACTACAAAACTTCGAACTTGTACACCATTATAACCCCCAAGCTAGCTTATGCCCATACTTAGGAATACTTTTTAACATGTACTTAAAGTTCTTCTAGATGAACGACTATAATTAAAACATCTCGATTTCATGTGAACTTTTAACCATGTAGTAGAATTCATAAGTAACATTAGTAGCACCCAAGCCTTTAATCATCTCCCTAATAGTCCAGCCCATTGGTGGAACCTTCTATATTTTGAGATTATTTGTCTATCATATAGATGAGGGGCCATCTTTAAGCAATTGCGTGCCATTAGTTGACATAATAATGATTCTTTAAGCAGGCTAAAACATAGTTGAAGGTTTCACACATATTGCACATTCAACCAACTTCGACAATATTAAAAGCAATGAAAAATCTTATGATGTCGATGATTAACCCTGAATAGGGATTTGCACAAATGGGATTTGCAAAGAAAGCTAGTTATGGATGTCTATTTTAATCATCAAAAATTATTTGTAGACCACTTAGATATATGTACATGGAAAATCACGGGTGAGGTATGGGTTCAAGAATTGTTCATGTACTGGTAATTCATGTTCACCAATCAAATTTAAGAAGAATCCTTGTGTGATATGGTCCTAACCCATCAAATTTACCATATTTTCCTTCCTCCTATGCTCTTGCATTCCACATTAACACCATATCATCAACTTAATTTTTCCTAGATGAGGATTTCTTATCATATACTTGTAGTTGCATCTTTATGTTCTTTTTTTGATCCTTCTATCCCTTATCTGTATTTCATCTAGGATTTCATCCTCATACTCTTGTATGAATTTTATTTTATTGTTAGTAGGCCTAGCCTTAAGCTTTCATAGACTTCCTTGTAGCTTTCTTTATAGCAACCCATAGAGCTTGCTTTCTTGGAGTCTGAATTCAATCACCCTCTTGAAGTTAGATGGCCCTTAGAACGGTTATGATTCAAAATTATTTGTAGCCCTTAGATATTGGGTCCAACATCATCGCTCATTTGATTTATGTGCCACTTGTGGCTTGCCAAGTTGAGTAATTCTTTAAAAAAGGGGAATCTCTAGGTTGACACATAATAATGACTTAATATTTCAGACCCTAAGGCTAAAACATAGTATGAAGGCATTAATATTTTGAGCCACATATTATTAAACTAAAGAAAATATTAAAAGGCACATTCAACCAAATATTTTAGTAGGAAGAAAAGGGGTGGCTTGCCAATGATGTCGATGACTTAATTTATAACTCAAGACACCAAGAAAAACTGAATGCAAGTCAATGAAAAATTAGAACAACGTTAGGTATTTTGCACAAATGAGGATTTTAGGAGGGTTTTAACCCTAAATTTGAACCCTAGCATATAGAAAACTAAACCATAACCCTTCGTGAACCAATGGATGACACAATTTTTCAAATACAACCACAAAACCACTAAAAATATTCAAAGTCCTATTAGTGGCTCTAGTTAGGGATGGAATGAACAAATCAAGATCTCAAAATCTTAGGTAGGGTAGACTACACAAAATATAGAAAAAACCCAAAAACAAGGACTCCTGGACAACCAAAAACCAAAACTATTTACAAACCTATACATATATATACAGTGTACATGGAAAATAACATACCACGGGTGAGGTATGGGTTCTATTAGTGGCTCTAGTTAGGGATGTCTATTCAGAATGAACAAATCAAGATCTCAAAATACTTAGGTAGGGTAGACTAGGATTTCAAAAAACCCAAAAATTGTCCCAAGGACTCAATGTGACAACCAAAAACCAAAACTATTTACAAATCTTTATATACAGTATAGTGGGAAAATAAGCACGGGTGAGGTATGGGTTCAAGAATTGTTCATGTACTGGTAATTCATGAAGTTCACCAATCAAATTCTGCAAGTAATAAGAATCCTCCCAATGTGTGTTACTAATCATATATGGTCCTAACCAAAGAGCATCAAATTTACCATATTTTCCTTCCTCCTATGCTCTTGCATTCCACATTAACACCATATCATCAACTTAATTTTTCCTAGATGAGGATTTCTTATCATATAGGGTCTTTATTTGCAGTTGCATCTTTATGTTCTTTTTTTGAGTTGCTCTTCTTTTTTTATCAAGTTCTACTAGAGCATTTATCCTTATCTGTATTTCATCTAGGATTTCATCCTCATACTCTTGTATGAATTTTTTAATTTGCAACATATTGTTAGTAGGCATTCTAGCCTTAAGACCATAAACCAATTCATATGGTGACTTCCTTGTAGCTTTCTTTATAGTTACTTTATCAACCCATAGAGCTTGCTTTAACTTGGAGTCTGAAGCTCTCTTGTTCTTCTCAATCAACCTCTTGATAATCTTTATTAAACTCTTGTTACTAGACTCAACTTTTCCATTTCCTTATGGGTGATAAGGGGATGAATATGAAAGTAAGATTCCATAATTTTTGTAGAATTCAACAAATTCTTCTGACCTAAAACACATGAAATTATCAGTTACCAGTTTCTCAGGTACTCCAAACCTAGTTAGAATGTTGTTCATCAAAAAGTAACTACTTTATTTGTGGCCCTCTGTGTAGGAATGAACTCTATCCATTTTGTAAGGTAGTTTGTGGCTACTAATATCCATGAGTGTCCACCACTTGACTTCTCTACAATCTCATCAATGAAGTTAATTTCGCATTGTTGGAATGGTTCCTGTATTGACACTAGTCTAAGAGGTAAATATCCAGAGAAGTTTGGTTTACCAAGAAACCTTTGGCATGCATCAGATGCCCTTACAAATCTATGTTCATCCTTGAAAAGTGTTGGCCACCAAAACCCTACCCTCAAAATTTTATGAGAATTTTTTTTGGCTATATAGTGACTACCACATACACCATTATGCATCTTATACACAATTTCTTGGGCTTGTTGCCCATTCATACATTTAACCAATATGTAGTGTCCCTCCATTTCGTCCATCCTTGAATATCAAGTAAGTTTGTTTATTGGTGTACTTAATAGTTTTCTTTAAAATAATTAATTAAATTGAGAATTGTTTTGCTATGGTAATTCAAATGAATTCGGAAAATTAAATTAATAATTAAATAAATTAATGATATGAAATATAAAGGCATGATTTCTTTTGATGCCTAAAGACTTGGGAATAAATTCTTAAGCAAATAAGTTCATGATAATTTTAATAAAGAAAAAGGGGTTAGTTATTTTCCCCTTAAAGATAAACTTTTGGGTATGTGCAGGATCGTCATGGAAAAAATAGGCCCTTCAGTGGCAAAAAATTTAGAAAAATCAGAGTTAGGCAACTTGACATAAAAATTTGAATAAGTTATCTATATTATTTCAAAAAATATGTAAGAACAAAATTTGTAGAAAATTGAATGTAGTTTCTAAACTACTAGGTTTATTTAATTTTTTTTAAATTTATTTGGTGAAAATTTGAAATTTTATTGCAGTAGTACAGGGAAAAAATAAGTAGGTGTCTGTTTGACCACCCTAACCACAATAAAATGATAATATTTTTTAATTTTTAGACATAAGTAGAGGACTCATGTGCAATGTGATGCATATTTGTTTCTAATTTTTTTCCAAGTAAATAATTATTTATGAATTTTTTATTACAACTTTTTAAAAATATAAAATATTGTATGTCTAACCACCTTAACTTGGTCAAAACTTCATGAAATTCAATTTTTATTTTTTTAATCCTATAGTATGCAAAGCATAGAATGTGTTGCATGTTTTGAATTCAAAAAATGAGATACAATTTGAAAGCTATAGATATTTTTCAATCAACAAATTCAAATAGAAAATTAATAATAATTATTTATTAAATTCAAAGTAAAGCATAATTTATATTGGTGGAAAGCTGAGAATCTCCTTTAAAAACCCTTTTCATTTCATCAATTTTGGGTAAAAAAATGTCACCAACCATATACCCTACAAATACCCATCATATTGCCACTTTTTGGCCCATCATGATCCTGCACATACCCTTTTATTAAAACTATTTCCCTTGTTAGGAGAATCTTTATAGGTTACATATATATGTGGAAGGCTATTCCCTTTTATTAAAAAAAAGAAAATAGTTAGTGCTTATTTAATTAGTTTTTAAATAAAAAATAATTAAGTAAAGAAATTATATTTCAATTAAAAGAGATTAATAATTATATTTAATAAAAATATTGTTTAAAGAAAATATTTTGATTATGGAATTTAAAAAAAAGAGGATTTGAATATTTACTTTCATAATTATTAAATGAGGATTATATTAAATCCATGTGATTAATTGTGCGATTTAAAATATGTCAACAATATTGATGGAGAATAATTTGTGATAAAAGATTGGATTAAGTAAATTATAGTAAATTATTAGGGATAGTTAGTCTCGTTTAGAATTTTTTTATAGGGCCACTAAGTAGTTAATTATTGAACATCTATCGGGTTAGAATTTCGGTTATTGAAAGGTAAACTTAAATAAGTATGTAAAGAATCATATTCCAACCTATGAGGAATTAAATATCATATTTAATAAAGTATTATTTTAAGGAAACATTTGGGAATTTCAATAGGTGATCAAGGTTAAAAGAATTTATATGCTTCACGTGTCCTCCTTATGCTTTTACATCTTCCACAAATATCTTCTAGCATGGAAATTTAACTTTACTCCTATCAATTGCATTTTCTTGAAAGTTTCTAAAGCTTTTTTATTTTCTTACATCTGTTAATTGCATTTAGGGAAAATTTTCTAAGGCCTTTTAATAAGGGAATTTTGGGGAAAGGAAGTTTTTTTTGGAATGGGTTTGGAATTGTGCAAAAGAAGGATTGAGTGGGACTTCATCTCCATTTTCTTTTTAGCAAAGGACTAGGTTGGTCTTTAGTTTTCCTTGCATATATTTATTTTCATAAGCCTTGTATTGTTTGATCTGGTGGTTCGATGCTTCTGATTTTATGTTGCCTGGTTCACCTCTTCTTCCCTGTCTTTTTTCTTTTTTAAATGAAAAGTAAAATTTTGTTTATTATTGATGTTTCAAGTGGTGATTTTAGAGTATGTTATTACAAGAAGAAAATTTATTGCGAAGATTCTATTAATGAGCGCATATAGGTTTTGTCATTATGACATCCTTTACCCTTGTATTTATTTTTATATTTTATGTAAGTAATCTTTGAGTGTGGTTATGAATGTGTTCCATCTCCTCCTCAAAACGTATGTACCATTTTATGGTCGGCATCCGAACTCTATCAGAGTATCTTTTTATTTAACTCCTCTATCTTCCATCAATCTCCTTACTACTTGAATCACTCACACCTGTCTATTTCTGCAAGAACATAAGTCACAACATTTTTAGGATCCAACTAAAAAGCAGTATTGCTGGAAGTGCTCAGCCTATATTCATTTATGATCCACAGGCACCACAGGTTTAACTGGCATCTCAGTAATAAGGTTTGGGTTGTCTCCAAGATAGCCATTACGGGCATGAAGGTCAACCATGCACTCCTAATGATCAATTATATATGTAATGCAATAAGGGTTACTAACATGTGAAGTATGTGCAGCCCTCATCCACTAAACCTTCCTGACTGCGTGCACCTAGAAAATGAGCAAAGCTTGTGATGTTAGGATGTGTTCCAAAGCGCTTCACTAATTCAAAGATTGGTGAGCTTCCTTGCAAATTCCATTATGTGCACATTCTTCCTTCATTCGCCACCCAAACCCTCAATCTACGAGTTCCCCAACCTTTCTATTTATTGCTGCATTTTCCTTAGAGCTATTTTAGTCAAGGGTTCCACAAGAGAACGCTGTTCTTTCTCCAAAGCTCCTATTTGGCGCAGGCAATGAGGCTGCTGGAAAAGTTGTGGAAACCGGTTTTACATCTGCTAATCGCACTTGCTTGAAATTTCCTAAGCTTTTCATCAGATTCATTTTGTGTAATCCTTTAGTCATATTTCTTTAAATACGATAGGGTTATAAGCTACCACATTTTGTGTTTCCTGCCAAGTGTATCAAACTAGAATAGGTGAATGGATAGTTGTGTAGCTTAAACAAGATCAAGGCTGCATTTATTTAACTCCTCATATCTTGCATTTTAAACCAAGACATACATTTATTTAGTGGCTGCCCTTAAGCAGCGTAGACCTTCACTATAATGGAATTAAATTATTAAAGGAAATATAGTTATAAACAATAATATTATTGGCCAAAGTACCGTTATTTTGTGGGGAGAAGTGATGCATTTATTTGAATTTATTATCTTATTTGTTTAAATTCTAATATCACTTATCTTTATTATCGATAAATACAATTATTCAAAAGAGCACCATTTCAGGAATATAGATAATACTATTTTTACAAGTGGGTAAATCTCCTTTACTAAAAGTAAAAGCTAAATCACTCAAATCAAGATGGGGTTATCATGGCTAATTTCAGTCGAGAGATATAAGAATAAACCATATTATACAATTTAGTAATTGTCACTATAACGTATTTATCTTGGATAACAACATTTGCGAGAATTCAACTATTAATGTATAAGTCATATTATTTGTTAATATTATCTCAACACCTAAGTATATATATATATATATATATATATATATATATATATATATATATATATATATATATATATATATATATATATATATCGCCCATAAGGGGAAAATGTATAATAGCACACATATTTGATGATTATTTACTATAATAACTATAATATATTAGCAATGTGGAAGTTGTATTAAATCTGACTTATTATGCTATTTAGTTTCTTTAGCTATTTTAAATGACTTCTTATTAAAATGGATAAATGTAGTAATTGTTTTAAAAAGACTTTAAAAAAAAAGAAGATAATTATATTTGATAGACGAATAGGTGACCGCATTAGTTAAGTGAAATAAGTAATTGATCTGGTCAATTAGATTCACTAAATTCAATTAATTAAAAGAATTGACTTCGATCTTACTAAGGTAAGTTAAGTGGAGATTAAATAAATAAATAAAATAGAATTATTATATCCAAATCATGGGTAATTATATTAGAAAAGAAAGGAATGTGACATGTTAACGAATATATATATATATATATATAAAATAAAAAAATTGGCACTTAGTTTGAAACCTATGATAATATGTATACATTTAATCTTGTGGGTAATTCGTTAAGTTGAAATAAAATGTTTTACCAATAGCACTCACTTATAAGATAGGCTTATACAAGTATATACATGTAATTGGATAAAGTAAATTAGAGTAAATTATTAGGGATAGTTAGTCTCGTTTAGAATTGTTTTATAAGGTCACTAAGTAATTAATTATTGAACATCTATTGGGTTAGAATTTCGGTTATTGAAAGGTAAACTTAAAGAATTATGTGAAGAATCATATTCCAACCTATGAGTAATTAAATACCATATTTAACAAGAGCTGCAGAGCAGCGAAGTTCCTGCAGAAAGTTTTAGAATAGTTTTGTTTTATTTGTTGAGTTTACTATGTTTTAGGAACAATTGGTCAAGATAAAGCAATTGTCACCTAAATTTAGGAATTTGATCATTGATAGAGTCAACTTTTTCTTCTATTAGAAAATGACTCTTATAGCAAAATAATTTTGCTCACTTCAAAATTATCATACTGTGCTTTTAGGCATGAAGAAAGCACAATTTACATGTTGCTAGCATTATGTAAATATTTATGAGTTCAAAGATTTCCTTAACCATTTAGCATATATGATAAAACATCCTCTTTCAAAAAGCAAATATCTTTAGAACTTTCATTGTACGTAGAGTCATGTATAACCAACTTGCTTAAATGTTACAGTTTTTTGCACAAATGAAAATGAAAGCATATAGTTCCAAGTCCTCTTATAGGTTCCTAATGTCTCCAAAAAATGTCTTACGATAGAAAATGATCTTTTTATTCCATTTAGTAATTTAGATAACTCATTTATAAGCCTAATAAAACTTATAATGTGAATTCTATTGCAAAAGGCATAAATCAAACATCAAAAATATCAATTGAACCCATATGCCCATTTTGATGATTGTAGAGTAGTGGGAAAAAGCATTGCAATAGTTATTGGACCAAGACCACATGGTAGACGATTAATTGTTGAAGCTATTCTTGAAGCCTCTTCATAGGAAACATGATTGACTAATTTTGGTATTCTCTTTTAGCACTAGGATCATGCAAAAGTGGAAGCAATAGTTTTAATTTGCTATATATTAACCATCTTTTACTTACAAAATTTTTTTGAAAAAGGAAGTTAGAAGGTGCCATACCTCTACTGCATTTAAGCTAAGATCAACTAGTACTACACTAGGTTTTAGATAATGACCATGAACCAAATTTGGCACACCTGCAGCAATAAGAATATCTACTTCATGAGTAAAATCTACATAGAAAATTCTTTCCGTTTTGAGTAGCTATCCAGTCTAAATAATTTTTTTTGGGAACATGGTTTAAAACTTTAAATTAATACTTAAATAAAGATAGTCTATATGTTTCAAATTTTAGAGCTATTCAATAGAACATGACAAAAACTTTTTTAAGAAGAGATAATGTAGTCCACCCTTAATCAATGTGTATTTATTTATAGACTAAACATCTGTACTTATAAATTTATACATATTTATTTTGCCAGATAAATTTTGTCCTTATACCAAGCAATCTAAAAATCAACTAAGCATTGTTCATTTATCAATATTTGTTGACCATTTTGAAGTTGAGATAACTTATAAGGATTTGGGTGCGTTATCCTTTTCAAACCCAAATCTTCTACCATCTCATTGGACATTATTGTAACACAATTTAACTACTTGTGAGATTTTTTTCATCCCAAGTTTTTGCAAGTAAAACTCAACAAGTTTTTGATGAGCACAAATATGAATGGATTCCCTCTATCAATATTTATTGTTTCCTCTTTCTAATTAATGTTGATTGCTATTTTATTTCAAGTATTAATCAAACCTCATATAATATTTGAAATATGAGGATTGAACTTCATTTTCCCATTAAATTTTAGCCAGATACAGTGTAAATACATTGTCTTCGCCACTAAAGTATGTGATGAAGTGAGCTCAAGCAAGGGCCATGTAAAACAATAGAAAGGCCAAGTCGAGGCCATGAAAAAAGTCCTCATTTTAGTTATAACATGTGGATTCTCTTGGTTTGGTTAAAGATTCTACGATCCTTGTTGTTCTTAATTCCAACCCACTTCCCATCCCCATTCCCCCTAGTGTCATGGATACCAAGACCAAACACTTGTCTATGAGAATACTATTACCATCACTCAATTCAATCAAGCTTGGATGAGAGGAATTTTAATGAAAAATGGATGAATGGCAGGGATCTTATTCAGAGGAACATAAACTAGATGTTGAGGACTTCTCTATCTTGAAAGATCACAGTACTAACTTTATGTTCAAACCTTGTACTTTCTTTAGCAAGATGGTTTTTCTCTTTGATTTGTAGGAAAATTGAGATTAGCGATGGTTTGATTAGATTGGAAAAATAGCAATTGATAGTTATATTCTGAAAGTAGTTTTGTTTGATAATACAGATAAATAAAGGAAAGAATGAGACATAATTGATCAGAATAAATATTTAGGTGAATTAAATAAGTAATTTATTACATAAATTATTGGTGTGCATTGATAATAACTACCTAGAAATGACATAATTGATTAGAATAAATATTTAGGTGAATTAAATAAGTAATTTATTACATAAATTATTGGTGTGCATTGATAGTAACTACTATTTCTAGGACATAGTTGATGAAGATAGGTGTTTAAGTGAACTAAGTGAGAAATTTCGCATTTAAGTTATCATTGTGAATTAATAGTGACTACTAATCATAATTATAATGATTTTAGAATTATAATTATTAATAATAATTAGGGCTCTAGAATTATAATTTAATTAATTTATAAAACTAATGTTGTAATTAATTATTTGATTATAAAAATTCTCACGACTAATTATTTAATTAAACATTTAAAATAATTATTAAATAAGATATGGTTATAATATAATTGATTAAAATATCTATAGTTATTTTTATAATTATTTTAAATTTTAAAATAATAATTAATAAATTAGAATTATATTTATATATTATAATCCTAAAGTTAAATAATTATATAATTCTAATTCTAATTCTAAATTACTAAAATATCTAATTGTATTTTAGTGAACTATAGCCCTAATCATAATTTAATTAAAAAATAATATTATTATAATTGTAAATTAATCTATATAATTATAATTATAATAAAATTAATTCTAAACCTAATTCTTAATTATTAATATTTTCAAATTAGATTATTTTGATTATATTTATGTAGTATTAATTATAACACTCACCTTAATAAAAAAAAAAAAAATAGCTTTATTATTGCACACCCTTGCAAATATATGGAAATCAACTTAACTAAGGCATATCATAAATTTTATCTATATGAAAATTTTCTAATACATTATGCAAATTTTTGTATTAATACATGGTGCAAATTTATGTATTAATACATTATGCAAACTTATGTATTAAAGCAAACAAATATTTTAATTGGTGTATCATTTTCATTAGATGAGGGAAAAAAATCAAAAATTAAAAAAGTAAAAAATCAAACATTTTACTTTAAGAAAAAATAAATATAATGAAATTAACATTGTTGTGGAAAATATCTTAAAAAAATTATATAATATTTTCTTTCTTATAAATTAAAAAAAATATTAGATTATATATGTTACATATTATATAGTATATATTATTATAATGCCATGCTAAAATTAATATATTACATATGAATTTAATAAATTAATATAATATATAATCAAATATAATAGATTTAAAACTAGCTATATTATATTATACAACCATATTATTATCTTATATCATTATTAATAATAATTTATTTATTGACAAATAAAAAATTTACAACTAATCTCTCATGACTCACCAATTCTCTTCAAAATATAAAATTTATAATTTCATATTAACACCATTTACATTGACAATTAAATAACTTCTAGCTTCCAAATTTTATGTTGGCACAACAGAATCATGGAATGTTTTGCAAACACAAAACACACCCTCGAACTAGATTTCAAGAAATATATTTTAATTTATCAAAGGCAAATGAAAATTAATATTACCAAAAATTAATCTTAAAATATAGTTTGAATGTATAGATAAATTTATTTAACAAAAAAATAATCTTCAAAAAATTTAGCATAGTTGAATTTATTAATATGAGAACTAGCAAGGTTTGTATTGCAAAAATAATTTGAATAATTAACCTATATAATTTAAATTACATAGAATATTTAAGAAATTAAATAGAATAATTAAGTTAAAAGTAAAAGTATAGGGGAATTTATTAGTATTTGGAGTTAGTTAAATTTAGATTGCAAACGTAAATAGAATAGTTAAGTTAAAAGTAATTGTCATTTTCTCCTACCCTTTCCATCTCCCACTATAATCACAACTCTGATAATGGAGCCGGGAAAATCGCCCTTATCGCTCAAAAGTTTTGAGCCAATAAAATTGAGGAAAAATAATTTTCAGAATTTGAAAAGTTAAAAATTGTGCATTTAACTTTAAAAAAAATTAAATATAATGTATTAAAATTAAATTATAATGTATAGGAAAGAAATTAATAAATTTGATTGGCTACAAGCAAAACAATTAATCACTAATAAAGTATTATTTTAAGGAAACATTTGGGAATTTCAATAGGTGATCAAGGTTAAAAGAATTTTTATGCTTCACATGTCCTCATTATGCTTTTACATCTTGCACACATGTCTTCTGGCATGGAAATTTAACTTTACACCTATCAATTTCATTTTCTATAAAGTTTCTAAAGCTTTTTTATTTTCTTACATCTGTCAATTGCATTTACGAAAAAATTTCTAAGGCCTTTTAATAAGGGAATTTTGGGGAAAGGAAGCTATTTTTGGAATGAGTTTGGAATTGTGCAAGAGAAGGATTGAGTAGGACTTCATCTCCATTTTCTTTTTAGCAAAGGGTTGGTCTTTAGTTTTCCTTGCATATATTTCTTTTCATAAGCCTTGTATTGTTTGATTTGTTGGTTCGATGCTTCTGATTTTATGTTCCCTAGTTCACCTCTTCTTTTCTGTCTTCTTTTTTTTAAATGAAAAGTAAAATTTTGTTTATTATTTGATGTTTCAAGAAATGGTTTTAGAGTATGTTATTCAAAGAAGAAAATTTACTGCCAAGATTCTATTAATGAGCGCATGTAGATTTACTCATTACGACATCCTTTACCCTTGTAGTTATTTTCAGATTTTATATAACTAATCTTTGAGTATGATTGTGAATGTGTTCCATCTCCTCCTCAAAACGTATGTACCATTTTATGGCCAGCATCCCAACTATATCAGGGTATCTTTTTATTTAACTCCTCTATCTTCCATCAATCTCCTTACTACTTGAATCACTTGCACCAGTCTGTTTCTGCAAGAACATAAGTCACAATATTTTTAGGATCCAACTAAAAAGCAGTGTTGCTAGAAATGCTCAGCCTATATTCATTTATGATCCGCAGGCACCATAGGTTTAATTGGCATCTCAGTAATAAGGTTTGGGTTGTCTCCAAGATAGCCATTACGGGCATGAAGGTAAACCATGCACTCCTAATGATCAACTATATATGTAATGCAATGAAGGTTACTAACGTGTGAAGTATGTGCAACCCTCATCCACTAAACCTGCCTGACTACGTCCACCTAGAAAATGAGAAAAGCTTGCGACGTTAGGATGTGTTCCAGAGCGCTTCACTAATTCAAAGAATTGTGACCTTCCTTGCAAAGTACATTATGTGCACATTCTTCCTTCATTCGCCACCCAAACCCTCAATCTACGCGTTCACCAACCTTTCTTTCTAACGTTGCATTTTGCTTAGAGTTATTTCAGTCAATGGTTGTACAAGAGAACGATGTCGTTCTTTCTCCAAAGCTCCTATATTGGCGCAAGCAGTGAGACTGCTGGAAAAGTTATGGAAACCGGTTTTACATCTGCTAATCGCTCTTGCTTGAAATTTCCTAAGCTTTTCATCAAATTCGTTTTGTGTAATCCTACAGTCATATTTCTTTAAATATGCTTAGTTTATAAGCTGCTACTTTTTATGTTTCCTACCAAGTGTCTCAACCTAGAATAGGTGAATGAACAACTGTGCAGCTTGAACGAGATTGAGGTTGCGTTTATTTAACTCCTCATATCTTGCATTTTAAACCAATACTTACATTTATTTAGTGGCTGCCCTTAAGCAACATAGACCTTCACTATAATGGAATTAAATTATTAAAGGAAATATAGTTATAAACAATAATATTTTTGGTCAAAGTATCGTTATTTTGTGGGGAGAAGTGATGCATTTCTTTGAATTTATTATCTTACTTTTTAAAATTCTAATATCAATTATCTTTATTATCGATAAATACAATTATTCAAAAGAGCGCCATTTTAGGAATATAGATAATACTATTTTTACAAGTGGGTAAATCTCCTTTACTAAAAGTAAAAGCTAAATCACTCAAACCGAGATGGGGTTATCATGGCTAATTTCAGTCGAGAGACATAAGAATAAACCATATTATACAATGTAGTAATTGTCACTATAACGTTTTCACTTAGTTAACAACATTTGCGAGAATTCAACTATTAACGTATAAGTCACATTATTTGTTAACATATTATCTGAACACCTAACTATGTATATATATATCACCCATAAGGGAAAAATGTATAATACCACACATATTTGATGATTATTCACTATAATAACTATAATATTTTATCAATGTGGAAGTTGTATTAAATTTGACTTATTATGCTATTTAGTTTCTTTAGCTATTTTAAATAACTTCTTAATAAAATGGATAAATGTAGTAATTATTTTTAAAAGACTAAAAAATAAAAAAAGATAATTATATTTGATAGACGAATAGGTGACTGCGTTAGTTAAGTGAAATAAGTAATTGATCTGGTCGATTAGATTCACTAAATTCAGTTAATTAAAAGAATTGACTTCGATCTTACTAGGGTAATTCTTTAAGTTGAAATAAAATGTTATACCAATAGTGCTCAGTTATAAGATAAGCTTATACAAGTATATACATATAATTGTTTTAAGTAATAGAATAGGAATATTACGTCTCAATAATTTATTGATTTTAATAGGTAAATAAGTTGACGAACTCAAAAGTGAAAATTGTATTATACACTGAGTTATTTATGTAATTCTTATTGTAGATAAGATATAGTTAGCTTTTATTAATGAGTGGATGCTACTTTACTACAACACTTGATGAATTTTGAGAGTCCTAATAGATTACTAGTTGTGTATTAATATATTGATTCATCCTCTATTCAATATGAACAACATAGGCCTATGAAGTTAGTGGGTCGGTTATTGGAAAATTCTTGGAAAAGATAATCTTTCCTTGAGATTAGTTAATGCTCTTTTGATAGGTGAATTAAAAATAATTGGAAATGAAAAGGAATTGTATTTAGTTATAAATAGATAAATGAAGAATTTTAGGTAAATGAAAGAATAGGGTAATCTATTAAAATGATGATTTCTTAATACTTGGTACTATTTGATATGTAGAGCCCTTTATATGATAGACAAGGTTATTGTATATCTTCTAAACACTGAACTTAAGGTGCTCATTATTTAAGTTATTCAATTATTTATGTTTACTCTATTGTGGTTTTATTTAAAGGAATAGCTAAGGTCATTTTTTTATTCTCCTATTATTAAGCCCAAAGTAAATCACAAGTAGATTATATCCTATTATAGGATTGATTAGGAGAGCATTTATTATTTCTTGATTCTGTAGTAGGAGGACATTACGTTGTCTCTATTAAGATCAAACTTATACCTCATGTAACCTTAATTAAGTGATACATAGTTAGCTCTTGTTCATTTCATTTTAAGTTTGCTATGTGAATATAATGTATCTCATGGGTGCATTGATTATTGAGTTTAGGGAGGGGGAAATTTGGGTATTGGTTATTGTTCAAATGGAAGTATTGTTTTATCCTTGGATTATTCATGGTTTTAATGTAATGATTGCTTGAATTGAATTCCATGTTGTTTATTGGAAATTGGGGAGAATTTTGATAAATGTTAGAAAGTAGGTGTTATTGTTGAAGTTGAATACATTATTGAAATGTTTATTTGTTTCTTGTCTAAGTTTGAGGTGTGGAATGAGTAGATTGAGAAGACTTTGATCTTGAGGATTGATTCTCATTGGTTCCATGAGGTTTTATCTTTCTCTTGAAATAGTTTTGAATTGAAGGGATTTTTATGTGTCAAGTTTGTGTTGGTGTTTTGTTGGAACTTGAAATGTTTTGACATACCCTCAGTTAGGATTTTATGGGTAGATGGAGTTTAGTAACTTCCAGAGGCTGGGGGAAAACTTGTTCGTTTGGATACTCTGTTGTTTTAGTGCATCAATTGATTTATGTAGTTCATGTGGTGGGTGGTACCTCCTTTGTTCTTGTTTTAGTGATATGGAATTGGTTTCCAAGGTGGTTCTTACCTCGCATGTTGTGTGTTATGTACACCTTGACTTTTATGTGAGATGAGGTACACCCCTTATGTGTTTTTGGTTTGGGTACCCATAGGGAGAGTGGCTCTTCATGGGGGCCGGCGCACAAAGGGGATGTTAGGATAACCCATGGAAGAGTTTCCTAAATAAGTGATAATTTAATTAATGAACTAGTGGGTTTGGGTAGTTAAACACTAAACAAGATTAATTATGTGCCTCACTCATAGTGTTAGTGCTTTCACAGGCTAAGGATGGGATGAGAAGACTTGGTTGGTAAGATCACTTCCTTGTCCTCATGAAAGGTAAGTGGTTCTGTATGAGTCACCCTATGGAACAGTGCCTTGGGATAGGTAGTTATGATAACCATAGATGGAGGCGGCACCTTGTGATAGGTTGTCTGGATAATCCATGTAAGACCATGCGATGACACTCTCCTACAATATGTGTTTATTTTCCCTTGCTTGGTTGCCTCTGGGAGTGTTGTTTGTATTTGTTGATGTTGTTTTATGTTGGTGTTGTGTTAGCCTTGTCTGCTTGACCTTTTTTTGGATGTGGGTCCTTTCTTGTCATCTCCTAGCACGGGGGGTGGGCCTTCGAGTCCACATGGTCAGGTGGAGCGTGATATGTACCCCATTGGGTTCCCAATCAAATTTCATGAAGCAAAAAGTTCATGTCATTGTAGAAGATGCAGAGCTTTGCCATAGTTCAGTGTACTATGTTCATCTATGTAACATTCTTGTATTTGTTGTATCTTTCCCACTTTGTGTCTAGATGCACTGATGTGCATATGTACTCCTAAAATGATGTAATGTACTCCTGAAATGATGTAATGTACTCGTGAAACATACGTAATGTATTATTTTACCTTTGTAGCCCCTATGTGGTAGCCGTTATTTAGTGTGTTGTATCTGTGGAATTATGCTCTATTGATTTCACATGATGATAGTATGTTATGGTTTTCCTATATGGATGCTTCTTATTGAGTGATTAAAATGGATGTATGACTATTGTAAATGTATGTAATATCATGGTTTCATAATGTAATTCTTGGAATTTGTTTGTTATTGTCATGATATGATTTTAGGTTTCATAATACCATCACATGTACCCTAGAGGACGTAGTTGATGTTGTAATTGTATAATTACTTTATATGTAATGTATGTTTGTCTACTTTTGATGTAATGTTCTACTTTCAAAAAAAATATTGTGGTAATTTGTTAGTTCTAGTTGTCCTTTGGGGTTCGCATGGTGGGATGTTACACAATACTCCATCCATGTTTCTCCACCATAGTTCATTTTCAATGATTACATATTTGATGGCTTGGAGATTGGGTATCCTTTTTTCATTATCTAGCATCCCCTTGGGGTATGAAATTTTTTGCAAGTAGTGCACAATATTCCTATACCATCCAAAAGTTTGCATATCATAAATTGGATGTACATCAACAACGTTAGTATTATTTATCTGATTGGATTCTAAATTTGACTTGGCCATTAATTTTTATAATCCTTTTCCTCTAACTTTCACATTTTTAGGTTGAGGAACCTTGTCAATTGTAGTCAATCTCTCTAGATCAATCCTCACTCCTTCTTTGGACACTATCTATGCAAGTAATTCACCTTCAGTAAACCCAAAGACACACCTCTTAGGATTGAGTGATATCCCATACTCCAAAGGTCTAATGAAAATATTCTCCAAATGCATGCAATGTTTTTCTTCTTTATTGAAGTAAGTAGTTAAGTCATCTTGATAGACTACCATGAAGATGTATATGAAGTCAAAGAAAGCTACATCCATAGCTCTTTAAAAAGTGACACCAAATTTTTTTAAGCCAAAAGGCATTCTAATGTACACATAGGTGCCCCAAGGAATTATAAATGCATTCTTGTACTACTCAAACTCCTTAACCTTTACTTGATTACATCCTAGAAAACCATCCATCATTGACAATAGCTCATAGCCAATTACCTTTTGTAACATGGCTTCCATATTTGGTAATTGATAGTTTCTGTTTAATGATGACACATTGAAATTTCTTAAGTCAACACACAATCTAATATAATCATTTTTCTTTCTTACTGGCATATGATTGGATACCTAGGATGATTTTCTGATGGGCTTGATGATGCCTACATCTCTTAGCTTCACCAAATCTTCTTGCATTTTATGTGTCAGGGTAGGGTTAATAGGCCTCAATTTTTTCCTAAAAGGATTTGCATCTAATTAAGAGGAATCACATGTTGAAAAAAGTCCTCTTTGTATGCCTTTAGGTCATCATATGACTAGGCAAAAACATGTCTATACTTTCTAAGTAAGGAAATCAACATTCATTTAACTTGGGGCTTCATCCTTTTTCCTGCATACACCATTTTTGGAGTATTTTTAGTACCCAAATTCACTTCCTCCAAATATTCTTGGTGTTTGGAAGCTTGCTTGGCATTGATTTTGTCAAGGCTATCAAAAACCATTTCTAAGGCCACAAGACCCTTTGGGATCTTGTTAGTCTTAAGCTGAATTATTTCATTACCAAATATATTCTCCTTTCCATCCACCACCTCAATAAATTCTCCAAAGTCAATCTCCCAACTCTCATATTGATCTATACATTTCAAAAACTTTAGTATGTCTTCATCATCATTAAAGACTTGTCAATTTTGTATGTTATCAGGGATTGATGGTCTTTTCTACACCTCATCTTTGGAGATGCCACCAAAGGTCATGTCATCTTGTCTGAAAGAAATGTTGGCCAACAAATCTACCACTATATTTTTGCTTCTCTCTAACTAGTCAATCCCGAAAGCATCAAATTTCTCAGTTGAATCACAAACTACATTCCTATATTGCTTGAACCTTTTGTTCTTATATGCAAATTTGGATTTAACTTGGGAAGAAACCAGTTTTGACTCACCTATGACTCTTAGCTTCTTGATTCCATGCTTCTCAACTAACTTCAACCCTAGTAGCAATGTTTCATACTCTGCCACATTATTTGTACATATAAATAATAGAGAAAATGAAAATTTAAATTTTTTGCTGCTAGGAGAAATGAATATCATTCCTACACCTAATCCTTCTTTTCAACAAGCACCATCAAAGTACATAGTCCATAATTCATCATTGCTTTCTTCTTGCAAAACTTCCTTTTACAAAGGTGTAGGAAGTTTTTCCTCCTCTTCTTGTAACTCTTCAATCCTGAAATTGTCTATGCAAGTGTCCACAAAATGAATCCTATCTTCCTCAGGAATGTATTCTATCATATGTGGTGCTCTTGACTCCTTGATGGGTTTGATATCATTGTCATCAGTAGGAAAAGTAGCATATGACATGTCACATTGCATACTTCCTCCAATGGATGCACTCCACTTTCTTGATAGTAACATCCCATAATTGGGTTGAATGTTCACGACTATGATACTCAATGAATTTTTTATTAGGGAATGCAGCTAATTTAAATGGAATATCTTTGATAAATCCAATGAAAGGTACCTCTTTGGAGTCCATGGAATAACACTTGACATATGCACTATTAATTTTGAATCCTATTTCCTTCATTATTTCTACTGGAATAATATTTGATGAAGCCCCTAAATCAATCATGTAGTTCTTCACCAATTTTCCATCAATAATAAGAGTCACATAAAAGAGATCTACCTGGTTTGGACAAGATGTTATGGTAGAACCCTGGTAGATCTGAGGGATATTAGTTATTACCCCTTCCACTTCCTCATTACTTTTTCCATTCCTACTCACTTCAAGTTGAGCAGACACCTTTTTTGCATCATAGGAAAAATCCACACCATTGATAAGGGCGACTACCTTTTGTTTGTGTTCATCAATTCTCATTATCTCAAGCAAAGGAAATATAAATTTGACTTGGGATAGTAGCTTAAGCATATCCAAAGAGCTATACTTAGGGAGATCATGAGGTACTACACCATGTTCACTAGCCCTATTATTTTTCTGTTCACACTTGTCCTCAATCCTTTTGAGATCATCCTTCTTTTATTGTTCCAATTTCTTCTTTTGATCCTTTTCCTTCATAGCTAAAGACACAACACCATCATCAACCTTTTTTCATCATTTTTCTTGGTCCAAATTTTGTTTCCTTTGTTTTTCTTAACCTTGGGCTCATCCACTTTAGCACCTAGTTTTGTTCCCTTCTTTTTTGCACTTTTCTCCTTGACGAAGACACTTCTAGCCTTGCCCTGATCACCATTTATAATTTTGTTCCTAAAATGATAATTACTTTTGGATTGTGCAATAATGGCAACTGTCATTATTAAAATCTCTTGATTTTATGGTCTTCTCAAAAGCACATTTACCTCATCTATCTCTAAAGTACAAACATTATGATCATTATCATTCTCTTCATTAGAAAGAACTTGGTGATAAGCACTTGACTTATATCTCTGATTTTCAACATCTTCTTCATGTGACTCCTCATCAAAGGAACATTCTTCACCAACAAAATCTAATCTTCTCATGAGTACATTTATCTCCTTATACTTTCCATGAGGCAAGTTATAACCATCACATGCATTTTTCTCTTCTTCTGAACATTTTTCTACTACACACTAATTAGAAGAATGTGGCAACTGAAAACCAATGCACCATGGAGCTTCATCGGAAAAGTTAGTAGAATTATTTTGTAATGGGTATGGGGGAGCTTTACCTTGTGTTTTCTTTTGGTTGTTTACAATTGGCTTTCCATTATTCCAATTGGTGTAGTATGGTTGATCATGTAACCTAGGAGGCCTTTCACTTCTTTGAAAGTTGGGCCTGTCATTTCCCAACCCCTTTTCTTGCTTGGAAAACCTATAGTTCAGTCCTTCATTGAATTCATGATCTTATCCAATTGATCTTCAATAGATCCCTTTTATATTGATCCCTTGTCTTGTTTTGGATTTTTTAGGATTTGAACATCATCTCTTAGCTCTACCTTGCTTGAAGATCTCCTATTACTCTCATTATGCAATGCAATTTTGAAGGAATCCCTCAAATTTTGAGGGTCCTTGTCTCTTAAGTGATAACTCATATTTGAGTAAAAATCATTACAATAGTTAACCAAGCATACTTGATCATTTGGCCTCAAGGAAATAGGTATTCTATACATTAATTTTTGAAATCTGGTATTGAAATTAGAAGCCATTTCAATTTAACCTTTAGAGATATTGTTAAATTCATTTAGCATAAATCTTGGATCAGTTTTATCACCATATTTCTTGTTGAATACTCTTTTGAACTCCTCCATGACCCAATTCTTTCCACTGGTAATCTTCTATACCAGGGTGATCCCACAATAGTGGTTTGCACTTTTTGGCCAAACTTGACATTGAACAATTTTTTTTAACTAAATCTTAACTTTTGAGCACCTATAGCTGCTAAACCATGAGGTATTTGAAGATGATGCAAACTAGTGATTTGTGACATTTTGTCTATAGATTCTAAGTATATATTTTTTAAAAAATTTGCAATCAAATTGCATTTCTTTTTCCATCTCCTTCGAAAACTAGTTTTTAATAGTAAACACCATTTTTAAAGAGTGACATGTACTTGCTAACACAATTTTTTTCTATGAAGGATAAAATTCTATTTTTTTCAAATTTAGATTTGTAACTATGATATCTAGTGCATGCAATTGGTTTCATAGTGTTTTATTGAATATTTTTTTCTTAATTAAGTTTTGAAGTCAATCTAGTTACAATTTAGACATAGGTTTACTTGCTAACACAACTTTTTTTTATGTATCAAAATTCTTTTTTTTGTTGGATCAAGGACATCAATATCAAGTGCATAGATATTTTTCAAATTTATGTGGAAAAACAAAGAATTTTATTTTCAATGAAAAGCCTACATTCACAAAAAATAAAAAATAAATATTAATTAAATTAAATATATTTGATCCCCCAAAAGATAAATCAAAAGTGGTTTTTGATCAGCATTTTGATAGGTGTAAAGGAGACTCCATTATAGGTATGTTTTAAAACTAGTGGGGTTCTATCCAAAGGGGTTTGATCAAAGGTGGTTTGATAAAACCCTCTTCAATTGGAATCCTTTAAATGGAAATTTTCAAAGGCTAAATCATTATATTTTCTAAAACTATGCGATTTTAGAAAAAATTAAGATGTCCCAAAAAGTGCAAACCACTATTGTGGGATCACCCACCAATCTTTGGTATCCTTAGGGAGTGATTGCATAAGCAAATTCATCATTACATCTTCATTTTCCACTTCAAAATAATCCATCATATTCTTAAATGATCTTAGATAATCTTCTCCAATGATTGCATTATTGTAAGATAACCTAACTAGTAAATTTCTTATGTCATTCAGAAGAAAATTAGGATAACAAAGTATCCCAAGAAAATATAGTTGTCTATGCCTATCCAGTTGCATAAGAATTCTGGTGAATTAGTCTCCACCACCCCCTTGACCAAAATGTTATCGAAAACTACCTTGTCCTCCCCAACCACCTTGACCACCATAATTCTGATTTCTAGATTGGTTTTTCTTTCCTCCACCTCCATCTCCACTACCTCCACATCCACTAGGAATACTCCCACTAGATTGAGTGCTTTGTGGTTGGGAGATAGGAATTGAGTGACTAGATGTGGAAGGGATGTTCATACAAATATTTTGTGATGTGAAATGAATCATATTTTGGGAATTAGAAGGTTTGGAATCTGGAATTGACAACTTTAGGAAAGCAATTTTCCTTTCCATTTATGTATTTTCATCAAGAATCTACATCTTGTCTAATTCATTTTGTAATTTCTCATTTGCCAATTGCAGTTTTAGAATTGCAAGATCAGGGACTATACTTGTAGGGATAGTGCTAGATGAAACATTAGTACTTGTAGTTGTGGTTGTTCCTTGAGGTTGGTCACCTATAGGTCTCTTTCCAAAATCTATAGGATGAGATTTCTTGGTAGTATTGGAAGGATTTGAAACTTTGGTTGTCATAATGGAACTTGTGTACGTACTTGTTGCAGTTGTTCCAAAAGGGATATTCACTTTGAGATGATCCATATTTGGGATAAGGATAGGTTGATAGGTGGTTTCAAGGATAGGCTCTTCATCAACCATTTTTCTTATTCTCTCTACTCTTCTCCTTAATTGATCTCTTTCATACATAGAAAACCTTATTTTTTCCTCCTTTTTTACTTGTTTTCTATTTAGCTTATCAAGTCTTAATGCTTCCTCTGAAAGTGTTGTCATATCCTTTATTATATCCTCTACATATTCTAGAGTAACATTAGATTTAGAGCACTCAAGGGTGTAATTAGTGAGATTCAACACTTGTCTTTGTGTGAAAGGCTTAGGAGTTCTACTTCTAGATCTTCCTTTTGGGTTAAAATCATGATCGCCCTTATAAAGAGAAGTAGCCCCAAGATTTTTCCTCCTAGCTACCAATTTAAGATCAAATTTCCTATCCAAAATGTTCCAAGGCTCTGATTCTTTTGAGACCTTAGGACTAGGACCTCGATGACTAATAGTAGCAAGATGATTAGTGGTAGTATCCTCTTTTGTGACAAGGTTTTCCTCATTGTTAGGGGGTATACCATATTCATATAGATTACTTTGAGAAACTTCATTTAAATTCTCAAAAGTAGTCACAGGAAGATTAATAGACTTATTTTTGCAATCTTTAGTTTCCATGATGGCCTTTTGTTGCATTTTAATTCTCCTAAATTTTTTTAGGATGTTTCTTCATGTTACTCCTTGTTCCTCTCATGGCTTCAAATACCTCTTACAAATCTCTCCCTCTCTTTTGAAATTAAAAATGTTCTAGCACAAGAGTCTTCAAAGTTGCCACCCACTCAATGAGATTTGAAAATATTTTATAAATTTTGAGATACTTTACAAATATTGAGAGAAATTGAACACAACTTATCAGGAAACATGATGAAACCAAGAACCTTGACTCATACAATGCAAACATGACCCATAATGAGAATTTTTATGAGAATTTGTTCTTCATATTGCAAAGAACAATGAACTTTAATGACTTAGACTCTGTATGGTCTGAAAATAAAGACGTTAGACTAGCTTTGTCCCCAGTAGAGTCGCCAATTGGTTGGTATTTTTTAAATACCCAGTTTGATGTCACATATAATCTATGGACTTTACCATTTCTAATGATTAATCTTATGAATGGATTGGCCAAATAGTAGGTGAAAGTTTCCTAAGCTTTTCCTCTACACTTTGGGCTCTACAAAACCTGGGAGGGTGATCCCTACAATGTATCTCTTAGATACTCTTGTGCCAAATTATCTTGTAAATTGTAACTTTAATAGATATACTCTCTTGAGTACTATTTAATAGATAAAAACCTTAAAGATTTGGGAAACCTTACAAAATTTATTAGTCTAAAACATGAGAATATAATAGAACATTACTTAAAACATACATTTTGATAGAAAGTAAAGATTTAATTTGATTCTTGAATGTAGTTTCTCTGAAAGACTAAAAGATGTAACATAGACACAATTTATGGATTAATGCCTTTTCCTAGAGTATGGAGTCTTAAACCATGTAATTGAAAACCTATAACAATGTTATATCTATCACAATAGAGCTATTAAATGATGTATTTCACCATTTAATTGAGAATTCCAAACTAATGATACTCAATTATCCTTGCATACATTCACATAAACCTTCATTCATGTTAAATCCATTTTAACTCATTCTTTCAATAAGTTCATTAACAATAAACAAGAATTGAGAGGAAAAACAATGAAGATGAATTGAACAATCTTTGATTCATTTCATTCATGATTCATGTGAAGTATACAATGGAGAATAATGGATTTGGAAATATTCCATTTTTATTTTAGAATTTATAGTACTAGTTATACAATGCTAACAATCAAAATATTCAAAACTTCAAAACATAGAAAAAAACTTATACAAAATTGTATTTGTGTTCTATCTTACAATTTCTCTTAAAAAAAATCAACAACAACCCATGCAAATGGTCTTGAAATCCCTTTTATAAAACAAGGAGCAACAAGCTTTGGGCCATTACACATGTCACATTTTCATTTGACATACAATTTACATTTCAAAATTATGAAAGTAACTATGAGCTCAAGGAGAGAATATTCTGAGTGCAAGGAAGTTACAAAATTTGTTACACCCATAATTATTTCCCAAAATATCTGAAATAGTTATTTGAAGTGTTTGTCACTTCAAGTTTTCACTCTTATTGTAGTGGACCCAGGAAAGCTGAGCTAGTAGGAGAATACAAAATCCTAGTGTAAAAATGATAAAACCCTTTGCTAACACTCCTAGAGACCTTGAAGATCACTACATATGTCAAAAAGACCAAATTGATACCACATCACCATTAAAAATATAACAAATCAAGGATATTGTTGTACTTGTTGTCCCATGCTATATAGTCCTCTATAGGCCAATTGAAGCCCATAAATTCATCTAATTTTTTCCTAAAGGGACCATACTTCCCCATTATTTGGTTGGCATCTTTGTCAAACTCCAAAAATTTATTGGTGTCTCACAACTTATTCATATTATCCTTGAACATAGCCATCTTTACATTTCCATCCTCATAAATTAGAATGGGCTCTACATTTATAAATATATCCATATGAGTTCTCCATTGCTCATAGGTATTGATGCCTCCTTCATTATTGATAATGTCTAGTAGGAGGCCAAGATCACTCTCATCAAACTTCTTCAATAGTTATTTGATCCTTTTTCTCTAAGAGATCCACCAATTCTTGGTAATCAATCATCTCCTTGACTACTTTGTAGAATGGAGCTATTTGTAGTGGTTTATTTTGATCATGGGTGGACCGAATAACCATGTTCTTCAATACACTTAATCTAGGGAGCCATGTTTGCATCAATGGGAGAGCAATGGCTCTATCCTTATCAAACATATTTATTAACTAGATAACATTAAAGAATAATTGGAGTGGACACTTCTCACTCATTTTATTTCTTTAGATAAACAATGTTCCAAAAAATTTATAACAATAAAAATATTATTGTCATTATACAATCCAAACAATTCTTCAAATACCCCCATCTATTATATCAATTCCTCTCTAGCTTCTTCCTTTGGAGGGGCTACAGTTGATGTACTTGGGGTAAGATAAGAAATAGGTACATTATTTGGATTATATATAACCATTTATGTATAAGTTGGAGGAGGAAAATGAACAAGAGGTGGTGATGGCATTGGAGAGGCTGGTGGAGATGAATTTTACACTTGTGTCACTAGTGGCCCTAACATTAGTGATTGCCTAAACGACATTGATTCCAATTATTCATTTAAAAATGAATTGTTTAATTGTAACTCTATAATATTTTGTTCATCTTTATTGTTCAAAACCACCAAGTCATTATACTCCTTATTCTTTGCATCAAACTGTTCCTGTAAATATTCCACAGTAGCCTTGTTGAATTAGGATACATATACAACCATTGTGGTTGCCTCAACAACTGAAGTATCTGATGCTATTTTGATTATCATCTCACCTCTAAGGTATGATGTTGGTTCTACCACTTATAGCTTATTTGTGTTTGGGGCCAATGCCTAAATAGCTAATGTGTCCCATTGTGGACTGAATGTTGATCCTTGTAGAGAAATTGTTGCTTTTTTCTTAGTGACAAATACTAGAGTATCATGTCTCCTTACTATTTCAAATGCTATGGAAGAAGCCAAGTCCCATTCTGGTAGTAAGAGAAATCCACTTTTCCTTACTAATTATCTTCCCTCAGCTAGTGTTATGTCCTTATATCTGGCCTTCATTTCTACAAGGAATTTTAACTCAATGACCTCCCTTGATAGTTCAGGATATTCAATCATTTTCATTTTTATATTTTCATCATACTCATCCATCCTTTCCATCCAAATAAATTCTTGAAAATACTTTGTTTTAACAAAAGAATCATCATCATAAAATCATTACATGCCTTCTCCCTGACATCATCAACATTGTTCCTAGTCAGATCAACCTTACTCAATTTGAGGCTTAGGACTGGTGGATTCACTCCCCTTGGGGTTGAGGGTATACCTTGAATTATTTAATCTTCAATAACAATGACCTCCTCATCTGAATCAAATAGGATAATCAACAAGTATAGATGATTCAACTCTTCCTATTGACTCCATTTTTCTCATCTTCAGTGCAGATTCCCTTCATGGTGAATCAAGCTCAATGACCTATGGAATAGACAATCTTGGAGGTGAAGATGGTTGCAACTGAGGTATAGGAGAAGATTCTCTTGAACCCTCTAATTTAGTAGGGATAGTAATTTTTTTTTCCTTTCTCACTATGCTCTTCCTTAAAAATACATATTTCCTTTTAGATTGCCGATATGTTGGTATTTCTTCCAACATGGTAGATTTCCCCTTATCTTGCTCCTCAGTTATTCAAGAATTCACTTTGTCTTGTACTTTTATTTCTTCTTTAAGTTTCCCCAGCACATTATCAAAATTATAGAGTATTATTTCCACTCTCAAAATCTAATCATTTATGTTTGGGCGAGATCTAAAACCAAGAACCATGTCTTGCCTTGCCTTCTCCAATTTCATGAAGGCTAACCACTTCATCTTTCTTTCTTCTGCCAATCTCAAACCAAATATATTTCTAATTACATCTTTAGGGAAATCAAAGTTGTAATAAAATTTTACTCCCTTGATTCTATCCTTTAAGGCAACCATGCCACCCTCTGGATCATGATTCATTTCTCTACAACATTTCACCCCCAGAGGCTTAATCCTTGGGAGAATATTTTTCCACCCATCTTTTATCATGAAAAAATATTAAAATGTAGTGTATGCAAGAAAAATTGTTCCTTTCCTCATTCCAACTAAGTGGTTGTCCTCTACATCCCCAACTACCACAAGACTTCAAGAAAACCAATCCTGAGTGGCACATCCCTTGGTAGAACATGAGGTGTGAGATTTGTGCCATACACTCAGAGGATGGTGTAATCAAGATATGGGATGACATCTCCCCAATTATGCTCAATTCCCAATTCAAGCATCCTCTCCTTAGGTCTCAGAAATTCATGTAAGTACTTTGGAATCCTATGTGGATCCATTACCAATAATCTTTTCAATTTAGAGGTAAACACATTTTAAAAAACAAGAAAATTGGATTCTTGTTCATACTTATCCAAAATATGAGTCCATATTTGTACACACATGTCCTCACCATTCTCATCCTATCTATTCAATTTAATGACCTCTCCAAAGTAACGAACTCCCTTGTATAAAAACATGTGCATAAATAATTAGTACCACCAAAACCTCACTCTTATTTTACCATTTTTTAGGGCTACCAGGCTTTTGTGGATCTCATTTGATAGATAGGTCGCAAAATCATATGATCTGCTAAGCATTACATGTTGGATGTTTGCTACCATATACATGAAAGTTGTAGGCATCATTTTGGTAGGATCAAATCCTAAAATATGACATAGACTATAGAAGGTCCTCTGAAAATAGAATTCAAACAAGTCAAATTGGTAAAGCTCCTTATCAGATGGATTGATTTTGATCTTGTTTCCTCCCTTCCCTCTTCCCATGAAATTTTTCCGTATTGAAACCTTGAAGGTTATCTTCACCTTCTCATATTCTTCCTTTAGTTTCTTCTAATCAATTGGCACCTTGGCATAAAGGTGAAATTTCAAAACTTTAATGAAACTTGCCCGAGTAAGATCAATCATTTTTACATTAGAATGTGTCCTTACAACCCTAAAATTAGGCTCATAATTGGTTGCTATGGCTTTTAGGTCAACATCAAGGTATACATTTGGAACAACCAATCTTCCCATGTCCAACCTCCATCCATTATATGTGGTAATGCTCAAAAACCTCTTCCAAACCAATTATTGAATAAAGTCCATCCACTGAGTGGCTTATAGCATCTGTAATGACATGTTGTCGGTCTACAATTCCATCTTTAGTTTGAGAACCTTGGAACATTGTTTGGACATCATATTTATTATTTGAGGAAGGTTTTAATTGGTCTAGTATGTCTTGCTAAAGGGGTAATTTCTTGGCATTAGAACCAGAGGGTTGGGATCTTGGGGGTGCCACTGCAATGAAAGATGATGTGGGACAAGGTTTCCTTAAGTGCAACTAGGGTTTAAATTTGATGCAAAAAAGAAAAACAAATTTAAAAAAATGGAAAGCAATTTGAAAAACATCAAACCTTAAAAGATGCCCTAAATTGCAACTTGAAATAAAAAGCTAGAAATTGCATGCAAATTTGGTGGAAATTTGGCACATAAAGGAGCAATTTTCACTCATAGGTGTTTGAAACTTGAAAACCATAATTCTTGATTTGAAGAGCTTGAGAATCACTGCAATAGATCTGCAAATGCTTTAAAATAATTTTTGACTCATAATTATGCTTTCAATCCTGCTTTTAAGGTGAGAAAACCCTTGAATTCGATAGTTGAACATCATGTTTTCCATTTTTGTTTGCTCACCTAAACTAGAATGGCTCCATTAGCTTTGTTAGCAATTTTGAATGTGAGCCGTTGATCTTCCTATGAGTTGGATCAATGGATGGATCATATGGAATTACATAAGTTTTAATATTTGACTAATGTTGACTTCAACGTCTGGCCAATTAGATCCTTCCATGTGGAATCCCATCATCACTCTCAATACATGCTCCATTGTACCTTACAAGCCTTGAAAGTTTCCATGTGTCTCCAACCTACTATCTTGCATGGGTCTGCTAGGATAGTGATCAATGGTGGCGTGCTAGTAGGTAACAACCCAGATTAAGATCGTACACTTCAACTTGTGCACCATTTAATCCCCAAGCTTATGCCCATACTTAGGAAATTTTTCAACATGTGCTTAAAGTTCTACTAGATGAATGGGTACAATTAAAATATCTTGATCACCTTTTAACCATGTGAGACATGGGTACATTAGTAGCATGATCTTTAATTCCCCTAAAGTCACTTTGAAATATTAAATGAAATATTTCATTTCTTCAATAGTCTTTTGAATGTTCTAGATTATGCTACATGTTAGTTTCCCATTGTAGCTCACAATATTAGCATTTTAGATAGATTCCCTATGGGCTAGTGGGGAACGGTCAAGATTTAATCATCAAAAGAATTTCTAGCCCTTAGATATTGGGCCCACCATCATCATTCCTTTAGAAAATTTTAAGGCCCATCAAAGAGATGGGACACATAGTACACACCTGTTATCCCTCGTGGTATCTTTTGAGATTATTTTAATGGTATGAGCTAGTAGGTAATGTTTGAGATTAAATCTAAGGGGCCAAGCTGATTCTTTAAGAACCTTTTACTGCACATGCTTCAAGTTGTAACTTAAAAAAGGGGACATCCCTAGGTTGACGCATAATAATGACTTAATATTTTAGATCCTAAGGCTAAATCATAGTATGAAGACATTAATATTTTGAGCCACATATTATTATACTCGAGAAAATATTAAAAGGCACATTCAACCAAATATTTCAGTAGGAAGAAAAGGGAAAACTTACCAATGATGTCAATGACCTAATTTATAACTTAAGTGACTAGGAAAAAGTGAATGTAACTCAATGAAAAATTAGAACAATGTTAGGGATTTTGCACAAATGAGAGTTTTAGGAGGGTTATAACTTATAATTTGAACCCTAGCAGATAGAAAACTAAATCCTAACCCTTAGAGAACTATTGGATGGCACAATTTTTAAAATGCAACCACATAACCAGCAAAAAAATTTCAAAGTCCTATCAGTGACTCTAGGTAGGGACATCTATTCAACATGAACAAAGAAAGATCTCAAAATCTCAGGTAGAGAAAAATGCACAAAATGCAGACAAAACCCAAAAATGTAGAGGAACCGTAACCCTTAGAGAACTATTGGATGGCACAATTTTTAAAATGCAACCACATAACAAGTAAAAAAATTTCAAAGTCCTATCAGTGACTCTAGGTAGGGACATCTATTCAACATGAACAAAGAAAGATCTCAAAATCTCAGGTAGAGAAAAATGCACAAAATGCAGACACAACCCAAAAATGTAGAGGAACCCCAGACAAGGAAAAAACCAAAACTATTTACGAAACTATACATAGAAATATAGTGTACATGGAAAATAACATACCTCAGGTGAGGTATGGCTTCAGGAATTGTTCATGTATTGGTAATTCAAGAAGTTCACCAATCAAATTCTACAAGTAATAAGAATCCTCCCCATGTGTGTTGCTAATCAGATATGGTCCTAATGAAAGAGCATCAAATTTACCATATTTTCCTTTCTCATATGCTCTTGCATTCCACATCAATACCATATCACCAACTTAAAATTTATTAGATGAAGATTTCTTATCATACAGGATCTTTACTTGTAGTTGCATCTTCATGTTCTTTTGTTGAGTTTTTCTTCTTGTTCTATCAAGTTCTACTAGAGAATTTATCCCTATCTACATTTCATCTGGGATGTCATACTCATACTCTTGTATGGATTTTTACATTTGCAACATATTGTTAGTAGGAATTCTAGCCTCAATCCCCTAAACCAATTCATATGGTGGCTGCCATGTAACTTTATTTATAGTTACTCTATTAGCCCATAGAGCTTTCTTTACCTTGGAGTCCCAAGACTTCTTGTTCTTCTCAATCAACCTCTTGATAATATTTATTAAACTCTAGTTACTGGACTCAAATTTTCCATTTCATTATGGGTGATAAGGGGATGAATATGAAAGTAAGATTCCATACTTGTTGTAGAAGTCAACAAATTCTTTTGACCTAAAAAACATGGCATTATTAGTTACCAATTTCTCAGTTACTCCAAATCTAGTTAGAATAAAAGAGTTTGTAACTACTTTACTTGTGGCCCTCTTTTTAGGAATGGCCTCTAACCATTTTGTAAATTAGTCAGTGGCTACTAATATCCATGAGTGTCCACCACTTGACTTCTCTACAATCTCACCAATGAAGTCAATTCCCCATTGTTGGAATGGTGCCTACACTAAAACTAGTCTTAGAGGTAAATTTATAGAGAAGTTCAACTTGCCAGCAAATATTTGGCATGCATCACATGCCCTTACCAATCTTTGTGCATCCTTGAAAAGTGTTGGCCACCAAAACCTAATGAAGAAGAACACACTCTTCCAATTTCTCATTTGATTTTGTAAAATACCATATTACAATAAACTCCATAAACAATAACAATTAAAATTTACAATAACTTGTATCAATTTAAATTGAGACAACTCCAATTCATAATAAAATACTTTGATTTGAAAATCAATCAAATACAATTTTTTACTTAGATTTCATAAAATAAAATATTACAAGAAAAATTTTCAGATAACTCCACCTATCTTCCTATGTATTCCTCCTAGAATCTCTATTTCTCCACTTCCTTCTCCTTACTATTTTATCACTATCTATCCAACCTTACCCTCATTCTGAACCACTTCCATCTTCAATATTATTTTTAATGCATATCAAACATATAGCCCAATTCCTTCGGATTGCACATAAATTTTACTCCCTTACTCATTGGCTTGATTTTCTCTCCATTCCTACAACCATTACACATGTCTCCTTTGATCAGTACCCAATATAAATTCTTTTGGTCTTTCCCCATAGTCTTTGTACAGATTTCTTCAATTGGCAACAAACAAATTCCTTGCATCCACTCATCCTTTAAAAAAAACAAATATAAAAGCTCACACTACTCTCTTCACATGGTTTATCTAGCATTTGCATTTCATTTTTCGACAGTAATAATCATCGACCTGCCTCACACCTTTCTACTATTTTCTTCTTCACATTTCATTAGTTGGTGAAATGGATCATGACCAATTAATATTTCTTCCTACAATTTCTGCAATGGGATTGGCATCAATTAAAGTTCTTTTTCTTTCATTTCTTGATGCCATGCCCAATCTTCCCCCTTCGATTGCACCCCCTCATGGCGTCAATTTGAGATTATTATTTTTCTTGGTGCCCCTTCAATTTATTTTCCTAGTTAAATTTTTAAACTTCTATTCACCTTTTCATATTCCATCTCGCTAATTTAGCGCCTCTTAAAACTTTTAAACTCTTTTGTTGATCCTCTTAACAAATACATACATATCAACATTTTGGATCTTCGAATTTCGATGTCACAATTTGGAAAATCAACATGTATTTGAATGACCAACTAGTAATGAAGAATTTGGAGTTGAATACTAAAACCAAAATGAGCTCAAATAGAAATATTTTTTTGGTCGACACAGGATTTCCTGTGGACTCAGATGCTCCTGCATTAGACATGCCATGTAAGAGATTTGTTAGCATGGGATCACAAAGGTGGAGTTAGGTGATAGAACCACCTTTCAAGATTGGGAACAATCTCCAACAAACCCCATCATTGATAGTCTGACCTCCTTTGCCAAATATCCTAACCTCCTTTTCCAAGTACTCCTACTCCACTCTACGAGTGACCTCTCACATTCCTCTTTTGGTTGCCTCTTGGCTATACATTAAAAGTCACAACCTACAAGTTCATATGCACTGTTTAATGGCTATGCCTTTTTTTTGTCTTCACCTTAAGACAACCATTTCATTTCTCTCTCAACTACTCTATAACTCCACCCATGCAACCTCCATGTTACAATTGTACCTCAATTCTCACAAAAATTCTACTTCATTTGTTGTAATCTGCCATCACACAACACTTTCCTCTGCGCTTTCTACTCTTAATCATTTAGGACTCCACTCACCCGCAAATGATGCTTTTGAGCTTCTCACCTACACTTCCAATTTTGTGCCTTCCAACCCTCAACCACCAGGTCTCTCTACACCTATAGCAATACTTTTGGATTTCACTTACAATACTTCTACAGGTTTCATCACAAGCTTCCTCACATTCGGCGATTTGCTTATGGCCCTAAAACCTCTTCTCACTTCCCTCTTCACCCACAGGTCTTGATGTGAACTGCCTCTCTCTTGGAACTCTATCTATACACTCAAAACCTTTGGCTCTGATACCACTTGATGAAGAAAAAAACACTCTTCCAATTTCTCATCTGATTTTGCAAAATACCATTTTACAATAGACTCCATAAATAATAACAATTAAAATTGACAATAGCTTGTGTAAATTTAAATTGAGACAACTCCATTTCATAATAAAATACTCTAATTTAAAAATCAATGAAATACAATTGTTTATTTAGATTTCATAAAATAAAATATTAGAAGAAAATTCTCTAGACAACCCCACCTATCTTCCTCTATATTCTTCTTGGCATCTTTGTTTCTCTTCTTCCTTCTCTTTACTATTTTATCACTAGTTATCCAACCTTACCCTCACTCTAAACCACTTTCATATTCAAGAGTATTTTTAATGCATATCAAACATATAGCACAATTCCTTCAGCCTACATATAAATGTTACTCCCTTACTCATTGGCTCGATTTTCCCTCCATTCCTACAACCATTACACATGTCTTCTTTGACCAGTGCCCAATATAAATTCTTTTGGTTTTTCCCCATAGTCTTTGTACAGAGTTCTTCAATTGGAAACAAAAAAATTCCTTGCATCCACTCATCCTTTTAAACAAAACAAAGATAAAAGCTCACACTACTCTCTTCACACAGTTTATCTGGCACTAACATTTCATTTTCCCATAGTAATAATCATCAACCTGCCTTGCACCTTTCTAATAGTGCTTCTTCACATTTCATTAGTTGGTGAAATTGACCATGACCAAGTAAGATTTCTTCCTATGATTTATGCAATGGGATTGACATCAATTAAAGTTCTTTTTCTTTCATTTATTGATGCCATGCCCAATCTTCCCCCTTCGGTTGCACCCCCTCATGACATCAATTTGAAATTCTTATTTTTCTTGGTGCCCCTTTAGTTTCTTTACCAAGTAAATTTTTTAATCTTCTATTCACCTTTTCATATTCCATCTTGCTAATTTAGCACCTCTTAAAACTTTTAAACTCTTTTGTCAATCCTCTTAACAAATACATACATATCAACATTTTGGATCTTTCAATTTCGATGTCACAATTTAGAAAATCAACATGTATTTGAAGTTACCGACTAGTAATGCAGAATTTGGAGTTGAATACTAAAACCAAAATGAGCTCAAATCGAAATATTATTTTTGGTTGATGTGGGATTTCCTATGGACCCAGATGCTCCTACATCAAAATCCTACCCTCAAAATTTTATGAGTAGTTTTTTTGGCCATATAATGACCACCACATACACCATTATGCATCTCATACAAAATTTCTTGGGCTTGTTTCTGATTTAGACATTTAAGCAATACTCCATTCATGTTTCTCCACCATAGTTCATTGTTAATGATTATATATTTAATGGCTTGGAGCTTGAGTGTCCTTTTTTTATTATCTAGCATCCCCTTAGGACATGAAAATTTTTGTAGGTAGTGCATAGTATTCCTATACCATCCAAAATTTTGCACATCACAAATTGAATGCAGATTAGCAACATCAACATTGTTTATTTTATTGGCCTCTAAATTTGACACAACCTCTAACAAGATTTATAATCTCAATGTTGATGTTGAACTCTTGGATCTAGTTGATCCATTTGCACCTTCTACTAGTTACCTCTTGTTTAGTGAAAATGTCTTTAACAACCATTGAAGGTACAAATGCAACAATTGTTACACCAATCAGATAGGTTTTGAAATTTTTAATTGCCTTCACCCAGAATAAGCCTTCTTTTCAGTCATGTCATCCTTCAATTCTACAACTTGCAATGGTTTGCTAAAGAAGGTAATTGGATACTCATATCCCTCATCATTCTTCTACAACACCACTACAACAATAGTATGAAAGGAAGCAAAAGAAAATAGTTGGAAAGTATTGGAGAATTCATGAGACTTGAAAAATGGCGTTTCATTGATAGCCTTTCTATACTTACAAAATCATTAGATGGCTCTTCACTCCATGCTATCTTCTCATTCTTTTTCAACATTTTTTAAATGGGTCAAGTGATTTTGGCAAAAAAAATCACAAATATCATTAAGAAGTTCACTTAACCAAAGAAATATTGTATACCTTTCACATTTTTAGGCCGAGGAACCTTGTCAACTAAGGAACTAATTTAGAGCAAGGTGACACAATAAAAAATCACTCAATCAATCCTTTATCAAAGTCTTTAAACATCAAACAAGTTGATTTTCTACACAAATTGACATTATTCTTTGTAGCACATCAAACACCTCTTTTCTGTCATAATTTGCAAAGCATAATTCATACCAAAAATCTAAGAGTTTTTTTGGGTACCCATTTTGAATTTATAAAACATACTCAAAATTTAGGGGTGGTTGTTTTGGAACAACAAAGCCAAAAATCTATTGCTACACTTTGAATAAGACTTGAAATAAAGCAACAAATTCATATTTTTGGGTCATAACTTTCAAACCAGAACTGATCTCCAAGAAATAAAACTTTATTAAAATACCCATTTGGCCCTTATTTAACATATCTCAAAATTAGGTAGGATTTTTTGTACGGAAACCCTCAAAATTAGAATTTTCTTCAAATTAGGCCTATTGAGTTTTCTGGCTGCTTTCACCAAAACACTTGTAACTTTCTTAAACTCAATAAAAACCAATGAAATAGAAATAAAATGAAAGTAGATTCACATAAAAATAGCCTCCAATAGGTTTTAGATCATTAATCGACTGTACCAAGTCATACCAAGCTCTGAAACAATAATTTAATATTTAGAAATGCAAAAACAACGATGTCTTTTATTGATTTCACTTCAAAAAATGTCACAACCAACCTTGGTTTCGACCTCCCTGAGGCTATTTAAATATTTTACAACTATTTTCTAATAGTTCTCAACAAACTTTTCAACTTACAACCATTCAAATTCTCGCTTTATGCAGCATTGACCCTTCATATTCCATATTGTGCAATTTGACAATATTTGCAACATTGACAGCATTTAAAAAAAATTGCAATAAAACTCCTAATGACCCAAAACCAACTCAAACACCTATGAAATAGTCTTATAAGGCCTTATTACATGAAATTAAATAAAGTAAAACAAAATTTCAACATTTGACCCCCTCTTAGGGGAAGAAAGCCTATGGGTGCCCCTGCACCATACTTTGAAGGGAAAAAAAACTCATGTCCACTTGAGTGCAGGTTTTTCTCTTTCTTCCTAGATTTCCAATTCTTCTATAACTTGTCATTCATCTCTACAACTTTCCCTAGATCCTTTTTCTTCTTCTTGCATCATCTCTTACTGAACATCTTCTCAACTTCAAGGTACCAAAATTCAAATTCTCATTCATATGCCACAGTACTACTGTCTATATCTTCATTTTCATCATGCAAACATAATGTGTCAGCATATTCATCATCCATAAAATCAGAAAATACAACCATTACCTTAGTTGTTTTGGCAACATCTTCTTCACCATAGTGTATTATATTTGTATAGCCATCTCCATACACTCTATGCACTTCTCCTACTTCTTTAGACTCTTTTCCATCTTCATTTCCATCTGTTTCACCTATAAACACATACTCACACAAAGGATTAGTTTAAAAAACATAAGATTTTCTTGTCTCTTTAGATGCTTCTAGCACCCTTCCTTTCAACATAGCTTGCAACTCATCCATCTTTGTTGCTATCATATTTTTCCTTCTCCTCTTATGATCTTCTTGATGGGCCATTTAACTTTTTTCCTTATTGGTAAATGCAAATTGTTTTCTTTGTTTCCTTTCTCAAGAAGTTGTTGCATCTCAAGTTTCATTATATTTTCCATTTCTTCCAAATTTTGTCTTAACTTTATTATCTCCTACTTAATACTTACCAGTTCTTCCCTCTCATCTTTCTTCTTCCTCTCACTTTTCTCTTTTCTTTTCTCTTGATTTTTGCTTGGTGTCTCCTTACTCTGCAAATATCCATGGACTATTCTCCTCAACATTTCCATTCTTCTTCTCAAGCAAGTATCTTTGACCTTTCTTCTTCTTATCTTCATGATACCTCACCTAGGTTTCCTCCTTTCTTCACTACCTAGTCTTTTAGCATCTAGGTTATTGCTTCAACCTGCAAAAAATCAACACACAAAAACTCCCAAAAACTTATCTCGCCCAGATCTTTAGGATCTAATACCAATTTTATGTAGACCAGAGTGACACAACCAAAATTCACTCAATCAATCATTTATCAAAGTCTTTAAATATCAAATAAGATGATTTTCTACACAATTTGACATTATTCCTTATAACACAACAAACACATTTTTTCTATCATAATTTGCAAACCAGAATTCATACCCAAAATCTAAGAGTTATTTTGGATACCTATTTGAATTTTATAAATCATACTCAAAATTTAGGGGTGGTTGATTTGGAACAACAAAGCCAAAAATCTACTACTATGCTTTGAATAAGGCTTGAAATAGAGCAAAAAATTCATTTTTTTGGTCATAACTTTTAAACCAGAACCGATCTCTAAGAAATAAAATTTGATTCAAATACCCATTTGACCTTTATTTAACACATATCAAAATTAGGGTAGGTTGTTTCATACAAAAACCCTCAAAATTGGACTTTTTTTTCCCCTCAAATTAGGCCTACTAGGTTTTCTAGCTACTTTCACCAAAACACTTGTTACTTTCTTAATACTCAATAAAAATTGTTGAAACAAAAATAAAATGAAATTAGATTCACATAGAAAAATCTACAATTGGTTTTAGATCATTAATTAACCGTACCAAGTTGTACCAAGCTTTGAAACAATAATTTAATGTTCAGAAATGTAAAAACAAGGATGTCTTTTATTGATTTCACTTCAAAAAATGTCACCACCAACCTTGGTTTCTACCTCTCCAAAGCTATTTAAATATTTTACAACCATTTTCTAATGGTTCTCAACCAACTTTTTAACTTACAACTATTCAGATTCTCACTTTATGTAACATTGACCCTTCATATTCCACATTGTGCAATTTGACAACATTTGGAACATTGACAACACTTTACATTTTTTTTGCAACAAGACCCCTAATAACCAAAAACTAACTTAAAAACCTATGAAATGGTCTTATAAGACCTTATTACATGAAAAAAACTCAAGTAAAACAAAATTTCAATAGTTGACCCCTCTTGGGGCATGAAAGTCTGTGGGTGCCCTTGCACCAAGAACCTAGTAATTCACATTCAGTAACCCCAAAGAAACACTTCTTAGGATTGAGTGATATTCCATACTCCAAAGCTATGATGAAAATATTCTACAAATGTATTCAATGTTCTTATTTCTTGGAGTAAGCAGTTAAGTCATCTCGATAGACAACCATAAAGATGTATATGAAGTCAAATAAAGTTGCATCCATAGCTCTCTAAAAAGTGGCACCAAGATTTGTTAAGTGAAAAGGAATTCTAACATACACACAGGTGCCCCAAGGAGTTGTAAATGCAGTCATGTACTACTCAGACCCCTTAACCTTTACTTGATTGTATCCTCAAAAACCATCCATCATTAACAATAGCTCACAGCTAGTCACCTTTTTGTAACATAGCTTCCATATTTGGTAATGGATAGTTATCTTTTAATGATGAGACATTGATATTTTTGAAGTCAACACACAATGTAATATCACCATTTTTTTAATTTTTACTGGCATAGGATTGGACACTTGGGATGAGTGTGATGGGCTTGATGATGCCTGCATCTCTTAGCTTCACCAACTCTTCTTGCATTTTAGGTGCCAGGGTAGGGTTAATAGACCTCTATTTTTTCATAAAAGGCTTTGCATCTGATTTAAGAGGAATCACATGTTGAAAAAAGTCCTCTTTGTAGGCCTTTATGTCATCATATGACCATAAAAAACATGACTATACTTTCTAAGAAAGAAATCAACATTGCTTTAACTTGGGGCTTCACCCTTTTGTCCACACACACCATTTTTGGAGCATTTTCAATACCCAGATTCACTTCCTCCAAATATTCTTGGTGTGTGGAAGCTTTCTTGGCATTGATTTTGTCATGGCCATCAAAAAACCTTTCTAAGGCCACAAAACCATTTGGAATCTTATTAGTCTTAAGCTGAATTATTTCATTACCAAATAGTTTTCTTTCCATCCACCACCTCAACAAATTATCCAAAGTCAATCTCCTAACTCTCATAATTATCTATACATTTTAAAAAAATTAGTATGTCTTCATCATCATTGAAGACTTGCCAATTTTGCATGTTATTAGGGATTGATGGTCTTGTCTGCAGTTAAACTTTGGATATGACTACAAAGGTTATGTCATATGGTCTGAGGGAAATGTTGGCCATTAAATCTACCACTTTATTTTTGCTTCTCTCTAACCAGTCAATGTTGGAAGCATCAAATTGCTCAATTGAATCCCAAAATACATTCCTATATTGCTTTAACATTTTTTTCTCGGATGCAAATTTGGATCTAACTTGGGAAACAACTAGTTCAAAGTCACCTATGACTCTCAACATATTGATTCTATGCTTCTTAGCTAACTTCAACCCTAGCAGCAATGCTTCATACTCTTCCACATTATTTGTACATATAAATAATAGAGAAAATGAAAATTTAAATATTTTTCCACTAGGAGAAATGAGTATCACTCTTGCACCTAATCCTTCTTTTGAACAAGCACCATCAAAGTACATAGTCCATAATTCATTAGTGTTTGATTGCTACAAAACTTTATTTTCCAAAGGTGTAGGTAGCTTGTCCTCCTCTTCTTGTAACTCTTCAATCCTGAAATTTTCTATGCTAGTGTCCACAAAATGAATCCTATCTTTCTTGAGAAGGTATTCTATCATATGTGGTGCTCTTGACTCCCTAATGAGTTTGATATCCTTGCCATCAATAGGAAAAGTAGCATATAACATGTCACATTGCATAATTCCTCCCATGGATCCACTCCACATTCTTGATAGTGAAATCCCATAATTGGGTGGAATATCCACCACTGTGATACTCATAGTGAATTCTTTACTAGGGAATGTAGCCAATTTAAATGGAATATCCTTCATAACTCCAATGAAAGGTACCTCTTTGGAGTCCATGGAATAACACTTTCCATATGCACTATTAATTTCCAATCCCATTTCCTTCATTATCTCTACTAGTATAATATTTGATGAAGCCCCTAAATCAATCATGTAGTTCTTCACCAATTTCCCATCAATAATAAGATTCACATAAAAGGGATCTACCTAGTTTGAATAAGTTATTATGGTAGAACCCTAGTAGATCTAAGGGATATTAGTTATTACCCCTTCCACTTCCTCATTACTTGTTTCATTTCTACTCACTTCAGGTTGAGAAGACACCATTTTTGCATCATCCCTAGGCAAAAGCCACACCATTGATAAGGGTGACTACCTTTTGTTTTTGTTCATCAATTATTATCATATCAAGCAAAGGGAATATAAATTTGACTTGTAATAATAGTTGAAACATATCCACAAATCTATACTTAGGGAGATGATGAGGTACTACATCTTGTTCACTAGCCCTATCCTTTGGTTGTTCACACTTGTCCTCAGTCCTTTTGAGATCATCCTTCTTTTATTGTTCCACTTTCTACTTCTACTTCTTTGCCTTCATAGCTGAAGAAACAACACCATCATGAACCTTTGTTTCATTATTTTTCTTGGTCCAAATTTTATTTCCTTTGTTTTCCTTAACCTTCACCTCATCTACTTTAACATCTAGTTTTGTTCCCTTATTTTCTACATGTTTCTCCTTGATGAAGACACTACTAGCCTTACCTTGACCACCATTTATGATTTTGTTCCTCAAATGATAAGTACTTTTGGATTGTGCAACAATGGTAGTTGTCATTCTTTCAATATCCTCATGTGATGGTCTTCTCAAAAGAACATTTACCTCATCTATCTCTAAAGTAAAGCCATTATGATAATTATCATTCTCTTCATCAGAGAGAACTTGGTCATAAACACTTGACTTATATATATGATTTTCAACATCTACTTCATGTGACTCCTCATCAGAGGAACATTCTTCACCATAAAAATTTGGTCTTCTCATGAGTACATTCATCTCCTCATCATTTACATGAGGTGATTTATAACCACCGGGTGCATTTTTGTCTTCTTCTATAGATTTTTCTACTACACACTAATTAGAAGAATGTGGCAACTGACAACCAATGCGTCATGGGGCTTCACCAACAAAGTTAGCAAAATTCTTTTGTAATGGGTCTAGGGGAATTTTACCTTGTGAGTTCTTTTGGTGTTTAAGATTGTCTTTGCATTATGCTAATTGGTGTTGTATGGTTGATCATGTAACCTAGGAGGCCTTTCACTTCTTTTAAAGTTGGGCTTGTCATTTCCTGACCCCTTTACTTGCTTGGAAAACCTATAGTTCAAATCCTTCACTAAATTCATGATCTTATCCAATTTATCTTCAGTAGAAGATCCCATTTCTACTAATCCCTTGTCTTTTTTTGGATTCTTTAGGATTTTAACATCACCTCTTCACCCTACCTTGCTTGAAGCTCTTCTATTACTCTCAATATGCAATACAATTTTGAAGGCATCCCTCAAATTTTGAGGGTCCTTGACTCTTAAGTGATAACCCATATTTGAGTAAAAAGCATTACAATAGTCAACCATGCATACTTGATCATTTGGCCTCAAGTCAATATGTAGTCTATACATTAATTTTTGAAATAAGGCATTGAAATCAAAAACCATTTTAGTTGAACCCTTACAAATTATATTGTTAAATTCATTTAGCATAAACCTTGGATCAATTTTATTACCATATTTCTTCTTGAATACTCTTTTGAAGTCCTCCCATGACCCAATGATTTCCATTGGTAAGCTTCTATACCAATCTTTTACATCCTTAGGGAGTGATTGGATAAACAACTTCATCATTACATCCTCATTTTCCACTTCAAAATCATCCATCATATTGTTAAAGAATCTTAGATGATCTTCTCCACTAATTGAATTATTACAAGATAACCTAAATAATACATTTCTTATGTCATTTAGAAGAGGATTAGGATAACCAAGTATCCCAAGAAAATATAGTTGTCTATACCTATCTATAAATGCATAGGTCTTCTAGTGAATTGGTCTCCACCACCCCTTGACTAGAATGGGATATACCACTACCTTGTCCTCCCCCACCACCTTGACCACCACAATTTCTAATTTATAGATTGATATTATTTCCTCCACCTCCATTTCTACTATCTCCACCTATACTTGGAATACTACCACTAGACTGAGTGTTTTGTGGTTGGGAGATAGGAATTGAGTGACTAGATGTGGAAGGGATGTTCATACAAATAGTTTGTGATGTGGATTGAAGAATATTTTGGGAACTAAAGGTTTGGAACATGGAATTGAAAACTTTAGGAAAGCAATTTTCCCTTCCATTTCTATATTTTCAACAAGAATCTACATCTTGTCTAATTCATTTTGTAATTTATCACTTGCCAATTGTAGTTTCAGAATTGCAGGATTAGGGACTGTACTTGTAGAGATAGTACTAGGTGAAACATTAATACTTGTAGTTGTGGTTGTTCCTTGAGGTTGACCTACAGGTCTCTTTCAAAAATCTATAGGCTAAGATTTATTGGTAGTATTGGAAGGATCTAAAATATGGGTTGTCACAATGGAACTTGTGTACGTACTTGTGGCAGTTGTTCCAATAGGGATATTCATTTTGAGATTATCCATATTTGGGGTAAGGGAAGACTGATAGGTGGTTTCAAGGAAAGGCTCTTCATCAGCCATTTGTATTATTCTCTCTACTATTCTCCTTAATTGGTATCTTTCATACATAGCATCCCCTAGTTTTTCCTCCTTTTTTACTTGTTTTCTATTTAGTTTGTCAAGACTTAATGCTTCCTCTCAAAGTGTTGTCATATCCTTTATTATATCCTCTGCATATTCTAGAGTAACATCAAATTTAGAGTTCTCATGGGTGTAATTAGTGAGATTTAAGATTTTTCTTTGTGTGAAAGGCTTAGGTGCTGCCACAATAGTGTGTCTCACTTTTGGGACATGCTTATTTTTTCCTAGAATCAATTTTTTGGAAAAAGACTAATGTTTTTAGCCTTGAGAGGTTCCATCTAAAGGGCTTTAATTGAAGAGCGATAGGTAAGACCCCCTTAGATTAAACCCCCTTGGATAGAACCCATATAGTATTAAATCATACCCATAATGGAGTCTCTTTCACATCTATCAAATTTCTGGAAAAAAAATGTTTTCTTTACCTTTCAATGGATTAAATAAAATCATTTAGAAATGATCTTTTGCAAGATTGTAGCCCTTGAAACAAGGTTTCCAACAAGTATAGTTTTGATATGTTTTAATTTTATCTTGTATTTAATTTTTAATTTTTATTGAACATAGGTTTTTCTCCAAACATCAAGTTCTTTGTTCTACAGAGGTGGAAAAATAGTAAACTATTGTAAAAAATATTTTAAAAATACCCTTTTCCTAGGTATTGATGTCCTTGTTATGCTTAGAAAAAATTGGATTTCGATATATGCACAAGTAAGATTGTATGACACACATGCATGTCCAAATTATAGTTATAGTGACTTCAAAAATTAATTAAAAATATATATATATGTAACAAAAAATTATGAAAAAATGTCCTTTCCCTAGATATTGATGTTGAGAATCTATATTACAAAAATTAGAACTTTATCTTGTATAGAAAAAGTTATGTTTTACGACACAAACATTACGTTCTAAAAATGTTGTTTTCTATTTAAAACTAGTTATTAAAGGAGATGTTGAAATACTCTTGATTTATTTCATTTAAAAAAAAAAAACTATATTTAAAATCTACAAACAAATTGCCACAAATCACTAGTTTGCATCATCTTCAAATTCTTAATAGTTTAGCTGCTATAGGTCTTAGAAGATGAAGATTCAGTTAAAAATATTCATGTAAATGTCTATCTTGTGCAAAAAATAACACATAGTATTGTGATTTCACCCACTTAGGATTTCTACTTCTAGATCTTCCTTTTGGATTAAAATCATGATCATCCTTATAAATAGAAGTAGCCCCGGGATTTTCCCTCCTAGCTGCCAGTTTAGGATCAAATTGCTTATCCCAAAAGTTCCAAGGCTCTGATTCTTTTGAGACCTTAGGACTAGGACCTAGATGACTAATAGTAGAAATTTTATTAGTGTTAGTATCCTCTTTTGTGACAAATTCTACCTCATTTTCAAGAGGCATACCATATTCATATAGATTACTTTGAGCAGCTTCATTTAAATTTGCAGAAGTAGTCTAGTGTAGGGGCACCTAAGTCTTCATGATGTAAGGGGGGTTAAATATTATTTTTGTGTGGTTCAGTCATTTTTATTTGTAATAAGGTCTATTAATACCATTTTTGATGTTGTGTGTCCGTTTTGGTCATGTGGGATCAATTTTGTAGTAAGATGTCACTTTTGCAAAAAAGTTGCAAAAAATTGCTCAAGCAACTTTTGTACTTTTTTGTTTTTTGTGAAGATGAACCATTGGAATTCAAATGGTAGCTGGAAAATTTTTTGTTTTGGTTTTTACATGTTTAAATATTCCTTTTTGTGGTCGAGGAAAACTTTTGGTGATGTTTTTGGAGATCAAACAATAAAATATACTTTGTTTTATGCGGTTTCCATTGTTTTCTCATTGCTACACAAGGTAGTACGGTTTTGTATAGCCTTCTACTGATCTAAATTGCATTAGGATCGATGATAGATTGAATTTTATCTCTATTGCAATTGATTTCATTAGTTTCCATTAAGTTTGAAGGGAGTTAGAACAATTTTTCTAAAAATAGTTTGAAACCCTAGTTAAGGAGGGTTTGATTGCATAAAAATGGTTTTTGGCCCATTCCATCAATGAAAATGGCTGAAAGTTTGTGGAATGGATGTAGGTAGGATTTTTTTAATGTTTTTATTGTTTTCAAGAGTAGGGGGTGGAGTTAAGGCCAAGTTTTATGAAGCCTTAGCCTAATATCATCATGTATTAGGCGTAGGAGATAGGTAGACTTAGGGTTTTATAAAAGAGTTGTTTGGAGAATGTTCTAGTCATTTAAAGTTGTGTTTGTAGACCCAATGTGACATTTTGAATGCCTTGGAGTGGATTTTTGAAGTTTCGAGATTAGAAATCATATTGTTTCCTTATTGAACTAGCCTAATTATGCCTAATTAGAGCAGTAGCAGTCCAAATTTGAGGACTTTCTTTCAAACTAACTTTACCTTCAAAATTTATATGTTTACAAGTGGCATAAAGGGTATCTAGAATGGTGTTCAAATTTTCACAGTTAGGTTTTCTATGAAATTTATGTAGAAAAACCTGTGTTTTAGGTACTACTAGGAGAATAGGAGATTTGTGAAGGTAACCACCAAGTTGGGGCTCTAGAATTGAGAAATTTGATTGTTTCAAGCTTTGTTGAAGTTCTCCACCCTGATTTGCATCAAATTGGTATTAGAGTATAGGTTTGGTCAAGGTAAATCACAAGGTAAGGTTTGCAAAGTTGTTGATTCAGGTAGCACAAATAATTTAGTTTCTCTTGAGATGGTAGAAAAGCTGAAAATGAAAAGGATCCCACATCCCACTCCTTACAAGGTCTCATGGTTGAACAAGGGAAAATAGGTCCTAGTAAATAAACAATATTGGGTGGAATTTAACATAGGAGGGTATAAGGACAAGATTTTGTGTGACATCATCCCAATGGATGTTTGTCATCTAATTTTAGGAAGGCCCTGGCAATATGATAGAAAGTCTAAACATGATGGGAAAAAGAACACTTATGTGATTGAAAAGGATGGGATCTCATTCACTCTTACTCGATTGCAAGATGAAGGTCTAGATACACAAGTTGGGTCTAGTGTAATGCTGATAGGAGAAAAGGAGTTTTTGAAAACCATGAAGGAAGAGGGAGGAGAAGGTTTTTCCATTCTGATCAGACCAAAGATTGTGATGACAATAGCAACAAAGGTGGATGATGTACCTAGAGAGGTCCAAGCATTGTTGAACAAGTATAAGGACATTATGGTAGATGAACTTCCTAACTCTTTACCACCAATCAAAGATGTGAGTCACCATATAGATTTCATACTAGGGGAAAACCTACCTAATAAAATATAAAATGAATCCAAAACATAATGAAGAGATTAGGAGGGAAATCCAAGAGTTGCTTGACAAGGGCCTAATAAGAGAGAGTCTCAACCCATGTGTTGTTCCCACCGTTTTGGCACCAAAGATGGGAGGAGATTAGAGAATGTGCACCAACTCAAGGGCCATTAACAAGATTACCATAAGGTATAGGTTCCCCATACCAAGAATGGAAGACTTGATGGATTGCTTAGGAGGGGCATGCTATTTTTCTAAGATAGACCTCAAAAATGGCTATCACCAAATCAAAATTAGAGAGGGGGATGAGTGGAAAACTTCCTTCAAGACAAATGAGGGGTTATATGAATGGCTTGTCATGCCTTTTGGGCTTCCAAATGCACCAAGTACCTTTATGAGATTAATGAATGAAGTCCTCAAACCCTTCATTGGCAAGTTTTTGGTTGTTTATTTGGATGATATTCTTTTTTTTAGTAAGACTAAAGAGGAACACTTGCAAAATTTAGACTTGGTCTTGAAGAGATCAAATGAAGAAAAGTTGATGATAAATTTGAAGAAGTGTGAATTCATGAAGGAAGAATTGGTATATCTTTGCTTTGTGATCTCAAAAGGCTCTTTGAAGATGGATCCTAGTAAGGTGGAAGAAATTCTCAATTGGCCTACTCCAAAATCAGTGAGGTAAGAAGTTTCCACAACGTAGCCAATTTTTACAGAAAATTTGTCAAGAATTTCAGTCACATATGTTTTCCCATCATTGACATAATAAAAGGGGATAAAAGAAAAAGGTTTGTATGGTCTGATGAGGCAGAAAAAAATTTCCAATATTTGAAGGAAAGGGTAGCACAACAACCTATCTTAGCATTTCCTGAATTTAACAAAGTTTTCACAAATGAATGTGATGCAAGTGGGTATGCAATTGGGGCATTATTGAGCCAAGAAGGTAGGCATGTTTCTTTCTTTAGTGAGAAACTCAATGAGGCAAAGAAAAATTATTCATATTATGACTTGGAGTTGTATGCTATGGTTCAATCAATGAAGAAGTGGATACACTATCTCCTTCCTAAATAATTCATTGTTTTTACTAACAATCATGATTTGCAGTTCCTAAATAGTCAAGACAAACTTAGCCATAAACATGTGAAGTGGGTGGAGTACCTACAAATTTTTACCTTCACCATCAAGCATAAGAAGGGGTAGTCAAACAAGGTGTAAGATGCTTTGAGTAGGACATTTTTGGTCCAAGAAGTTTAGTTATAGAGTGTGGGGATTGATGCTTTGAAAGGCATGTATGTAGAGGATGATGATTTCAAAGAGATTTATGCTTCTTGTAGTCAATTCAATGGAACTTTTCATGAAGAGAATTCTAATTTCTTGATTGAATAAGCTTTACTCTTTAAGGGGGCTCAAGTTTGTATTCCCAAATGCTCTATGAGAGATAATCTGATTAAGGAGAAGCACAATGGTAGCCTTGCAGGTCATTTTGGTGTGGACAAAAGTTTGGAACAGGTAAGAAGGCACTATTATTGGATTAAGAAGCAAAGTGATTTGAGAAAATTTGTAGAAAGGTGTGTTGTTTATCAAGGGGCCAAGTTTTGTAGTAAAAATGTAAGTCTCTATCGACCATTTCCAATCCCAAATAGATCATGGGATTCCATCAGCACATATTTTGTGTTGGGGTTGCCTAAAACCCAAAGAGGCTTTGATTCAGTGTTTGTTGTGGTGGACCAATTTAGGTGGACCGGTTTAGTAAAATGGCACACTTTATACCATGTAAAAGTACAAATGATGCCTCATACATTACAGAGTTTTTTTTTAAGGAGGTGGTTAGGATCCGTGGATTACCATTAACCATTGTTTCAAACATGGATAGTAAATTTGTGGGTCACTTTTGGAGAACCCTGTGGAAGAAGTTAGGCACAAATTTGACTTTTAGCTTTGCCTATCATCCCCAAACAAATGGGAAAAATGAAGTAGTAAATACAATCCTTGGAAATCTCCTTAGATGCTTGACAAAAGAACACTCAACACAATGGGATTTGATCCTATCCAAAGATGAGTTTGCATACAATGATTATGTGAACCGAAGTTGTGTGTAAAATCCCTTTTGAGATTGTGTATGGATTACAGCCTAGAGGGGTGTTTGAACTGAGAGATGTGAGTGGAATGGAGAGAAGGAGTGTTTAAGGAGAAGAGTTTGTAGTTTCCATGAAATAAATACACTAGCAGGTCAGAGATAATCTCCAAAAGAGTGTGGACAAATACAAACATGATGTTGATAAGAAAAGGAGATAAGTTCACTTGAAAGTTGGAGATCTAGTCTTAACTCATTTGAGGAAGGAAATACTCCCTAAGGGGAAGTATTCTAAGTTATAGATGAAGAAGATAGGGCCATGTAGGGTGGTCCATAAATTTGGAGAAAATGCATATGAGATAGAACTCCTTCTTGGAGTTGCTATCTCTCCCATTTTTAATGTTTCTAACATACATCCTTTTAAAGGGGCTATGATTGCAAGTAAATATGTAGGGACAACAAAGGTTCCAGATGAAGATTAGATTAGATATTTTCCATCGAGTCAACCATTGAAGCTAGAGTGTATTTTGGATACCAAAGAAGCCAAAAGGACAAGGAATAAAGTGTATTATCAGTATTTGGTGAAGTGGAAAGATCTTCCTATGTAGGATACTACTTGGATGATAGAGGAATATATCAAAAATCATGGTGCAATAGTTGAAGATATGCTCTCAAGTGGAACTTGAGATTTTTTTTTCCTCGGGAGTATGGTGTAGGGACACCTGAGTCTTTATGATGTAAGGGGGGTTAAATGTTAGTTTTTTGTGGTTAGGTCACTTTTGTTTGTAATAAGGTCTATTAAGACCATGTTGGATGTTGTGTGTTAGTTTTGGTCATGTGGGGTTAGTTTTGTAGTAAGATGTCACTTTTCCAAAAAGTTGCAAAAAGTTGCTCAATCAACTTTTGCATTTTTGGTTTTTTGTGAAGATGAACCATTGGAATTCAAATGGTAGTTGGAAAATGTTTGGTTTTTGTTTGTACATGTTTAAATATTCCTTGTTTTGGTTGAGGAAAACTTTTGGTGATGTTTGTGGATATCAAACAATAAAATATACTCTATTTTCTATATTTTCCACTATTTTCTTGCTGCTACACAGGGTAATATGATTCTGTATAGCCTGCTAATGATCTCAATTGCATTGGGATTGATGATAGACTAAATCTAATCTTTGTTGCAATTTATTTCTTTAGTTTCCATTAAGTTTGAATAGAGTTAGAACAATTTTTCTTAAAATAGTTTGAAACCCTAGTTGAGGAGGGTTTGATTGCATAAAAATGGTTTTTGGCCCATTCTACCAATGAAAAGGCCTAAAAGTTGGTGGAATGGATGTAGGTAGGAGTTTTTTAATTTTTTTAGTGTTTGAAGGAGTAGGGGATGGAGTTAGGGGCAAGTTTGATGAAGCCCTAGGCTAATATCATCATGTATTAGGCTTAGGAAATAGGTAGAATAAGGGTTTTGTAAAAGAGTTATTTGGAGAATGTTTCAGTTGTTAAAAGTTTTGTTTAAAGACCCCATGTCACATGTTGAACACCTTGGAGTGGAATTTTTATTCTTGGAGATTAAAAATCATAGTGTGGCCTTGTTGAACTAGACTAATTAGGCCTAATTGGAGTGGTAGTAGTCCAAAATTGAGGAATTTGTTTCAAAATAACCCTACCTGTAAAATTTATATGTTTACAAGTGACATAAAGGGTATCTAGAATTCTATTCAATTTTTGGGTGTTAGGTTTTCTTTGAAATTTATGTAGAGAAACCCTTGTTTCAAGTACTAATAGGAGATTTGTGAAGGTAAGCACCAAGTTGGGGCTCTTGAATTGAGAAATTTGATTGTTTCAGGGTTTTTTGAAGTTCTCCACCCTGCTCTACATCATATTCATAGGAGGATTAGTAGAATTACTTATTTTTACATTCTTTGCTTTCCATGATGGCCTTTTGTTGCATTGTAATTCTCCTTTCAGTATTTTTTCAAGATGTTTCTTCATGTTACTCTTGTTTCCTCTCATGGCTTTAGATAATTCTTACAAATCTCTCTCTCTCTCTCTCTCTCTCTCTCCTCTCTTTGAAATTAAAAATGTAATGTCACAAGAGACTTGAGAGTGGCCACCCACTCAATGGGATTTGTAAATATTTGATAAATTTTGAGACTTTAGAAATGTTGAGAGAAATTGAACACAACTTAACAAGAAACAAAATGAAACCAAGAACCTTGACTCATACAATGCAAACATGACCTATAATACGAATTTTTATGAGAATTTTTTCTTCATATTGCAAAGAATAATGAACTTTAATGACTCTGATTGTGTATGATCTAGAAATAGAGACAATAGACTAGCTTTTTCCCTAGTAGAGTCACCAATCGGTTGGTGTTTTATAAATACCTAGTTTGATCTCATATATAATCTATGGACTATTCTATTTCCAATGATTAATCATATGAAGGGATTGGCCAGCTAGCAGGTGAAAGTTTTCTAAGCTTTCCCCCTATACTTTGGGCTCAACAAAACTTGGGAGGGTGATCCCTACAGTGTATCTCTTAGATACTCTTGTGCCAAATTATCTTGTACATGGTAACTTTAATAGATATACTCTCCTAAGCACTATTTAATAGATAAAAACCTTAAAGATCTAGAAAACCTTAGAACATTTATCAGTGTAAAACAAGAGAATATAATAGAATATTAATTGAAACATACATTCCAATAGAAAGTAAGGATGTAATTTGATTCTTGAATGTAGTTTCTATGAAAGAGTAAAATATGAACATAGAAACAACTTATGGATCAATACCTTGTCCTAGCTTATGGAGTCTTAAGTCATGTAATTGAAAACGTATAACAATGTTCTATCTATCATAATAGAGCTATTAAACGATGCATTACACCATTTAACTTAGAATTCCAAACTAACAATATTGAATTATCCTTGAATACATTCACATAAACCTTCATTCATGTTAAATCCATTTTAATGCATTCTTTGAATCAGTACATTAACAATGAACAAACATTGAGAGGAAAAAAATGAAGATAAATTGAATAATCTTTTATTCATGATTTATTTGAAGTATACAATGGAGAATAATGGATTTGGAAATTTTCCATTTTCATTTTAGAAGTTATAGTACTAGTTATATAATGCTAACAATCAAAAGAATCAAAACTTCAAAACCTAGAAAAAAAAATTAGACAAAATTGTATTTGTGTTCTATATTACAATTGCTCTTAAAAATCAATCAACAACCCATGCAAATGGCCTTGAAATCCATTTTATAAAACAAGGGAGAAAAAATATTTAGACCATTACCCATGTCACATTTTCATTTTACATACAATTTACATTTCAAAATTATGAAAGTAACAATAAGCTCAAGGAGAGAATATTCTGAGTGCAAGGAAGTTACAAAATTTGTTACACCCATAATTATTTCCCAAAACATTTGAAATGATTATTTGATTCCTTTGTTGCTTCAAGTTTTCATTCTTCTTGTAGTGGACCCAGGAAAGCTGAGCTAGCAGGAGAATACAAAATATAGGTGTAAAAATTTACAAAACCCTTTGCTAACACTCTTGGAGACCTTGAAGACCACAACATATGTCAAAAAGACTAAAATTGATGCCACATCACCACTAAAAATATTACAATTCAAGGATATTGTTGTACTTGTTGTCCCATGCTATATATTCCTCCTCTATAGGCCAATTGAAGGCCATAAATTCATCTAATTTTTTCATATAGGGACCATACTTCACCATTATTTGGTTGGAATCTTTGCCAAACTCCTCCAAAAATGTATTGGTGTCTAACAACTTATTCACAATGTCCTTCAACATAGCCATCTTTAGACCTCCCTCCTCACAAATCAGAATGGACCCTACATTTATAAATGTATCCATATGAGATCTCCATTGCTCATAGGTATTGATGCCTCCTTCATTATTGAGAATGTTTGGTAGAAGACCAAGATCACTCTCATAAAACATCTTCAGAAGTGCTTTGATCCTTTTCTCCAAGGGATACACCAATCCTTGGTAATCAATCATTTCCTTCACTTCTTTGTAGGATAGAGCTATTTGTAGTGTTTTATTTTTATGATGGGTGGGCCTAATAACTATGTTCTTCAATACACTTAATCTGGGGACCCATGTTTACATCAATGGGTGAGCAATGGCTTTATCTTTCTCAAACATACTTATTGATTGTAACATTAAAGAATAATTAGAATGTACACTTCTCACTCTTTTTATTGCTTTAGATAAACAATGTTCCAAAAAACTTATAACAATATAGATATTATTGTCATTATACAATCCAAATAATTCTTCAAATACCTCCATCTATTATATCAGTTCCTCTCTAGTTGCTCCCTTTGGAGGGGCTGCAACTTATGTACTTAGGGTAAGATAAGTAATAGGTACATTATTTGTATTATATACAACCATTTCTATAGAAGTTGGAGGAGGAAAATGAACATGAGGTGGTGATTCCATTGGAGAGGCTAGTGGAGATGAATCTTGTGCTTGTGTCACTAGTGGCCCTGACATTAGTGATGGTCTAGACTACATTGATTGTAATTGTTCCTTTAGAAATGCATTCTCTAATTGTAACTCTATAATATTTTGTTCATCTTTATTGTACACAATCACCAATTCATTATACTCCTTATTTTTTGTGTCAAACTATTCCTACAAATATTCCACAATAGCCTTGTTGAATTGGGCTACATACACAACCATTGTGGCTTCCTCAACAACTAAGGTATCTGATACAATTTTTTTAATCAGCCCACCTCTGAAGGTCTTCTACTAGTTCTAACACTTCTTCCTTATTTTTGTTTGGGGGAAATCCCTAAATAGCCAATGTGTCCCATTGTGGACTGAATGTTGATCCTTGTAAGGAAATTGATGCTTCTTTCTTAGTGAAAAAGACTAGAGTATCATGTCTCTTTATTGTGTCAAATGCTATGGTAGAAGACAAGTCCCATTCTAGTAGTAGGATAACTCCACTTTTCCTTACTAATTATCTTCCCTTAGCTGGCATTATGTCCTTATATTTGGCCTTAATTTCTACAAGGACTTTTGAGTCAATGACCTCCCTTGATAGTTCAATGCTTTCAATCATTTTCATTTTTATCTTTTCATCATACTCATCCCTCCTTACCCTCCAAATAAATTCTTGAAAATCCTTTGTTTTAATAAAAGAATCATCATCCATAAAATCATTGCATGCCTTCTCCCTGACATCATCAACATTATTGATCCTAGTTAGATCAACCTTACTCAATCTGACGCTTAGGACTATTGGATTCACCCCCTTGGGTGTGAGGGCATACCTTGCATTATTTCATCTTCAGTAACAATGATCTCCTCATCTGAATCAATGTGATAATCAATAATTCCATATGATTCAACCCTTCTTGTTGACTCTACTTTTCTCCTCTTTGGTGAGAATTCCCTTGGTGGTGAATCAAACTCAATAACCTATGAAATAGATGATATTGGAGGTGCAGATGGTGGGAACTGAGGTGTTGGAAAATATTTTCTTGACCCCTCTGATTATGTAGGGGTATCAATTGTTTGTTCCTTTCTCACTATGCTCTTCCTCCTTGAAAATTCATATTTCCTTTTGGTAGGCTGATATGTTGGTCTTTCCTCCAACATGGGGGCTTTCCCCTTATCTTGATCCTTAGTTATTGGGGCCTTCCCTTTTTCTTGTACTTTTCTTTCTTCTTTGATTTTCCCAACCACCTTATATAAATTTTGGAGTATTGTCTCCACTCTCAAAATCCCATCATGTATGTTTGGGAAAAATCTAAAACCAGGATCCTTGTCTTGCCTTACCTTCTCCAATTTCATGAAGGCTAACCACTTCATCTTTCTCTCTTCTACCAATTTCAAATCAAATATATTTCTAATTACATCTTCAGGGAATTTGAAGTTGCGATAGAATATTCCTCCCTTGATTCTATCCTTTAAGGCCACCATGACACCTTTTGTATCATGATTCCTTTCTCTGCAACATTTCATCCACATAGGCTTAATCCTTGGGAGAAGATTTTTCCACCCATATTTTATCATAAAAAGATCTTAAAAAGTAGTGTATGCAGGAAAAATTGTTCCTTTCCTCATTCCAAATAAGTGGTTGTCCTTTGCGTTCCCTAATTTCCACACAACTTCAAGAAAACCAATCCTTAGTGATGCATCCCTTGGTAGAACATGAGGTGTGAGATTTGTTCCATACACTTTGATGATGGTGCAATTAGGATATGGGATGACATCTCCCCAATTATGCTCAATGCCTAATTCATGCCTCCTCTCCTTATGTCTTAGAAATTCATGTAAGTTTTTTGGAATCCTAGGTGGATGCATTACCAAGAATATTTTCATTTTAGAGGCAAGGAAATTTGAAAAAATAACAAAAATGGATTCTTGTTCATCCTTATCAAAAATATGAGTCGTGGTTTGGATAGGCATTATCCTCACCATTATCATCTTGTCTATTCAATTTCATGTCCTCTCCAAAGTAAATAGCTCCCTTGTATAAAAACATGTGCATAAACAAGGAGTAACACAAAAACCTCGCTCCTATTTCACCATTTTTTAGGGATACCATGCCTTTATGGATCTCATTTGAAAGATAGGATACCATATCATATGATGTGTTGAGCATTACATGTTGGTTGTTTTCTACCATGTACATGAAAGCTATAGGAATCCTTGTGGGAGGATCAAACCCTAAAATTAGAAAAAGAGTGTAGAAGGTCCTTTGAAATTAGAATTCAAACAAGTCAGATTCATAAGGATCCCTTCCATCTTCCCATTAAATTTGTCATTATTAAATTTTTTAAAGTTATCTTAACTTTCTCATATTCTTCCTTCAATTTCTTCTCATTAATTGGCACCTTGGTGTTAGGGTTCAAATGTAACTGAGGGTTATTTTTAGGTTTGATTAAAGGTTAGCAAATCAATGAATGACAATAAAACCCAAAGCAATTACAAAATACAATGAAAGATAAAATAAAGAACGATTATACATGTTAATCGCTGAGACCTCCATGATTCACTTTTGTAACACCTTCTAGCTTGCTGGTTGACATTTTTCCCTCAGATTCGTTGTGCGAGCAATCTAAAAATACTAGTCTAAGTCCTACACCAAGCTTTGAAGGATTTGCACAAAGTCTAAATGCCTAATGACTATGATTGACAATGCCTATGCCTAAACATGCTAAGACTTAATAAAATAAAGACAATAAATGTTGTAATTGCTATGAATAAATCTAAGTATGTCAGTGCATAAGTATATCATGTGTCTGTGTAATTGAGAAATGAGAGGAAAATGGCATTTTATAGAAAATTCCATTTTGAATGGACGGGTGAGATTGAATTCTGACCAAAACCTAAAACCAGAGGTCTAGATTAAATCTAAGAATCCCTAATTAGGGTTAGGGAAAAATCATCAATCGAGCGGTCAATATGTCATCTAAGAAGATCGAATCTGCAGTGGAGAATAAATGAGGAAATTAATTCAAAAATAAAGATTTTCAAAAATGAAGAAGATAAAGACTGGACTAAAGATCAGTTTTGGAAAGATCAAGAATCTTCCCGATCACTTGATTTCTAGAGGAAAGTTACCAATTTGGAACTAAATTAATTCCAAATGTGAATTTTGTGAAATAATAAATAATCGATTTTTAGATTATTTACCAAAATGGACTGTCAGTTAAGATTCAGATGACATTTTGAATAATTTCATTTATTTAAAATGAGAAGAATATTGATTTAGGAAATTAAATAATTAAAGATAATTATTTAATTTAGCATATTAAACTAATAATTAAATAAATAAATTTATTTATTTAATTATGACAGATAGTGACATATTAAATAAATAAATAAAACTTATTTATTTGATAATCAGGAAGAAATGACTAAAGAAGGGTGATTAAATAAATTAAGAAATTTATTTAATTAAGGGAAGACTTAGATAATTAATGACGTATTGAATAAATAAATAAAATTTATTTATTTAATAATCATGAAGAATAAAAGGACATGAATTAATTAAATGATTATGAATTATTTAATCAATAGTCAAATGTGGACCAAGGACATAATTAAATGTCATAATTATGCTAGGACGAAAGTGATAAAAATGAAGTTTGCAGGCCTAGGTCATTTTTAGGTATCTACAAGGATGACATCTCCCCAATTATGCTCAATGCGTAATTCAGGCCTCCTCTCCTTATGTCTCAGAAATTCATGTAATTTTTTTGGAATCCTAGGTGGATGCATTACCAAGAATATTTTTATTTTAGAGGCAAGGACATTTGAAAAAATAACAAAAATGGATTCTTGTTCATCCTTATCAAAAATATGAGTCCATGTTTGGATAGGCATTATCCTCACCATTATCATCTTGTCTATTCAATTTCATGTCCTCTCCAAAGTAAATAGCTCCCTTGTATAAAAACATGTGCATAAACAAGGAGTAACACAAAAACCTCACTCCTATTTCACCATTTTTTAGGGATACCATGCCTTTATGGATCTCATTTGAAAGATAGGATACCATATCATATGATGTGTTGAGCATTACATATTGGTTGTTTTCTACCATGTACATGAAAGCTATAGGCATTCTTGTGGGAGGATCAAACCCTAAAATTAGAAAAAGAGTGTAGAAGGTCCTTTGAAATTAGAATTCAAACAAGTCAAATTCATAAGGATCCCTTCCCTCTTCCCATTAAATTTATCATTATTAAATTTTTTGAAGTTATCTTATCTTTCTCATATTATTCCTTCAATTTCTTCTCATTAATTGGCACCTTGGTGTTAGGGCTCAATTTGAAAACTTCAATGAAACCTGTCTAGGTAAGATCAACCATTTTTACACTAGAATGTGTCCTTAAAACCCTAACATTAGGATCATAATTGGTTGTTATGGCTTTTAGGAGGTCAATGTCAAGGTATACATTTGGAACAACCAATTTTCCCATATCCAACCTCCATCCATTGCATGTGGGAATTCTCAAAAAAGTCTTCCCAAACTAATGCTTGAATAAAGTCCATCTAGTGAATGGCAATATAGCATCCCTAATGGCATGTTGTCGGTTGACAATGCGATCTTCTATTCCAAGACCTTGGAACATTGTTTGGCCATCATATTTATTATTTGTGGAAGGTTTTAATTGTTCCACCATGTCTTGATAAAGGGGTCATCTCTTGGTATCAAAACTAGATAGTTGGGATCTTGGGGGTGTCATTGCAATGAAAGATGACACAGGCTAAGGTTTCTTGAATTGCAACTAGGGTTTAAATTTGATGTAGAAAATAAAAATAAATTTAAAACAATTGGAAAGAAATTTGATGAATTTCAAACCTTAAAAGATTCCCTAAATGGAAAATTGAAATAGAAAACTAGCAATTTCATACAAATTTAATGGAAATTTGGCACAGAAAGGAGAAATTTTCACTTATAGGTGTTTGAAAGTTGAAAACCCTAATTTTGGATATGAAGAGCTCATAAACCACTGCAATCGATCCTTAGATTCTTTAAAATGCTTTGTGAATCATAATTATTCTTTCAATCCTACTTTATGGTGAGAAAACCCTTTAATTCTATAGTTGAACATCACACCTGCCATTATTGTTTGCTCGCGTGAAACAAAATGAATCCATTAGCTTTGTTAGCAATTTTAAATGTTAGTTGTTGATCTTCTAGTGAGTTGGATCAATGGATAGCTCAAATGGAGTTAAATAATTTTGAAAATTTGACTTATGTTGACTTCAACATGTAGCCAATTAGATCCTGCCATGTGGGATCCATTCCTTTCTTTCAATATGGGCTCCACCACACCTTACAAGCCTTAAATGTGTCTGCATGTCGCTAGCTCACTATCCCACATGGGTTTTCTAGGATAGTGTTTAATGGTTGAAAGATGGTAGGAAATGGCCTAGATTAATCTCATAGACTTCAACTTGTGCACCATTTAACCCCAAAGCTTATGCCCATACAAAAAAAATCAACGTTTGCTTAAAGTTATGCCAAATGAATGACTATGATTAAAACATCTTGATCACCTTTTAACCACATGAGCCATAGGTACTTTAGTAGCATGACCTTTAATTCTCCTAAAGTCAATTTGAAATATTTAATGAAATATTTCATATCTTTAATAGTCTTTTGAATGCTCTGAATTATGCCACACATTAGCCGCTTGCTATCCCTCATAGTATCAACATCTTAGATAGATTCCTTGCGGGATGGTAGGGAATGGTTAGGATTAAATAATCAAAAGTATTTCTAACCCTTATATCTTGGGCCTACCATCATCACTTCTTTAGAAATTTCCAAGTCCCATCAAAGAGATGGGACACATGCACACACCTACTATCCCTTGAGTTATCTTTTTAGATTATTTTATTGGTATAGGCTAGTGGGAAATAGTTGAGATTAAATCTAAGGGGCCAAGCCGATTCTTTAAGCACCTTTTACTACACATGCTTCAAGTTGTAACTTAAAAAAGGGGACATCCATAGGTCAACACATGTAATAATGACTTAATATTTTAAACCTTAAGGCTAAAACATAGCATGAAGGCATTAATATTTTTACCCGTAGATTATTAAACTCGGGAAAATATTAAAAGGTGCATTCAACCAAATATTTCACAAGGAAGAAAAGGGACCACTTACCAATGATGTCAATGAATTAAGTTATAACTTAAGTGACCAGGAAAAAGTGAAAGCAGGTGAATGAAAAATTAGAAAAATGTTAGGGATTTTGCACAAATGAGGGCTTCAAGAGGGTTTTAACTAGAAATTTGAACCCTAGAAGATAGAAAAATAAACCCTAACCATCAGAGAACAAAGGGATGACATAAGTTTTTAAATTCAACCATAGAACCACTAAAAAAATTCAAAGTTTTATCAAGTCTAATGGAGAGAAGAAACTCATACTATTGTTTACATACTTAACAGAGTGCAAGCAAGAGAAAACAACACAAAGAATCCCTATGAGCTATGGTATGGAAGGATTCCTACTGTCAAATACTTCAAAGTGTTTGGAAGAAAATGCCATTGTTGAAAGAATGAACGATCTCCCTAATGTGTTGTCATTGATGTCAACATTGGTTATTTATCTCTACACTAATCTGGTGAAGAGAGATAATCTGGTAATGGAGATACCCTAATCTAGTGATTTGGTTTGCACTCTATCATATGATAATATCTACTAATGTGATGATAGTATGTAATTCTTGACTATAATTTACACTTGTGTTCAAAATTTTAGTTGTTTTGGATATATAGTTTGGAAGATATAAGTGACAGTAATTCATCATATAGTTTTTAGCTATGTACAGTGCAAGTAGGTATGCGTAAACTGGTTCGCGTTCCTTCACTGATAAGAATTAGACTTTACAATTTTAGGAGATTTCTTACAGGTGTTAGCACATTGCATATTCCAAATGGCACATGATTATGTGGTTAGATTGATCACTGGTGTTGATCAGTTAGCATATTTTGTGATTAGGTCTATTTCTTGGTTGACCTAATGCTTGGTGTGTGTTGTAGTGATTAAATGTGTATTGAAAATGTTAGTGAGATCTATATTAGGTCCATACCAACCTAAATCAAGTATTACACACTTTTCTTTAAGCATGAAGGTGTTTTTTATTCAAGTGTGGACCCAACAAGATAATTTTGATTTAATTTAGGGCTATATCTAATTAGGCTGACCTAATTGATGTATGTGGATAAATTGGGTATATATGTACGAAACTTTTGAGGTTTTAGAAGTGTATGAGACATGTGAATATGAAAATTTTGTATGTGTATGATCCAAAAATCATCAGATTGATTGTGAATATTGAGCGACTATAAAAAAGAGCAGTGTTTTGTATTGTGTATATGATAAAGTGCATAGAGTCAGTATATTGATCTTCAAAGGAAATAAATTTAGCACAAGGAAGGTGAATTTTATATTAGTTCACATCCTGGATATGTGGCCATTCCATCTTCTATCTATTTTTCTTTCGATGGTTGTCAACCTAATTGCAGAGTGTCCTGGCAGTGAGCCTTTTGTAATATCTTATAACCAGTTATAATATATTGTGAGATTATCCTCATCGTGGTTTTTCCCTTCTTGGATTTTCTACATAAAAATATTGGTGTTCATGTGTCATGTGATCTTGTGATTGTCTCATGCTTTCATTCATTATTACTATTGTATGTGTTTTGTTAATTTGATGGATTATGTTCAAATTGCTTAATGGAATATTGGTTCACCTCCTCTCAGTATTCTGGGTGTTCAATAATTGGTATTAGAGAAAGGTTCCTTCTAAGAATCCTAACAACTTGAGGAAGATCTTGGAGTTTGAACACATGGCTGATAAAGAGTTTCCAAATCCTACCACTGAAAGTGATTCCATGACTAAAAAAGAAGAACTCAAAGTTTCCCTTGAAGATCTTGACAAAGTTGAAGGTGAAAATAAATATCCAAAGGAAAATCTCAAGGAAGTAAAAGAATGCATCAAAAAATTAAGAGAACAAATCAAGAAATTCAAAGAAAGACACAAGGAAGTCCATGATCAATTGAGGCAAGCAAATGAAGACTTCATCAGATTGAAAGTACAAGTGGAAGAAATGAAAAGAATTAAGGAATGCCTAATTGTAATGGTAAAAAGTAAGACTAGTGAATTTATAAAACTTGAACAAGAAATGGTAACTTTGAGATCAGATCTGGAAAAAGAAAGAGTCCATGAGGAGAAATTCAAAAAAAATTCTACAATGATTGATGAAATAATTATAGAGTAAAAACCATCTAAAGATAAAGTAGGTTTGGGACTTGAAGAAGGAGAAAGCTAACCAGATGCCAAACAAGGTTGAAAATCAAGAGAAGACTCAAGGAAATGGAAAATAAATCTGGAATCAAAGAATAAATGCTAAAATACCCCCTATCAGACAACCAAATGCTCAAAGGTACCCATATTTTAATGGTATTTACTTTTCTTACAATAAAACTAGACATAAGACAATATAACGTAGAAGTAGAATGAATCAAAATGTTGGATCCTTCTCTAGACAATGTTTTGCATGCAAGAAATTTGGACATATAACTATTGAGTACAAGAACTAGATGATGAATAGATATAATTCTAGTAGAATGATTAAATCTTTCAATGGTTATTGCTATACATGTAATGTATTCGGACACAAAGCTAACTAGTGTAGATCTAGATTGAATAAAGGCTAGTTTGGTAAAAAAAATGTTGTATGATACAGTTGCAACAAACCTGGACATATTTCAAAATTTTGCAGAAGTAAGAATTGAAGACACACTAATCTGACAAAGAGAAATGGACCTATATAGAAAATTGATCCAACTGAAGTAAACAAGGAAATGGAAAATATTTGGAGAAAGGAAGATGAGCCTGAGAATAAAGAAGAATTAGGAACTAAAAATGAATCTGTACCTCCCTCTGGTGTAGATAATTCTTTTAAAAATTAAACCAAGGAATGGGCTTAGGGGGAGCAATAATAGAAAAATAAAACAACCCCCTAGAAATAAGAGGTTTGAAATAATGACACAAATATATGTGGTGAAAAATAATATGCTTAAGATTTTGGAGAAGAAACGAGTAGAAAATATGAAAATCTGAAGAAATGCAGAGTGTTTTAGGGTTTATTGTTTATCAGTAAAAGGTTTATCAGCTTTATGGAATTTGAAGAATTTAATATGAAATTAGGGTAGATTGGAAAGCTTTAAAGTGAGATTCTAAGTTGATTTCAATCACATTTGTGGATTTGAAAAGAGCGGAGCGAGTTGAAGGAGATTTGAATGTGATTCAAAGTGAATTTGGTGCAAAATACTCAATCCCTAGATTCTCTTGTGTGCATAAAGAGGTATTTATGGTTTATTGTGCTTTGTGGGTTTAAAGTAGAATTGATTTCTTAAGCATTTGAGCTCGGGGTATGTGCAAGATCATCATGGAAAAAACAGGCCCTTAAGTGGAAAAAGATTCAGAAAAATAACTGTTAGGCAACTTGACATAAAAATTTGAATAAGTTATCTATATTATTTCAAAAATATGTAAGAATAGAATCTATAGAAAATTGAATGTAGTTTCTAAACTACTAGGTTTATTTAAAAATAAATAAAATCTATTTGGTGAAAATTTGAAATTTCAATGCTGGTACTTAAATTTCGGGAAAAAATAAGTAGGTGTCTTCTGACCACCCTAACCATAATAAAATGATAATATTTTTTTATAATATTTTATATATAAGTAGAGGACTCATGTCTGGATGTGATGCATATTTTTTGTAATTTTTTCCAAGTAAATAATTAATTATGAATTTTTTATTACAACTTTTAAAAACTATAAAAACTTGTATGTCTGACCACCTTAACTTGGTCAAAATTCATGAAATTTATTTTTTCTTTTTTTAATCCTATATTATGTGAAGCATAGAATGTGATGCATGTTTCAGATTCAAAAAATGTGATATTGTTTGAAAGTTATAGATGTTTTTCAATCAGCCTATCGATCAAGACTTTAGTCGTAATTCTAATAGAAAATGAATAATAATTATTTATTAAATTCAAATTAAAGAATAATTTATATTGGTGGAAAGCTGATAATCTCCTCTAAAAACCCTTTTCGTTTCATCAATTTTGGGTAAAAAAAATTTGCCAGCCACATACCCTACAAATACCCATAATATTGCCACTTTTTGGCCCATCATGATCCTACACATACCCCTCGAATTAAGGTTGAAATGGCTACCCAAACTATTGTTCACATCACTAAGAGGCCTAGACCAAAATTTAAGAGATATCCAATGAAAGTGTTTGATAATGACCCTTATAGCACTTTCTCGATCATTGCATTTAGGGTTTTTCCTACAAAAGATACTAGGGCATATATACATGGAAATTTGGAAGAATAGGATTACCTGAAAATCATAGTTTTTTGGATCAATGAGCTTACTAGAGATTATTACCTTGTGAAACCAGAATATGTTAATGTAGTGAGGAAGAAGCTAGATGTTTGGAACTAGTTTCCTAATTTCAGCTATGATGACAAATTTGTGAGGTTAGCACTAAGTAGATTACATGACAAGTTCCTATGGATTGATATGCTTGGAATTATAACCAAGGATGTAATTAAGGATGTTATAGGGTTGTGTGATACCGGACCCATACCAATACTTAAGTCTATTAATAATGAGGTTGCTATGGAACTTACCACTGCCACCTATGACAAAAGAACTTTAACAACTAAACCTATTAAGAACCCTGCTATGAGATATGCTTCCATGATGATAGGTCATAAGATCTATTTTAAAAATAGAGATAACTTAGTTTCAACCATGCCTATTAATGTTGCACATGAAATGGTGGTAAATGGAGAATGCTTTGATCTATGTGAGTTGCTTTGGTAACAACTTCTTGAGAATCTAAAGTTGACTAGGGAAAAGAAGTATGCATTTAAGTTTGGCACTTTGGTTGTATGTTTTATGTTTTACTTCATGAGAGATATTCCTAAAAGAAACAATGTCACGCGGGATATAGGAAGACCAATGGCACAATAGATTCTAGAATACATGCACAACTTAGGAAACATAGAGGCTCAAGATAATTCCTTGACTATATTCTTTGTAGTTTTTCAAAAGAAGATACATGAAAGGAAGACAATTCCCTAAGAACTTGTGGACAAATAAGAAAAATGACATAACTTTCCTTGTTACATATGATGAATGTATTATTGAGGCTATTGAACCAACGATGGTATGGATTACACCTCTTGGCTATTAAGTTTTTGGAGATGAAGTTGGATATGTAGAAATATTGCTCAAAAGTCCTAAGGAATCCTCATAGAAAAGGTATGGGACATATGAGGAAAATTCATTAGTGGTACACATGGAATTGAAGAAACATAAGATTAAGAGAAAATAAAGGAAAATAGTGGAGGAATGGGCAAGAAGGGAAGGATACATAGAAGAGAAGATTAAGGAGGATAGAGCAAGATAAGATAGTATTGTAGGTGAGTCCTTTAGACCTATGAGATCTAGAAGAACAACTTCCATCCTAGCCTCTACACTACCTAATTCCTCTAAAGTTGCTACCACTACTGGTAAAGGAAAGAAGGTGGATTCCAATGCTCTGATGATTGAATAAATCATTACTCTAGCTGAACAAAGCATAAGAACAAGTAAGATGAAGAATGTGATTCTGGTAGCAACCCCTGCTACCTTTACAAGGAGAGAGGAACAAAAATATTTCAAAGAAAATAGCTTGAGCGTAGTTGTTGAGGAATAAATTGAGATAGGATTAGAGCATGAGGAACAACTGACAAGAAAGAAAAGAATCATTGCCACTAAGAATGGTAAAGGTGCTTCACAAGAGGCAAGCATCGAAGCTAAGAAACAAAAGGTGGATATTGTGGATACATCTGAGGAAGAGGAAATTGAAAGAGAAAAGGAAGCATTCACTGTACATATTCATGAAAAATATTGAGAAGAAGAAAGGGAAGAGGATAGAGGAAGTCCCTTTGGAGTAGAAGAAGAAGTAAAAAAAGTCTCATCTAATAAGAAGACACACTCACGTGAAACTAGATGTTCTAGTTAACAATATGTTAAACTATGATAATATGCTAGAAGCTACAACAAAACTATATGAAGAATTTGATGAAATTGATAGGAACACAATCATTGAAGCTACTATCAAATATATCATTATTTTAGAAGCTGATATGAGAAATATTAAGAAAAATGCTCCTAGAGTTTTTTGGGTTGCATTAATAGAAAGAAGAAGAGAGGCCATTGAAGCATAAGATAAAATGAAAATCGATTCCTTGGAGGAAACTGGGTCCTCCTTATCTAAAGATGGTAAAGCTACATTGATAGAGGTATACATGAAGGAGCTAAAAGTTAAACAAGCTACAATTCTTATGGGAAAAGAAAAGGATCAGGAGGAAAATTGAAGTAGGAAAAAATAGAGAAGGTCAAAAATATTGCTGAGAAATTTGGCATGTTGATTGATTCCACATCTAGAACATCCCAAGAAAAAGATTAAGAAAGGTTACTAATGTAGAGGAAAATATTTCTCTTAATTCAAACATGCCAATATTTAAAGAGGTCTTGGAAGAGGAAGGTAAAGATGATCGTATCAAAGGAGAAACACCAATTGTTGATGATACAAAGAATGTTGTGTCCTCCCCATCACCGGTTAATGAAACACATGCTACTCCAGAGACTTATGTTCCTCTAGAAGACAATGATAATCCCACCAATGATGATGGTAAACAAGGTGTAGAGCAAGAAAAGGAAAAGAATGATATAGACACTAAGGATAACACTAATAGATAGAATGAGGATGTAAGAAAGAATAATGCAGAAAATCAAAATGAGAATGGTAAAGAAGAGAGAGGAGAGAAAGAGAATGATGATAAGAAAGATGATGAAAAGGAGGCTGAAAATAAGCAAAAGGACAAAGCCTTCGGTGAATAAGAAAAAGAGAGTGAAGAAGATTATGAGGAAAGAAATAATGAAGAAGTAAAAAAACCTATGGAATTACCTAGACCCTCTGAAGAATCTTCCTTTGATATTCCTCTTAAGGGTCTTTTTTCAAGGAAAATAAAGTTTCAACCAGTAGTATCTCCTCAATTGTAATAGCTCCCTACACATCAAGGAAGTGTGGATCTAGAGAAGATCTCACTTATTCAGAAGTCAGAGCGTGGAGATGTTTTCATGCTTTTGGAAGGAAGGAAATAATTGAAACTCATTAGAAGGGAATTAAGCTAATAAATGAAGCAATAAAGACCTTGTAGGATACCACCCCTAGATCTTCAATTGACAATTCTTTAACTTCTCTTGAAAATATTAAGTTGTTGGTAGATTCTCTTAAGGAGTGTGCCTCTGGTCTAAAAGAACAAGTTGAGAATGAATTTGAATTAAGGATTGAAGAGAAGAGGTTGTTAGAGCTAATAGAGAGATGTGCATTTGCACATAGTAAAGTGGAGAAATGCCTAAAGGATGTCAAATAATGTGAAGATGAAGCAAATAATTTGTTTCTATAATGCATAAAGTGGTCAGATAACACTTAGGGAATTAAGGACCTAATGGACTCAATTGAGTCTCAATTAACCAATGCATCCAGTGCCTATGACCCAACATAGGATAGAGATCACACCACTTGGAATTCCATCGAAGACCTACACAATAGATTCTTCACATTGTAGAGGAAAAAAGAAGATATCATAAGGTGGTTTAATTGGACAACTTGGGGACTTGGTGAAAACCAAGCACATACTAGTATCAAGTTCCCTAGATGATGTTGAAAATATTACAAAGATAAATCTAAACCCGAGTACTTTGAAAGAGGGTGAGGAAAGTATAGTAGAATAGGAATCATTGTATATATTACTTGAAACAACCAATAAAACTTGTAATGAAGGAATGTCTACGTGGAAAGCTATTCTCAAGGAGCTTGAAGGATACTCCACCTCTAGTTAAACATCTATTTACTTGTATATTATTTCTTTGTTTCAGTTTTTTAGTTTTTCATTTTGCATACAGATGGCTCAAGATTTTGGGTCAACTCCCTAAGGGGGATTCACTACATTATTTTCAGCTATTTCCTTGTACATACATATCTAAGGGGGAGATCACATGTGTGTTATCGGAACACCCTTTATCTTTGATGTCAAAGGGGGAGATGGTTGGAGTTTTTGGAAAAGTTTGGAGATTCATTTTTGGCACATGTTGCCTACAATGAAAAAGAGGGAGATTGTTAAAATATTGAAGAAGGATCCCCTTAATGTGTTGTCATTTATGTCAACATTAGTTGTTGATATCTACACTAATCTGGTGAAAAAAGTTTATCTAGTATTTGAGATACCTTGATCTAGTATTTTGGTCTGAACTCTCTCATATGATAAAATTTACTTATGTGATGATAACATGTTGTTCCTGACTATAATGTGCATTTTTGTTCAAAATTTTAGTTGGTTTGGATGTATGGATTGGAAGATATAGGTGACAGTAGTTCATCATGTAGTTTTTGGCTATGTAAAGTGAAATTAGGTATGTGTAAACCATTTCACGCTCCTCTAGTGATAAGAATTAGACATTAAAATTTTGGGGGATTTCTTATAGGTGTCAACACATTGCATATTCCAGATGGCACATGATTATGTGGTCAGATTGATCATTGGTGTTGATCAATTAGCATATTTTGTGATTAGGTCTATTTCTTGGTTGACCTAATTCTTGGAGTGTGTTGTGGTGATTAAATATGTATTGTGGATGTTAGTAAGATCTATTTTAGGTCCATTCCAACCTAAATAAAATATTTCACATTTTTGTTTAAGCACTTGAAGGTGTTTTTGATTCAAGTGTGGAGCCAACAAGACAAATTTGATTTAATTTAGGGCTACATCTAATTAGGATGACTTAATTAATGTTTGCAAAAATGATAGATCTATATGTAAGATAGTTTTAAGGTTGTTCAAGGGGATGAGACATGTGAGTTGCAAATTTTGTATGTGTGTGATCTGAACAACAATAGGTATATTATGAATAATTAGCAACTATAAAGTAAAGCAGTGTTTTGTATTCTGTATTTGGTAAAGTGCATATAGTAAATATCTTGAGCTTAAAAGGAACTGAATTTAGCACAAGAGAGGTAAATTTTGTATCAGTTCACATCCTGGCTATGTGGCCATTATATCTTCTATCTATATTTATTTTTGTGGTTGTGAACCCTATTGGATAGTGTGTCCTGGTAGTGAGCTTTTTGTAATATCTTATAACCAATTATAATATATTGTGAGCTAATCTTCACTGTGGTTTTTCCCTTCTTGGGTTTTCCATGTAAAAATATTGGTGCTCATGTGTCATGTGATCCTAAGATTGTTTCATGATTTCATTCATTATTACTATTGGATATGTTTTCTTAATTGGATAGATTATGTTCAAATGGTTTAATGGAATACCGATTCACCACCCTCTCAGTATTCTAGGTGTTCAATAGCTATATCAGAAGAGATGAAGAAAACTTAGGAAATTTTAATGCAAGGTCTGATGAAGGTATCTTCCTTGGATATTCTACTAAAAGAAAAGCTTAGTGGTGTTACAACAAGAGGATAAGAAAGATTGTTGAGAGTGCAAGTGTCAAAGTTGATGAATACCTATAAAATAATTTAGTGGTACTAGATAGATATGAATCAGATGAGTTTTCTTGTAGAGAAGAAGAAAAAGCTAAGGAAAAAGAAGTGCAGATTGAAGAGGAAGAAGCTCTAGAAAGAATTCCTAAAAATCCTAAGTATGTGCAGAAGAATCACTTTGAAGAATAGATCATTGGTGATAAGAGGAAAGGTGTACTGACAAGAAGGAAAGTTTCTAAAGAATAGGTAAATCTATGTTTACTTTATGAAGTTGAACCTAAAATAGTGATTGAAGCATGCAAGGATGAGTATTGGATCAAGGTCGTGGAAGAAGAACTAATGCAGATTGAGAAGAATCAAACTTGGGAACTTATACCAAGACCAACAAAAAAGAATGTGATTGGAACTAAGTGGGTATTCTAGAACAAACTGAATGAGAATGGAGAAGTGGTAAGAAACAAGGAAAGGCTTGTGTAAAGGCTACTCAAAAGTAGAAGGAATAAACTTTGAGGGTACATTTGCTTTGGTGGAAAGAATGGAAGCTATTAGGATTTTTATTTGGATTTTACAACACATAATAATTTTAAATTATATTAGATGGATATGAAGTATAATTTCTTGAATGGTGAATTGGAATAAGTATACATAGAACAACTAGAAGGATTCTATTTATTAGATGAACTCGATGTGGTTTGTAGATTGAAGAACACATTATATGAACTGAAGTAAGCTCCCAGAGCTTGGTATGTAAGGTTAGACATGTACTTATTATGACAAGGATTCAATAAAGGTACCACAGATAGCAATCTTCACTTCAAAGTTGAAAAAGATCAAATCTTGATTTTGGTTGTCTATGTTGATGACATAATTTTTAGAGGAAATGAAGCAATGTGTAAGAAATTTATAGAAGAGATGCAAACAAAATTTAAAATGTCAATGTTTGGGGAGATTAGTTTCTTCCTTGGGCTACAAATCAATTTAGTGTTTTGTTTCACAATCAAAATATTTCAAGGAAATGTTGAAGAAGTTTTGAATGGAAGATTCTAAACTAGTATGTACCCCTATGGTTACTGGTTGCAAGATGAGAAAGAATGATGAATCTCCTAAGGCTGATCAAAGCAAGTATAGATCAATGATTGGAATACTGCTATATATAACTACTACTAGACCAAATATCATGCATGTTGTTTATCTTCTAACTATATTTTAAGAAGATCCTAGAGAGTCACATGTTGTAGCAGTGAAGAGGATATTCAAATAATTAAAAGGAACTATGGATCATGGCTTGTGGTATCCAAAGTATATTCACTTTACTCTAAGTGCTTACACATATGTAGAGTGGGTTGATTCTGTAGATGAGAATAAAATCACAAGTGGTGGTGCATTTTTTCTTAGATGCAAATTGGTTTCATGGCTAGGAAAGAAACAAGATTTAGTGTCTTTATCTATTGCAGAGACAGAATACATTGCACCAATATCTTGCTACACACAAGTGTTGTGAATGAGGTAAGAATTAAAGGATACCAGAGTGGTATACGATGAACCAATTTTTATCTTTTGTGATAATACAAGTGCTATCAATATATCAAAGAATTCATTAAAGCATTCAAGGACAAATAATATCTCAATTTGGTGTCACTTTTTGAGAGAAAAGGTTATAGAGAATGAAGTGAATCTTGGATATGTGCCTACAAAGGATCAGATTGCTGATATATTTACGAAGGATACTTTTTAGTATCTTTGGGAGAATTTAGGGGTTATCACCCCTCCTTTGAACTAGATGCATACAAAGATGCATCAGTCTAGTGGATCTCAAGATTCATTCTTTGGTTTGGACTGATGTTGGTGGCTACCTCTCGTGGGGAGTAGGTAGTGGCATTATCAATTGTTGTATTTAGGATGAGTGAGTGTTGTCATTATGTAGTGGTTACTAATTGATGTAGTATAGTGTGTGCTCCTAAGGGGGAGTATGCAAAATAGTAAAGAAAAGGAATTTGTAGAATAGTACAAGGTTTTTTGATATCAATGGGAGAGATGTAAATTTGTTTCCCTTTTCCCTTGATGTCAAAGTGGGAGAGAGAGCAATGTGAAAAATGTTCAATTGGGAAAGGGGTAGAATGAGTAATACAAACTATAGTAATGAGTTATTTGTGTAAGGGGGAGATAAGAGATAATGAGTTGGCATGGAGAAGAATATTGAGGATTAGAGCTATTATATTTGTTGATGATGGTTTTTCACATCATGTGTTGCCATCAATGACAAAGGGGAGATTGTTGAAAGTATGTATAGTTGGTGTTTTCATTGATGTCAACAAGATTTGGTGTTGTCATTTGTGTCAACTATATGAGAAAGATATTGTTGCAAGAGTTTGAGTGGTTGGTATTGAGTTGATGTTGTCTTTGATGATGATTTTATTAGTTGCATTATGTTGTCATTAGTGAGCTACTAGTGTCAACCTCTAGTGTTTCTTTGATAAGTTGATGTTTCTGGATGTATAGTTGAGCTGTTATTTTGCTATAGGTTGCTGGTGATGAGGAAATGTTGAAGATGTTGAGGATGTGTCTTTGGTTCTTCGTTTCCAAGTGCTTTTGAAAAAAAATGAATAAAAAGAAGAAATAATGTGTTGCAGTGGTGTTCTGGTATATAGAGTTGTGTTCTAGTTTGGTTCCACATTTCTTCTATGTTGAAGATCTACTTCTATGGTTTGGATATTTTGATCACAGTTGTTCAGAGGTGTTGCATCCAAAATTTGGCATGCCAGATCACTATGTAGAGGAAGTTGTGCTCACTAGTGTGTCAACTGTGTATTGCAGAGATGTCTGGGAGAAATGTTTTTTCTCTACATTTCTCTGTAGAGTGGTTTTAGATCATGTGGATTTGGAAGGGATTTGATAGTATTTGTATCTTTCTTCATTTGAAGTTGTTTGTGGTTTGGTGCTTCAAAAGTTAGTTTCTTGAGTTTTAGTGTATGACAAAATTATTTGAGTGTACTAGATGTGTACATTCTTCAAGTGAAAATTTTTGTGAAGGAATTTGATAGATTGTAAGGTGTTTGTGGAATAATTTAGGATGTGTTTAATTGAGGTGTATGGTCTATGATTTGTCTTTGTATTTGAGGAAGCGTGTACTTAATTTTTTAATGGTGTTTAATTGGGTTTGACTGACCTTGGGATTTTACACTAATTATGAAGTTGCTTCAATGTTTGTGGAAGCATGCAATGAAATGTATGAGTGGATTTAGGTCTAAGATAAGGTGTGTTTTGGTCTGAATTCATTCCTTTCCATCGCAGGAATGCTTTGATGCTGACCTAATTTGAATTTTCATGGTTGAGGTGAATATCCAACCTTGGAGAATCTTTTCAAGGTTGAATATGGTATAAATATGTGTTGCATTATTGAGGTATGGAAAGATAGATGTGTGTGATTCAAATGATGAGAATTATAGAGTTGTGAGGTAAGAATTTGTGTAGTGTAGTGCAAGATTTCATGTGTTATATTACTGGATGTAGTGAGAAGAAGGTGTTAGTGATGCTTTGGTGGAATTTTTTGTTGCATTGAGGTGGATTTCTCATTGTAACAATCCTCTCTATCTTCTTTTCTATTTTGGTAGTGAGCCTTTGTTAGTAAGTCATTCTTTCTTCTGGGCAGTGAGCCCCTCGATAGCTAGTTCTTTGTAATCAATGTTGATATTACTTTATTTTGTGAGATAATCCTCATTGTGGTTTTCCCTTCCTTGGTTTTCCATGTAAATATGTTGTTTCTTTGTGCATGGTGTTTATTTAGTTCTATTTTTGTTATATGCTTTCATGATAAATCATTCTAACAAATTAAGGGTTAATTGAATTAATGTGGATCTGAATGTTTGTGAGGGTTTTGATGTTTTAAGGTACCACTCATTCACCTCCCTCTTATTTGTCTTATACATTCAAAATTTAGGGAATTATTTTTTCCCAAACAAATAAAATATAATTTAAATATTGATGTAGAGTAGAAAATTGTACTCCTTTTAAGAGAGTACAATTTCACAATTAGTTTGGAGCTATTTTAGTTACCTCTCATTTATGAATTTCTAAACCTCATTAATGGGCCCTTAATATCCTTTATTATGCATCTTAAGGCCTATTTTATTTATTTCCTAACACTATAACCCACATTGAATAAATGCCATGAATTAATTTAATGCCTCAAAATAAATTAAGTCCTGAAATTTTAGGTCAAGACCCATTCACCCATAGGAAAATGGGTCCTCTTTAAGTTCAAAAATTCAAATTTAAATATGTTTTTGGTGGCATTCCATGGTCCTAATTTCAAATTCTAAGTTTCAGCTTTTGGGATCTAATAAATGAGAAATTAGAAAGGAAGCATATAAAGCTAAGCCTTTTAATCAATTTTCACTAGAAAATCAAGAGATTCACATGTTATCACAAGAATTTTCATTCAAGAGAAGGGAAAAATTAATCAAGCATTCAAAGTTGAAGTCTTGGAGCAACATTCTAATTTTTTTGTAGGTCTTCAAGTTCATTTTGTCAACAAGATCAAGCATTATCAAAGATTGATGATAGATGCATATGGAGGATCATGATGGAATGTAGGTTTGGGAGATGCACCAATCCACTCAAACAAGCCTAATGACTTGTTTCCTAAGTGGTTCCATCTTCTATTATTATTCTACTTTCTTCTTAAATGAAGGTATATTCAGATTTGTGATCTATTAGGGTGATTTGATATCTCCCAAAGTAGGTCTTCATCACTATTCATTTTCCCATTTATGGATCCTATTCTAACACATTTGAGTAGGGCTTATTTGCATTTAAGCTTTTATAACCTTATATACACTTAATATTAGGGAATTCACACACTTTCATCAAGGTTTAATTACCAAACTAGGGGTTTGACCAAGGAAAACCCCCATCCACAACCCAAACAACAATTTTATTTTGCAAATTTGTCATATTTAAATACAAAAGTGAAGGTTCAAAGATATAGGAAAGAAGTGGATGTTTCAGGCTCAGATTTTAGATTAAGAGATTTCCAAAAATGTTGGCCTAGACCCATTCACCCATGGGTGAATGAGTGTTTGACAAGCTTGGAGAAACTTCTTTTTATGATAGGTGCATAGTGTTATTCCCTCCTATATTTGCCAAAAAATTGATGGTTTCTCTCATTTTTATGCTTAATCTTCAAGATCCAAGTGGTATATTGCATTTTGGAGTTGATTTTCTATTTTTAGTTTTTCTCCCCAAAGTGCTATTTGACCTTGACCCCTATCCTTCAAGCATAAGAAAATTTGAAGATTATCAAATTGGGTTGATTCACCTAAGGTTTATTAATCAATTCATTTTGGGGATTTAATTTCCTAATGAATTTAAGATAGGGTCTATTTCCACCCTTTGGACTTACCTTTCCATTTTAGGAAGCCTCTTTTTTTCATTTCGTTTTGGTGAGCCCAACCTCGTACAACAAAATTCTAAAAATTGGAGTTCATTTCAACCCTAGATTTGATTTTTGCACTAGTTTGCATTAGGTTTGAATTAGTTGCATTACATTTATGGTTATTTAATATTGCATTTGTGAACATTGCATTTAGAGTTAAAATTTACATGTTTGTATCCTTTAAATTCATAGAAAATCTAAAAAATTGCATTAGATTTGCTTTCATTATGCATTGTACTTGCATCAAGATCATCATTCAATCACTTAAATTCATATTTAGATCCAAATTGCATTAAAAAAATAGTCATCTAGTTCATCATTTGATCTTATTTGAGATTGCATTTAGACACTCTTATTATAGAAAACCTGTTACAAAAACCCATGTTTATAATCAGAAAGAAAAATACATAAAACAAACTCAAATCTTGGAAAATTCAATTTAAAAAACCCTGAGCAAGGACCAACTCGCCCATGGGTGAATGAGTCCCTGTGGAGACATCTTAGGCAAGTTTCTGGCTATTTTTTAGCCCCTATTTTGCATTTCTCTTGTTGCTTTTAGATCTAAGAATTGGTTTCCTAAAATAATCTGATTTTGAATTCAAATTATTGTTTTTTTAGTTAGATCTTGCAACATTTGGGAAATCATTTCTTGAATATTTCATTTGAGTATAGAGTTATATTTCTACATTTTTCCTTTTTATTTTTAGAATCATTTTATAGTTTAGATAGATTAGTTTAGATTTTTCATTCATTAGAAAATAAAACTAAAAATTAGAAACATTAAAAAAACAAAAACAAGAACAAATTGATGAAACCCTTGGAGAAAGCATTGATGATGTCATATCTCTTTTTCACAGTTAATGTATCCCTCAAGCCCTTTAGTAGTGATGAATTTGACATGTTAGATGAATCCCTTGATGATTTCATGTCACAAGGTTCATCCACTAAGGCTTTTCATAATAAACCAAAACAAAGAGACATTAATGTAATCACACCTCAACTTATCCTTTACCGGTCCTCACATCAACCTCAATTTAAAAAAAACCCATACTTATCTTAGAACCACCTAAAAAGAAACCATTAAAACTAGGAGATATATTGAACTTTACAAGGTAACATGATAGTAACAATTTTTCACAACAACCAAATTACAATACCATTGCTCACACATATAATACAAGGAACAATAGGTAGCAGCAATCCACTCTTATTTAATTACCCTTACCTCAACCTATCTTTCTTAGTGCTCCTTGTTTGACTTTTCATAGTGGAAAGGAGTATGATCTCATTTAACAAAGAAATCCTCCTACTAAGATGTCCTTATGGGACCTTATTCAAGCCTTACCTAGTTACCATAGTATGCTTCAAATATCTTTGCAACAAGTTGTGGTTCCTTATAGTATAAATATAAGTGATGTAGTAGTGATTATTCAAGGAATGAATTTAGTTAATCTAGATATTGTTTTTCATCAAAGTAAAAACCTTTCTTGGAAGTGCAAAAACAAAATGAATCTTTCATGATACTAGCTTGCATTAATATAACTGGGATAAAGAGAACCCTTGTTGAAAATGGATCATCCCTTAATGTGTGTATTTTAAGCCTCTTGGATAATCTTGGAATGGATAAGAGCAAGATTGAACCCGATTCTCTGTCATTCATGGGTTTGATAACGTAGGAAAAAAACTGCTTAGTGTGATCACATTACCTATTTCAGTTGGAAAAGTCACATTGCAAACTCCTATCTATGTTATGCCTCAAGATCTTTCATATAACCTTCTTTTAGGTAGACTATGGATTCATGAGATGCAAATAGTGCCTTAAACTCTTCATCGTGTAATGAAGTATGTCTATAACAACTAAGGGTACACATTCAAAACTAATCCTAAACTCAAAAGTTGTTTACACACTAAGATAATGAAAGTCCTTTGAAAACATTGATATCAACTTCAAAAGTGGAAATTATACAAGATGAAGAAAAAGGAAAAGAAAATTGAGGAAATCACAAGTCTATTTGATGATGATTGGGGTTCTTTATATTTTACAACTACATTTATGGGAGTGTACAATATCACAACAAAAAAGTCTAAAAAGGGAAAACAACTGGTAGTATTATAAAAAAAAAATTGAAAGAACCATCACAAGCATCTACTTCATCCACTCTAGAAGAAGTCATAAGTTATACAACAAAATTTGATGAAGTTGACTATGAACAACCACTGAATCTAAAAGAAATAGAAAGGATTTGTGGAATAGGTTATGAGCTCTTGAAATAACTTGATTATAGTGGAAAAGGATGTGACATGAAAGAACAAGGCATTCGCCTTCCTATAGAGCCTAACACACAAGAAACTAAAAATGGTCTTGGATATTGTCCTAAGATAACAAAAGAAAAAAAAGACCTTCACTCAACATCAATACTATCATGTGTAGTTCTCCTAAGATAACTCACTTTAAAGCATCTTGAGTTGATAGATACAACATGTGATGAGTCATTGGAATATTTTGAAGATGATGAAGCCTTGAAACAAGTGCTAGGAGTTTATGATAGGTCACAAACTCCCCCTCAAAAACAAGGAGTCACTTGTGCTATGGTTAGTACTAAACAGGTGGATGAAGAAAAGGAAATCAGTAATGTTGATGATAATGGGAAAGAACATATCTTTGAAGTTTCAAGACAAAATTCACTCCCTATGGGAGATACAATCAACATACTGATGGACACATCTAATGACAAAAGAGTGATTCAAATATGAAAGTTCCTTGATGAGGATGAACTAGAAGATCATGCAACATTATGACATGAATTTCATGAACTCTTTTCTTGGAATTATTCAGACATGCCAGGTATTGATGCTAAGATAGTAATGCTTAACATTGTTGTAAGATGGTATTTCCCTCAATCTCCTTTGTGAATCGTGGTACTTGGGTTTGTGACATGGCTTACATGCCTCCTATGGATATTGTATAAATTTGGCAATTGTATAGAGAATTAATAGGTTGATCTTTTGGTGCAATGGAAACCACCAATGCAACAATTGGTATTAGATCCAAAGTCATAGGTTTGAACTCCTCGATTGCACTAGGGGTATTTTTGCAAGATGGTGTGTCCCTTGGTCTCCTTTGTGAAGTGTGGCACTTGGGTTCGTGACATGGCTTAATCGCCTCCTATGGATCTTGAATAAATCTAGTAGTTGTATCATATATTAATAGGTCGATCTTTTGGTGCAACGACAACCACCAATTCAGCAAAAATAGTCCTTGAATCAAATGCTAAAACAGTAAGACAAAAGATACAAAAATAAACTTAGAAGGAGAAGATGAAAGTTAATAAGATAAGATTAGATGAAGAGTTTGATAGAAGAATGGATGAGATTAAAAAATGCATTAAGCTTGTAGCATAACAATGTCTTAAGGAAGTATACCACAAAAAATTTTGGCATTGGCCAATGAGAAAGAAGGTGAAATGGCCCATTAAGATGATTATTCAGAAAAGAAGGCAAAGAATGACTGCTTTGAAAATTGCAGGTGAACTACAATTTCATGAAGCAAAGAAAAATGAGGTAATGGATGAGGTAACAAATTTTGAAAACATGTTTGAAAATCTAGTTGAAAAAGAAATGGAAGAAATTTCTTTTGAATTTTCTCAAACTAATGAAAGTAATAGTGATGTTGATGTTGAAGTGGGTGATGTCTAGGAAGAAGAAGAAGGGACAACAAAAGAAGCTACAGAGGACTCAATGATAGTCCAAAGAGAGAAGAGAGTCATGGAGGATAAGGAGATAACATGTTTATCAAGAGAATAACTGAGAGTTGAGAATGTTGGTGTCAAGGGGCATAAAAGAATGGATTAGAAATTCAAAAAAAATGAATGGCTGAATAAGGTTCAGGTGAAGCCAAAGATTTTAGAGAAAAATGAAGAGAAAAGAATGTATGACAAACAACATGAGGTGGATGAAGAAGTGAAGTATGAAGAAGAGGAATATGATTTATTTAATACATTTTTTTTGTTTAGGTGAAAAATACAAAGGATATGACATTGAAAATAAATTTACAATTGCAGTCCAATCTCAAGCTAGAACGAGAAAACAAATAAGAGCACATGGCTACATAGTACCAAGTTGGACTTGGCTTAAGAAACATGTTGTTGGACTGAAAAGTACAAGTGAAACAATTGAAACAAATGTAGTTGAGATCCAACAAAAATAAAAAAAATGCATGCATGCAAAGGAACTAGAAGAGAAGAAAGAAGATTCCTATTTGAGGTGGAACTCAAATTTTCTCTTCCCTAGGAGTATGATGCAAGGGAATCCTTTGATGCACTTTTTTTCATTTTATGACTTTGAATTTTGGGTTGTTTGGACTTTTTTTGGGTCAATAAGGTCAATTTGGACCATTCTAGGACATTTGGGATCATTTTGAGTCATTTTTCGTGATTAGGAGAAAAAGTTGTATAAAGTTGCAAAAATTATCATTGTTGTCAAAGCTGCTTGCAACTTTGCAAAGCTGGTTAATGGGAGTTAGGTGTCACTTTGGATGGTTGTGGGAGGTTATAATTGCATAAATATGGCATGTAAACTTGAGCACCAAGGTTGGAGGAGAGATGGAATGAAAAATAAACATTTTGGAAGCATTTTCTTCTGTTTTTCATGGTGAAACAAACTATAAATTGGTTAGTATGGCCTTGCACTATATAGTATGGCCCAAAAAATTATTGAAAAAATTGTAGAATTTTGTTAGATTTATAATTATTTTAATTTGGTAAATTTTTCATTACATTTTGCAAAAGTTATAACATTTTAGTGTAAATAATTATTGATTTTCATCATTTTCTAGCAAGAAAACAAGTTTGTACAGATTTTTATGACCTAGTATGGCTAGGAAGTCATTGGAAAATTTAGGGATCTATTTTATGGTTCAAATTACTTTGTTTTGGGTTCATTTGGAGTTAATTTGAGAAAGTTATGACAAAAATGCTCTTGATAGTCGTGTTCAGAAATTAGGGTTTCCTACTTGAATAAAAAATTCATTTCTCATGATCCGTAAGTTGAAATTTTTTGGAAGCTTGTAGAAAGTTATGTTTTCATATCTTCTTTCATATTTACATGCCCTAGGTCAATATTTGATGGTCTGCAAGGTGAAATAGTTGACTATGTGTCTCATTTTGTAAGAAACAGTCCTAGAACCCTAGTTCCATGAGGGTTTAATGAAATCTATGCATTATTGAATCATGAATGGGTGGTCAATGATTGATACATGTTGTAAGAGGCTTGCATAGTCTAAGAATTCATATTGAATGTTAATTTCATCATTGGTTGATGTTATTGTACTAGGATGCAACAAGCATTGCTTTTAACGGATCATTATGAGAAATGTGTCAAGTGATTTTTGTTTGAGTTTCTTTGCATCAATATCCCACAGAGGCATTGCGGTGGACATGAAGAAAACTGATTTTATCATTAACATGCCACATAAAAACATTTCTTAGTTGTGTACTTTACAAGGAAGAAATCAATCTATCCATAATTTTATGGCATCTTTGGCGGATTGGACATTACCCTTTACATAAATTCTTAAGAAATCACAAATTAATTGGAATGAGGATTGTAAATAGGCCTTTGAATGTTTGAAATATTATCTCACTACTCTTTTTTTACAACTTGTTATGCAAGAAAAACCATTTATCCTTTATACAACAACATCATCCCATGCTTTAGGAGCATTGTTGGCTCAACAAGATGATAATGGTAAAGAACATCATGTTTATTGCATTAGTTGAACCTTGATTGACTATGAAATTTAATATACAATGATAGAAAAACAATGTTTGGATCTCGTATTTTCTACTAGTAAATTGAGACATTATTTATTAAATGCAAAAATTCATGTGATGACAAAGTTTGATCCTTTAAAATATCTTTTTGATAAAATCAATTTATTAGGACGCTTAGCTAAATGGGTTATGTTGTTAACTAGGTTTGATCTTAAATTTCTCTCAAAAGGAAATCAGAGGAAGGGCCTTAACCAACCATTTAGCTGATGATCATTCTCCATTAATGTTACCTAATGTGGACTTATTTCTAGATGAAAGTGTGTTGGATGTGATACTGCTATCAGGATTAATCGTGTAGTTTTACGAGTCAAACTCATTGACCCATGATTCATGAGTAGTGGTTCACAAGAACCCACCTCTCATGATAATGGTTGGTCTGCTTAACACTCATTGCATCTAGATGTTTCTCACAGAGGTGAAGCACTAGGCCTTCCTGATAGGTCACACATCCTAATACTACTTCATCTCAAGCACGCTTAACCATAGAGTTTTCTCCAAGGTTAACCCCACTTTAGCTCATAAATTGATGAGAGGTATTTTCCATGTGTTGACTATCGAAAAGAAAACATGGGAGTTGTACTTCAATGGGTCTAAGGGTAGAGCTAGCTCTAGAGTAGGTGTTATAATAATCCCTCCTATTGGAGAGCCTATTCCCTTATCTTATCGATTAAACTTACTCTAGAGTAGGTGTTATAATAATCCCTCCCACTAGAGAGCCTATTCCCTTATCTTATCGATTAAACTTACTATGCACAAATAACACCACAAAGTATGAAGCCTTAATTGTTGGATTACATGTGGCTTTAGCTCTTGGTGTTCAAAACATTAAAATATTTGGTTACTCTCAATTAATCATCAAGAATGTAAGTGGTTCATATCAAACGAAACATGATAAGTTCTCTAAATATAGAGATCTTACAATGAATTTATTGGAATGCTTTGAATCCTATACCATTGAAAACATACCACAAAAGGATAATTGGAATGTAGATGCAATGGAAATTGTTGCTTCCCTTGTATCTCTTGAAGATCCTTTTATCAATTTCACATTTATAGTTCATATGATCACAAAACCATCAATCGATGATAAAATCAAAGAAGTGTTATTAACCAATATTGAAAAATCTAGTGAGTGGTATACAACAATATTCAACTACTTAAAGTAAGGAACCTTTCCTAATCCTACAACTAAAACCACTAGATCTCGTCTTTGCAAACTTGTATCTAAATACACAATCCTTGTGGATGTGTTATATAAACAATCATTTGATGGTCTTTTACCTAGATGCCTTAAATAATCAGAAATCCATTTAGACCTTGAAGAAGCTCATGTGGGTGCTTATGGGGGGAATTTTGAGGGAATATCATTAGTTCAAAAGTTAATTTGTGTAAGATAATATTGGAAAAACATGGAACAAGATTATTTTCCTCACATTAAGAAATGTCATAAATGCCATGAACACAACAATTTGATTCATTCTCCTACATTCAAGCTTCATGCCCAAGTTCCTATTTGGCCATTCTTGGTTTGGGCTTTGGATCTTACTAGAAAAATATCACAACCTTCTTCCACTGGACATTTGTTTATAATTACTACAACAAATTATTTTACAAAGTGGGTAGAAGTTATACCTCTTCATTCCACAATAGCTAATGCAATATGTTGTTTCATATTGGAACACATTATTGCTCTCTTTGGTATTCATTCCGCATTGGTCTTAGATAATGGAACTCCATTTAAGAATAATGACGTGAAGAAATTTTTAGAAACCTTTCATATTCAACATCAATTTTCAACACCGTATTATCCACGATAAAATAGTCAAGCAGAATCAAGTAAAAAAATAATTGAGAAAATCCTAAGGAAAATGGTAAGTAAACATAATAAAGATTGGAACACTCAATTAACCTATGCATTGTGGGCTTATCGTACAAGTACTAGAACATCTAAAGGAAACACTCCCTACAATCTCGTTTATGGTGTTGAGGTCATAATTCCCTTAGAGTTAGAAATTCCTTCATTGAGAATTTATCTTAAGGGGCTTATTGATGATAATACCTATAAAGAGCAATGATTGCATCAACTTGAAATGCTTGATGAATGATGTATCAACACCCTCGAGCATCTCCAAGCTTATGCTACATGAATGCAATGTATTTATAATGACCATGTCATTCCTCATGTTTTAAATAAAGGTGACTTGGTTTTATATAAAAATTAATGTAATGTCAATGTCGCCCCGAATGAAAAAGGAAAGTTCAGCCCTAATTGGTTAGGACCTTACATAATTGACAAAATTTATGGGTTTGGAGCATACACGTTAACAAAAATTGATGGTAAACCTCTTAAAGAACCTATAAATCCTAAGAATTTGTGTTGGTACTACACTTAACATCTTCTTTGAATAGTATGTATTTTAAATCAATATTGTTAGATTAAGTAGAGAGTGCTCTATTTTATATCACATTGCTTCTTTCTTTGACAAATAGGTCTTTGTGTGTCTTAGATTATGGAGTAATTATTCAATAAGTTTGGATTATTACTTTAGTTGGCATACATTTTGTGTGTTATGTTAGATTAGATCCTTATATGCATTTAATGTTATGAAATTAGATCATAGGTGCATTTAATTTAACATAGCATACTCAATCATAATGTAGAATATAATGTAAACTAAAATGTTTTAATTAGATCACATACACATTAAATCATCGATAATTTTATTAAACATTCTTACTAAGGATATTTAATAAATCACATTGAAATTTAATTTAACATAAACTCATAAAACCAAAACATGAATGCTCATATATTATATATCAAAAGTACATGTACATATAGTCAATAATACAATGTTGCTATGGCCTATGACTACTAGACCCCTCTGGGCCTGGTGGTGGCATCTTTCAAGATATAGTAGAATTTCATTGTGATTTACTCATAGATCTCATGTCTACTTGTAGGCCTTGCACCTCTCCAACCACTCTCACCTCCCATATGAGTTCCTAGACATGCTCCCAGTCTATGTGATCTCTCTCTACCTATAGCCTGGGCATCTCCCTCTCTAGCCTCAAGACCTCTGATCATTGGATATTCTCCACCTCACTATCTATCAAAACTTGAGATGATTGGATCTCATCATATGCTTCCTATAGTGTTGAGAGTCACTCTATAACTCGCTCCTCCCTGGAATTAGTTAGGTTAGCACATCTAGTCGTGCTCTCATATGCTACCCTCAAACTCAAAACTAGATTGAAGAGATCCACATGTAACCTCACAAAAGGTGGGAGCATGTACTATGAAGGTATATCCTTGTGTGGGGGTAAAGGAGACACCATCTTTGTGGTCACCTACTAATAGAGATCACACCACTCTCATGTAGACCCTACAAGATGGAAATCGTAAAAGATATATGTACACAACATTATATATATATAAATCATATATACATAAGCGTAAAAGAATAATAAAATCATAAAAAGCACATTGTCACTTGGATCTCCATCTTTCCAATTAGGGTATAACCATGTAACAATGGACCTCTCTTGTGTAGGAAGTGTAGAAGGCCCACTACTAGTGCTCTCTCCATGCTCATGAATGTTGGTTTGTGCTACAGCCACTGAATGTTATCTAGTAATTCAAGTAGGAGGTGGCTCTCTCCTCTCAGGGCTAACTGGGGCCTCCTCTATCTCATCAAGATCATCACTCATTGATTGAATGTCCTCCTCCTCTTCATCAAGAAATATTTTTTGTACTATTCCCTCATCATCTTTATTTTCATCGATCTCCTCATCATCTCTGTCATCTCTGCAACTTGGGAGAGGTCCTACATGGACTGCAAGGTGATGCCTAGGAAAGACATGAGATAGTCTTGCACCAATCCAAAATTGCTCATAAGCTATTGTGGTGCCTACATCATCAGCATTAGATATTTGGGGCATGTCATGGTCCTCATCCTCTAAATCACTATAGTTAACATCATAAATAGTGAGGCAACGACCGTCTCTGAGCTTAGAGACACTCTGTGCTAATTGTAGATACATAGGCTATGGCCTTGGTAGAACCTAAACTTGTCTAAACTGGCACATGAAATGATCATAGTAAAAGGGTCTCATTATGTAACCATGCCATCCCTATATAAACTAATCTTTCTCTATCCTAACCAATTGACGACTCTAATCTACCCACTAGGTTATCATTAGATAAAGTCTCCATACTATGTCCTCCTCATCCAAGTGGTCGAATATGACCTACTAGTGTAGAAAATCTCCATCCTAGCAAGGGTGTCTCAAAGAATAGTTATAGGCTTGTGGATATCCCATGACCACTATGGTTAGATATTTTGTAGGCCTTGTACATGTGATGTGCTTGAAACACCATACCTACAAGAGTGTAGAATATACTATGCTATCCAACTCTTAGTACACAAAGTTCCTAAGATCATAGTATAGATGTGTTAGAATATTGTAACCCCAATCATAAATAGTCCAATGTGCATCCATATCTCAAATGATGTGAACCAATCCTCCATCTAAGTGTGTGCCTATCCCATCAAGAACTAGCACTAATGATGTAGTAACTATCATAATGTTCCTCAATAGCAGTGACTATGTGTATAGCAGCCATCTGAGTTCAACACAGGGTCCAACGCTCACCTCTTGGATGGGATAACCTAGATAGTACTAAATATCATCTAGTATCTCCTCATCTTTTGAATGGACAATTTCACCATGGATATGTATCCATAGGATGTAGTGAATAACCTCCAATGTGATAGTCATGTCCCTTGTAGGAAGGAGAAAGGTACACATATCTATGTCCCACCTCTCTACAAGGTCCATCATTATACCATCATGATACCTCATGGGTGGAATGAGGCATACCCAAAATAATCTTGTCTGTTGTAAGGTACTGATATCTTCCTTTGATAGATGAGAAATCTACTCTTCGAGGTGACAAAATGTTTTGCCTCTTGCATGTTGTCAAGCTCAGGGAGGGACCTAATGAATAAAAGAGAAAAATAAATCCTAAATATATGCATTAAATAATCAATTTTTCACTAAAGTTTCTCTTTGCACCCAACTTGGACACATGTGCCATTTTTGGATGGGGGGGTCCTAGACACTTTAGACATCTATGGAAACTTTGCAACTAAGAGGGACACTTTGTGCCAAAGGAGGATGCTTTGCAACCTTTTTTACTAGGGTCCTACAAACCTATAAAAATATGAAAAAAATATTATAAATACATAAATTCGAAGATAAAGCAAATTAGAACCCATTTACCGTATGCTAGAGCCCCCTCACACTACCTCATCATGTAGAATCTCAAGTCTAGGAGGCTCGTATGCTCATTTTATAGGAATCTTTGATCTCTCTACACCAAAATAAATTGCAAAAAGGTAAATGTCAAAACGATAGATAAAAGTGTCATTTTCATTCATATATACTAAATTCTATTAAAGAAAAGTATATTTTATTAATAAATTTTATTCAAAACACCATATTGGGGGCTAGTGAACTATGTTTTTTAGGACGTTTGTTACATTGGATTTGTGATTCCATCCCCGATCTAACCTAATGCTTATCAATATGTGGTGTTGTACATATTATAATACCCTATTGTAAGTGTTCACAACATCAAAGATAAGTAATTTGATGTGGTTTCATGGCTACCCTAAGTCCACCTCCATAAAGTAAGTAGAATTTGGGGGGGCATACATCTACCCTCAAATTTGATTCTTTTTAGAAGTTTGATAAGAGGATTTTTGAATGACTAACAAATCATTGTTGTAGGATGCAGTTGCTAAAAATTTGGTTTTTTAGATGGCTATAATGGGGGATTCATTCTCACTATGTGTGAATAAATCCATATGAGTATCCTTTTTATTTGAATTCCTTTAGCTTGCATGTGCACATAGTGTCATATGGCCGCTAAAGTGGGGACTAAATGTTGTGTAGAAAATTGTACTCCTTTCTAAGAGAAATTACAATTTCATACTTAATTTGGACCTATTTTAGTGACCTCTCATTTATACATTTTTAAACCTCATTAATGGGCCCCTAATAACCTTTATTATGCATCCCAAGGCCTATTTTATTTATTTCCTTACACTATAACCCGCATTGAATAAATGCATATCAATTAATTTAATGCCCCAAAATCAATTAAGTCCTGAAATTTTAGTCAAGATCCATTTTCACATGGGTGAACGGGTCCTCTTTAATTTCACAAATTCAAATTTAAACATGTTTTTGGTGGCATTTCAAGATCCTGAATTCAAATTCTAAGTGTTGTCTTTTGGGATCTAATAAATGGGAAATTAGAAAGGAAGCCTCTAAAGCTAAGTCTTTTAATCATTTCTCACTAGACAAGCAAGAGATTCACATGAGATCACAAGCATTTGCATTCAAGATCAAGGAGAAATAAATCAAGCATTCAAATTTGATGTCTTGGAGTAGCATTCTACTTGTTTTTATAGGTATTTAAGCTCATTTTTTCAACAAGATCAGGGTGCTGGCAAGAAGTTGAGTCCACTTTTTGGCCAAAAAGTGGAAGTGTTTTCCCTAATTTTCAAAATTTGACACATTTGACCTTAAAATTTGAAGCACTTAGAGATGGAATCTTCAAAAAAGTCACTAATCATAAAATGTAGAACTCGGAGTCTAGTTTCCAAATATGTAATTGATTTCAATACCTAGATGGTACAAATTGAGTTCAATAGGTGTTTCTAAAAACCACTATTTAAAAGTTAATTTTTTTTACCATACCATGCATGTGTATGAAATCCATATTTTGGCCTTAGAAATTATCGTATTTTTCTAAATCCTTTTGGGAAAAGATTCATGACTCACTGAAGCATGTTTTCGATATTTTTTTGTAATTTTTTATTGATTTTTTTTTGTTAAATTTTTATTAGCCATATTTGTCGTTTTAAAAATTGTCATGTATGACACGCATAAGATGACCTAAACTTATCATTTTTTGATTTTTTTTTTAAATTGAAAAGAATTGTCTAAAGTACATTCTCGTGCAATTCATTTTATAAAAAAATATTCTAATAAAAAGTTATTAAAATAGTAAAAAACCTTGATATTTCAAGTTTATGGACTAGTTTCATTAGAAATTAATTAAAAAATAGAAAAAAATGGCCCAATTGTAAAAAAAATTACATATTTAGAATTTGCATAGTCTCATCTATAATGGGTTTTAATTTCGTAAAAAAAATTTGCAAAAAAGTCTTTAGATATATGCCCAAAGTCACTATTTTCTTGTGACATTGTCAAAACCTTCAACTTGTAGGTCAAACTAGGTCCAAAGCTTAGGTTTAGGTCCCCAAGCCTTTTCTTGAACTGAAAAACAAAGCAAAGATTCAACCAAAAAATCAAATTTTAAAAATGAGATCCTGTTTTTGTTTCATAAATTTTTTTTTTTATGATTTTAAGAAACAAGATCCCATTTTTTAAAAAGTGGGATCCCATTTTGAAAACGAGATCCTGCTTTTTAAAAAATGAGATCCCGTTTTTGGCTCAAGGTCCCAAACCTAAACATGATCCCGTTTATTAAAAAATGGGATCCCGTTTTGTTGAAGCCGATTTCAATTTTTTTTCTAAGGCAAAAACTTCCATGTTTTGTGGACTTATCTTCTTGCATTTTTTAAGATTGATGATAGATACCTATGGAGGATCATGATGGATTCTAGGTTTTGGGAGATACAGCATGCCATTCAACCAAGCCTAATGACTTGTTTCCTAAGTGGTTCCATCTTCTATTATCATTCTACTTTTTGCCTAAAGGAAGGTATATTCAAATTTATGATCTATTAGGGTGATTTGATATCTCCCAAAGTAAGTATTCATCACTATTCATTATTTCATTTAGATATCCTATTTTGACACATTTGAGTATGGTTTCTTTGAATTTAAGCTCTTATAATCTTAGACACACTTAAGATTATGGCTTTCACACACTTTTATGTTTCATATTTGTTCTTTTCATCAAGGTTTAATTACCAAACTAGGGGTTTGATTGAGGAAAACCCCCATCCAAAGCCTAAATAACAATTTTTTTGGGTAGATTTATCATAGATTCAGATCTGGGAGTGAAGTTTCAAAGCTAGAGGAAAGAAGTGCATGTTTTAGGCTCAAATTTTAGATTCAAAGATTTCCAAAAAAGTTGGCCAGGATCCGTTTGCCCATGGGTGAATGAGTCCTTTACAAGCTTGTAGAAACTAATTTTTATGAAAAGTGCATAGTGTTATTCCCTCTCATATTTTTTAGAAACTTTGTTGTTAACCTTAGTTTTATGTGTAATCTTCAAGATCCAAGTGGTAGATTGCATTTTGGAGTTGATTTTCTATTTTTAGTTTTCTCTCCAAAGTGTTGTTTGACCTTGAACCCCATCCTTCAAGCATAAGGAAATTTGAAGATTCTCACATTGGGTTGATTCACCTAAGGGTTGTTAATCAATTCATTTTGGGGATCTCATTTCCTAATGAATGTAAGAAAATAGGGTCTATTTCCAACCTTTGTACTTACCTTTCCATATTAAGAAGCCCCTATTTTTATTCATTTCAATTAAAATAATAATTCATATCAAATGAAATTTATGATTTCAAATTATGATTTTTTTAAGTGAAATAACCCCTTATATTTAATTATATAAAATTATAAAATGATATTTAAAGGGTTTTTCTATTATGGGGTTATGATAAACATATTTAAATAAATTAAATAAACATGGATGTTCAAAATGAAAGTTTATGATTATCAATCTATTATTTCAAACTATAAATTATTCAACTAAAATAATCAACTTATGTTAATCATATAAACTTATAAACATAAAATTGAAAGGTAATATTTAAAGGGTACTCTAATATGTAACTAATACTAATATATTTAAAAGATATTAAACCAACTCATATGATAAAAAAAAAAAATTATGAATAAATCAAATTTGTCTATTATTTCTAATGGAGGAGCATCTAGGTACAGGTGTGATCTTTTGTCAACCAAAAATATTGTTGAATTATTTTTCACAATTTTTGGTTTGTTTTGGTTCTCTTTGATAGGAAAACATGGATGTGACTTTGGAAGTGATAAAGGCATTATAAAATATCCTTTCACAGTTAAATTCACTCATAATGACAAATTTTAAACTATGAAGAGCTCCAATAATCAGATTTACATTTCTATTTTCCATTGGTATTCATAAATTTGCACTCTTGGATAAATAATTTGAAATAGCTTAAAATGTAGAGCATGATATTTTCAAACCCTTAATATTTTATTGCAAAATATTGGAAAAATAATTTGAAACATGTAAAGCGAGGAAAATAAAAGGCACAACATTGAAGAGAGAAAGTGAATAGTCAGTGGGCTGCATAGGGGCCATGAGGAGAGAAAGGAGGGTTGTTATTCCCAATTTTAATAAAATATCAAATTGAAAATAGCAAGAGGGGAAAGGATGGATTGCATTGGAAAATTGTAGATGGATGTTTAAAAATTCCACGTAGGTAGTTTGGAAAAGGTGCATAAGTTTGAAACACAAGTAATAGAGGGGTTGCACATAGAAAAGAAATGGAGGTGGGGCTGCATGCAAGGGAGAATTGATGAAGGTTGTGTTATTTGAAAAAAAAAAATCCTGATTGTGTTTCCAATAGTAGAGGGCATGATTGGGGGAAGAAGACAATTACCAGGTAGTAAAATTTTGAGAAAAGGTTTTGCAAAGAGTTAAGAATTAGAAGTGGCATAACTATCAAACTTTGAATAGAATAAAAAAACAAAATAGTCGTGGCATATACTATCCATCACTGGTATAGATAGTTACATGTATTTGTGAAACTTCTTGTATTCAAGGAATAAGAAAGGTTGTACCAGATTGGTAGTGGAGCTTAAGATTAATTTATTTGCTAAAAATAAGAAAAGAGAGGAGTAGAATATGAACAAAGGAGAAGCAAAGTAAATTGAATGGGTAAGAGAGGCCAATGAAAGAGAGAATTGAATTTTTTTTAACAAGTTAGTTTGTAGTTGATTTGAATAACAATGCAATTTAGTTTTTGGTGATTGTTTGCTACATTATGAATCTAAATTTCAAAATTGTGAGAATGTGTGTTTTTCTGTGAGATGAGAGTACCCTCTGCATCAATTGGTATCAAATTGGGTAGTCTTGAGTGTGGAGAGAATCTACCAGGACTTGCAGGTGAAGGGTGAAAGTGTGAAGAGATCACCCACCATGATGTAGTTTGCACCTAGAGGAAAGTGTGTGAAGAGGTAAAGAAGAAGCTTATGAGGGTTGTTACAGGTAAGAGGGGTCTTGAGAAACGTGAGAGCTTGAAGCTATGAAAAAAATTGTTTTGCAGATTGAGTGTGATGGCAGATTGTAGATTAAGGTGAGATTGCAGTAGCAAACATGATGGGTATACTCATAAGGAAGAGGCTCGTGATTTGGGAAGCATGTATATGGTATGAAGAAAACAAGACTTGGAGGATAATCAAAAATATAAAAAAGTGATTGAATAAGCTAGAGACGTAGCTGAGTGGACAAGAAGACATGAGAAAAGAGGATGAGTATGGAATGAACAAAGAGCCTACAGTAGAGGTAGTCAAAGAGGAGAAAAATGAAGATGCAATGATTGAATGTGAAAAGGTCATAGTGAAGAATGAGGAAGACGATGAATTGTTATCACAAATTTTGGTTGTGGAGAATGAATAGTTGGAAAAGATTACATTGATTGAAAGCAAGAAGGAAAGTATCACAACAAAGGAGGTAAAAGTTAATGATGCAATGGGTGGTGAAGTTGCAATAGTGAAAGAAGAGGTAAATTTAAATTTTATTGAATTCAATGATGTGAAATTTTGAGTTGAAATATCTTATTGTTGTGGAGCTAGTTCAAGTAGATAGTAAGAGAGAATATGAAGTTGAAGATTGGTGTACGAATCAATATTTGCATATAAAATTTGTGAAAGATATTGCAAGTTATTTTTGGTGGAGGTGGATGGTTAGAGGTGGAATGGATTCCATAAGTGAGAAGGGGATAATAGAGGGTATTTCAAGGAGGAGATTGGATTATGGTGGATATGAGTCCATGAGGGGGGAAAAGAGGAAGATACAATGTTGCTCAAAGGAAGTGATGTGTGTTTTAGCATGATCCTAGAAAAAGAGAAAGAAAGATTAATTTTGAGCACTTGGACAGTGAAGGAGTTCACTGCAGGTTGATGAAAACCTAGAAGAGTAGTGTAACTACTCAATTCCACCATCGTGAGCCTATGCTCACAATATTTATACCCAGCATGTCTAATGCAAGAGCATCCAGGTATAGGCATGATCCTATGTCAACCAAAAATATTTTTTATTTGTTTTTCACAATTTTTGGTTTTTTTTGGTTCTCTTTGATAGGAAAACGTGGATGTGACTTTGGAAGTGATAAAGACATTACAAAATATCTTGTCACATTTAAATTCACTCATAATGACAAAGTTTGAACTTTGAAGAGCTCCAATAATTAGTTTTACATTTCTATTTTTCTTTGGTATTCATAAATTTGCAGTCCTCGATAAATAATTTGAAATAGCTTAAAATACAAAGCATGTTATCTTTGAATCCTCAATATTTTATTACAAAATATTGGAAAAATACTTTGAAAAATGTAAAGCTAGGAAAATCAAAAGGCACAACATTAAGGAGAGAAAGTGAATAGTCAGGGGGTTGCGCAGGGGTCATGAGGAGAGAAAGGAGGGTTGTTATGCCCAATTTTAATAAAAAAATAAAATTGAAAACAATAGGAGGGGAAAGGAGGGATTGCATTGGAAAATTGCAGATGGGTATTTAAAAATTCCACGTAGGGAGTTTGGAAAAGGTGCATAAGTTGGAGTATGGGAAAAACTAAGAGGGGGGGCGAATCAGTGTTTCAATAATCAACTTCAATTTAATGGTTTTTCAAAAACACATAATTCCTTTGTAATCATTGAATGTTCATTTTCAAGAGTGTAACCAAATGTGATAGCCAATAGCAGATTCTAAAACAAGCAAATGTTGCAAAGTAGATAAAGAAAGAAACAAGACCATATTGCATGAAACATGATAATCACATGAACCACAAAAGAAACATAACATAGTATTTTTCATGAGTGGAAAACCCTCATAGGGATACAAGACCACTTGTTAAAATTCCTCACTAGCTTAATCAAAACCCACTAATTATAGATCCTCACTAGCTATTATTTATACCTCATTAGCAAAGCCTCACTGGCTACAAAAATATGCCTCACTAGAAAAATACAACCTCACTAGTAGAAAGATCAATATTTGTCTCACGGACTTGAACTTACAACATTCTGTAAATCATGAAAGAATAAAAGATAGAGGGTTTCTCTATTTCACTGTAATTCATTACAAATTCCAGTATTAATACATTTTATGTCTTATAGGCTTCAATGCACTTGAAACCTAGAAAACACAAAACATGTTAATTTTTCTCTTTATAGTTTTTGTATACAACCTTTCTTAAAAGAATATTCAATTCACTATCCAACTACATTTAGCATTTTCAAAATGACCATTTCATAAAACTAGGGTTTTGAGAGAAACCTCTGCATTTAAATCATAATGATCAATCAGAAAAGAACTAAAAAACAAAGATGATACTTGATATCTCAAGTTTTTCCAGCTTACTATCTAACCAAATCCCGAGCTTGAGCATCTTTAATAAATATCAAACATTAACTTGGTGAAACACAATACAACCATACCTTGGTTAGTTTTTGTTTGCAATTAAAGAAAACTTACAAATCTCAATAGCATCATCAAATCCACAACTATCACTACATATTTGCTGCCTTCCAAGCTTCATTTCATTTCATTCATTTCCAAGAAGCAAACCATAGGTTCACTATTGTATACACCAAACTCTAACTTTGCAATATGCGTCATATACCTTTGCTTTCAACATTATATGAGTTTACCCTACTGATCTAGTAACCCTAGAAGGGGGCAGTAGAAACAATGTCATAAAGCTACCTTCAAACCTTTCCTCGAGACTGTGACTTGCTAGGTAGGTTACTAACTAAAAAAAACTTTATTTTGACCTCTTATCACTTATTATATAAAAAACACAAGCATCGTTGTTTATGACTTCGATAATTGTTTCTACCTTAGTAGAATGACAAAGATAACTTAACATCTTATGCTTTTCAATTATTCATCAAGGTTCAAAACCATAAGATGTATGAAGCATGGACACTTTTCCACTATAGTGGTCAACACTAAAATTCCTTCTCTGAGATATTCCTTGAAGCAATGCTTTGTATGTATCGAATATCAATATCATGAAATTGCATCAATCACCATAAAATGAATGAGTTTCAACACCATATACCTTTGGTATTTGTTCCTACCTTAACTTTTCTTGATGAACCAGACCTACCTTGTGTCCATGACCTTTGACATCAATGAAAAATAATATGAATTCCAATAAACTCCACCTTTGGCATTGATGTCAAACCAATCAGAGATTGCACCTAGTTGCTCTTCTCCCCCTTTGATAGCAATGAAAAAGAACTACAGACTCCCCATGTCAATGATATCCATTGCATGAGAGAACCTAATATACAATAAAGCTCCCCCTACAAATGAGTTCCATATAGAGGTAGCAACAAGCTTCTTTTCTACACACTGTTATCATAGCACTACAAAATTCCACAACATCAAACTGTTAGGTCAATCTAAAACAAAAATTCAATGGGTATGTGCAGGATCATGATGGGCCAAAAAGTGGCAATATGACAGGTATGTGGCTGATGACTATTTTTTTACCCAAAATTGATGAAATGAAAAGGTTTTTTAAAGGAGATTCTTAGCTTTCCATTGATATAAATTATGCTTTACTTTGAATTTAATAAGTAATTATTATTCATTTTCTATTCAAATTACGACTAAAGTCCTGATTGATAGGTTGATTGAAAAAATTCTACAACTTTCAAATGGTATCACATTTTTTGAATCCAAAACATGCATCACATTCTATGCTTCGCATACTAAAGGATTAAAAAAAGAAAAATTGAATTTCATGAAGTTTTGACCAACTTAAGGTGGTTAGATATACGAGTTTTAAATTTTTAAAAAATTGTAATAAAAAATTCATAATTAATTATTTACTTGGAAAAAATTACAAAAAAATATGCATCACATCGGCACATGAGTCCTCTACTTATATCTAAAATATTATAAAAAATATTATCATTTTATTGTGGTTAGGGTGGTCAGATAGATACCTACTTCTTATTTTTTCCCTGAAATTTAAGTACCATTGCATTGAAACTTCAAATTTTCACCAAATAGATTTTTTTTTTTAAACAATCCTAGTAGTTTAGAAACTAAATTCAATTTGCTACAAATTCTATTCTTACATATTTTTGAAATAATATAGATAACTTATTCAAATTTTTACGTCAAGTTTCCTAACTCTGATTTTTCTGAATTTTTTGCCACTGAAGGGCCTATTTTTTCCATGATGATCCAACACATACCCCAATGCAAAGACAAATACCACATGGTAAACCACAATGTACAAGCATGATAAATATATCCAAGAAAACTAGTTAACATCATCAAATTAGCAAGAACAAAGTAGCAAGATACTTCTCCACTTTCAAACCAAATATGCACTATAAATATGTACTATCCAAGCAACTATCCAAGTGTAAATGTGATCCCATTATACATGAATGTGAATAAAGAGAATGGTATCCAAGTGTTTATCAATACTCTCTGAAAGTAAAAAATTGATATTCATGAGAACCAACATCATAGCAAGTCATAGTATAAACTGACTATTCCTGAGTATCATTAAAGCCACTGTCATAAACCAAATAATTAATATTACTTGCATTTCAGAGAAGTAATGTCAAGGTAATATGGAGACTGAGCAATAAACTTCCAATGCCCCTTGTGATACTTGCTTCCACTATAATCTAATATTCCATGGTGCATTCAAATCAACTATGCACCAAAAATACTAAGCATGAGGGCTTGGCATCCCATTTACTATTAAGAAAGAATTAACTAGCAAAAAAATCCTATCAATATACTTAGAATTGAAAAAACCTTAGCCAGAGCACTATTAAAGATTTCAAGATTGTGAGTAACCATTGTTATAGGAGACTTTCAAGGCACAACAAATATCATCAAATAAACACTTGAACTGAAGTAAAGCATTACTCCTCTAGTTTAAGACATCTGCAAACTTGATATCATTCCCTTGCAAGCACCTACAACCATTACTTTTAACATTACTTTTCTACAAGAATCCTTCAAGGTAAGACATTAAGACTGTCATGTACTTTCATGTCAAATTTCCAACCACTAACATCCAACTATTCCACAAGATATAGCTACCAAAAGTTATTGTTTCAAAATAAACTTCCACATTGTGCATTTATAATATAACTATATGTTTCTATTGTAAGGACAAATATTAAGAAATTGTCCACTACTATTTCACAACACCAAAAACCTTGCACACAAGTTAAATTAGTATAGCCAACAATCAAATCTATGACACTATTAATGGTCAAGATCACTGTCAAAACAAATGTCCATTACCTCTGTCAAGGCTTGTGCTTATTCTTCTTCTTGGTTTATAGCCGGCTTATGAAGGTGTATACACTTCATATATAAAGAATGAAGGATTTCTCAAATTATCAATCTGTCAATGACTATTGCAAGTGGACTATCAAAGAATTACAACTAAATATTAAAAGAAACCAAGAAAAAACACTTGAAAACACTCATAGCACTGTACCTTGAAATAATTGCAATCATAAAATTAGTCCAAGAAAGATGAATGAGAAGATGCAATAATTATAGTTATAAGTAATGATGAAGAATGACTTGTCTTATACTGCAAATATTGGCACTAAATTTAAAAAACTTGGATCATTACTGTGAAACACTTATGTCAATGTTGTTGTCGCTTAACACTTGAGAAATGAATGATTGCACATCAACTTTGCTACTACTCCTCCTGTGGATAGTTCCTTTTGCAACTCATGGAAATTCATGTACAATTACTAAACTATCATGACAAGCATACAAATAAGAAGTGAAGAATCAATATAACATGGTAGAGATGCAATCTCAGTAAACACTAACAATATCAAACACTTAATCACTACTTATAGAACGTGAAGAATCGCAGTATGCTATCCACAAAGCTAGTTTCTTGGATCAAAAATATTCATCACCAAGATTGTTACAACTATGGGGTTTAAATGTTAAAACTATAAACATATCCCCCTAACTCCATGCTACTTTTATGCATTTATAGAAGTCTCTTGTGCAACATGCACAATATTAGGCTCTTTCTATTTTTGTTTAGGTTTCCTCCTCCAAACTTTCTCAGGATCTTTCCTTTTCTAAACCTTCTTAACTAGTTTCTTCTTGTCATCAGATGCTTGTGACTTTAAATCTTTCTTATGCAAGAAATCATTTCTTTTCTCATGTTTCAAAAACATAGTTCTACAATACTTTGCAACATGACCATGGTTATGATATTTATAACATATTACATTCATATTCCTAGAGAATGCATATTAACTTCTTTGAGACCTTCTGCAATAACTTTCTTTATGCCCATAACCATTACATGAATAACAATAACTAGGAAATGAATAATTGTACCTCACTGATTGATCTTACCAAGTAGGTGGAGATCCTATGAACTGGTTGGCTCTACTTATTCTTCCTCTATTGAATTCATTGAATTGTCTACTATTAGCAACCTTAATTTTTATTTTTATTTTTCTTTAGTCTTAGGGGCAACAACATGATAGCTTAGATCTATCTTCTTTCTTGGAGTTTTTTTGACTTTAGAACTCTGTCCTTCTTCATAACCCAAACCAGTAGAGTCCTTGTGATGTTTCTCCTTACATAACATCTCATTTAATTTGTTGGTTCTCTCATCAAATTTTTGATTCTTTTCTAATTGCTTCCTAACATTCTCAAGATTTTACCTTAGAAAGACTTTCTCCTTCCAGTTTTCAAAATTCAACTATTTTTACTTCCAAATCAGACCTTGTCATATCTGCTATCCTCTTGTTTTCTTCAATCCCTAATTTTATATTGACAGTCAACTCATCTTTTATAATGTCTTCTTTTAACAAAGATTTTTCCTCTAGCTGTGTTCTTAGAGAAAAAACTTCATCATCTATCTTTTGACAATCTTCTACTTTGGTTTGCAGCTTCATGCAAGTTGCTTCTTCAACATTTCTAGACTCTTCTAATTACAATTTTAACCTTTGATTCTCCATTCTAATTTTTTTAATTTCATCAAGAGCATAGATGAGTCCAAATTCCATATCAATCTCATATTCATTTTCATCAAGCTCTTGTTCAAAATAACTCACTAAGTGATCTTTGTCTATGTCTACACTTTTCACTACAAATCATCTTTTGTACTAGGTTTAAGTGGTGTTTCTTATTCAACATTCTGCTAGGTATTTCTTTTTTCTCTATTTCTTTTACTTTTTGTAATAACTAGTACTCCACTACCAGGAACCCCTTACGTTGGTTAGACTTATGCAAGGGTATGGATCTGATACCACTTGTTGGAGTACATGAAACATTGAGAAGGGGGGGTGAATCAGTGTTTCAATAATCAACTTCAATTTAAAGGTTTTTCAAAACACATAATTCCTTTGTAATAATTGAATGATCAATTTCAAGAGTATAACCAAATGTGATAGCCAATAGCAGATCCTTAAATAATCAAATATTACAAAGTAGATAAAGAAAGTAGCCAGACCAAATTGCATGAAACATGATAATCACATCTAGACCACATAAGAAACATAAAGCAATATTTTCTTGAGTGTAAAAACCTCATAGGGATTAAAAACCACTTGATAAAATGCCTCACTGGCTTAATCAAAACCCACTAATTAAAAAGCCTCACTGGTAGAAAGGTCAATCTTTGTCGCACTGACTTGACCTTACAACATTTTGTAAATATTGAAAGAATAAATGATAGATGGTTTCTTTGTTTCACTGTAATTCATTACAACTTCTAGTATTAATACATTTTATGTCCTATAGGCTTCATTACACTTGAAACCTAGAAAACACAAAATGTTTTATTTTTTCTCTTTATAGTTTTTGCATGCAACCTTTCTTAAAATAATATTTAGTTTACTATCCAACTACATTTAGATCTTTACAATTTACGCATACAACCTTTCTTAAAAGAATATTCATTTCACTGTCCAACTACATTTAGCATTTTCAAAATGCTCATTTCATAAACCTGGGGTTTCGAGAGAAACCTCTGCATTCAAATCATAATGATCATATAATTAGAAAAGAACTAAAAAACAAAGATGATACTTGATGTCTCAATTTTTTCTAGCTTATTGTCTAACCAAAGCTTGAGCTTGAGCATCTCAAATAAATAACAAACATTAGCTTGGTGAAACACAATACATCCATACCTCGGTCAGTTTTTGTTTGCAACTAAACAAAAAATACTAATCTCAATTGCATCATTGAATCCACAACTGTCACCATAGATTCACTACCTTCCAAAATTTATTTCATGTTATTCATTTCCAAGAAGAAAACCTTAGGTTCATTGTTGTATACACCAAACTCTGACTTTGCAATATGTGTGATATAACTTTGATTTCAACATTATATGAGTTTACCCTATTGATGCAGGAGCATCCAGGTGCACAGGCAATCAACATCAAACAAAAATAAATATTTTAATTTTGTATTTTCTAAAGGTTTAATAATTATTTAGTTGGATAAATAAATTAAAATATTAGGCCAAAAAATTGTAATAAATAATTGGTCTTTTATTTTAATATTGCTAAATTTTGGAGTGGAGATTGTCTAGGTGGCAGTGTTGAACTTGAGCTTTAAAAAAAAAAGGTAATCTTGGAATGGATTTTTTTAGGGAGTTACAAATTTTTAAAAATCAATTAAATCCTCATAAATTGTAATAATGGAGATCTTTCATGCCCAAGTTGAGTTGGCTGTTGCTTTTCTAATTGGGTCCCTATTTTCTAGGAGTTGGAATCTTGCAAGTTTGTTATTCTTGGAAATTTCAAGGAGGTGGATTGGATAATGCTTTTTAGCATTTATTATTTTATTTTAATGTTATTAATGACATTTTTATGAGGTGGGGACATTTCAAATGGAAGCTATAGGAAAAAAAATGGAGATTTAGCATAAAAGGGAAGATTTGACAATTTTTGGAAGGAGTCACTTAGCAGGAATGGTGAGCCAAGCTGATTTCTACAGGGATTTGGGTAGAAGTTACTCAGAAGGGATTATTATGTGATGAATATTTCCATCACAAATGTTTTATTGCAGGTTTGAAGGTGTGTGACAGAAAAATGGATCATGGAAACCATTGTTGAAGATGGATACAGTTTGCAGATTGGAGTTTGCATGATAAAGGTTGTAGATTGAAGTGAACTGAAGGAGTTGAATAAATAGTTTGTATTGGTTGTGATTTGTTGTTGAGATCAGATTTTAATCTGATTTTTAATATGTATTTATCACTACAAGAGGCTGCAATCTTTGTATTTCCTTAATGGAGAAGATACTTTGATGTTTGCAAGAGAGTTTTGAATAAAGAATTTGGAAATTTGTTTGCAAAATTTCTGCCTTGTTTCTCTTTTCTAAGTTATTTCATATTTAATTCAAATCATTTAAGTGATTTGAATTTGTGGTTTGAGAAGGGGTTATCCCCCCTTCATCAGTGGTATCAGAGCAGGAGATCCTGAGTGTGCAGGCAGAGCGCCGAATGTGAGGCAATTTGCACCAGGACCTAAGGGTTGGATTGTGTGAGAGATTTTTTGCATGTGTATATGCAACTTAGAGGGTTTTGAAAACCTGTGTTTTGTGGCTTTGTGAAGTCTTGAGTATGAAAAAGAGAATGGGAAAGAGTACTTTTATTATTGGATGGATTCTGACAATTCCTAGACTTGAGAAAATCAAAGAGAGACTTACGAAGGACAGAGTGAGAGAATTTAGAGAGTTGAAGAAAAAAGTGGAAGAATTGAAAGCAGAGTGGGAAAGCATAAAATTATTTCATCAGAAAAGGGGTGATGATAATTTTATTTATCATTCTAATGATAATTTGAATGCAGGAAAGAAAGAGGATGAAGATGAATGGGAAGAAGTTTTTGAATATGAAGTTGAGGAGGTATGTCTTTTGGAAGACATAAAAGATGAAATAAAAGAAGTTGCAGCAAAGAGTGGAGATGAAGATAAAATTGCAGCAGTTGATGAGATGATGGAATTTGAGAGTCCTATATTTGATAAATAATTTGGTGAAGATGAAGAAGATCTCCTACTCAAAGAGGAGATGAGAAAGATAAATATCTTGTTTGAGGGTAAAGAGGAGATGACAATTTTTGGAAGGAGTCACTCAACAGGAATGGTGAGACAAGCTGATTTCTACAGGGATTTGGGTAGAAGTGACTCAGAAGGGATTATTATGTGATGAATATTTCCATCACAAATGTTTTATTGCAGGTTTGAAGGTGTGTGACAGAAAAATGGATCATGGAATCCATTGTTGAAGATGTATATAGTTTGCAGATTGGAGTTTGCATGATAAAGGTTGTAGATTGAAGTGAACTGAAGGAGTTGAATAAATAGTTTGTATTGGTTGTGATTTGTTGTTGAGATCAGATTTTAATCTGATTTTTAATATGTATTTATCATTACAAGAGGCTGCAATCTTTGTATTTCCTTAATGGAGAAGATACTTTGATGTTTGCAAGAGAGTTTTGAATAAAGAATTTGGAAATTTGTTTGCAAAATTTCTGCCTTGTTTCTCTTTTCTAAGTTATTTCATATTTAATTCAAATCATTTAAGTGATTTGAATTTGTGGTTTGAGAAGGGATTATCCCCCCTTCATCATCTATTGAGCCAGTAACCCTAGAAGGAGGTGGTAGAAAAACTATCATAAAGCTACCTTGAAACCTTTCCTCAAGCCCATGACTTGCTAGGTAGGTTACCAACTAAAAAAAATTTAATTTAAACCTATTATCACTTAGCATATCAAAAAAACAAACATCATTGTTTATGACTTTGATAATTGTTGCCACCTTAGTAGAATGACAAAGATAACCAAATGTCATGAAATATAACCATCATCATAACATCTTATGCCTTTCAATTATGCATCAAGGTGAAATCATAAGAAGTATGAAGCATAAAAATTTTTCCACTATAGTGGTCAACATTGAAATTCATTCTCTAGTGAACCATAAGAAGTATGAAACATGAACACTTTTCCACTGTAGTGGTCAACAATGAAATGCCTTCTCTAAGATCTTCCTTGAAGCAATGCTTTGTATGTACCAAATATCAATATCATGAAATTGCTTCAATCACCATAAAATGAATGACTGTCAACACCATATACCTTTGGCATTTGTTCCTACCATAACTTTTCTTGACGAACCAAACCTACCTTGTCTACATGTCCTTTGACATCAATGAAAAATAATACCAATGCCAACATAAGTCTGAAAAACACGTAATAGAGGGGTTGCACATAGAAAATAAATGGAGGTGGGGTTGCACATAGGGGAGAATTAATGAAGGTTGTGGTATTTGAAAAATAATAATAAAAATCTAGATTGAGTTGCCAGTGGTAGAGGGCATGATTGGGGGAAGAAGGAAATTACCAGGTAGTAAAAGTTTGAGAAACGGTTGTGTAGAGAGTTAAGAATTAGAAAGGGCATAACTATTAAACTTTGAACAGAATAAACAAACAAACTATCCATGTTTTTTAGTTCAAAAGTTCTCCCACCATAGTAGAACACTAACGATAGCTATGAAACACACCTTATGGGTCAATACTTGTATTTTTCGGCATACAAAAAATTCACCGCCAGCAATTCACCGATGAAAAATTCACTATCAACAGTTCACCATGAGAAAATTCTCCGCCATGACAATTCACCGCGTGAAAAATTAATTGCATGAATTTTTGGCAGTTAATTTTCCATGGGAGTGAATTGTTGGTGGTAGTGAATTTTCCTGCGGTGAATTGTTGATGGTGAATTTTCCATCGGTGAATTGTTGGTGGTGAATTTTCCTAGAGCCCTATTTTCCATACTACCCATGTTCTTTGGCTAGCTCTTAGTATTGTTTTGTAGACCTTTAGAATCAAAGCCATCCTCTAAATTAGTTGAGAGACTCACCTTTTTAATTACATTCTCAACCCCTTTCTTCCCAGAAGACTTAGGGTTACCCTCCAAATAATTGGAACTTCTCAAATAAGAGCCACTAATTACCTCCTTAGCCTTGTACTCTTCAACATTAACAACAACAACAATATTCCCCCCTGGAACCAAGAGATTAATGTTGTATAAATATTTATTTATAAAATTTCTAATGTAATTGGTTCTAATTCAAATTATTTATCCATTTCTTCCTTAGCCTAGACTCTAGAAATCACCTTCATTGAATGAATATTACAATACACTTTAGTTTTATAAATATTATTGTAACTTAATTAAAATATAATTTTTTCAAATGTTATAAGGAAGAGGGTTATGAAACTCATCTAGGGCTTTCTTTTTCCTTTAATAAGAATTCATCTTTTATTATAATTATACATTTCAAATTAATTCAATGCACATAAAGTTTCTTTTTGGGATCAATCATACTATCATGTTTCATAAAAAATCAATAGCCTTGATCTCTTTTGGTGATAGGTGATTTTGTTGTAGTTGCATAACAAATGATATTAAAGTTTTCACCTACTAGAAACAAAAACTATATAAATAGATTTCAAGTTGCTATCCTTGGCTACTTGCTAGTTATTGTCTTTTTGTTAACAATTTTTATTTGAAGAATGAAACTGGAAACAATAAATTTATGATTTCATTAATGGCTATAAAGTAATATTATTCCTATGATCATATAGCATGTAATAGGTAATGATTATTCATCTTATGACTACCTTAACTCCTAAGTAAGTTATATAATCATTATTATAATCATATGTAGGTATTTGGGTCATCCTAGGAGTTATATCTAAGAATCTAGGTCAATTGAGATGGGGGTAAAGGAATAATTTGACATATGCATGAGTTAGTGGCTAGTTATTATCATCATGTTGAGTATTTTTTTTTCTTTTTTAAGACTATTGGAGGTTTCCCCTTTAAAGTGTAATATTAATATCAAGTATTTATAGCCTATTTTACATAATATTCTTTAATTGTGTAATTTATTTACTTACAAGTGGTATCAAAACATGATCTTAGAAATGTGCAGGCTATTATCTCTAATAGTTTTTTATTTATTTCTAAGGGGATTTGAATCTCTATGATAAAGAAAAAATATGCAAATAAATGGCTCTCTCCTACACTTTAGACTCTACAAAACCTAGGCAGATGGACCTAATACCAACATAATATTTGTAGAATAATGAGTTTATCATAGTGAAAAATGAAAATAAATGGTTCATACAAATATAATAATATTTTAAAAATAATTTTACAATATTAATCTCCTTGTACCTTTAATGGATGGACATGAACATATCAAAAATGTCTAAAATAATATACAACTTCGAAGTGCAATTTTTTATTTTTATATTTGAGGATTATTGAAAATAAAGAAACTTAAAATCATGTTGATTATTCCTCTTTGGTATGTCCAATTAATTCTCCTTTTCAAAATAATTTTAGAAGCTTTAAAAACAACCATCATTTCAAATTTTTAACCTTTTCATTTATTTTTATCTTCACATGTACCTTATATATATATATATATTTCTTTTTAAATGATTGATTGTTGTTTTGGGGTATGACTTTAGATTGAAAAGTAGGAGCCAATAAAGGTTTCCCTTCTAACACCCCCACCAAGGAACCCTAGAGGACAAGACAAACTATGCTAAATTAACTGAACAATTTTTTATTTTTTAAAACAAATAACTATAGAATGCATAACATAACACAACATAACACTCTAAACCTAGGTCCTTTAAGGTTCTCGACTGTTCTACTTTCAAACTAACAATCAAGATTACTAGAAACATTTCATCAACTACTAAGATAACATGATTGATCTAACATGTAAGGTTCATTTTAAAGCACCACATCAAATGATTCTACATTACTTACTTCCACAATGTAACAACTAATAATTAACCATTAAAGATCAATTTCCTAACTATCATATGAAAGATGCATTTCTTTACAATAATTTTCACAAGAAGATATCAATAATTGCTACATCATCACCATATTTACAACATTTCTTCCTCAAGTACATGCAAGAATATTACATCAGATTACATTAATAGATACAAATGGATAATCCAATACACAAATGCATGATAAGATGACTTCATAACTGAATCAAGAAACAAAGTCCATAGTGGAATACATAATCACCATGCTCATGAACATTTAGCAGGAATAACCAATGGAGAGAAAGCACCAACCTCCCGACCATGTGGAACCCTGATGCCCACCCCCCGTGTTGGGAGATAACACAAGGTCCCACATCTAACATGCAATCAAGAGAGCAAGAGGCTAACACAATCAAGGGATATTCAATACTCCAACACAACACTGCTAAAAAAACCATCACTACAACACTTACTTCACTTCCATAGGCACTAACAAAATAGAAAGAGGAAATACAACTAGGGAATGCTAGACTACAATAGGGAGGAGTTTCATCACATAGCTTGATATGAGTTGTCCTGGTAGTTCTTCCTAGGCCCCAACCCCCATCTTGAGTTATCCTGGCAGCCTCTCCCTCCCTAGCCCCCATTGAGATCCACTCCCCTTACATGCAAATAGTAACCCTACACATCAAGCAAGGTATTGACCTTCTTGCACACTTACCATAATCACATGAATCTAACATAAATAGGAGGAAACACCCTTAGGGTTTACATTTCACACAATACACATGACCTACAACATTTCCCAACCACTTCCAAGGTTACACAATTGTAAGGACCATACATGCAGATATACCCCATCCTAGGCCTCTAGAAACCAACCTTAACAACTTTATACAGATGGCACCCACCTTTAAAAATTACAAAATCACCCAATCCCAATAATCATGACACTTGTCTAATACAAAAAATTAATCATCACATCATATCCATGAAGACATTCCTTAAATTACAACTTTATTATCACTCAATAACCACTTAATTCAATATATTACATTTGCAGATCACTAAAATGGCAGTATTCTAATTAATTAAATTACAAGGAAACTTTACTACTCAACTATTAAAAAATTATAAAAATAGTCAATATTCACCTACTATTTAATCAACAGAGAGTAATCCACAACATTTAATATTTACTCTAATCACATAATGAATAACCTATCTATCTATAGAGTAAATTAATTCACTTAATTAATTACAAAATTCTTTTTAATATCTTCATTTTAATAATAGCTATTTGGTTAAATTCTTTTAGTAAATAATAATTCCTTATTCCTTCAAAACATTCTTTTAATATTTACCATAATAATATAATGCACATATACTTATCATATTATCACTTACAAAGAAATCATAATTTACTATTATATATCTATAAATATTATCATTACAATATGGAACATAAGAAAAACATTACAAAATATTAAATCACCAAGGCTAAACCCTAATACACGCTGCCTAGGTAGTAAGTTGAAACTTGGTCTAGAGTATGTGGTCTCCTCAATGTTGCTAGGGAAGAGCTAAGGAGGAAACAACGGTGCTGCAGAGAGTAGGCACCCAAGGAAGGGTAACATAGAATACCTTGAAAAAATCTCACCTCAAGGAGTCCAATGATAGGAGGACACATGTAGAATTTATGAAAAGGCTTAAGGAACTTTTAGGAAAATGTAAATGGCTAGTGTAAAGTCAAGTCCCACAGTGTTTTCTAGTGTCCTCCTTGCCTGTACCAATGTGGGAGCTTTGGAATAGGGCATGGAAACATTTTCTTGTGGAACCGTTGATTGAGATAGTTGTTGTTTCAACTGACCACCCTCTCATGAAATCTCATTCATATAATAATCTTGCACGATCCTATCATAGCAAAGGTGATTATGACACCACTGGCCATTACTACATGGCATCATTCAAGGAAAGCCAAAGGCCATGAGATTTTGTGTTTCCATACTTTGGGATGGGACAGGTTCAAATGAAGCTAGTAGATCTTAAGTGTTCTCTCAAATTTTGAAAAGGTTTAGGAGGTCCACCCTAGGAACTGTGAGAGCTTAAAAGCTACAGTTCGTGTATATGCTTAGGTAGACATGTATGCAATAATTGACAACAAAGAGAGGGAACCCAAACTTTTTGATATAATGCCTCTAAGAGATGTCAATTCGTGAAGTGCAATGGTTGAAAGATACATGCACAATGGATTTGTTGAAAAATCTTTAGAAACTTTAAACTAGAAGAAAAAATTTAGATGGAAAGCATAGAAATCTATACAAAATGTGTGAGTATAGGTAGTACATAATTGCTTGCTAATTTTCCAAAAAGAAGAGTGGACTCAAAGATTGCATCGATTGCAGAAAATGCACAAAATAGAACTAGGTGAAAAGCTCTTAGAAATTTCCAAGCAAATACCATTGGGAGGTGAAAACAATTCCTAACCTAAGCTTTGATAAATGTGACATTACAAAAGAAAGGGTATGTGTAGGATCATCATGGAAAAAAAAGGCCCTTAAGTGGCAAAAAATTCAGAAAAATCAGAGTTAGGCAACTTGACGTAAAAAATTGAATAAGTTATCTATATTATTTAAAAAATATGTAAGAATAGAAAGTGTAGAAAATTTAATGTAGTTTCTAAACTACTAGGTTTATTTTAAAAAAATAAAAATCTATTTGGTGAAAATTTTAAATTTCAATGCAGTAGTACTTAAATTTCAGGGAAAAAATAAGAAGTAGGTGTATGTCTAACCACCCTAACCACAATAAAATGATAATATTTTTTTATAAGATTTTAGATATAGGTAGAGGACTCAAGTCCCGATGTGATGCATATTTTTTTGTAATTTTTTCCAAGTAAATAATTAATTATGATTTTTTTATTACAACTTTTAAAAACATAAAAACTCTTATGTCTAACCACCTTAACTTGGTCAAAACTTTATGAAATTCATTTTTTAATCCTATAGTATGCAAAGCATAGAATGTGACACATGTTTTGGATTCAAAAATTGTGATACCATTTGAAAGCTATAGATTTTTTCAATCACCTATCAATCAGACTTTAGTTGTAATTCAAATAGAAAATAAATAATAATTATTTATTAAATTCAAAGTAAAGCATAATTTATATTGGTGGGAAGCTGAGAATCTCCTTTAAAACCCTTTTCATTTCATCAATTTTGGGTAAAAAAAAAGTCGTCAGCCACATACCCTACAAAAACCCATCATATTGCCACTTTTTGGCCCATCATGATCCTACACATACCTGAAAATAGTATGAAATGAGGATTATCAAATATTTCTCTACATTCTAAAGGAATTATAAAGATAAGGATTAATTTAGACTTTGTGAACCGAAATTTCTAGTTAGGAGGAATAAACTTACAGATAAGATCATATGGAAGACCAAGGTTGCAGACAATCCTCGTTCTCTTTATAAATGAAGCAGGTAAAGAAGACACTCCACAAAGAAAGTACTCCACAAAAGTTCATATTTCTAGAAAAATTGATTGTTCCACCTCAGATTCCAATAGAATTACTCCCCCAAAAAAATTGAATCCCCCCCAAATTTCCCAGCATAGCCAACAATATCCCCAAAATTTACAAGCAAATTCTTTCTCCCTTTATTTCCCCCAAAACCCCAAAACTGAATGAAATCTCTAAAACCAAAATATTTATAGGAATACAATATCAATTATATGGGAATTTCCAAATCCTAATCGATTTTCATTAGCTTTTATTTAATAAATTAACCTTCCCAACACCATAATTAATTTTAAATTGATTAAATCATTTCATTTATAAATTATAATTTGGGTAACCCAATTTCCCACAAACGGTAAAACCATTTACCGATAGATTATAATTAATTATATACTGCAACCTTATAGCATTTTTTTATTTATTTATCATATTATTATTATGGTTTATTAATTATAACATCTTACTATAAATTTGTTTTATTACTAACTATGATTATTTAATTATGTATATTTATATATTTATTTATCAAGGTATTCCTTTTACTTATCAATTTATTTTAATGCATAAGATAACTAAGACATATAATCAAACAATTCCAATCAATTAAACCAAATGTCAAAACAAGTACCTGACCACTAACTAGGGTCAAAATCAAAACTCCAAGCAACATTGACTGACCAATAACAATACTGATGAGGTATCAACTAGATACTCATCCTCTTTGAGGATGATGGCTAGGGTAGGGGACCTAGTTCTATTTTTGATCAACTAATCCATTGGGTTTCAAGGCATGCTCAAACCTGGTAATTCAGGTGGAGATGTAGCCTAGTACCTATTCACTCAAGCATATGAGTTAGATCACATATTTATAATAGCCGAAGCACTAGGAAATGAACTCTAGCAATCGTAACTCACTCTTGTATGTCTTCCATACATCCAATGGTATGATGCTAGCCTTTCCACCTATCCTAACAACATACTACTGCCTCACCTTACTATCCAAATAAATTTCTGCATAATAATAATAACATAAGAATATGCATCATAATCACAAAAGTACTAACAGAAGATCATGTTCCATCTACAATCACAACACTTGAACACAAGTAAGTACCTCTTCATGATAATAAATATAATCATAATTAAAATTATAATATAATATCATCTTGATAACAATATGTTAGAATCATGTGAAAATCCTAAAGATAACCAAAGAAATTCCACAACACAAATATGCCCATAGCTTGCATCCTAGTAACGAACATGTATGAACACACACATAGTCCATAAATTCATAATGTACAACATCAACTGTCTAACATAATTAATGCATACCCTAAATATCCCTATTATTTTACTTTCATCTTTAGGTTCCTTAGCTAGACTACCTACACATCTAAGGTGAGAATGGAGGGAAGTACATCCTTCCCCCCTAAAACTTGACTTACTCCTGGAAGTCACAAACTAGGGTGGAAACATAACACATTAGTATGGAAAATTTCTATTACCAACATCAAAGCTGATTCATTACATCAAAATAATATACACTAGTTTTGCCTATAAAAGTAATTCTCCTCGAAAGGACATATACTTATATAGTCCATTTCAAGCATGACCTATCCTTTTAGTTTCTAATCCCACCATAATAACACAATCAAGACTTGCATTTGAAAAATGATTCCATAGTACATAAACCACTCAAAATCCTTACATATTTGCATTAACACCCATCAGTTTCTTTCAGGACAAAGAAGACATTGCACCCTTTTAATTATCCTAACAAGTAAAATTTATCATAACAAAAACATATAAAATTATTCAATTTCAAATGCATTACCATTTCATTTTCTTTACCCTTAGATTTCAATTCCTCTTCTAATACACTGCTAAGCAATCAATACATCAGAATGCTACATTTCCAAAAAACATAGCATAATCATACACAAAAGCACACATTTTTCATTAAATATCCATCATTGACAAACAAGACATTCCATTTTATTCATTTTACAATACTAAATCTTATAAAATATTCAACAAAGATTGTAATTTTACACCTTTTTAGAAGAATTTAAGTACAATTTATCCTTTCATAAGTACTTTATTCATGATTTAACATACATTATTCACATACACACAAATTCACATAACTGGGAATCACATCACAAGGATACACAAGGGTCCATTTGGACACCGAAAAGTAACATACTAATCCATGATACATAATCCATTAGCCAATAGCCAATATCCATCTCACATAATTCATACCTCAGACTAAGTGGCTTGATGGTGTTAGGCCACACACACATGTTGAGACCATCCAAATAAGACCACAATGACCTATCTCTTGTTGTATAAGGTGGTTAGCCTCCACGAGATAGTCATCACACATAGGTGGGTAGTGGGTCCTAGCTATGTAATAGCTTCGCACACCCCCATCCTCAAGGTTCCCTACATCTACTTCCTTGTATACACTCACCAAGTCCACCTCATACACCCTTGGAAAGGAATCACAATACGACACATGGACAACATCGAAAATAATAAGGATAAACTAGTTTAGCCACCAAAGTCATAAAGAAAGAAATACACACAATTTCAAATCTAAATCAGGTGTAACCACGAGGGTTATGTGCAAATAAGAAAAAAAAGTGTGGTTAAACCATCACAATCAAACATAAACAAAATTTTGGCTCTCACAATCAATAGAAAATCATCAATACAATAAAGAAAATACACAATCCTTGAAATTGCACTATAAAACATTATGTGACTAGATACTAGCCACCAAACGAGGGAGGGAACAACATCAGGCTATAGCAATATCCCACATGTGGTGCGGAGTGAGCATGCCATCCACATGGCTCAGAGTGTTCTCTTCGGCTACACCTTGCATCACGTCATCATGCGGCATGGACTAGCCAAGTGGCCCACACACTCCTTGGCTGCCAGCATGGGATGTACACCTTGGACACATCCCACATCATGTCTCAGTACAAAATGGTCATATGCTAGCAGGAGAAGGTATGTACCAGTCATATGCCACATGGCAGTGTGTCTATGGCTCTACGAAAGTAGGCATGTGTAGAACACATCCCACATAGCAATACCTCGTGGAGAAGGTAGATGCAAGTACTCATCATGGCTAGAGGTATACATGGCTAGGACATACCCATATGCTAACCAACCCAAACACTATCGAAAGCAAACATGAGTATCCCTCTACAAGCATGCGAGGCCCCATTACTCTCATCACACAAGTAGGCTATCATAACACAATCTCATAGTGAAACTTCATGTGTCTATGCACATGGCATCGTGTCCTCAAGCCCATCTCACTACCATCATCAACACGACATCATCACCAACACTATGTTGAAACATCAGTGGGGTGTGGCATTGTATCCATTGCATCATGTTAGAACATGTGCAGATACAATATATATAATGCATATATGAGTATATCAATATGGGGCTAATCAAGCTTCACCTCTCATATAGATGAGGTTGACTCACTAATGTCAGCTCAATGCCCCTATAGGAGGCTAGGAAATGCCAACTCAACATCCCTATGGATGGCCAGGTATATACTAACAAACCAATGTTATTGTACTCAAAACTGTGGGGATTAGGCTAGCAAATATGGATCAAGTACCCTGATCCATCATAAGGGGAAGTAGTGATTACTTTTCCTTAGGATCAGTTGATCTGAGACCACTCTGCACCGCAATATGCATACACTTCACACCCCACCAAAGGAACTTTGTGGCTGCTACTACCCATTCACGGATTGAGAGAATAGAGAACCAAAAGAAAAGAATCTGTGAAACTATCTTTTGGCTACTCTTATATATAAATTTCATCCACACGTTGGTTGGCCCTCAATCGGGTAACAAACATAGAAGCACACATAATGGTATGGTTAATTCCACACCAAAAAAAAAAAAACATAATCCCCATGGATGGGTACACAGTATCACCATCCCATGGGCACACAAAGCAAGTATGGGGTATTCACAACACTCAACCAATGCACAGTTACTAGTTTCTCACATTTACAAGGGGGTAAAATTACATACACAATTCCATTACTTTTCAAAAGATCACATACCATAAGTACATTTATTTCCATAACCAATGTGATTCATATCATTACATATTATCCATAGCCCTTTATCATTTTTTTTTTCACTCTACTCTTTTCCATAGATCACATGATGCTAAATGTCAATGTCATGATCATCGTGATCACTTAGCAACTCCACTTAACAAATTCACATTTACTTTTATTCATTTGATATAGCATTCTATCCTCATAACATATGCATATGCAAACTAACTTTTCTTCCACACAATAATAATTTTACATAAGCACCATGAATTTCTAAATGCATCCAAGAATCATTAATACTTCCACATCCACATTCATGCATCCAAAGTTCAACAAATTATACACAAGTTCCATATTAAAAAAAGAACAATAATGGTTCTCTACATAACTCTTACTACTTCATGTAGATCTTAAACACAAATAGCTCTTACTTCATCACAAGTTATTCAAATTTTCATAGAACAAAAGGATTCACATATTTGTTTCCAAAACACAATCCCACATTCTCTCAAACTTATACCCCAAGCCAGTACAAGTAACACTAAATCTTTACGTGCAGTGATTATTCCTACTCAAACATTTCTATCCCATACCTAATCTTAATTACTTCATATATTACCCCCTCATAGCAATTCAACATGCAAGACATCCAATGCATAAATATTTTCTATTTATACAATAGTAAGAAAAGAGAAATACATTACATCACAAGTTTCAACTACACATAGCAAACAAGATGTTCAAATACCAATATAGTCATCATAATTTCTCAAAATAGAAACCTAGCTCTATGCACTAGCATATTATTTATTCCACAAAAGTAGCCCTTTCCAATAAAAACATATCACGTCATGTAATGCAAAACTTAATCACATAAATTTTCTTCCAAATGCATTATAGCAATCACAAAGAATAAACAATAATTCATTTATAAACTAGCTACATACTTTTCCTTAGTCTATTGTAACTACCCGTTTACATGCAATATATCCATAACATTATGAAAATGCACTGAATGACATAAGTAACCTAACTGCACAAAATAAGATCTTATCCTAATACACATTTAGTCAAACAAAATAAATCCACATGCCAACTTGTAAGCTAATTAATCTAAACCTATACATGCATTCCTAGACTAATTTTGTACTTTTAAAGAGCTAGAAGTCATGGAAATGAAACAAGGTCACACAAGGAAAATCAACTAGGACAACATAATGGGCTCATTTGAAACTAGAGTTCCCAGTGTTAGAACTTGGGCTTTGATACCAAGTGTAATGCCCCCGCCAAGGAACCCTAGAGGACAACAAAACCTATGCAAAATTAACAAAACAATTATTATTTTTTTAAAACAAATAAATATAGAATGCATAACATAACACAACATAACACTCTAAACCTAGGTCCTCTAAGGTTCCTGACTGTGCTACTCACAAACTAACAATCAAGATTACTAGAAAAAAATCATCAACTACTAAGATAATATGATTGATCTAACATGTAAGGTTCATTTTAAAGCTCCACATTAAACAATTCTACATTGCTTACTTCCACATTGTAATAACTAATAATCAACCATCAAAGATAATTTTCCTAACTAACTATTGTAGACACCGAAATTTGGTCTAGGCCTGCGACTTTAATATTCTTCATAATTCGTATTCTTCATGGTCATGATTAAATAATCTTAATTATTTAATTAATTCATCTTAACATTAGTTCTTCATCTTAACATTAGTTCTTCATCTTAACATTAATTCTTCTATTGATTAAATAATCTTAATTATTTAATTAATTCATCCTCTTTTATTTCTTCTATTAATTAAATAATCTTAATTATTTAATTAATTCACACTTTTCTTTATTCTACCTTATTAATTAAATAAATGCTTTTTATTTAATTATGTTACTAATTAACCTTATTCTTCTTGTCAAATTAAATAAATTCTTATTTAATTTATTCTTTATCATATTTCAACTATAATTAAATAAATTCATTATTTATTTAATTATTCATTTAAATCCCTTTTATCATTTAATTAAATAAATCTTATTTATTTAATTATTCTTCGAATATTGAGTCTTGAATTAAATGAATTATTTAATTCATTAATTCTATTTTAACACATTCCTCTATATTTTAGATAATTATGTGAGTTATCTAAGTATTCCCTTTTACTCGACTCGACATCTATTTTAATCGTTCAGTTAACTATTGATTTAATGTTCGAGTGGTGTCTCGAGTAATCTCTTCGTCAAGTCAGTCAATCGTCCAGTTCTAACTCAATTGTGTGTACATGCAGATTAATTAAATATTCTTATTTAATTAATTAAATGTTGTGCGTGCATCCGAACAAGAGTTGATGTAATCAATCTTTATCTTTGTCATGCAAAGATATTTCTTCTGTTTTCGAATACCGAACTGAAGATTAAATCATTCATTTAATCTATAATTCTATTTCTAGTTTGTATCACTCATGTCATCACTATCAGTTATCAGAATGCATGTCTAATCAGTCAATCTCAACCATCCGTTGATCTTTCGATCTTGGCCTGTCGTTCGAATAATCAATTTTCTATAAATTGATTTGTCATTCTTCATTCCAATCTCTCTCACAAATTTTATAACTTTGGAGAGAACTTTGTCTTGAATCTTTGATATTTTGCTAATCATTATCTTAGGCTATACTTGCACGAATTTACTTACAAATTTGAGGGAAATTATACTACACAAGCAAAATGGAGAAGGGCAATCGAGATGAATCATGGAAATACGTTTGGAATTGGTGAGATTGTTCTAGTTTTAATTACGTTTTTGACTTCCTATGTTCTTTGTTGCTTAGTGAATGAATTTGCAGCTTAGATTTTAGTATTAGTATTGCAGGTGTGCTTCTAATGATCTTCTTTGTTGTCTATTGTGCAAAGCTTTTATTTGGCGTTACAACTATCATATGAAAGATGCATTTCTTTACAATACTTTTCACAAGAAGATATCAATAATTGTTACATCATAGCCATATTTACAACATTTCTTTATGGAGTACATGCAGGAAAATTACATTATTTTAAATTAAGAGATACAAATGAATAATCCAATACAGAAATGCATGATAGGATGCCTTCAAAACTGAATCAGGAACTTGAGTCCACAGTACAATACTCAATCACCATGCTCACAAACATTCAACAAGAATACCTAATGGAGAGAAAGCACCAACATCCTGACCATGTGGAACCCTAAGGCCCACCCCCTGTGTTGGGAGATAACACAAGGTCCCACATCCAATAGGCTAACACAATCAAGGGCTATACAAGACTACAACACAAAATTTCTAACAACACCAACACCACTATAACACTTACTTCACTTCCAAAGGCACTCACACAACAAAATGAGGAAATACAACTAGGGAATGCTAGACTGCAATAGGGAGGAACGTCATCACATAGCTTGATATAAGTTGACCTGGTAGCTCTTCCTAGGCCCCGACCCCATCTTGGGTTATACTAGGAGCCTCTCCCAATCCCCAACCCCCATTGAAAGCCACTTCCCTTACTTGCAACTAGTAACCCTAGACATCAAGAAAGGTATTGACCATCTTGTACACTTACCATAATCACATGAATCCAACATAAATAGGAGGCACCACCCTTAGCATTTACATTTCACACAATACACATGACCCACAACATTTCCCAACCACTTCCAAGGTTACACAATTGTAAGGACCATACATGTAGATATACCCCCTCCTAGGCCTCTAGAAATCAACCTTAACAAATTTACACAGATGTCACCCACCTTTCCAATTGAAAAATCACCTAATCCCAATATTCAAGACACTTGTCTAATACAAACAATTAATCATCACATCATATCCATGAAGACATTCCTTTAATTACAACTTTACTATCACTCAATAACCATTTAATTCAATAGATTATATTTGTAGATCACTAAATGACAGTATTCTAATTAATTAAATTAGAAGGAAACTTTACTACTCAACTATTAAATAATTATAAAAACAATCAATATTCACCTACTATTTAATCAACAAAGAGTAATACACAACATTTAATAATTACTCTAATCACATAATCAATAACCTATCTATCTACAGAGTAAATTAATTCACTTAATTAATTACAAAATTCTTTTTAATATCTTCATTTTAATAACAACTATTTGGTTACATTCTTTTAGTAAATAATAATTCTTGATTCCTTCAAAACATTCTTTTAATATTTAACCCTAACTCTCAGATATACATAAGATAATTCAATTCACTTCAATTAAAATACTCATTTACTAAAAATCACCCAACATAATCTTTTATTAAATAACACTTGTATTTCATTGAAATGCAAAAGAAATTCTTTTATTATTTACCACAATAATGTAATGCACGTATACTTATCATATTATCACTTACAAAGCAATCATAATTTACTATTATATATCTATGAATATTATCATTACAATATGCAACATAAGAAAAACAGTACCAAATATTAAATCACAAAGGCTAAACCATAATACATTCTACCTAGGTAGTAAGCCATAGCCTGGTCCAGAGTACATGGGCTCCTTAGTGTCGCTAGGGAAGAGCTAAGGAGGCAATGATGGTGCTGAAAGAGGAGGCACGCAAGGAAGGGTAATGCAGAAAGCCTCAAAAAAATTTCACCTCAAGCAATGAAATGATAGGAGGATGCGTGTAGAGTTTGTGAAAAGGCTTAAGAAACTTTCAATAAAGTGTAAATGGCTGGTGTAAATCCAAGTCCCATAGCTTTTGTTAGTGTCATCCCTACCTACATGAACATGGGAGCTTTCAAATAGGAGGTGGTAGCATTTTCTTATGGAACAGTTGATTGAGATAGCTCTTGTTTCAACTGACCACCCTCTCATAAAATCTCATTCATTTAATAAAATTGCATGACCTTATCATAGCGAAGGTGATTATGACACTGTTGGCCACTACTACATGGTGTCAGTCAAGGAAAGCTAGAGGCTGTGGGATTTTGTGTTGCCATACTCTAGGTTGGAATAGGTTCAAATGAAGCTGGGAGATCTTAAATGTCCTCTCTCAAATTTTGAAAAGGTTCAGGAGGTCCACCCTAGGAACTGTGAGAGCTTAAAAGTTGTAGGCCATATATATGCTTAGGTAGACATGTATACAATAATAGGCAACAAAGAGAGGGAACCCAAAATTTTTGATGGAGTGCCTCCAAGAGATGTCAATTCGTGGAGTGCAATGGTTGCAAGATATGCACATAATGGATTTGTTGAAAAATCTTTAGAAACTTTCAACCAGAAGAAAAATTGTAGATGGAAAGTATACAAATGTATACAAAATGTGGGAGCATAGGTAGTGCAACATTGCTTGCTAATTTTTCTAAAATAAAATTGTAATCAGATTACATCGATTGTAGAAAATGCACAAAATAGAACTGGGTGGAATGGTCTTAGAAATTTCCAAGAAAAGAGCATTGGCGGGTGGAAATGATTCCTAACCTAAGGTCTGATAAATGTGACATTACAAAAGAAAACAATATGAAATGATGATTATTGAATATTTCTCTACATTCTAAATGAATTATAAAGATAAGGATTAGTTTATACTTTGTGAACTAGAATTTCTAGTCAGGAGGAATAAACTTACAGATAAGATCATATGGAAGACCAAGTACACAGACAATCATCATTCTTTTTACAAATGAAGTAGGTAAAGAAGACATTCCACAAAGAAAGTACTCCACAAAATTTCATATTTCTAGACAAATTGATCATTCCACCTCAGATGCCAATAGAATTCCTCCCCCAAAAGAACCAAATACTGCACAAATTTCCTAGCATAGCGAACAATATCCCCAAAATTTATAGGAAAATTCTTTCCTCTTTTATTTCCTCCAAAACCCCAAAACCGAATGAAATCTCTAAAACCAAAATACTTACAAGAAGACAATATCAATTGTATGGGAATTTCCAACTATCCCATCTGATTTTCATTAGCTTTTATTTAATAAATTAACCTTCCTGACACCATAATTAATTTTAAATTGACTAAAGCATTTGATTTATAAATTATAATTAATTATATACTCCAACTTTATAACATTTATTTATTTATTTATCATATTATTATTATGGTTTATTAATTATAACATCTTACTATAAATTTATTTTATTACTAACTAGGATTATTTAATTATATATATTTATATATTTATTTATCAAGGTATTCCTTTTACTTATTAATTTATTTTAAAGCATAACATGACTAAGGCATATAATCAAAAATTTCCAATCAATTAAACCAAATGCCAAAACAAATACTTGACCACTAACCAGGGTCAAAAGAAAAACTACAAGCAACACTAACTAACCACTGACAATACCGACGAGGTATCAACCAGATACTCATCCTCTTTGAGGATGATGGCTAGGGTAGGGGACCAATTGCTATCTCTGATCAACCGACCCATTGGGTTTCAAGGCACACTTAGACCTAGTAATTTAAGTGAAGACATAGCCTAGTACCTATTCACTCAAGCATACGAGTTAGAGCACATATTTATAATATCCAAAGCACTAGGAAAGGAACTCTAGGAATCGTAACTCACCCCCGTATGTCCCCCATATGTCCAATGGTACGATGCCAACCTTTCCACCTATCTTAACAACATAATACTACCTCACCTAACTATCCAGATACATCTCTACATAATAATAATAACATAACAATATGCATCATAATCAGAAAACTACTAATAGAAGTTCATGTTCCATCTACAACCACAACACTTGAACACAAGTTAGTACCTCTTCATGATAATAAATATAATCATAATGAAAATCATAATATCATATCATCATGATAACAATATGTCAAACTCATGTGAATATCCTAAACATAACCAAAGCACTTCCACAACACAAATATTCTCATAGCTTGCATCCTAGTAATGAACATGTATGAATGCACACATAGTCCATAAGTTCATAATGTACATCCAATTTCCAACACAATTAACGCATACCCTAAATATCCCTATTATTTTACCTGCACATCAAAGGTGAGAATGGAGGGCAATACATACCTTCATATTGACTAACTAGTATCTAATAATCATGAAGGACTATACAAAAATGTGTAAATGATGGATATTTCATCAATAATATCTTATCTCTAATTATTAGTTTGTAAGTTTCCTATGCTCAACATTGATGATAGTTTGAATGTTAGTATCTAGAAGATTATAGGACATTTGTGAGTAAAGAGCTTGGTATCATCCTATAAATTCAATCACCTTCTCTTTAGGTCCCTTTTTTTTAAAGTGTTGAATGAATTTGTTAAATAATTGGATAATGAACATTATTGAGTTATTTTGTAATGTAAAAAGATAATCCAAGGCCATATATTTCAATGATCTAGGAAAGAGTTTTTCTAGGAGCACATCCCCAAAAATGAAGTCACTACACAAGGTGGTAAAGACTGACACATAATTATTAAGATCTCTATTACTATTACACTTTTCAAAGTGAGGTATTTCAATGTTTTGTGGTATGGGTGTTATGACCCTTTTCCTTATAACATTTGGTAAACTCTTTAGTATTATTAAGTTGATTTAGTTTGAAATAATTTTAATTTCTAAGGATAAATTTAGAAAGTTAAAAATCAGAAGATAATCTAAATTAAATTAATAAATGAATCAATATATATAGATATAAGAAAATAAAAAAACTTTTTGAAAAATCAAATAGATATTTTGTTTTTTAAAAAATGTAATTTAAAATTAGAAATAAATTAGTAAATAAATAAAATTTGTAATGTATTATTTATTTAATATTTTAAAAAGAAAAGAAATGAGACTTGGCAATATAAGTCTTAAAAAAATTATGAAAAAATAAAACTAATTTTGAGTGGAAAAGATAAAATGGAGGGAATAAAACTAAATTTGTATTTTTTAATGACAAATGAGAGGTACATATTTTATTACATGTTTGGGGTTAAATTTTTTTTTTGGGTAGATTTTATGACATGGAGGTTACTCATGTCATATTAATGGAGTCTAATTTTGAAAAAATATTATCTCAACAATATTTTTGAAAAAAGGATATTTTTCCTTTTTAAAAAGAGATTTTTACAATGCATTTATATCTAGTTTTTTCTCTGGGAAGAGTTTTTTTTATTTGAAGGATTCAATCTCTTCAAATAGAGAAGAAGAAAGTGTTGAGGGAGAAAGAAAAACATACCAGATTAATTGAAAGAAGGGTTTAAGGCTGAATATTGGTTCAAAAAAGAAAGGATTTGAAATCTTTGCATTCAAGTAGGTTCTTCCTAACTCCATCATATAATTTGTATGAAAGAAAAAATATCTTCTTGAATATATATACATATATACATATATGTACATATATACACATATATGTTGAGAAGTTGTTGAAGATTTTTTAACATTGTTGTCATTGATGCCAAAACCTTGGATCCAGAAGGATGTGCTCCAGATGATGAAAACACTTAATCTATCCTATTGTATGCTATGATGTCATGCAATGTGGATATTGTAATGCCCCGTCTTATAACCTAAGGAATGTTGCAATTGTGTATAAAAGTGAAATAAATTTTTTTTTAAGAGTAATAATATTAACTTAATTAGTTGCATACATTCACTAAGTTATGTGACGTTACACTACTTGAGTTTCCATAGACGACTTTAGTATTTAGCGTTGCACATATTTAATTAACATAAACTTAAAAGTAAACATTGCATATCATTGAATTCCATTCATGAAAGTATAAAGTAAAAATATGATTCTTACATTGCATTTGAAATAATACTACAGTACTCATTCATCTGATGAGGTAGATCAATAATAGTTACAATTACATTTTACAAATGTTCACCTCATATACAATTGAGGGATGTTTCAAATACAAGATTTACAATAATGCAATAAAGAAAGTACACATATGTATCTAAGTATGAGCTCTCCATCCATGAAGCTCTTGTTGCCATGATCATAAACTAGGGACCCAACGGAGTAAGGTGCATATTCCACCCAACCATGTGGTACCTGTAGGTCCAGCCCCCGTGCTAGGAGATAGTAATATGGTTACCTAGACATAACCTATTCACCCTAGACACAAGTACATAACTAACTGATGGTTACATTGCTTCCAGATTTTAGACAATCAAATATGCTAAGTACACAAGGTAAATTGTTATTTTAGGTGGAGTGTCATCACAATGTTGCAAAGGTTACCCTGGTGTTTCTTCCTAGGTTCCGGCCCCCAACCTTGGGTTACCTTGGTAACCTCTTACGAAACTCGGCGCCATTTGCAAACTATTGCGGAATCGAATATCTTTTAACGTAACAAGATATCGATTTGCCATCCAGGCCTTCTCTACTTATACTCAAGACTGAACTAGCTTTAGAGTCTATAAGCGAGGCATAATCATCTTATTAGAGATTTTAATCTAACTACTGTGTTATTTAGTTATCATTGACTTACTAACTCTTTGTAAGTTACCCTGACACCACTTTGTGTGTCGGCCCTCACACAGAGCCACTCCCCTAAACATAACAAAGGAATTCTAAGTTATCTAACTAGGGTAGACAGAGTGCCCAAAAATCAACATATAATACCAGATATACCACAATGGACATCACAACCTATTCATAAAAACCAGGTGTCTATTAACCACACAAAACCAAGTGCACTACCCTAGTTTGTTCAAATACATGAAACCATTGTAAAATTTAACTCCCTTAAAGAGACTACATCTGGAAGACTTGAAATCACATAAAAATCCCTATTTGTCCAATAAGAATTTAAAGCAACTTAAAGCAAATACACATCTATCATTGGGATTTATTAAATCCAGTCAATCAATTAAATGAAAGAAAATATCTATTTCTAATTTTCTTATACTTAACAACAGTTTTCAATACATTGAAATAAATATACTCATTCAAATCATTATTTGCATAATTATTTAAATACAAATATATACTTACTTCTCATTTGCCTAAAATAAACTTTTCCACATTAATATTTTAATCAAATTATGCATTTAAAACACCCTTAATTAAAAAAAATACATATTTAAATATAAAATATATTATAAATAATTTACATTACATACATATATATATATAGAATGTAATATATAAATATTTATATAAAATAAAAGTAAAAGTAAAAACTTAGTTAATATTAAAAAATATGAAATACACTTTATTCGCCCAAATATCAATGGGCTGGGCTAGCTTCCCACACAGCCGAAACCCTCCATGGGAGGGCTCGGTTGTGTAGGCAGCGCCGACACTGCCTGTGATCGCAGCGCTGGGCGCTGCCCTCACAGTCGGCTCCTCTATGGGGGTCGGCCATGGGGGTAAGCCCCCGACCCTTCCTCAATTTTTTTAATTTATAAAACGCGAATTTTCATTCCGTCGATTCTTTTAAAAGAATTCGCATACGGAAATTTCTTGTGAGAAAATTTTGATTCAGAATTTAACATTTATGATAAGTTTTAAATATATATAAATTTGTATATATATGTATATGTATAATTAAATATTATACATATATATATACAATTTAAATATATATACAGATAATAAAGAAAATAAATTATTGGAACAAAAGATTTAATTTCTACAGAGTTTACTACAGATAATTGTAAAAATTGTCATTATACAAAATAATTTCCTCATAAAACTCCAAATTCAACTACAATAGGTTTCAATTTCCAATTTAATAATAAACAATTTCCTCCATAGTTTAAAATACTCTAAATATTCTTTTCCAGTAAAATCTTTCAGAGGCTTCTTTTCACCAATTGACAAAGAAGTACTATTTTACAAATCAATAGAGCATACATCTGTTTTCTTTTCTTTTTTTTTGTATTTATACTATTGTTTTCTTTATCCTTGTTTTCTTGAAATTCTCACAAATAACAAGTTTCTATAGAAAGATTTCCGGTAAACAATTTACCGAGAAGAACAAGGGTTTTAACAAATATTTCTTTTGAAAAACAAACAAATTAAAAACACAAGGGAAATACCTGTTTCCTGTGGTTTGAAGATCTTAGTTGTTGGAGAGAATCTTCTGCCTGTAGAGTGCAATCCTCCAAAGCTTCTCTAAAACACCAAATCCAAAGGAAGCTAAAACCAACCAAAGAGATCTTCCAGAAATATACAACAGAACAAGGAAATCACAATTTCTTGAAAATAATCTTAATAGAGAACTATTTTTTTTTTTTCATGAAGAAAAAGATAACCCTCTATATTTCCCCAAATCCCAGATAACCTCCAAGAATATCCTCAACCAAAAGCAATAAATTTAACTGGCACACATGTCAAGAAGAAAATATCTTCCAACCACTTACGGGTAATTCTTTCTTTTCTCTTTTTTTCAAAATTTGCATGCCTTTTTAAATAATTAAAAATTTTCATTTTCATTTCTTTATTTTTATTTATTTATCTAACAATTAAAAAATGCCATTTCCACATAATAATTAATTTTAAATTAAATCTATTCACACACATTTAAAACAATTTTAATTTAATCAATTAATTTATTTAATTAAATGAATTTAATCTCAATGATCAAATTATTTAACCAAACAAACTAACTAATTAATTAAATAAAATGTAAAACTTATTTCTTTAACATTTAAAAATTAATTTAAATAACAGTAAATTAAAGCATAACAAACTATCGTAAAGATGATAAAATTTTCCTTTCAAGCAATTGATCCAATCAGGGACAAACAAGACAACCAAAGACTCCAAACTAAACTGACAATGTACTGTGACTGGGTTAAAGACTAGACTAGGATGAACCATGTTACTACCTCCTAATCAACATATCCGTTGAGTTTTGACATGCTCAGACCTGAGTAATTAGGTGGAGTCAGTGTCATGTACCTGCAATTCCTGCAATCAAACCAATAACATGCAGATATATATAATCCATAATACAGGCACACCGTGTGGAGAAAATCATAGACATCATAGGGCACTCGCAAGCGAGTGATGTGACTCCATTCTCCACACCAATATACGTCACATCAGACTAACAAATTAAATAACAGTTAGTCCATCATAAACATATATATAGCAATAACATCTGAAGGAAATATCTATGCTATCACAAAGCATGTCAGAAATCAATTATCACCATACAATGTATCATCATAACACAAAGTGAATCCACTGTCGCTCAAAATCAGCGATCAAAATATCCAAACCAAAGTACCAAAGTCTAATAGTGTGAAAACATGCAAACAGAAACATAAGCATAAATGGAGGGGTACTACATCATCCCCCCTAGGATCAAGCTTGCTCCTGAAAGCCTGCAAATAGATAGGGATAAAGTTCCCTCATGCGTGTTGCATCCTCCCAAGTAGCAGAAGCCTCATGGCTAGGATCCCATTGGACCCTCACCTGATCAACGTCTCGACCCCTGAGACTGAGCGTCTGGTGCTGTAGAATGGCCATGGGCTCCAAAGCCAGTTGCCCGTCCTCTACCTGTAATGCATTCCAATCAAGTACATGAGAAATGTCAGGATGATATGGTCTAAGAACTGATACATGAAAAACATCATGAATACGTGACAAACTGGGTGGTAAGGCGAGTCGATACGCCATAGGACCAATTCTCTCTAAGATATCAAATGGCCCAACGAAACAAGGCGCAAGCTTAGAGCCTTTTCCATAACAGATTGGACACTTTCGCAGTCGCACTCAAAGAAACACTCTATCACCAACTATAAACTATCATTCTATTCTATGTGCATCGGCGTACTTCTTTTGCTTATCCTGTGCTGCTATCAAATGTTCTCTAATACAGTCAACCTGTTGCTCCATATCTCGAAGCATCTCAGGACCAAGTAATACCCTATCCTCTAGTCGATCCCAACTCAATGGAGTTCAACAAGGACGACCGTATAATGCCTGAAATGGTGGCATACCTATGGAACTATAATATCCGTTATTATAAACAAATTCTACTAAATACAGATAATCCTCTCAATGTGATTGTTGGTCCATTACGTACATTCTAAGAATATCCTCTAATATTTGATTTACTCTCTCTGTTTGTCCATCGGTTTGAGGATGATACGCTGAACTAAAGTTCAACTGTGTACCTAGAGCATGTTGTAATGAAGTCCATAGGACTGATGTAAATACAGGATCTCTATCAAATATAATCCTACGAGGAATCCCATGCAATCTAACTATGTCCTCCATGAATATCCTAGCTACGGATGAAGCATTGTAAGATGATCATACTGGTGAAAAATGAGCTACCTTAGTCAATCAGTCAACAGTTACCATAATGGCATCATGTCAGCGTGATGACGTAGGTAACCCTACAATAAATTCAATAGAAATAATATCCCATTTCCATTCAGGAATGAGATGTGGCTGCAATAATCCAGCGGGATGTTGATGCTCAGCTTTGACTCGCTGGCATTCAAGACATCTCGATACATAATTAGCAATATCATGTTTTATACCAGGCCAAAAATACAATTGCCGAAGATCCGCATGCATTTTCTTAACAATTGAATGAGCTGAGTATGAAGCTCGATGAGCTTCAGTCATAATCAATGTACGAAGACCCTCAAAATGTGGTACATATATATGACCCAAATGCCGTAATATACCATCTGGTTCAAGGATATACCCTACAAATCGACCTTCTAAAGGTCTACCAGATTCAATCTCTGACCTCACTTCCTGATACAATCTATCAATAGGAAGTGTTGCAAGTATTTGACCTCTCAAATCTACTTCAAGAGTAGTAGCAGAGATCTCATGCCAACGACGACTAAGAGCGTCAGCCACTACGTTCTCTTTTCCTTGAACATATTTCACTTCAAAATCGTATTCACACAAGAACTCCATCCACCGTCTTTGTCTAGCATTCAAGTTAGGTTGCGTAAAAATGTATTGTAGACTACAATGATCAGTATGAAGTTTGAAACGATGACCCAATAAGAAATGCCTCCACCAAACTAATGCATGCACCACTGCAGCAAGTTCTAAATCATGTGTGGGATAGTTTAATTCGTGATCCTTGAGTTTTCGAGACTCATAAGAAATCACACGCCCATCTTGCATCAAAACTGCTCCCAAACCTTCTAAGGATGCATCCGTGCAAACTACAAAATCCTTAGTAGGATCAAGAACAATCAATATAGGCGCATTAGTCAACTTTTCTTTAAGTTTCTGAAAAGCCAACTGACACTGCTCTATCCAAACAAACTTCTTCCCTTTTCTCTGAAGAGAAGTAATAGGATGACTAATTCTAGAAAATCCCTCAACAAACTGCCTATAGTAACCAGCTAGACCCATAAAACTATGAACTTCACCTACATTAGTAGGCATGGGCCAATCTACAATAGCTTGAATCTTTGAAGGATCCACAACAATACCTTTTCCAGAAGTCACATGTCCAAGGTATTTTATCTCAGTTTGAAAGAAATCACACTTCTTCAGGTTCGCATACAATTGATTTTCCCTTAAACATTGCAATACCTGTCTCAAGTGTTCTTCATGTTCCTTCATGTTTCTCGAATAGATCAAAACACCATCGAGAAATACAAGGACAAAGCGATCAAGGTATGTACGAAAAACACCATTCATTAAACTCATGAATACTGATGGTGCGTTCGTTAACCCAAACGGTACTACTGTGAATTTGTAGTGCCCATAACGAGTTCGAAATGTAGTTTTATGAATGTCTGCTTCAGCAATTTGCAATTGATGATAACCAGATTTCAAATCAATTTTAGAGAACACATTAGCTCCCTTGATCTGATCGAAAAGATCATCGATTCTAGGCAATGGATAATGATTCTTAATCATAACCTTGTTCAATTGACGATAATCAATACACAATCTAAGTGATCCGTCCTTCTTCTTTACGAATATAACAGGTGCTCCCCAAGGGGAAACACTTGGATGAATAAAAACCTTTTCTAATAATTCCTCTAACTGGATACAAAGTTCCTCTAACTCCTGAGTCGTCATTCTATATGGAGCTCTAGCTATAGGTTCTGCTCCAGGAACTAGGTCAACTCTAAAATCAATATCTCTCTTCGGAGGCATTCCAGGTATATCATCAGGAAACACGTCAGTGAATTCCCTAAGAATAGGATGATCATCAAGAGATATCTCTCGACTCTCACCTTCTTCCAAATCAGTAACGGTTCTTGCAAACAGTTGACAACCCTGACGAGGACATCTCTTTAATTGCATAGCAGATATCATCCACAAAGAGATAGGTCTTTGAACACCTATAATTTCCACTTTCGCACCTAAATCATTAATGCAACTAACTATCTTAAGTTGACAGTCAATCACAGCATGATGAGATGCTAACCAATCCATACCTAAAACTATGTCATATAATCCTAAAGGTGTAACATGAAGATCTACTAATGTAGTTAACGTACCAATTTTAAGTTCATAATTATGTACAAGGTTCTCTACTGCTACTTTCACCCCAGAGGAAAATTCAACCTGCCACTTACCACGTTGCTTTACCGCCACAAGACCACATCGCTCAATGATGGTTGGTGAAATAAAGGAGTCGGTAGCTCCGGAATCAAAAAGAATGGAAACACTAACACCATGTAACTTACCTGAAGTCTCGACAACTATGTTCTGGTGATCAGCTTGGCAGTCATTAACCACAACATATAATGTATGTGACCATCCTGCATCACCCACTATAGGCTCTGAAACTGTAGGTCGAGGCCCAAAACCAGAAGAACCTCTCATCGGACACTGCCTAGCAATGTGTCCCTGCTGTCCACACGAGTAACAACCTGTGCCTCTACCGAATCCTCTGCAACCCGAAGGTGCATTGGATTGCTGGAAACTACCTCTACTGACAGTAGACTGAGCACTCTGTGCAGGTTGATCCTGTCTATTACGCTTGTTGCACCACCAGTTGCGTCCCTTTCCTGACTGTGAGCTAATACATTATTGTGGTTGTGGATTATTATTCTTTTGAGGTGTACGTTGTTGTTGTTGCTACCCACCCTTTGAGGGTGTTTGTTGGTTCCTAGAGGAACCCCCTATCTATGCCTGTCCACCCCATGGACTAAAACCTACTGTAGGAGCACTGCCAATCTGTACTCCTGTGTGACCACCTAACGCCATAACAAGATTCTCTTCCACTATGTGAGCCTTCTCCACCGCAACTTCCATAGTCTTTGGCTCAAAGACTCTGACTCCACCACTAATGCGAGCTTTTAAACCCCTGATGAAGTGTTGAACCAACATAGGCTCATCATCGCCAATACCTGCATACTGCTTGAGTTCATAGAATCTACATTCATATTGCTCAACAGATAGAGCCAACTGACGTAAATCATGGAACTCATCAGCCCGTCGTTGCCTCCAGTTTTCTGATAGGAACCGTGCTCTAAACCTCTCTAGGAACATCTCCCAAGACACTGACCCAATATCTAAGTGCAGCTTCTACTCCTCCAGGCGCCACCAAGTAGAGGTGAATCCTCTCGGATGCATGATAGCGCATCTTGCTCGGGTATTGCTACCATAAGGGTGCATGGCGAAGCATCTACCCAAGTCCAATAGCCAAGTCTCTACCTCTAATCCACCTCCTATACCATCAAAAGTAGGAGGGAATTCCCTTAATAAATCTCGCATGTGTCCTACAGTAATAGCATCCTGATGCACTGTATCATCTACTCTCCTGGGAGACCTATCACGCTCTCTAATAACCTCCTACTTAACTTCCTATCTATGTCCAAGTCAAGCTAGGACCTCCTCTAATAAAGGATGTATCTGTTAACCCTCTACTCTTGACTATTCAGGATTTTGTCCCTCATTCCTCTGATCCAACTACTCTGCCTGATAACTCTGATGAGGGCTCAGAGGGGGAGTAGCCTGAGGGATTGGCCCTCAGCCTCCACCTCGACCTCTACCACGACCTCTTCCACCTCATCTAGGCATGATCCTACACATGAACAATAACGAGTCTCAGATACTAATCAACCAAGGCTAACAGATAGCGACACTACATACTAGGCCAACCTAATGGGCTTGTGATTACCCAAAGCGTCCAGTGTTAGAAACCTTCGCTCTGATACCAATCTGTAATGCCCCGTCTTATAACCTAAGGAATGTTGCAATTGTGTATAAAAGTGAAATAATTTTTTTTTTAAGAGTAATAATATTAACTTAATTAGTTGCATACATTCACTAAGTTATGCAACATTACACTACTTGAGTTTCCATAGACGACTTTAGTATTTAGCGTTGCACATATTTAATTAATATAAACTTAAAATTAAACATTGCATATCATTGAATTCCATTCATGAAAGTATAAAGTACAAATATGATTCTTACATTGCATTTGAAATAATATTACAGTACTCATTCATCTGATGAGGTAGATCAATAATAGTTACAATTACATTATACAAATGTTCACCTCATATACAATTGAGGGATGTTTCAAATACAAGATTTACAATAATGCAATAAAGAAAGTACACATATGTATCCAAGTACAAGCTCTCCATCCATGAAGCTCTCATTGCCATGATCATAAACTGGGGACCCAACGGAGTAAGGTGCACGTTCCACCCAACCATGTGGTACCCGTAGGTCCACCCCCCGTGCTAGGAGATAGTAATATGGTTACCTAGACATAACCTATTCACCCTAGACACAAGTACATAACTAACTGATGGCTACATTACTTCCAAATTTTAGACAATCAAATATGCTAAGTACACAAGGTAAACTCTTATTTTAGGTGGAGTGTCATCACAATGTTGCAAAGGTTACCCTGGTGTTTCTTTCTAGGTTCCGGCCCCCAACCATGGGTTACCTTGGTAACCTCTTACGAAACCCGGCCCCATTTGCAAACTATTGCGGAATCGAATATCTTTTAAGGTAACAAGATATCGATTTTCCATTCCAGGCCTTCTCTACTTATACTCAAGACTAAACTAGCTCTAGAGTCTATAAGCGAGGCATAATCATCTTATTAAATATTTTAATCTAACTACTGTGTTATTTAGTTATCACTTACTTACTAACTCTTTGTAAGTTACCTTAACACCACTTTGTGTGTCGGCCCTCACACAGAGCCACTCCCCTAAACATAACAAAGGAATTTTAAGTTCTCTAACTAGGGTAGACAGAGTGCACAAAAATCAACATATAATACCAGATATACCACAATGGACATCACAACTTGTTCATAAAAACCAGGTGTCTATTAACCACACAAAACCAAGTGCACTACCCTAGTTTGTTCAAATACATGAAACCATTGTAAAATTTAACTCCCTTAAAGAGACTACATCTAGAGGACTTGAAATCACATAAAAATCCCCATTTGCCCAATAAGAATTTAAAGCAACTTAAAGAAAATACACATCTATCATTGGGATTTATTAAATCCAGTCAATCAATTAAATGAAAGAAAATATCTATTTCTAATTTTCTTATACTTAACAACAGTTTTCAATACATTTAAATAAATATACTCATTCAAATCATTATTTGCATAATTATTTAAATACAAATATATACTTATTTCTCATTTGCCTAAAATAAACTTTTCCACATTAATATTTTCATCAAATTATGCATTTAAAACACCCTTAATTAGAAAAAACACATATTTAAATATAAAATATATTATAAATAATTTACATTACATACATATATATATATATAGAATGTAATATATAAATATTTATATAAAAGAAAAGTAAAAGTAAAAACTTAGTTAATATTAAAAAATATGAAATGCACTTTATTCGCCCAAATCAATGGGCAGGGCTGGCTTCCCACACAGTTGAAACCCTCCATGGGAGGGCTCGGCTATGCAGGCAGCGTCGGCACTACCTGTGAAGGCAGCGCTGGGCACTGCCCTCACAGGCACCTCCCCTGTGGGGGTTGGCCGTGGGGGTAAGCCCCCGACCCTTCCTCAATTTTTTTTTAATTTATAAAACGTGAATTTTCATTCCATTGATTCTTTTAAAAGAATTCGTGTATGGAAATTTCTTGTGAGAAAATTTTGATTCAGAATTTAACATTTATGATAAGTTTTAAATATATATAAATTTGTATATATATGTATATGTATAATTAAATATTATACATACATATATATATACAATTTAAATATATATATAGATAATAAAGAAAATAAATTACTGGAACAAAAGATTTAATTTCTACAGAGTTTACTACAGATAATTGTAAAAATTATCATTATACAAAATAATTTCCTCTTAAAACTCCAAATTCAACTACAATAGGTTTCAATTTCCAATTTAATAATAAACAATTTCCTCCATAGTTTAAAATACTCTAAATATTCTTTTCTAGTAAAATCTTTCAGGGGCTTCTTTTCACCAATTGACAAATAAGTACCATTTTAGAAATCTACAGAGCATACATCTACTTCTTTTTTTTTTTTGTATTTATACTATTGTTTTCTTTATCCTTGTTTTCTTGAAATTCTCACAAATAACAAGTTTCTACAGAAAGATTTTCGGCGAACAATTTATTGAGAAGAACAAGGGTTTTAACAAATATTTCTTTTCAAAAACAAACAAATTAAAAACACAAGGGAAATACCTATTTCCTGTGGTTTGAAGATCTTAGTTGTTGGAGAGAATCTTCTGCCTGTAGAGTGCAATCCTCCAAAGCTTCTCTAAAACACCAAATCCAAAGGAAGCTAAAGCCAACCAAAAGATCTTCCAACTAGAGAGATCTTCTAGAAATATACAACAGAATAGTGAAATCACAATTTCTTGAAAATAATCTTAACAAAGAACTATTTTTTTTTTTCTTTTCGTGAAGAAAAAGATAACCCTCTGTATTTCCCCAAATCCTAGATAACCTCTGAGAATATCCTCAACCAAAAGCAATAAATTTAACTGGCACACATGTTGAGAAGAAAATATCTTCCAACCACTTACGGGTAATTCTTTCTTTTCTCTTTTTTCAAAATTTGCATGCCTTTTTAAATAATTTTCATTTCTTTATTTTTATTTATTTATCTAACAATTAAAAAATGTCATTTCCACATAATAATTAATTTTAAATTAAATCTATTCACACACATTTAAAACAATTTTAATTTAATCAATTAATTTATTTAATTAAATGAATTTAATCTCAATGATCAAATTATTTAACCAAACAAACTAACTAATTAATTAAATAAAATGTAAAACTTATTTCTTTAACTTTTAAAAATTAATTTAAATAACAATAAATTAAAGCATAACAAACTATCGTAAAAATGATAAAATTTTCCTTTCAAGCAATTGATCCAATCAGGGACAAACAAGACAACCAAAGACTCCAAACTAAACTGACAATGTACTGTGACCGGGTTAAAGACTAGACTAGGATGAACCATGTTACTACCTCCCAATCAACATATCCGTTGAGTCTTGACATGCTCAGACCTGAGTAACTAGGTGGAGTCGGTGTCATGTACCTGCAATTCCTGCAATCAAACCAATAAATTGCATATATATATAATCCATAATATAGGCACACCATGTGGAGAAAATATGGACATCACGAGACACTCGCAAGCGAGTGATGCAACTATGTTCTCCACACCAATACACATCACATCAGACTGACAAATTAAATAACAATTAGTCCATCATAAACATATATATAGCAATAACATCTGAAGGAAATATCTACGCTATCACAAAGCATGTCAGAAATCAATTATCACCATACAATGTATCATCATAACTCAAAGTGAATCCACTGTTGCTCAAAATCAGCGATCAAAATATCCAAACCAAAGTACCAAAGTCTAACAGTGTGAAAACATGCAAATAGAAACATAAGCATAAATGGAGGGGTACTACAGATATTATCCTTCATCCAGATATGGAAGTACTTCTTTTTGGGATATCTGTTGAATTCAGTTAATGTAATATAATGAAGTCTAATATTTTGATGTTGGTTGTTGTGCTCAAAGCTCACTTCGGGTAACCTTTCTATCTGGACATTCACGTAGCATGTTGCAAGTTTTTGTATGTCAAATTGTGGTTCTCTGGTTGACATTGAAATTGATGATAATCAGGATTTGGTTTTGGTTGTGGCATTCTCATCGGCTCCAGAATATATTTCATGTGATCCAAAGTTTGCTATCTTCTAATAGTTATGTTATGTAATGAACCTATCTTATGTATGACCTATTCTATTCATGGGTCCCTTGGTAATGTGGTAAGAAGATATTTATGTGCAACCTATCTTTTGGGTCTGGTGTTAACGTGCAAGGTCTTATTGAATATATTAAGTTTGTTCTTCATGCTAACATACCTTATGGTGATCTAAATTCAAATGGTGTTTGAACGACTTAGAAGATTATGAAGATATTATGTGTGGCCAACTTATTTCTATTCTAGGGGCATACATATATATATAGAGAACATCTTTTTAATTGAAGACATAGAAGTGTGGAAGAAGTATAATGTGTGCAAGAAAATAAAAGAGTGCAAATGTGCGAACAAACAAAAGAGTGTGAAGGAAGGAGTAATTTGTTTTGGCAGAAGGTTGTGTGAAGATTATGGAAAGAAGATGTGCTAAAGATTCTTAACCAAATCTGTTGTAGACAAAAAATTTTCTCTTAACTGGAATTGAACTCATGCATATGTACATGAAACTTCATCAGTTCACTTTTGTCAATGAGACTATTTTGTAATATATTGTTTTGTATTTGGGCAGTGAGCCACCCTGCATTGAGCAACTTGGTAGTGAGCGCTTGTAAAAATCACCTTAATCGGTGTCACATTAACCAATGTTTTATAATTGAGAATTAACATTCTCCGTGGGTTTTACCTTCTTGGGTTTCCATGTAAATTTTGTTGTTCATTGTGCTTGGTGTTGTTGTGTGCATTCATGTTCATATTTGTTTGATTAATTTCTAATTGGTATAAGTCTTCTCTAGATTAATAAAAGAAAAGAAAAGCATTGTTGGATAACTGCTTCACCCCCCTCTCAGTTATTTGGACTATTCAACAACATTTACATATATATATATATACACATATACATATACATATACATATACATATACATATCCACATATATATATATATATATACATATATACATACATATATATATATAAACATATATATACATATACATATATATATATGTGTATACATACATACATACATACATACATATATGTTCTTCTTCTTCTCTATTTGAAGAGAGTGAATCCTACAAATAAAAAATTCCTTCCAAAGAAAATTTCATTCATATGCATTCTAAAAATCTCTTTCTAAAAAGGAAAAATATCTTTTTTCAAAAAAAAATATTGAAGGAAAAAGAAGAAGGCACGCAATTGATTAAAAGAATGGGTTAAGGCTAAAGATTGGTTCATCAGAGAAAAGATTTGAAATCTTTCCATTCCAAGTAGATTCTTTTTAACTGCATTAAATACTTTTTCTGAAGAAAAAATATCTTCTTGAATATATGTCTCTTTAGAATCATTAAAAGAAAAATTCTTATGTTCTATATGAGATTTCAATATTTAAAATGCATATATATTTATTTAAGAATCATTGAAAGAAAAATCCTTATGTTCTATCTTGAAATTTCAATATTTAAAATTTGTATATTTTTATTTTAGAATAATTAAAATAAAAATACTTATATTCTATTTGAGATTTCAATATTTAAAATGCATATACTTTTATTTCACAATTGTTAAAAAAAATTCCCTATATTTTGTCTGAGATTTCAAATATTAAAATGTATATATCTTTATGTGTGAGTAAAATGTGAGTAAATGATAATCAACACAATCAATAAGACATTATATCAAAGATTCAAACAACAATTAAAATAATTTAAAGCAAGAATTTATTGAAAGCATCATATTTCTCTCTATCTCCAAAGATTTATTATGTCACGAGGCTCTTAGATTTGGTAAGCGTTATGACTATTAAAATGCCAATATAGAGAATGAGATGCTACTAAATGCAATAATCTAATCCTATATGATGATGTCTAAATGATAATTATGAAACTACTGTAATCTAAATTGACATGAAACTTGATGAAAGAAGCTACAATAAGCTATGATGTAGCTAAATAAAAAGCCCTGATATTGATTCTATTCTAAAATGCTTGTTATTTCTAAAGTGATATTGCTTATGGCTAAGATGTTTGATTGCTTAATTGGTATTTCTACAAAGTAAGTTTGCACAAAGTAGGGATCTTTTTCCTATAGATAGAGGTTGTATTTATAGATTCCCGACAACACATTTGTGAAGGGGCAGCAAAGCAAAGGTCTAGATTTGATCTGAAGAATTGAATGGTGAAGGGTGTAGAAGCTTGAGCTGATTATGGAGATTGTTCCTCCCCACAAAAACATTCAGACAGAGGATAGGAAGAATCAATGGAAGAAGATGAAGAAGTTCACTTGCAAATTTGTCTCCAATTTGTCTCCAAATTTTCCTCTGATGGTTGAGATGAATTAAATTAGACATAACATATCTAATTTGGTAGGTGAAATATTGATTAGCTGTAGAATATACTTTTAATTTGAATATTTTGGATTTATTCAAATTTAGGAAGAAATAACAATTATTAAATAAAACAACTATGTGATATTGTTTATTTAATAAAAAGAGGGATAATGATAATTAAATAAAAACTATAGAAGTTTAATTATTTAATTAAGAGGGAATAATTAGAATAATATAAATAGAATAGAAGAATTAAAGAAATGAACTATATAAATAAATAATGCTATTTATTCAATAGTAGATAAATTTAAGGTTAATTAATCAAATAAATCATATTTAATTAATTAGATTATCTAGACCATTTTTAGGTGTATACATTTTTCCCCTCTTTGAAGTGGTGTGTTTATGCATTGCTTCAAAGAAAATTTTGTTGTTGTTGCCATTATTGACGAAAACAATTTTTAGATATGCCCTAGATGTTGATTTTGTTGTGATGATGGATATATGCCCCCTTGAGAGATAAATTGATGAATTTTTTATTTTTTGGATTTTGTTGAAAATTTTCAAAATTTTCATGATTTTCTAATGATTTGATGATTTGATAAAGATTTTCAATTTCAATGATGCAAAATAAATTTATCTCCCAACAAATAATTGTGTAAATGCCCCTGTGATGAGATTTGAATTAAGCCCCTTTGAAAAGATTAAAATAAATCCCATAAAAAATCACCCTTAATCACTCTATTAAAAAGCTAAAAAGGGTGATTTGGAATTCATTTGTGCAATTTTGAGTTTTAAAATTTGAGAGAGAGTAATTTGGAGCTTTATTGAGAAAAATGTCAATCCCCTACCATACTCATCGTTTTGAGCACGTGTGTTGACACAACCACCCGACCACTTACGGACCTCCGGTATGTACTCGTGAACCTCCTCATTATTCGTGTTTTTCATTTTTTGCATGTTTATTTCAGATTTAAACTTTTTGAATTCTTTTAGTGCATATGTAGGTTGCAGTAGCCCATGTAAGTTTTTTTTAGCGCATTTACTAGAATAGCGCATAGGTTAGTTGTTTTAGTGCATAGATAGGATGAAATAGTGCATAGATAGGATAAAATAGATAGGTTAGTTGTTTTAGTGCATAGATAGGTTAGCTGTTTTAGTGCATATGTAGGGTAAAGTGGCACATCCGATAATATTGTGCATTGACCATCTAGAGTGGTGCATTTGCCTCCTGAAATGGCGCATATGATGAAATAGCACTTTGATCACCTTTTTTAGCGGATTGCAGTGTTTTAATGGCGCATCTGATTAAATAGCACTTTGATCACTTGTTTTAGCGCATTGAGGTGTTTTAATGGCATATTGAATATTGTAGCGCAAAAAAACACTATTTTAGCACATTAAAGTCATAATGATGTAATTTGTCAATTTTGTCCTTGATTTTGTCAATTTTGATTGTGTCAACCGTTGATTTGATATGACTGATGATCTCAATAGAGTAGATGATGTTCAATCTCATGATAGGCGAGGTTTGATGATTGATTGATGATAATTAACCTCATGATAGGGGAGGAATAATTATAGTTTGATTGATTAACCTCATGATAGGTAAGGTTGATTTTATTAATTGACCTCATGATAGGTGAGGTACAATTTTAGATTGATGATTAACCTTATGATAGGTGAGGTACAATGATAGTTTGATGATTTTCCTCATGATAGGTGAGGTTCAATTGACAGCTAGTCATGAGATTTGATCAAAATCTCACTCGAGCTAATTAGAATTGATAGGCTAATTGATGTTTGATAAATTGACAAATATTACTGACTTTCAATATTTCATGATGATAGGAGTCATTTGCGAACCTATAGATTTGAAAGCATTTTCCTAAGACATTTGATTTGATACCACAACTAGTGTAGCCTGATACAATAGTCATCACACATTGTGGTTTATCCTCTCTTCTATCTATGCCCCAAATTAGGATTAATCAGGGTCTCCTAACAGCCCTAGCAGAGAGGTGGCGTAGAAAGCATAATACCTTCCACCTTCCTACTAGCGAGATGATAGTCACCCCTGAGGATGTTTGACAGATTTTGAGGATACCCGTTGTTGGTGATATAGTAGTTTATGATCCTTCAGAGCAAGGCAGGACCAAGGCTCTACGTAGAGTGTTCTAGGATGATACGATTTGTGGATACGAGATTCCATGGTGTGAGATGGTGGATTCCTATGCCACTTTTCCATTAGTACTTGTTGGTTTCATTGGAGGGTTCCTTTGTCCTGATCGTAGGTCAAAGGAACTTTCTGTTGGTTGGGGTCATGTGTTGGAGAGTATGATTGTTCACGGTACTAGATATTCATGGGGCATGTGTATGCTTGCCCATCTTTACCATGATTTACAATAGGTTATCTACTTCCAAGGTTGTAGTTTGTCTATAGGGGTTACATTACTTCAGGTGTGGGCGTGGGAGCATATAGTTGTTACACATCTAGTGATGGTGAGATAGTTACCCGCCATGAGGCCATATGTGCATATATACATAGATCAACTTACTCAACCTAGACTAGGTAACTTGGAGCATTGGAGAAGAGTTTTGGATGATGTAGAGGTGTTACATATCAGCCATATCTAGATTACGAGCACTGGGATGATGAAGATATATAGTTTCCATGCCTCTATCAGTCTATGTTGATGATTGGTAGAACTTTTTGGGTGTTGGAGAGATTTTTATTCAAGAGAGTGCTCAGATAGTATGGTATCTACTGAGTGGGGCCCCTACCTTTCATATGATGCTGTCGTTCAGGAGTACCAAGACCTACAACCTTTGGTTTGGGAGATTTTTCTTAAGCGTATCGAACCACCTGTCACAACGGATTATGTAGAGTACCGAGCTCTACATCCTTTTCCATGAATTTTTTTGTCCTGATGAGCCAGTTCCACTACCTGGTGAGGAGGATGTTGTTGTTTCTCAAGGTCACCGATGGAGGAGAGAGGAGGGTGGTGAGGAGGAGGATGTTGAGAGCAGTGGTGATGAGGAGGATAGTAGTGATGATGAGGGAGATGGAGACAGTGGTGATGATGGAAGAGGTGGTGATGATTGAGGAGGTGGTAGAGTAGGTGGATCAGGTGTAGGACAATTAGGTCCAGCCAAGGATGTCCAGGACTATATGGTTCCTTGTAAGAGGTGCTCATTGATAGCTCCTACCGAGCAGCATGTGCATATTGGGATACCTTCATAGCATCAGTAGACTCAGATTGTGAGTTTATAGGTGCAAGTATAGACATTACAGGGGTAGTTGATACAGGCTCGAGGTTTATTGGTGTAGACATAGACCTAGATGAAGACACAGGCCCAGGCCCACACACAGACTCTTGCTCAGGTATAGGCATAGTTGGAAACTACCCAAACACAGATTGCCTCGTTGACAGCCAAGAGAGATGCAGCCCAATGGGTTGTAGAGCAGGCTCAGTTGACAATTGAGAGATTACAAAGATTGGGTGATGGTACCTCTGTGGTTTATTACATGATAGAGGTTTTCCATGTGGGTAGATAGGTGGAGTATTACAGAGGCCAATATCAAAATGCAGTTCCCTCCAAGCAGAGAGTTAGTTATGCCCAGTCTCGATCAGGAAGGACTCATTCTAGGACTATTAGCATGGGTGCGACACAACTTCCACGAAGAGATCTGAGAGATCCTGGTGCGTCTGGTGGTGGAGGGACTAGTCCAAATATTCTTGCACCATCCAAAGCTAGTAACACATAGCTATATGATTGTAATTTCTAATGTATTTTGAGATATGATGTATACTCCAGTTTTTTTTATTCACAACCATTTTTTTTATGTTGTATCTCTTTACATTTCAGACATCATTGTATACTTCACATTATTATTTTTGAGATCTATATGGTATGCAATGGATTGATCAATTTATATGTGTTCTATATGGTTCTATGATGGATGCATTTAATTTCTATGTTCTATATGTCATGTGATGATCTATATGATACTGTGATGGATGCATTTAATGATCATGATGATATGCTATGATTTATGATGTTCTATCTATGATGTTTAAAATGTGATTATGTGAATAATGATGTTGTATGGATGCATGATGTATGTAGTATTTACATGAATTAATATATGCATGATGATGTTTATATCCAAATTATATGATATTGTAACTATATGCATGATTATGGATATGTGTTCCAATGATGTATGAATACTGTTGTAAATGAGATATGATGCACTTTTATTTTTGGGTATTTTAAATGTATATAGATGGTCTAATAAATGGATGAATGAAAAATGAATATAATGGTACCTTGAATGTATGGTACATGATAGGCTGAATGGATGAATGAAAAATGACTATACATAGAGATTTTTTTTTGATATTTTTCTTATGCAATTTAGATGATGTGATGATTTGAAAAATATGGTATGATGCAAAATATATGATGGAATGTATGAATGATGAAATGAAATGATAAATGATTTCTAATGTATGTAATGGAAATGATTATGCAATTATATGATAATGATGTTTTTTTTAATGTCATGTATACTCAATTCATTCATGAGAAAAGCTAACATCATTTATGAATCCTTCACCAGCTTTTGTAACAAATACTTTGTAGATGTAAAGTTATCATGAATGCAATCTAATTTTACCATGCAAACCTATATGCAAGAATTGTCATCTTTATAGTCCATTTATCATGCTTTTTATCATCATTGAGCTTTTAAAATGTTGAAAGTAAGTACAAGCATCAATGGTATAATGTAGACCAATGATGACTTGAGTACTACTTTCATGATTTTTGATATCGCAAGTGAACACAAGCATCTAGGTATAATTAAACCAAGATGACCTGAGAATTTCTTACGTAAATAGACAAGAATCAATCATTGTAATTCTGAATGTCATTAGTGATACTTTGTAGAGCATGCTTCGCGACAATTCACACAAAAATAATGATCAATTCACAAACAACAGACAAAGTAAATACCATTCTCCTTCCTAGCTCCTCTAGTTCAATACATCGTTGAGTTGCTCCAAAGAAATGATAAGAAAAATCAAAGTACAACATTTGAACATTCAAGCTTAAAGTGATAAAATAATGATTCAAAAGAATATCATCCACCTAAAGTTGTCTTGATTTGATATGATTTCAGTTGTGTTGATGTGGATGGTTGATTTCTTGAAATGTTTTGATGTTTGATGTATGTTCTATGTTGAGTTTCCCAATGATCATTGTGTTTTTTGTGTTGTCATACTACTGTTTGTCTATTTGTTTAAGCTCAAGTTTATTGCCCCCGGTGAGTTTAGGATTTTTCCCCCAAGCTAGGGGGAGACACGACCACGTTGCTAGGATATGATAATGAACTGAAATGATTACGAAAGTGAACAATCATTGCATGTCCCAAATAGATGGAAAAGCTAGTTTAAATCGCAAGTAGCACCTATTTCCAAGTTTTCTGTCACCAAGATGCCTATTTGCTAGGTTTTCATCAAGGCAACCATTTTAACCGTGCACTAGATGATTCAGGTATAGAACTTTATGAGATGGATATTGTTGATAGGTTCATCGAATAGATCCCCTTTAGGTGTAGACAGTTGATAAGCTCCAAATCCATAGACTGATATGACAACAAAAGGACCTAGCCAGTTAGGTTCAAATTTTCCTTTCTTTTCTTTGTCATGTTGATTTCTAGGGTTTTCCTTTAGGACCAAGTCACCAACCTGAAAGACTCTAGGTTTTACCATGTGATTGTAGCTTCTAGACATTCTTTGTTGGTATTCCTTCAAATGGTTTACAACTTGTTGGCAGCGTTGATCCAACAATTCCATTTCTTGAAGTCTAGAGACTCTATAATCCTCATCTATAATAATACCCTTTAGTGACACACAAAGTGATGGTATTTCCACCTCAATAGGTAGGATGGCCTCTAATCCATATACTAAGTCATATGGTGTAACTCCTATAGGTGTTCTAATGCTAGTTTGGTATGCCCAGAGAACAAGATTTAATTGAACGTTCCAAACACATCCAACATCATTGATAGTCTTTTTCAGGATTTAGAATTGTTTTGTTGGAAGCCTCTGCTTGGAAATTTCCTTGAGGATATTACGATGTTGAAAAATGATGTTGGATATGAAACCTCTTACACAATTCCTGGACATACTAATTCTTAATAGGTCGACCATTGTTAGTAACAATAGACTGAGGTATACCATACCAACAGATGAGGTAATTCAAACTAAAAGAAGAAATATGCTTTCCAGTGATTGTTGTTAAGGGAACCACTTCAATCCACTTTGTAAAGTATTATATTGTTGTGATTATGAATTTGTGTCCATTGGATGAAGATGGATTAATCTTTCCTGCCAAGTCCAATCCCCACTGACAAAAGGGCCATGTTGAAGTAAATGGTTGCAATTCTTGTGCTGGTGCATCATGGACTAAGTTACCATGGATCTGACATTTTTTGCACTTCTTAACAAACTAAAAGACTCCTCCATATTCGACCAGTAATACCCCAAAAAGAGGAGTTTCTTTGCTAGGGTTAGTCCACTTGAATGAGTTCCACAAATACCTTCATGAACCTCACGTAAGGCCATCTCAATTTCGTTATGTTCTAGACACCAGAGAAGAGTACCATCTAGACCTCGACGGTAAAGTATGTCAGAAATTAAGGTATGTTATGTGGTTTGGAAAATGAGATTGTATTTTTGATTTCGGGAAAGATCAGGAGGGAGGATATTGTCTTTCAGGTAAGCATAGGTCTTTCCATAGATTGAGGATTCAATGTCAACTATATGGCATATGGTTTGATATTTAGTATTATCATATATAGGATTAGAAACTTTTTCTACTATAAAATCATAATGACCTCACTTTTCTAGAATCTAGAATAGAGAAGCAATTATCGCCATTGCATCAACATCATTGTTTTTTTCCCTTGGAATCTGTTCAAATTTTATCTCTAGAAATTACTTTTTGAGATCATCCACCATGTTCTTATATGACACCAACTTCTCATCTTTTGTTTGATATTCATCATTTACTTGATAAATGACTAGTTGTGAATCTCCATATACTTTTAGCTCTGTGATCTTCCATTCAACTACCACTTTTATGCAAATGATTAATGCCTCATATTATACCACATTATTTGTGCATGGAAACATGAGTCTATATGACTTTGGGATGGTATATCCTTGAGGTGTAATAAATAGAATTCTCGCACCTGATCCACATTGCATGAATGACCCATCAAAATAAAACAACCATTATTGTGTGGTCATAGTAAGAATTCTTGCATCAGGAAACTCAGTGCTCATTGGATGATTATCTGGTAGTGGAGCTTCAGCTAACTGATCATCTATCACCTGACCCTTGATGGTTTTTCAATCTACATACTGGATGTCAAATTCACTTAAGATCATGACCCACTTGGCTAGTCTTCCTATTAGGGCAGCCTTGCTGAGTGAGTACTTTAATGGATCAATTTTTGCTATGAGTTTCAACATGTAATGCTACAACTACTGGGTAGCAAATACCACATCCAAAAAATATTTCTCAATGAAGGTGTAATTTATTTCATAACCATTCAAAGTCCTGCTGATATAATAAATAGCTTGTTCCTTTCTTGCAGGATCTTCCTATCCTAATAAAGAACCTAGAGAAATTTCAGTTGTTGCAATGTATAGTAATAATGGTATATCTTCTATAGGTGGCATGACTATGGGTGGTGACATCAGGTATTGTTTTATTTGATTGAAAGTTGTTTCAAACCCTTGATCCCATTTGAATGAGACATTCTTATGTAGCAAGTGATTGAATGGATTACTTTTGTCTGCTAATTGGGAGATAAATCTCCTGATTGATTGTAGCCTACCTTGTAGAGACCGTAGTTGGCTGATATTCTTTGGTGGTGACATTTCCATTATAGCCTTGACCTTAGCAGGATCCACTTCAATACCCTTTTATGACACTATGTATCCTAGGAGCTTTGCTGATGTAACCCCAAGCACACATTTCTTAGGATTTAATCTTACATTGAACTTCTCTAGCCTAGTAAAGATTCTATCTAGGATCTCTAGATGCCCTTCTCTGGTATATGACTTTGCTAGTATATCATCCACGTAATCCTCCATAAAGGTATGCATCATGTCATAGAAGATGGTAGTCATTGCCTACTGATATGTGGCCCCTACATTTTTCAATCCAAAGGGCATGGCGTTCCAGCAGAATGTGCCCCATGGACATGTGAATGCGGTCTTATCTTGATCTTCTAGTGCTATCTTTATTTGTTTGTAGCCTAAAAAGCCATCCATTAATGATAACATGGCATGTCCAGATATTAAGTCTACTATAATGTCAATGTTTGGTAAAGGAAAATCATCCTTTGGGCATGCCTTATTCAGATCTTTGAAATTAGTAAATATTCTAATACTATTATCTGGTTTAGAAATAGGTACAATATTAGAAATATTCTCAGTGTAATCAATAGATCTAATGAATCTTGCAGCTAGAAACTTTTTCAGCTCGTTCTTTACCATCAAGACAATATGTGAATGCATTTTCCTTAGTTTTTGTTTCACAAGTTTTATTCCAGATGGTAGAGATAAATGATGCATTAGGAGATCTGGGTCTAAACCTGTCATATCAGAGTAAGACCAAGCAAAGTTAATGTGTCTTTCTTCAAAGAACTTGGTGAATTCAAGCTTTTCTTGTTTAGTCATAGATGTTGCTAGATGTGGAGTCTTTTCCTTTTTTGTTGTGTCGATATTGATAGAATGTGTAGGCTCCACCAACACTGATGATATTTCATGATAGTGTTCTAGAAGGGTGTCAAATCTCCCATATTTTGGTGCCTCTAAGAGTTTTTCACCATCAAATGCATTCTTTATTTTTACTTTTTCGAGATCTAATGTTTCCATTGAATGGTTTTCACCATTAGATCCATTATTCTTGTTTTCAATTTTGCAATAGAAAGATTTGACACCCTCCTAACCTGAAGCATCATTATGAGAATTAGGATTAGAACTTGTGTCAAGTTCATCATAACAAAGGAAATTTATGATAGTGTCATCATTCGCAAAGATAGGAATATCAATAGGTTTAATTGGTTCCCAGTCGATAATTTAAGGATGTATTAAAGGTAAAAAGTCATCAGATTGACTAAGGTCAACGTTAGTGAGGGTTCCTATAGCAATGCTGTCAAAATTGTCAGTGGTGATGTCAAGGTCTATGATATTACTCTCCTCCAAGTCATCTATCTCACTCGATCTATTCATCCTCACTTGAGTCATCGATATTTTGTGATCCAAATACAAGGGGTCTAGTCCCTGAACTTTGTCCCTCCTCATGTGTGGGTGCATACTCTTTTATAACATCAACTTGTATGTCCTTGTATGATATTTTTGATAAAGAATCCCACTCATACTCATGAGAATCTATTTCAGAACTTTCTCTCATTTGAAGGATCCTTTCAACAACTTGATGAGTGATTTCCTCTTTTGTTTCCCCTGTATAACCCAATCCTGTTTTGTCTTTTGGTTGAAGTGTGAGAGGTTGTATGGGTTCTATGATACCCTCTTTTCTTTTTCCAATAGGTCCTTGTCCTTCATATCCCATTTTCTCTAATATTGTTTTTCCCTTTCCATATTGATCTATCTTTATGCTAATATTTGTCGATGTAGATGCATCCTCATCTTTGTAGAGCCAATTGAGGATGGCTTTATCTTCATATTCATCTTCTAAGGTACCTTCCTTCACAAATTTATTATCAAAAACCGTGATAGGTTATGATGATGGTTGTGTTGATGTTGAAGGTTTCCCATATGATTTCAGAGATGGTAGTAGTTGTGAAAGACATAGAGATTGCCCAATGGAATATTCTCCCATGCCTTTTTCCATTAATTGGATCTTTTCTTGAAATTGCTATGATAGAGAATTCAATTGACCTTCGTTGGTTGATGGAGTGTTGTCAGTGACACTTGTATCTTTTGACTGGTCCTTTTTCTTAACCCACTTGGATACAATTTTTAGTTTCTTTTCACTATTGGATGAACTAGAAGTGCTTGCCTCCCTATTATGGGGTACAAAAGTGTCTTGTGTCATTTTAAGCCCATTACAATATTGGGGATTGTTGTAATCAGTTGAAATAGTAACTTCTTCTCCATTAATTGGGAACTTTAAACACTGATGATAAGTTGAGGGTACTACTTGCATTTCATGAATCCATGGACGTCCCAAGAGTATATTATATGTCAACTCTTTTTCTAGCACTTGGAAAATTATATTCTTCACAATTGGTCCTACTTGAATAAGCAACACGATCAATCCTTTGGAGGATCTCTCTTCTTCATCATAGGATTTTATTGTGATTTTCTTTCTGGCGTCAATAGAATTATCAAAATAACCTAGTGCATGGATCAGTTTTAAAGTGAAAATGTTTAAACCAGCTCCACCATCTATTAGGACATGTTTAACATGGTGTTTATGGATTAAAACTTCTATATGAAGGACTGCATTGCATGTATGATTAAGTGATACATCATCTTGTTTGGAAAATGATAGGCAATGAGGCATGGTCAAATGTCCCACCATAGCTTGGAATTGACAAACATATAAATTTTTGGGTACTATGGTGGATACAAGAGCTTGTTCCAAAACTTCCTTATGGGATGGTGAGATTTTAAGGAGTTCCAATATTGATATATGTGCTAGTATTTTTTGTAGTTGATCAACTATGTTGTATTGATTTGAAGGGGGGGAAGTTGTTTTAGATGCAACTCCTTTCAATATTACCTCGGATTTCCCCCTTGTTGTCACGTTGACTGATTGGTAGACTTGCTTTTCCTTAATTTTTATGACATTGATATGATTTTTGGATGTTTCTATGCTCGAGATCATGTTTAGTGATCTGATGTCATTTATTCCAACATTATTAGTATGATTATCTATGACGCCATTCTTCTAAACCTCAGAAATACAAAGAATAATGTTGTCATAAATGTAGTTCACATTTTTACCTTTACTGTTTGTAGAAGAAGATTCTCCCTTTTCATAATTTGGTAAAGTATTTTTAAATGCACTATGATCATTGTTTGTTTGATGTCCTTCTACGAATACTTTCTTGTTGTCAATCAAATCTTGTACTAGATGTTTCAACTACATACAATCATTTGTCTTATGCCCTTTGTTTTTATGAAAGTTACAATAGTCAACATCATTCCACCAAGATGGTTTTACTTTTGGTTCCCAATTTCTTGCTTCAGGTAAGGTGATAAGTCCATTTGTAATAATTTTTCTCATTGTTGATTCTAGTGTTTGTCCCAATGGTGTGAATCTTTGTCGATTTGATGGTCTTTGATATGATTGTGGTTTAGATTCTCCATTGTTTGGATTGTTATTTTGATTGACACTTTGATTGATGTTTTGGTCATTATTTTGATTTGTCTTTGCAGTAGTTTCCGTCAAATTAAATACTGGTTTCACATTTTGTGTGTCATTTGTAGCATCATTGTTTCTAGTATTTCTATTATTTTTCCAAAACTTAGGTTTATCATTGTTACCATAGTGATTTGAGGAGTTTGTATTGTTTGATCCTTCATTGTAATGTTTTATCACCCCTCTTTTGACCAAGGATTCTTTGATCTTGAGCCCATTTTCAATCACTTTCTCAAATGTAGGTGGACATTGTAGTTCAATTCTATAGCTCATGTCATCAATTAAGTTGTCAATGAATAGTTCCATCTTTTCTTCTTCAAGTATAGAACGAGGATATCTAGCAAACAATTGTTTCCATCATTGTAGAAATGAGAGGAATGTTTCATCTTTCTTTTGTTTCATGTTGTAAAGGTCTTTTATTGTTACTGCATGTTGAATATTAAAGGAAAAATGTGAGATAAACCTATTGACTAGTTCTTCGAAAGATCGAATTCCTAGTTGTAGTTTAGAAAACCATCCCATACATTGAGCTCCTAAGCTCCTTAGAAATAACCTCATTAGGTAAGTGTCTTCATGTGAAAATTCTAAACTCATGGTTTTGAGTTCCCTCACATGATCAATTGGGTTTGTTTTACCATTCTACTTGTATTTTGGGAATTCACAATGTCTAGGAAATGGTATCATGTCAACACTTGGATCAAAAGGATAAGGACAAATTTCTTGTAATGAGTACCTTTTCATGGTTCCTTTTTGCATATCTTGAAGTTTTTGTTGCAAGTTTTTCATTTGATATGTTAGGGAAACCACTTGATCTGTGTTTTGTGTGTTTTATGGTTCAGTTTTAGCTGTTGTAGGTGCTTCTTTTAGTCGATTGATGTCAAAGTCCTTTGGAAGTTTTGCACCTAGTTTAGGTAGCATCAAAAGGTATTTTTTCATAAATTTTTGGAAATTGGGATCTTGTTGTGATGTTTGGATGTCCTCTTGGGTTATTTCATTTGCATCATTTTGGTGCAATTTTTGAAAGGGATTTTCTTCAGCCATGGTATTTGGTGTTTCAATTTCTTTTTCTCTAAGCTTTTGTCTTTGTAACCTTGTCAAAATTGGCATACAAGTGTTGTTATCTTCACTAAACTTTGATCTTTTTGTTTGGATGAGTGCCAATGGTATTAACTTAAGTTGAATAGAATGATATATCCTATTGATGAGACCAAGTTAAAATCTTATTATTGTCTTTCATCTCATGATGGTAGGATGATAATCTTGATGAGGAAACTTAACATAATAATCTAGAATTTGCGTTTGATGATTTAGACACTTTACGGTTGCAAGATCTTGGTTTAATTTGATAGAGTTTGGATTATAAGGTCCTATTTTTCGAAGTTTAAGACACTATTTGGATTGTGAAAAAGTTTCTATTCTATCAAAAACCTGAGTTTTAATGTTAACTATCTGATAGGGGTTTCAATTAGCTCTCTGTTTTCTTGTTATGTGGATGCACTATAACAGAGGACAGATGCGCTAAAAAAGACTATGTATGCGCTAAAAGATATGTTGAATGTGCTATCAAACAAGGTATATGCAACAAAATAGACTATGGATGTGCCAAGCTACTGGTAAATTATGGTGACGGGTATGTGCAGGATCATCATGGAAACAATAGGCCCTTAAGTGGCAAAAAAATTAGAAAAATCAAAGTTTGACAACTTGATGTAAAAATTTGTATAAGTTATCTATATTATTTCAAAAATATGTATAAGTTATCTATATTATTTCAAAAATAGTATACGTTATCTATATTATTTCAAAAATATGTAGGAATAGAATCTATAGCAAATTGAATGTAGTTTCTAAACTACTAGGTTTATTTTTATTTTTAAAAAATCTATTTTGTGAAAATTTGAAATTTCAATGCAGTAGTACTTAAATTTCAGAGAAAAAATAAGAAGCAGGTATCTATCTGACCACCCTAAACACAATAAAATGATAATATTTTAGACAGAAGTAGAGGACTCATGTCCAGATGTGATGCATTTTTTTTTGTTATTTTTTCCAAGTAAATAATTAATTATGAATTTTTATTACAATTTAAAAAAAAAAAAAACTCGTATGTCTAACCACCTTAACTTGGTCAAAACTTCATGAAATTCAATTTTTCTTTTTTTAATCCTATAGTATGCAAAGTATAGAATGTGATGCATGTTTTGGATTCCAAAAATGTGATACCGTTTGAAAGCTATAGATGTTTTTCAATCAGTCTATCAATGATGTCTTTAGTCATAATTCAAATAGAAAATGAATAATAATTATTAATTAAATTCAAAGTAAAGCATAATTTATATTAGTGGAAAGCTGAGAATCTCCTTTAAAAACCCTTTTCATTTCATCAATTCTGGGTTAAAAAAACGTCATCAGCCACATACCCTACAAATACCCATCATATTGCCACTTTTTGGCCCATCATGATCCTGCACATACCCTGACAGACTATGCAGATGCACTATAAGATAAGGCAAATGCACTAAAATAGTGGTTGTATGCGCTATTTGGACAAAAAATGCACTACAAGACTGGGTAGATGTGCTAAAATAGACTGCTTATGCACTAAACTAGAATTTATCAGTACATTCGCAGTTTTATCCATTTGTTTTGGTTTTTCTCAGTAAAAGGATTGATTTCAAGGTGTAATTTTCTGAACCACGAACATTTTGACAAGGTATTTTGCTAGTAAATCACTAAATTTGTTGATATAATTGGATGATAACCTTGAAAGGTAACTTCACACACATAAGCCAAATTGTGAATAGTTGTTTCAGAAATCTATGTATTAAACATGTAGTGAGTGTTCTAGAATCTAGTCTGATTCTTTCAATTTCCACAGGTTTTTATACAAATATAAATAGTTCAAGAAATTTTATATCTCAAGTAGGTCACTTAAAATATCACAACCCACAACTTGCAACTATGTCAGCTCACACAACCCTATCACCCCCTAGAGGGCGCCCATGTTTTTTCCTTTCCCGAGTCTTAACCAAAGTTGAATCCTCCACTTTTGGCCAGGGTCTCTAATAGTTATAAGGTGAGTGTCATGGGGGAAGATTCTTCCCTCCCCTTGCACCGTGATATAAAAGGTGTTCAGAAACTGACACAGTTGGATTCTACACTAAAGTTCATAGATAGGGTATCCATTCAAAGTAGCAAATGATAAACTCCCTCAGGAGACCTCCCAATCTTTAGAATTTTTTTTTGGGGGATGTCTATCTTGCACACTTCCATTGAATTTTCGGTTTCCCCAAATTCACTTTTGATTATAGTGGGTTGGAAAACTTGGCTTTGGTTGTTCCCACTTAGGTCGTTCCCGTAGGGTGAGTAATTTTTCCCACTACGACAAGCCTTCTAAAGGATTTAATAAAACATGAAAAGTGAGTAGCATTGTGATCACCCAATGAAGGGGAGAGCATAGGCCTATCACTTCAACCACGGTAGACAAGGTGTTCAATTAATCCTTTACTTAATCTAGATGCACTATTTTAAACAAAGGAAAAACAATAATTGAAATAAATCCCTACAAGCATCATTAGTAATTTATGATAATTTTGTCTTTGACAAGCCTATTTCACACTTCGAACATAGAAAACATTGATTAGACTTTAGATTTTCAAAAAAAATCAAAATTAATCAAATGCGCCACAACAGTGCTTAGATGCACCAAAACAACATGTCAATGTGCTAAAATAATGGATCTATGCGAGGAATTGATTTATGTGCTAAAAGAATAAGTCGATGCACTGAATTAAAACCCCCTGATTGATGAAACAAAAAAAACTTTGATGTGCCAGAATAGTCATTAGATGCGCTAAAGTATTCAGTGGATGCACCAGAATAGTGCTTGGATGCACTAATGTATCTATTGTATGTGTCGTAAAATATCTCAATCGTGCTAAAAGAAAACGCATTAGAAGCCTGCAAGCGTACTTTTCAAAAAAGATGTTAAAAATGGGATTTTTGGGCTCCATGGTGGGCACCAATTTATGTGTGAGTAAAATGTGAGTAAATGATAATCAACACAATCAATAAGACATTATATCAAAGATACAAACAACAATTAAACTAATTTAAAGCAAGAATCTATTGAAAGCATCATATTGCTCTCTATCTCCAAATATTTATTAAGTCACAGGGCTCTCAAATTTGGTAAGCATTATGACTGTTAAAATGCCAATCTAGAGAATGAGATGCTGCTAAATGCAATAATCTAATCCTATATGATGATGTCTAAATGATAATGATGAAACTACTGTAATCTAAATTGACATTAAACTTGATGAAAAAAACTACAGTAAGCTATGATGCAGCTAAATAAAAAGCCTTGATATTGATTCTATTCTAAAATGATATTGCTTATGGCTAAGATGCTTGATTGCTTAATTGGTATTTCTACAGAGTAAGTTTGCACAAAGTTGGGATCTTTTTCTTGTAGACAGAGGTTGTATTTATAGATTCCCGACAACACATTTGTGAAGGGGTAGCAAAGAAAAGGTCTGGATTTGATCTGAAGAATTGAATGGTGAAGGGTGCATAAGCCTGAGCTGATTATGGAGATTGTTCCTCCCCACAAAAACATTTAGCCAAAGGATATGAAGAATCAATGGAAGAAGATGAAAAAGTTCACTTGCAAATTTGTCTCCAATTTGTCTCCAAATTTTCTCGTGAAGGTTGAGATGAATTAAATTAGACATAACATATCTAATTTGGTAGGTGAAATATTGATTAGCTGTAGAATATTCTTTTAAATTGAATATTTTGGATTTATTCAAATTTAGGAAGAAATAACAATTATTAAATAAAACAACTATTTGATATTATTTACTTAATAAAAAGAGGGATAATGATAATTAAATAAAAACTATAGAAGTTTAATTATTTAATTAAGAGGGAATAATTAGAAGAATATAAATAGAATAGAAGAAGTAAAGAAATGAACTATATAAATAAATAATTCTATTTATTCAATAGTAGATAAATTTAAGGTTAATTAATCAAATAAATTGTATTTAATTAATTAGATTATCCAGACTATTTGTAGGTGTATACACTTATTTTAAGAAAATAATCTTTTCGTTTTATCTGAGATTTCAAATCTTAAAATACATATATTTTTATTTTGGAATCATTAAAAGAAAATCCTCATGTTCTATTTGACATTTTTTAGAATTAAAAAAAAATTAAAAAATGTTATTTTTTATTTCATAAATTTAGGCTTTATATTTTATTAATATGTATTTTTATATATTATGAATACTTTTTTATATTAAAATATTAATACAAAAAAATAATAATAATAATATATATATATATTAGGTAAATGCTTTTGACTGGAGCTATGAACTAGTGAGGCAACATTTAGGGGACCTCATCCCCGTCATTCTATCTCTATCTACTTCCTCTGCCACCTTTGATCCTCCTACCTTCACTTCCTTATCTCCATCTGTCTACTCCTTTCACACCTACACATCATCACCCTCCTCTCCTATCTCCCTCCCTCCTCTCTTCTTTCCTCTTCCCCCTTCCTTCACTCCTTCCTCCTTGCTCCTCTCTTTCATATCTTCTCTTCCATCTCTTCCTTCACCCATATAACTCATCCTTCCTTCCTCCTACCACTATGCTTCTCCTTTCCTTCTCTTCAAACCATCAACACCTTCATCTTCCTACCATTATTACTCCTTTGATCACCGTTTCTCCTCATCTTTGTATCCACTCCTCTTCCTTCTATCTTCTACTCCTCTCTGTCTCTCCTCCATCACTATGCTACCCTTCATCTTCTTCAATATATTACCTCTCTCCTTGCACATCATCACCTGTAATACCCCTCATGTTACTGCTTGATTCTTGACATTCTCTGTGGTTTTGTTTGCAACATTGTGATTTGGTTGATACTGTTGATATTATGTTGTGGTAGCTTAGACTATTACTGTCTATAATACTCTTATGATGCCATGGATATTATGATGACATTTTATTATGATCGTTTGATGGAGTTATTTGGAATGCAGTAGACTAGAGAATAGTAATTTATGATGTGATGCAAATTAATGTAATTTTATAATGCATTAGATGATGATATGATTGGTGAGGGGACAGGTAGCATCACTCATTCGAGAGCGCCCTGCTACACTTCAAATCCTTCTTACGATGCTTTGTAATTGATTATATGTATGTATATTGTATATCACCTTGTTGGATGCAGGCTTTGCAGGAATAAGACTCGATTCCACCTATTTCGATAGGTCTAGGCGAGCATTGTACCAACCCAACGGCAGGAAGTTGAACAAAGGTGACATAGAAGTAACTCCGTTCCAAGGTGTCAGCAGTCTTGTACCTTCTTGGTTTGTGCGTCTTGGTCATATTCATTGTCTTGTTGCATTGGTCTTTGTATGTTATTGTGATTTTATGATTTATCTAATGTGGTGTATGGTTTTATGTTGTGATTTAAATAATTAAGCAATTAATAAAATAAAAACCATAAAATAATAAACAAATAAAGCAATGGATAAATATTAGTAGTAGTGGTAAAAATATTACATTTATTTTGAATCCTACAAATGGTTGATTTTAATTATTTTAATATAAAAGTAATTATTTAATAAAGTATTGTGGAGATGATGAATATATATATATATATATATATATAAGTTCAATTTTGTGGATTTAAATTTATTTAGTTTTTAATCAAATGCATGATAAAAGAAAATGAAATGTAAATACATGAAAAAGGCAACAAAAGGAATTAAAGGATTAATAATTATTTTGATTTATTTCTTGAAATGTGACCTCTGGTATTCACGGGAAGGGGAAATTGGAAGGGTTTCCTGGGTATTGATTTTAAGAAGGGGTTTTCTTGGTTTGAGGGGAGTTGTTGGAATTCTGGAGAAATTTTTTTTTCAACACTGCATTCTTGTTCTGTTTTCTGGAGAAATCCTAAAGGAAGAAGGTTGGGTTTGAAGGAGAATTTGGGGGATCTATTGCTGGGAACAATCGGCAGTGAGGAATTGGTTCTGTGAGAGGGATTAAGCATCTACAGATCTTCTTCAAACACAGGACACCGGGTTCTTTTCATTTTTAATTATTTATTTTCTGTAGTATCAAATAAAATAGAAATTGTTTTCTGTGTATGAAATTTTCATCTGGGGTTGGAAATCAAATGTTTGTCGAAAGAAAATCTATTGGGTTATTGTTTAATCAATGAAAATTTAACCGGGGTTTGGGTTTCTTATTTGTTAAAATGGAATTTCTGAGGGGTTCTGGGCTGTTGTTTATTAAAAGGGGATTTTGTTTGAAATCTAGAAATGAATAGTATTTCTGTTGTTTCGTTTTTTTTTTTTTTTAAATACATATATGTTTAAAGAGCAATTTCCTTTCAATGAATTTCGGGGATTATGATATTCTTGTTATGCATGTATGTTATAAAATATTTCTCTTGTTCAGAGAACAGTGATTATTTTTCCCCGATTTCAAAATGTTCAGATTCCAGTATATATATATATATATATATATATGTATATATATATATTAGATATATATATATATAAATATATATATACACATATATATTTATACATATGTAAAAAGATTGAATGAAAATTAAATTTGATGGAACTCATTTTTTTTCCCGTCGGCACTGTTCATAGAATTATGTGTTGGTATTATAAATTGTGGCTGTGTGGTGGTTCGGCCTCGGCCGTACCCACCACCCCGCTGACCGGTATCGTGTGACAGTCTGCGGACTGTCCACGACAATCCGAAGGACTGCCGTGAGTAGTCCGTAGACTACCCACGGCCGGGCGTTTATTCCCGTGCCTTTTTATGGTTTAAACATTCCATTCGAATATGTATATGTTAATTTTGTAATCGATAAATATATATACATATATATATATATATATATATATATATATATATATATATATATATATATATATATATATATATTTATATATATATATATATATATATATATATATATATATATATATATATATATATATATTTATATATATATATATATATATATATATGTGTATGTATATATATATATTTATATTTGTATATATATATTTATTAACTCATTTATTCAGATTTCACTGATTTAACTGTTGCTGTAACCATTTAATTTTGTCAGTAAATATTATGTTTCTTTTTCTGGTTAAAATAAAACAAAATCTGGTTATAGTAGAAATAATAAAATAGAAAGAAATCTGTTTCTTTTGTTATTGATTTATTAAATTTCAACTTTGAGAGGATAATTTAGTAGAAAAATCAATTTATGAATAAATGACAGCATTGTTTATTTAATTCTTGTTTTAGTGTGAATAATTTTGGAAATAGAATTTATTATGGAATTAAATAAGTTATCTTTTTATTTTTGTTTTTATGAGATTTCATCTTGTTGAATTGTTGGGTTCGGGACATTGTTAGTTCATTGATGTGGGAACCCTTTTTGTGTTAACACTTTAGTCTTCCAGAGGATTATGATTTTGTTGAATTTATATCTCTTCATCTTGAGTTTCTGTTAAGTTAAGTATTACGAGTGGGGTGTATCGAGTTTTGAGATTTTGATTATGGTATTTAATTTGCGAGATGGGTTATGCCTCGTGTATTGCTTTTGTTGTTGCATTTCGATGTTCATGATTGGAATGGTACAACCCCTGTTACTTTTTGGTTTTTATGTGGGGTCTCTAGGGAGAGTGGCTCCTCGTGGGGGCCGGCGCACCGTTTAAGGGGAAGGGCTCAGGATAACCCACGAGTGAGTTAGTAATCAAGTGAAAACCTAATAATTAACTTAGGAGGGTTGGGTAGTAACATCATTTCAAGATTTAAATATGGATGCCTCATCTTCATTAGTGCTTCCACAGACTAATGGAAGGCTGAGAAGGCCATGATCGGCAAGGTCGTGACCTCGTCCTCACGAGAGGTTTATGGCTCTGCATTAGTCACCCTATGGACCTGCGCCTCTAGTTTGGAGGAAGGGCACAGGACAGCCATAGATGGGACCGACACCTCCAGTTGGGAGGAAGAGTACATGACAGCCCATGTAGGACTATGTGATGACACTCTCCCCTAGTTGCCCATGTGTTTTACTTTATAGAGTTCCTCTAGAAGTAGGTTATGGGAGTTGGTTTAGATTGTTGTTTGAATTGATTTAAATTGATTTATGATTATTGTTTTGATACATCTTTAGTATGCTTTATGGTCTTGTATGATCTCATTTATATTTGATTTACGATCTTGTATCTTTATGATACTGTGATATGATGTTATTGTTTGTTCATTATAATTGGAGTATTGTGTTATGGATCTATGTTGGTACTTTTTGTATGTTTGTACTTATGTTGTTAGTCTTGGTCAGAGTTACTTCTCTATCACCTCTTAGCACGGGGGTGGTCGTGTGGAATGTGCTCCGCACACCGTTGGGTTCCCCATCAGCGTTCGTTGGCTCAGTCTCTTCCAGTTGAAGATTTGTTCCAGTTGATCTCTTTACATTTTGATAATCTTGTATATTGTATTCATCCCACATGATTGGGATTCATGTTGTAACTATATTGATATGATGTAAAATCTGAAAGATGTTGTAATGTAGTTATCAACTTTGTAACTTTATTTGGTTATGTGATTTCTCATGGTTTTATCTTGTGATGGAATCTATGGATATATATATCTAATGTTGTCATTAGTAGTTCCTTTTGATATCTTATGAGTTGATGTTTAGTAATGTCTTTTTCGATGTGACCTCGTGTGCCCCAAAGGACATAGTCGATTATGTTATTTGTGTTATAATGAAATGAAGTATATGAGTATGTATATGATCATTTAATTTTTGGTATGTTGATTATTATTTTGTTTTAAAAAAAAATATTGCGTTCTTTATCTGATTGTTCTTTGGGGCTTGCACAGCGGGCATTACAACTTGGTATCAGAGCCAAGGTTGCACACACTGGGGTCTCTGGGTAGTTATGTCCATTAGGAAACCTTTGCGCGTTGGCTCGTAAGCTCATGTGTACCTTTGTCTTGTTGTGCAGAAGCATGCCTAGAGGCAGAGGTAGAGGTAGAGGTAGAGGCTGAGGAAGAGGCCGAGGTGGTGGTCGTGGAGCCAACCAACCGAGTCCTTCACTGCCATGTTCTCACGGTCCTGATTCTGAGGAGCAACAGAATTCTCAGAACAATCCGTCGAGTGGTTGACCGAACCCAGAACAACTGGGGTTGGATGGTCAGTTGTAGCATCTTCTGGGTGAGCTTCTTGATAGATTGGGTCCTAGACCTAATGGGGATCAGCCAGTTGAGAGAGAAAGAGAAAGGTCTCCAAGGCATAGGGGAGCTTCAATTGATTAGGATGCTTTGTTAGCAAGCCATATGAGGGATTTAATGAGAGCTCATCCACCTACCTTGGATGGCTCTAGAGGAGGGTTGGAAGCTGAGACCTGGTTAATTGATTTGGGCCGATGCTTCGCAATGCACCCCTACGGTAGTAATACCAAGGCTCGATGTGTTGTTATGCATTTGCGGGGTTTCGCGTCCACTTGGTGGCAGCTTGAGGAACATAAGTTGCATATGGATATCAGTATGGTTACTTGGGAATTTTTCTTGGAAAGGTTTAGGGCTCGCTTCCTCTCAGATCATTGGAGGCAGCGCAGGGAAGATGAATTCCACGATCTTAAGCAAATGGCAATGTCAGTGGAGCAGTATGAGCAACGCTTATATGAACTGAAATAGTATGCAGGGATTAGTCATGATGAAGGAATGTTGGTTCAGCATTTTGTTCGAGGCTTGAACGCTCGCATCAGTGGTGGCGTACAAGTCTTCGAACCGAAAACAATGGAAGTTGCTATCGAAAAGGCTCGTTTAGTGGAAGAAAACTTGGCTATGGCACTGGGTGGTCATGTAGGAGTGCAGATTGGTAGTATGCCCACTCCTAGAGCTAGTTTGCAAGGGGGTCAGGCACAGGCAGCAGGATCTTCTAAGAGTCATTTTGGGCCTTCAAGAGGGGGTCAGTAGCAGCAATCTCAACCGAAGCACAAGAATGCTACTTCTCAGCAGGGTGGTCACTTTCAGTTTCGCAGGGATCGGAACCAGAACCGTACACGTTCGGAACAACCTGCACTGAGTTTTCAGTCTCCACCTAGTCGTGGGAGCTTCCAGCAATCGAATGCTCCATCCAGGGGAAGAGGTTTTGGTCGAGGTTCTGGATGTTTCTCGTGTGGGCAGCAGGGGCATATTGCTAGGATGTGTCCTCAGAGGAGCACTTCAGAGTTTAGTCAGAAGCTAGCTGTGTCCGAGCCAACAGTGGGAGACACAGGAAGATCTCACCGAGTCTTCGCAACAGTGGATAATCGTCAGGCGGATCATCAGAGCACCATCGTTGAGACTACATGTTTATTGCATAAGTCTAACATTTCAGTACTATTTGATTCTGGTGCATCTAATTCTTTTATATCTCCTTTAGTTGTTGAGCGATGTAAACTGGGGGCAATAAAGCAAAGCAAAAAGTGGCAGGTTGAATTAGCTTCAGGATCTAAGGTGTTGGTTGAGAAGCTTGTGCAAGGTTGTAAGTTGGAGTTAGGGGCTTTGTCGACTAAGGTGGACCTCAAAATTCTTCCACTTGGTTCTTATGATGTAGTCTTGGGCATGGATTGGCTAAGCTCACATCGTGCTTTCATAGATTGTCGCCATAAAGTAGTACGGTGTGTGGATGATTTTGGTAAAGAGGTGAAAATAGTGGGTGTTCAGAAGCCTGCTTCTTTAAGAATGATCTCAGCTATGCAGTTAAAAAGGTGTTTCTGTCAAGGTTGTCAGCTCTTTGCAGTATCGGTTAGTGACCTTGAGTCTGAGGGTAGCTGTGAAGTGTCATTGAATGATTACCCTCTTCTTCCAGAATTTTCTGATGTTTTCCCTAGTGAGATTCTGGGTATGCCTCCCAAGTGAGAGGTGGATTTTAGGATAGATTTGGTGCCTGGGGCTGAGCCTATCTCTCGGGCTCCTTACTGGATGACCACGCAGGAGCTCCAAGAGCTTCGTCTGCAGTTAGAAGAATTGTTAGCTAAGGGGTTTATCCACCCTAGTGTTTCTCCTTGGGGAGCACCAGTGATCTTTGTCAAAAAGAAGGATGGGTCTCTCCGCCTTTGTATTGATTACCAACAATTGAATAAGGTAACAGTAAAGAATTGTTATCCCCTTCCCAGGATTGATGACCTCTTTGATCAAATAAAAGGGGCAAAGGTATTTTCCAAGATCAACCTTAAATCAGGGTATCATCAGTTGCGGATAGCAGAGGTCGACATTCATAAAACTACATTTCGCACTCGGTACGGACATTATGAGTTCACAGTGATGCCATTCGGGTTAACGAATGCACGTTTAGTCTTTATGAGTCTAATGAATGGGGTGTTTCGAACTTACTTGGATAGGTTCATCCTCGTGTTTCTTGATGATATTTTGATTTATTCTAAGTCTATGGAGGAACATGAGGTGCATCTAAAGCAGGTTTTGCAGTGCTTAAGGGATAACCAGTTGTATGCCAATTTGGCAAAGTGTGACTTTTATAAGACTGAAGTTCAGTATTTAGGCCATGTGATTTCTGGTGAGGGAATTTTTGTGGATCCTGCTAAGATCCAGGCTATCATAGATTGGCCTGTGCCCACTAATGTCTCAGAAATTCGCAGCTTCATGGGACTATCTGGGTATTATCGGCGGTTCGTGCAGGGCTTTTCGAGGATTGCACATCCTATCACATCGCTTCAGAGGAAAGGAAAGAAATTTCTTTGGATAGAATAGTGTCAATTAGCTTTCCAGACCCTTAAGGAAAAACTGACTAGTGCTCCAATTTTGGCAGTGCCGGATCCTTTAGGTGATTTCATGGTTTGTACAGATGCCTCGTTGGAGGGTCTTGGAGCTGTGTTGATGCAGGATGGGAGAGTGATTTCCTATGAATCTCAGAAATTAAAAGATCATGAACTCAACTATCCCACACATGACCTTGAATTGGCCGCAGTTGTTCATGCTCTTGTGAGATGGAGGCACTTTTTGTTAGGACACCAGTTTGAGTTGCATACAGATCATTGGATTTTGCAATACATCTTCACACAGCCGAATTTGAATGCAAGGTAGAGAAGGTGGATGGAATTTTTGTGTGAGTATGATTTTGAGGTTAAGTATATTCAGGGTAAGGAAAATGTGGTGGTTGACGCTCTAAGTCGGTGTAGGCATGAGGTTTCTGCAATGTCTCTTGAGGTGGATTTGAAGAGTCAGATTCTCACAGCCCTTCCTTCAGATAGTTGGTATTCAGAGGTGAAAGCTGAGGTAGAATTAGGTAGAACTTTGGAGGGGAAATTTGCTGGTTATTCGTTGGATTCAGATGGTGCTTTGCATTTCTCTGGACGGTTGTATGTACCTCCTTCTGAGGGTCTTCGTACCCTGATTTTGACAGAAGTTCATCGAGCACCTTACGCGGCACATCGTGGAGTTAAGAAAATGTATGCGGATCTTCGGTCACTTTATTTTTGGTCAGGAATGAAGCGGGATATCGTCGACTTTGTGGCTCGATGTCTTGAATATCAGAGGGTGAAGGCTGAACATCATCATCCAGCAGGATTGCTACAGCCTCACCTTGTTCCGTAGTGGAAATGGGATGTTATTTCCATGGATTTCATTGTTGGGTTGCCTATGTCATCTAGACGACATGATGCTATTATGGTCACAGTTGACAGATTGACTAAGGTAGCTCATTTTTCTCCTGTTCGATCTTCGTATACGACATCTTACGTTGCTAAGGTGTTCATGAATGATATAGTTAGATTGCATGGGATACCACGGAGGATCATTTCTGACAGAGATTTGGTATTCACGTATGCATTGTGGACATCCTTGCAGCAGTCTTTGGGAACTAAGTTGAATTTTAGTTCTGCCTACCATCCTGAGACTGATGGTCAAACTGAGAGAGTTAACCAGGTGCTAGAGGATATGCTTCGTATGTATGTCATGGATCAGCAATCACGTTGGGAGGACTATTTGTACTTGGTTGAGTTTGCATATAACAATGGGTACCATAGTTCTATTGGTATGGCTCATTTTTAGGCTTTGTACGGTCGTCCTTGTCATACTCCTTTGAGTTGGGATCGGCTGGAGGATAGGGTGCTTCTTGGGCCCGAAATGATTAGAGATATGGAGTAGCAGGTGTCTCGCATTCAGGAGCATCTTGTTGCTGCCTAGGATAGACAGAAAAAGTATGCTAACGCTCATAGAGTTGATCGGCAGTTTGTAGTTGGTGATCGGGTGTTCCTTCGAGTGCGCCCGCAGAAGAGCCCAATTCGTTACGGAAAGGGTTCGAAGCTTGCGCCTCGCTTCGTTGGACCCTTTGAGGTGTTGGAGTGGATTGGACCTATTGCTTACCGTTTAGCTTTTCCACCCAGTTTGTTGTGGATCCACGATGTATTTCATGTTTCTGTTCTTAGACCATATTTTCCTGATGTTACTCATGTTCTGGATTGGAATGCTCTTCAGGTCGAGGACGGGAAACTGGCACTCGAGCCTGTGGCCATGCTTCAGCGTCGGCGACTTACCCTCAGAGGCAGAGAGATTGATCAGGTGCGGGTTCAGTGGGACCCGAATGATGAGGCTTCAGCTACTTGGGAGGATGCCTCTCGTATCAAGGATTCTTATCCTTATCTTTTTACTGGCTTCCAGGAGTAAGCCGAATTTTAGGGAGGGAGGATGTAATACCCCTCATGTTACTGCTTGATTCTTGACATTCTCTGTGGTTTTGTTTGCAACATTGTGATTTGGTTGATGCTGTTGATATTATGTTGTGGTAGCTTAGACTGTTACTATCTATAATACTCTTATGATGCCATGGATATTATGATGACATTTTATTATGATCGTTTGATGGAGTTATTTGGAATGCAGTAGACTAGAGAATAGTAATTTATGATGTGATGAAAATTAATGTAATTTTATAATGCATTAGATGATGATATGATTGGTGAGAGGATAGGTAGCATCACTCATTCGCGAGCGCCCTGCTACATTGCAAATCCTTCTCACGATGCTTTGTAATTGATTATATGTATGTATATTGTATATCACCTTGTTGGATGCAGGCTTTATAGGAATAAGACTCGATTCCACCTATTTTGATAGGTCTGGGCGAGCATTGTACCAACCCAACAGCAGGAAGTTGAACAAAGGTGACATAGAAGTAACTCCGTTCCAAGGTGTCAACAGTCTTGTACCTTCTTGGTTTGTGCATCTTGGTCATATTCATTGTGTTGTTGCATTGGTCTTTATATGCTATTGTGATTTTATAATTTATCTAATGTGGTGTATGGTTTTATGTTGTGATTTAAATAATTAAGCAATTAATAAAATAAAAACCATAAAATAATAAACAAATAAAGCAATGGATAAATATTAGTAGTAGTGGTAAAAATATTACATTTATTTTGAATCCTACAAATGGTTTATTTTAATTATTTTAATATAAAAGTAATTATTTAATAAAGTATTGTGGAGATGATGAATATATATATATATATATATATAAATAAAAGTTCAATTTTGTGGATTTAAATTTATTTAGTTTTTAATCAAATGCATGATAAAAGAAAATGAAATGTAAATACATGAAAAAGGCAACAAAAGGAATTAAAGGATTAATAATTATTTTGATTTATTTCTTGAAATGTGACCTCTAGTATTCACGAGAAGAGGAAATTGGAAGGGTTTCCTGGGTATTGATTTTAAGAAGGGGTTTTCTTGGTTTGAGGGGAGTTGTTGGAATTCTGGAGAAATTTTGTTTTCAACACTGCATTCTTGTTCTGTTTTCCGGAGAAATCATAAAGGAAGAAGGTTGGGTTTGAAGGAGAATTTGGGGGATCTGTTGTTGGGAACAATTGGCAGCGAGGAATTGGTTCTACGAGAGGGATTAAGCTTCTACAGATCTTCTTCAAACACAGGATGCCAGGTTCTTTTCATTTTTAATTATTTATTTTTTTTAGCATCAAATAAAATAGAAATTGTTTTCTGTGTATGAAATTTTCATCTGGGGTTGGAAATCAAATGTTTGTGGAAAGAAAATCTATTGGGTTATTGTTTAATCAATGAAAATTTAACCGAGGTTTGGGTTTGTTATTTGTTAAAATGGAATTTCTGAGGGGTTCTGGGCTGTTGTTTATTAAAAGGGGATTTTGTTTGAAATCTAGAAATGAACAGTATTTCTATTGTTTCATTTTTTTTTAAAAAAAATACATATATGTTTAAAGAGCAATTTCCTTTCAATGAATTTCGGGGATTATGATATTCTTGTTATGCATGCATGTTATAAAATATTTCTCTTGTTCAGAGAATAGTGATTATTTTTCCCTGATTTCGAAATGTTCAGATTCCAGTATATATATATATATATACATATATATATATATATACATATATATATATATATACATATATATATATACATATATATATATATGTATATATATATATGTATATATATATATGTATATATATATATAAATATATATATACACATATATTTATACATATGTAAAAAGATTGAATGAAAATTAAATTTGATGGAACTCATTTTTTTTTCCCTTCGGCACTGTTCATTGAATTATGTGTTGGTATTATAAATTGTGGCTGTGGTGGTTCAGCCTCGGCCGTACCCACCACCCCGCCGACCGGTACCGTGTGACAGTCTACGGATTGTCCACGGCAGTCCGAAGGACTGCCGTGAGTAGTCCGTAGAGTGCCCACGATCGGGCGTTTATTCCCGTGCCTTTTTATGGTTTAAAATTTCCATTCGAATATGTATATGTTAATTTTGTAAGATGCGAATTCTGTTATATTTACTATGCGAATTTACTTTTATAAATATATATATGTATATATATATTTATATATATATATATATATATTTATATATATATATATGTGTGTGTGTATGTATATATATATATATTTATATTTGTATATATATATTTATGAACTCATTTATTCAGATTTCACTGATTTAACTGTTGCTGTAACCATTTAATTTTGTCAGTAAATATTCTGTTTCTTTTTCTAGTTAAAATAAAACAAAATCTGGTTATAGTAGAAATAATAAAATAGAAAGAAATTTGATTCTTTTGTTATTGATTTATTAAATTTCAACTTTGAGAGGATAATTTAGTAGAAAAATCAATTTATGAATATATGACAACATTGTTTATTTAATTCTTGTTTTAGTGTGAATAATTTTGGAAATAGAATTTATTATGGAATTAAATAAGTTATCTTTTTATTTTTGTTTTTATGAGATTTCATCTTGTTGAATTGTTGGGTTCGGGACATTGTTAGTTCATTGATGTGGGAACCCTTTTTGTGTTAACACTTTAGTCTTCTAGAGGATTATGATTTTGTTGAATTTATATCTCTTCATCTTGAGTTTCTGTTAAGTTAAGTATTACGAGTGGGGTGTACCGAGTTTTGAGATTTTGATTATGGTATTTAATTTGCGAGATGGGTTATGCCTCGTGTATTGCTTTTGTTGTTGTATTTCGATGTTCATGATTGGAATGGTACAACCCCTGTTACTTTTTGGTTTTTATGTGGGGTCTCTAGAGAGAGTGGCTCCTCGTGGGGGGCGGTGCCCCGTTTAAGGGGAAGGGCTCAGGATAACCCACGAGTGAGTTAGTAATCAAGTGAAAACCTAATAATTAACTTAGGATGGTTGGGTAGTAACATCATTTCAAGATTTAAAATGTGGATGCCTCGTCTTTATTAGTGCTTCAGCAGACTAATGGAAGGCTGAGAAGGCCGTGGTCGGCAAGGTCGTGACCTCGTCCTCACGAGAGGTTTATGGCTCTGCATTAGTCACCCTATGGACCGGCGCCTCCAGTTTGGAGGAAGGGCACAGGACAGCCATAGATGGGACCGACGCCTCTAGTTGGGAGGAAGAGCACATGACAGCCCATGTAGGACTATGCGATGACACTCTCCCCTAGTTGTCCATGTGTTTTACTTTATAGAGTTCCTCTGGAAGTAGGTTATGGGAGTTGGTTTAGATTGTTGTTTGAATTGATTTAAATTGATTTATGATTATTGTTTTGATACATCTTTAGTATTCTTTGTGGTCTTGTATGATCTCATTTATATTTGATTTACGATCTTCTATCTTTATGATACTATGATATGATGTTATTATTTGTTCATTATAATTGGAGCATTGTGTTATGGATCTATGTTGGTACTTTTTGTATGTTTGTACTTCTATTGTCAGTCTTGGTCGGAGTTACTTCTCTGTCACCTCTTAGCACTGGGGTGGTCAGGTGGAACATGCTCCGCACACCGTTGGGTTCCCCATCAGCGTTCGTTGGCTTAGTCTCTTCCAGTTGAAGATTTGTTCTAGTTGATCTCTTTACATTTTGATAATCTTGTATATTGTATTCATCCCACATGATTGGGATTCATGTTGTAACTATATTGATATGATGTAAAATCTGAAAGATGTTGTAATGTAGTTATCAACTTTGTAACTTTATTTGGTTATGTGATTTCTCATGGTTTTATCTTGTGATGGAATCTATGGATATATATATCTAATGTTGTCATTAGTAGTTCCTTTTGATATCTTATGAGTTGATGTTTAGTAATGTCTTTTTCGATGTGACCTCGTGTTCCCCAAAGGACATAGTCGATTATGTTATTTGTGTTATAATGAAATGAAGTATATGAGTATGTATATGATCATTTAATTTTTGGTATGTTGATTATTATTTTGTTTTAAAAAAAATATTGCGTTCTTTATCTGATTGTTCTTTGGGGCTTGCACAGCGGGCATTACAACTTGGTATCAGAGCCAAGGTTGCACACACTGGGGTCTCTGGGTAGTTATGTCCATTAGGAAACCTTTGCGCGTTGGCTCGTAAGCTCATGTGTACCTTTGTCTTGTTGTGCAGAAGCATGCCTAGAGGCAGAGGTAGAGGTAGAGGTAGAGGCTGAGGAAGAGGCCGAGGTGGTGGTCGTGGAGCCAACCAACCGAGTCCTTCACTGCCATGTTCTCACGGTCCTGATTCTGAGGAGCAACAGAATTCTCAGAACAATCCGTCGAGTGGTTGACCGAACCCAGAACAACTGGGGTTGGATGGTCAGTTGTAGCATCTTCTGGGTGAGCTTCTTGATAGATTGGGTCCTAGACCTAATGGGGATCAGCCAGTTGAGAGAGAAAGAGAAAGGTCTCCAAGGCATAGGGGAGCTTCAATTGATTAGGATGCTTTGTTAGCAAGCCATATGAGGGATTTAATGAGAGCTCATCCACCTACCTTGGATGGCTCTAGAGGAGGGTTGGAAGCTGAGACCTGGTTAATTGATTTGGGCCGATGCTTCGCAATGCACCCCTACGGTAGTAATACCAAGGCTCGATGTGTTGTTATGCATTTGCGGGGTTTCGCGTCCACTTGGTGGCAGCTTGAGGAACATAAGTTGCATATGGATATCAGTATGGTTACTTGGGAATTTTTCTTGGAAAGGTTTAGGGCTCGCTTCCTCTCAGATCATTGGAGGCAGCGCAGGGAAGATGAATTCCACGATCTTAAGCAAATGGCAATGTCAGTGGAGCAGTATGAGCAACGCTTATATGAACTGAAATAGTATGCAGGGATTAGTCATGATGAAGGAATGTTGGTTCAGCATTTTGTTCGAGGCTTGAACGCTCGCATCAGTGGTGGCGTACAAGTCTTCGAACCGAAAACAATGGAAGTTGCTATCGAAAAGGCTCGTTTAGTGGAAGAAAACTTGGCTATGGCACTGGGTGGTCATGTAGGAGTGCAGATTGGTAGTATGCCCACTCCTAGAGCTAGTTTGCAAGGGGGTCAGGCACAGGCAGCAGGATCTTCTAAGAGTCATTTTGGGCCTTCAAGAGGGGGTCAGTAGCAGCAATCTCAACCGAAGCACAAGAATGCTACTTCTCAGCAGGGTGGTCACTTTCAGTTTCGCAGGGATCGGAACCAGAACCGTACACGTTCGGAACAACCTGCACTGAGTTTTCAGTCTCCACCTAGTCGTGGGAGCTTCCAGCAATCGAATGCTCCATCCAGGGGAAGAGGTTTTGGTCGAGGTTCTGGATGTTTCTCGTGTGGGCAGCAGGGGCATATTGCTAGGATGTGTCCTCAGAGGAGCACTTCAGAGTTTAGTCAGAAGCTAGCTGTGTCCGAGCCAACAGTGGGAGACACAGGAAGATCTCACCGAGTCTTCGCAACAGTGGATAATCGTCAGGCGGATCATCAGAGCACCATCGTTGAGACTACATGTTTATTGCATAAGTCTAACATTTCAGTACTATTTGATTCTGGTGCATCTAATTCTTTTATATCTCCTTTAGTTGTTGAGCGATGTAAACTGGGGGCAATAAAGCAAAGCAAAAAGTGGCAGGTTGAATTAGCTTCAGGATCTAAGGTGTTGGTTGAGAAGCTTGTGCAAGGTTGTAAGTTGGAGTTAGGGGCTTTGTCGACTAAGGTGGACCTCAAAATTCTTCCACTTGGTTCTTATGATGTAGTCTTGGGCATGGATTGGCTAAGCTCACATCGTGCTTTCATAGATTGTCGCCATAAAGTAGTACGGTGTGTGGATGATTTTGGTAAAGAGGTGAAAATAGTGGGTGTTCAGAAGCCTGCTTCTTTAAGAATGATCTCAGCTATGCAGTTAAAAAGGTGTTTCTGTCAAGGTTGTCAGCTCTTTGCAGTATCGGTTAGTGACCTTGAGTCTGAGGGTAGCTGTGAAGTGTCATTGAATGATTACCCTCTTCTTCCAGAATTTTCTGATGTTTTCCCTAGTGAGATTCTGGGTATGCCTCCCAAGTGAGAGGTGGATTTTAGGATAGATTTGGTGCCTGGGGCTGAGCCTATCTCTCGGGCTCCTTACTGGATGACCACGCAGGAGCTCCAAGAGCTTCGTCTGCAGTTAGAAGAATTGTTAGCTAAGGGGTTTATCCACCCTAGTGTTTCTCCTTGGGGAGCACCAGTGATCTTTGTCAAAAAGAAGGATGGGTCTCTCCGCCTTTGTATTGATTACCAACAATTGAATAAGGTAACAGTAAAGAATTGTTATCCCCTTCCCAGGATTGATGACCTCTTTGATCAAATAAAAGGGGCAAAGGTATTTTCCAAGATCAACCTTAAATCAGGGTATCATCAGTTGCGGATAGCAGAGGTCGACATTCATAAAACTACATTTCGCACTCGGTACGGACATTATGAGTTCACAGTGATGCCATTCGGGTTAACGAATGCACGTTTAGTCTTTATGAGTCTAATGAATGGGGTGTTTCGAACTTACTTGGATAGGTTCATCCTCGTGTTTCTTGATGATATTTTGATTTATTCTAAGTCTATGGAGGAACATGAGGTGCATCTAAAGCAGGTTTTGCAGTGCTTAAGGGATAACCAGTTGTATGCCAATTTGGCAAAGTGTGACTTTTATAAGACTGAAGTTCAGTATTTAGGCCATGTGATTTCTGGTGAGGGAATTTTTGTGGATCCTGCTAAGATCCAGGCTATCATAGATTGGCCTGTGCCCACTAATGTCTCAGAAATTCGCAGCTTCATGGGACTATCTGGGTATTATCGGCGGTTCGTGCAGGGCTTTTCGAGGATTGCACATCCTATCACATCGCTTCAGAGGAAAGGAAAGAAATTTCTTTGGATAGAATAGTGTCAATTAGCTTTCCAGACCCTTAAGGAAAAACTGACTAGTGCTCCAATTTTGGCAGTGCCGGATCCTTTAGGTGATTTCATGGTTTGTACAGATGCCTCGTTGGAGGGTCTTGGAGCTGTGTTGATGCAGGATGGGAGAGTGATTTCCTATGAATCTCAGAAATTAAAAGATCATGAACTCAACTATCCCACACATGACCTTGAATTGGCCGCAGTTGTTCATGCTCTTGTGAGATGGAGGCACTTTTTGTTAGGACACCAGTTTGAGTTGCATACAGATCATTGGATTTTGCAATACATCTTCACACAGCCGAATTTGAATGCAAGGTAGAGAAGGTGGATGGAATTTTTGTGTGAGTATGATTTTGAGGTTAAGTATATTCAGGGTAAGGAAAATGTGGTGGTTGACGCTCTAAGTCGGTGTAGGCATGAGGTTTCTGCAATGTCTCTTGAGGTGGATTTGAAGAGTCAGATTCTCACAGCCCTTCCTTCAGATAGTTGGTATTCAGAGGTGAAAGCTGAGGTAGAATTAGGTAGAACTTTGGAGGGGAAATTTGCTGGTTATTCGTTGGATTCAGATGGTGCTTTGCATTTCTCTGGACGGTTGTATGTACCTCCTTCTGAGGGTCTTCGTACCCTGATTTTGACAGAAGTTCATCGAGCACCTTACGCGGCACATCGTGGAGTTAAGAAAATGTATGCGGATCTTCGGTCACTTTATTTTTGGTCAGGAATGAAGCGGGATATCGTCGACTTTGTGGCTCGATGTCTTGAATATCAGAGGGTGAAGGCTGAACATCATCATCCAGCAGGATTGCTACAGCCTCACCTTGTTCCGTAGTGGAAATGGGATGTTATTTCCATGGATTTCATTGTTGGGTTGCCTATGTCATCTAGACGACATGATGCTATTATGGTCACAGTTGACAGATTGACTAAGGTAGCTCATTTTTCTCCTGTTCGATCTTCGTATACGACATCTTACGTTGCTAAGGTGTTCATGAATGATATAGTTAGATTGCATGGGATACCACGGAGGATCATTTCTGACAGAGATTTGGTATTCACGTATGCATTGTGGACATCCTTGCAGCAGTCTTTGGGAACTAAGTTGAATTTTAGTTCTGCCTACCATCCTGAGACTGATGGTCAAACTGAGAGAGTTAACCAGGTGCTAGAGGATATGCTTCGTATGTATGTCATGGATCAGCAATCACGTTGGGAGGACTATTTGTACTTGGTTGAGTTTGCATATAACAATGGGTACCATAGTTCTATTGGTATGGCTCATTTTTAGGCTTTGTACGGTCGTCCTTGTCATACTCCTTTGAGTTGGGATCGGCTGGAGGATAGGGTGCTTCTTGGGCCCGAAATGATTAGAGATATGGAGTAGCAGGTGTCTCGCATTCAGGAGCATCTTGTTGCTGCCTAGGATAGACAGAAAAAGTATGCTAACGCTCATAGAGTTGATCGGCAGTTTGTAGTTGGTGATCGGGTGTTCCTTCGAGTGCGCCCGCAGAAGAGCCCAATTCGTTACGGAAAGGGTTCGAAGCTTGCGCCTCGCTTCGTTGGACCCTTTGAGGTGTTGGAGTGGATTGGACCTATTGCTTACCGTTTAGCTTTTCCACCCAGTTTGTTGTGGATCCACGATGTATTTCATGTTTCTGTTCTTAGACCATATTTTCCTGATGTTACTCATGTTCTGGATTGGAATGCTCTTCAGGTCGAGGACGGGAAACTGGCACTCGAGCCTGTGGCCATGCTTCAGCGTCGGCGACTTACCCTCAGAGGCAGAGAGATTGATCAGGTGCGGGTTCAGTGGGACCCGAATGATGAGGCTTCAGCTACTTGGGAGGATGCCTCTCGTATCAAGGATTCTTATCCTTATCTTTTTACTGGCTTCCAGGAGTAAGCCGAATTTTAGGGAGGGAGGATGTAATACCCCTCATGTTACTGCTTGATTCTTGACATTCTCTGTGGTTTTGTTTGCAACATTGTGATTTGGTTGATGCTGTTGATATTATGTTGTGGTAGCTTAGACTGTTACTATCTATAATACTCTTATGATGCCATGGATATTATGATGACATTTTATTATGATCGTTTGATGGAGTTATTTGGAATGCAGTAGACTAGAGAATAGTAATTTATGATGTGATGAAAATTAATGTAATTTTATAATGCATTAGATGATGATATGATTGGTGAGAGGATAGGTAGCATCACTCATTCGCGAGCGCCCTGCTACATTGCAAATCCTTCTCACGATGCTTTGTAATTGATTATATGTATGTATATTGTATATCACCTTGTTGGATGCAGGCTTTATAGGAATAAGACTCGATTCCACCTATTTTGATAGGTCTGGGCGAGCATTGTACCAACCCAACAGCAGGAAGTTGAACAAAGGTGACATAGAAGTAACTCCGTTCCAAGGTGTCAACAGTCTTGTACCTTCTTGGTTTGTGCATCTTGGTCATATTCATTGTGTTGTTGCATTGGTCTTTATATGCTATTGTGATTTTATAATTTATCTAATGTGGTGTATGGTTTTATGTTGTGATTTAAATAATTAAGCAATTAATAAAATAAAAACCATAAAATAATAAACAAATAAAGCAATGGATAAATATTAGTAGTAGTGGTAAAAATATTACATTTATTTTGAATCCTACAAATGGTTTATTTTAATTATTTTAATATAAAAGTAATTATTTAATAAAGTATTGTGGAGATGATGAATATATATATATATATATATATAAATAAAAGTTCAATTTTGTGGATTTAAATTTATTTAGTTTTTAATCAAATGCATGATAAAAGAAAATGAAATGTAAATACATGAAAAAGGCAACAAAAGGAATTAAAGGATTAATAATTATTTTGATTTATTTCTTGAAATGTGACCTCTAGTATTCACGAGAAGAGGAAATTGGAAGGGTTTCCTGGGTATTGATTTTAAGAAGGGGTTTTCTTGGTTTGAGGGGAGTTGTTGGAATTCTGGAGAAATTTTGTTTTCAACACTGCATTCTTGTTCTGTTTTCCGGAGAAATCATAAAGGAAGAAGGTTGGGTTTGAAGGAGAATTTGGGGGATCTGTTGTTGGGAACAATTGGCAGCGAGGAATTGGTTCTACGAGAGGGATTAAGCTTCTACAGATCTTCTTCAAACACAGGATGCCAGGTTCTTTTCATTTTTAATTATTTATTTTTTTTAGCATCAAATAAAATAGAAATTGTTTTCTGTGTATGAAATTTTCATCTGGGGTTGGAAATCAAATGTTTGTGGAAAGAAAATCTATTGGGTTATTGTTTAATCAATGAAAATTTAACCGAGGTTTGGGTTTGTTATTTGTTAAAATGGAATTTCTGAGGGGTTCTGGGCTGTTGTTTATTAAAAGGGGATTTTGTTTGAAATCTAGAAATGAACAGTATTTCTATTGTTTCATTTTTTTTTAAAAAAAATACATATATGTTTAAAGAGCAATTTCCTTTCAATGAATTTCGGGGATTATGATATTCTTGTTATGCATGCATGTTATAAAATATTTCTCTTGTTCAGAGAATAGTGATTATTTTTCCCTGATTTCGAAATGTTCAGATTCCAGTATATATATATATATATACATATATATATATATATACATATATATATATATATACATATATATATATACATATATATATATATGTATATATATATATGTATATATATATATATATATATTAGATATATATATATATATACACATATATATTTATACATATGTAAAAAGATTGAATGGAAATTAAATTTGATGGAACTCATTTTTTTTCCCGTCGGCACTATTCATAGAATTATGTGTTGGTATTATAAATTGTGGCTATGTGGTGGTTCAGCCTTGGCCGTACCCACCACCCCGCTAACCGATACCGTGTGACAGTTTGCAGACTGTCCACGGCAGTCCGAAGGACTACTGTGAGCAGTCCGTAGACTGCCCACTGTCGAGCGTTTATTCCTGTGCCTTTTTATGGTTTAAACTTTCCGTTTGAATATGTATATGTTAATTTTTTAAGACGCAAATTCTGTTATATTTACTATGAGAATTTACTTTTATAAATATATATATGTAAATATATATATTTATATATATATATATATATGTGTGTATGTATATGTATATATATTTATATTTGTATATATATATTTATTAACTCATTTATTCAGATTTCACTTATTTAACTGTTGTTGTGACCATTTAATTTTGTCAGTAAATATTCTATTTCTTTTTCTGGTTAAATTAAAACAAAATCTGGTTATAGTAGAAATAATAAAATAGAAAGAAATCTGTTTCTTTTGTTATTGATTTATTAAATTTCAACTTTGAGAGGATAATTTAGTAGAAAAATCAATTTATGAATAAATGACAGCATTGTTTATTTAATTCTTGTTTTAGTGTGAATAATTTTGGAAATAGAATTTATTATGGAATTAAATAAGTTATCTTTTTATTTTTGTTTTTATGAGATTTCATCTTGTTGAATTGTTGGGTTCGGGACATTGTTAGTTCATTGATGTGGGAACCCTTTTTGTGTTAACACTTTAGTCTTCCAGAGGATTATGATTTTGTTGAATTTATATCTCTTCATCTTGAGTTTCTGTTAAGTTAAGTATTACGAGTGGGGTGTATCGAGTTTTGAGATTTTGATTATGGTATTTAATTTGCGAGATGGGTTATGCCTCGTGTATTGCTTTTGTTGTTGCATTTCGATGTTCATGATTGGAATGGTACAACCCCTGTTACTTTTTGGTTTTTATGTGGGGTCTCTAGGGAGAGTGGCTCCTCGTGGGGGCCGGCGCACCGTTTAAGGGGAAGGGCTCAGGATAACCCACGAGTGAGTTAGTAATCAAGTGAAAACCTAATAATTAACTTAGGAGGGTTGGGTAGTAACATCATTTCAAGATTTAAATATGGATGCCTCATCTTCATTAGTGCTTCCACAGACTAATGGAAGGCTGAGAAGGCCATGATCGGCAAGGTCGTGACCTCGTCCTCACGAGAGGTTTATGGCTCTGCATTAGTCACCCTATGGACCTGCGCCTCTAGTTTGGAGGAAGGGCACAGGACAGCCATAGATGGGACCGACACCTCCAGTTGGGAGGAAGAGTACATGACAGCCCATGTAGGACTATGTGATGACACTCTCCCCTAGTTGCCCATGTGTTTTACTTTATAGAGTTCCTCTAGAAGTAGGTTATGGGAGTTGGTTTAGATTGTTGTTTGAATTGATTTAAATTGATTTATGATTATTGTTTTGATACATCTTTAGTATGCTTTATGGTCTTGTATGATCTCATTTATATTTGATTTACGATCTTGTATCTTTATGATACTGTGATATGATGTTATTGTTTGTTCATTATAATTGGAGTATTGTGTTATGGATCTATGTTGGTACTTTTTGTATGTTTGTACTTATGTTGTTAGTCTTGGTCAGAGTTACTTCTCTATCACCTCTTAGCACGGGGGTGGTCGTGTGGAATGTGCTCCGCACACCGTTGGGTTCCCCATCAGCGTTCGTTGGCTCAGTCTCTTCCAGTTGAAGATTTGTTCCAGTTGATCTCTTTACATTTTGATAATCTTGTATATTGTATTCATCCCACATGATTGGGATTCATGTTGTAACTATATTGATATGATGTAAAATCTGAAAGATGTTGTAATGTAGTTATCAACTTTGTAACTTTATTTGGTTATGTGATTTCTCATGGTTTTATCTTGTGATGGAATCTATGGATATATATATCTAATGTTGTCATTAGTAGTTCCTTTTGATATCTTATGAGTTGATGTTTAGTAATGTCTTTTTCGATGTGACCTCGTGTGCCCCAAAGGACATAGTCGATTATGTTATTTGTGTTATAATGAAATGAAGTATATGAGTATGTATATGATCATTTAATTTTTGGTATGTTGATTATTGTTTTGCTTTTAAAAAAAAAATATTGTGTTTTTATTTGATTGTTCTTTAGGGCTTGCAGTGATTACATCACCACTCATTTATCGATACTCCTCCTACAAACTCTGGTGCCTTCACACCATCCTTGATCGTTGATCCATCATTCACCACTACCATGGCCTAACCATCGAATCTAATCATTTATTACTATCATCATCATCAATTCATCCTCCATCCTCCATCCTTTGTCCTCTATCCTCTATCCACCAAATTCTTGACACCAACGATTTTTCATCCCACCATCCAATTGTGGGATTTGAACACCCTATGGAAATGAAGTAACTACCTTGCAACAACACTATAATCATCCCAAAAAAATTAAAATATTAATATATAAATATTATTTTCATTTTATGTGTGTGTGAGTGCGTGAAAATATTATAAAAAATAATTTAATGGAATATGTAGATGGTAATAAATAAAATTATTTTAATTAAATTAAAAATTAAATCCCTTATCAAATGTTTTTTCTTTTTATAGTAATTAATAAATTTAATTAATAATTAAATGTTATTAAATATTGGTTAAATTTAAGTTTAAACATGAATAATTTAAGGAAATTGGTAATTTTAAAAAATAAATATTTAAGGATAAAATATTAAAAAATGAGAAATAATTAATTCAAAAGGTAGAAATACAAGAAATGGGTAAAACTATTAATAATAAATTTTAGATATACATATAGTTTCTTCAATTTGACCTTTTGGATTACATAAATGATTTTTCTTAATTTACTAGAATATATTTTTAGATAGATATAGTTTTCTATTTCAAATTGGGATTCAATAAATGATTTTTATTAGCTTTTGAATAGAGAAAAATAGATTTTACAATAAGTTTTAAACTTTATTCTCAAATGATTTAAACAATAAATCAAGTATTTTGCTTTCATAAATTGATTTTTCCTTAAATAATGTTAAAATAATATTAAATTAGAAGTTGAAAATCTCATATCCTATTTAAAGCAATAAATCAAATATCTTAATTTTTCCTTCCAAATTTTGGATTAATAGTTCATTAATAATAGGGCATACAAATGACTTGAAAAGAACTTAAGGTCCTTTGCAAAAAAACTCAAAGGCCTGGAAAATCTTTGTATTATTTCCCAATCGGGACAACCCTATTCTATTGTGGAGAATAAGATCTTAAAATTGAATATTGAAATAAGGGGAGACAATATCTCTCCTTAATAAAAATGAAGATTCTATCATGGAATGTTAGGGGCTTAAATTCCCCTAACAGACGAAACTTAATAAAGTGTCAAATCTTGAACACTAATCCATACATTGTTCTTTTACAAGAAATGAAACTTTCAGCCCAATTAGCTTCCAATTTCTTTTCCACTTGGTACAATTGGGATTTCACTTCTTCTCCCACCCATGGTGCTTCAGGAGGCCTTGCAATTCTTTGGAACAAATTCTTTTTCAAATTAGAAACTTTGTCTTTCTTGGACAATTGGATTCAAGCTTCCATTATTTGTTTGAAAAAAAACAATATATTTTTTATCTTCAACATTTATGGCCCTTGTGCAACCTTTGCTAAAAAAAAATTATGGACCAACTCTCTTATGCATTAGCTGGTTTAAAAAATGATTTTAAGATTCTATCTGGAGATTTTAATGCTATTTGATGCCCTTTAGAGAAAATAGGTGGCATTATCCCTCCACCCAGGGTAATGGAGGATTTTAATTAGTTCATCATCAACAATGTTCTCTATGATTGTACACCAAAGAATGACCTCTTCACATGGACTAATAAGCGTAGAGATTTTTCTTAGATTGCTAAAAGGTTGGACCGCTTTCTTCTTTATGAAAATTGGTTCAATACCCCTTGGGATTTCTCTTCCTCCATTTTGACTCTTCCTGAATCTAATATTTTCCCAATCTCTCTTTCAATTTTTGATAATAAGTTGATTAAAAAGGGTTACTTCAAATTTGAATCCATGTGGTTTATAGATCCAAATTTTGTCCCTCTCCTCAAAAAATGGTGGTCTGAGTGTCCCTTTGTTGTTGGCACTCGAATATACCAACTTTATAAAAATCTGAATTTTATCAAGGGGAAAATAAATGATTGGAACAAAACATGTTTCAAAAATATTTTCAAAGAAAAATCCAGAGTGGAACTTGAATTGTCAAATCTGTATTATGTAGTGTTTAAAAATGGAATGAACTCAAATATTTATGATAAGTAAAAATCCCTTAAGGAGAAATTAGATGAACTCTTGGCAAGGGAAGAATGTTACTGGAGACAAAAATCTAGGTATATTTGGCTAAGAGAAGGGGATAAAAACACAAAAAGAATTCATACCTCCATGAAATTGAGAAGGAAAACAAATAGGATTGAATCAATTCTCTCCCCTTTTGGGGAATCACTATTCTTAGTTGAGGATAATGAAGCTACAATAGTCTCCTTCTTTAAGGATTTATTAGCTCCTAGAAAAGTTAATAGATCTTTGGAAAATAATATTGTCTTGGACAACATTCCCACCTTGATTGCTAGGAAAAACAATATGTTAATGGTTGAATTCGCCATGGATGAAGTATGTTAATTATGGCTTCAAATATTTGGGGTCATGGATAGTGTCAATGTGTTGGGGCGTTGGGTAGCTTTGGTGGGGTGGCTTGTTTATGGGATCCTCAAAATGTTAGTCCAATTTGATGGCTCTCTTGTAGGGGCTTGATTTCTTGTGTTGCTTCTCATCTTGAGTCAGGAGAGAGAGTTCTTCTTTCTAACATATATGCTCCTATTGAATTTTAAGGAAAATTTTTTCTATGGGATCATGTTCAATATGTGAGGTCTTTGGAACCTTATCTTCCTTGCATCTTGGCTGGATATTTCAATGTTATTACCTCATTGGAGGAGAAGAGGGGAGGAAGTGCTCACTTGGAGCCTTGTTCAGTTCTCTTGCAGGATAATGTTGCTTTCTTTAGGTTGATTGATATTAAGCCTATTAATGGATATTTTACTTGGAACAATAGGAGAAGTGGGGATGATAAAATTTCTAAAAGGCTAGATAGATTCCTCATGTCCAATTTCTAGATGGGAGATAGGTGATTGATTAGCTCTGAGATTTTGGATGGGAAGGGGTTTGATCATTGGCCAAAAAATCTTGTTACTGAGCTTCCCCGATGCTACGTTAAGCAATCCGTTAAGTTCTAGCTTATGTGGCTTAGGGATGAGTCCCTTCATTATTTTCTTCCTCGCTGGTGGTGTCTAGGAAAGCCAACATATGGTACTGCTATGTACTTCTCTAAGAGGCTTCAATATGTGAAGTATAGGTTGAAGCACTAGAATAGGAAACACCTTGGTAATGTGTTTCACACAAAAAAGAATGCTTGGGCCAGCTTGGACTTGATTACTAGGAAGATCTGTGATTAGGATCTCACTGAGGAGCTTGGTTTGTTCGAAGTTTATGTGATAAAGGAAGTTGAGGAATGGGAATTAAGAGAAGAATTATTTTGGAAAAAAAAGTATCAAATTTAGTGGCTTCAGGAAAGTGATCAAAATACCTCTTTCTTTCATAATTTTGTTAAGGACAAAAGACAAGGTAATGCTATATCTTCTCTCTTGTCATTGAATGGGAAGAATCTTTCCTCCACTACTTCTATTTCTGTTGAATTTGTTCATTTCTTTTTGGCTTTATTTTCTGAAGATTCTCCTTCAGCGGAGGAGGATGAAGCTATGATTTTGGATAGTATTCCACCTTTGGTCACTAATGAAATGAATGGGTCTCTAATCCCATTTCCTTGTTAGAGATTGAGAATGTTGTGTTACTAATGAAAAAAGGTAAAGCCCCTAGGCTTGATGGGTTTCCAACCAAATTCTTTCAGGAGTTTTGGGAAGTAATTAAGGTGGACCTATTGGAGGTTGATCAAGAATCCTTTATGAATAAACAAATGTTGAAATCTATGAATGCTACATTTATAGCTCTCATACCAAGGAAGGATGGGGCTAATTCTCTAGATCTTTTTAGGTCAATTTCTTTATGTAATCTAGTTTACAAGATCATTACTAAATTGATTTTTGAGATGTTGAAACCTTGGTTAAGTGGGATAATATCTAAGGAGTAGGGGATTTTGTTGCTAGTAGAAAAATTCTAGATGGTTTCATTATTGCTATAGAGACCATTCATTTTATGGCATCTTCTAAAGATAAAGTTATGTTTATCAAGTTGGACATGGCTAAAGTGTATGATTAGGTTAAATGGGCCTTCTTATTCAAGATTCTTAGAGCATTTGGTTTTTCTAGCACCTAGATTGAATGGGTCAAGAGTTGTGTTACTTCTTCTTCCTTTTCGGTGCTAATTAATGGAGATCCTACAAAATTGTTTGGTTCCTCTAGGGGACTCCAACAAGGAGATCGTCTATCCCCCTACTTGTTCATTTTACTTGTTGAGGGTCTGGGTTAGTTTATTCAATCTCAGGTTTAGAGTAGCTTGATTCAGGGTTAGAGTTAGGGAAATAATATTCCCCCTCAGTCCCATCTTTAGTTTGTGGATGATACTACTTCTATGGGAAGAGCTAGGGTTGAGGAGGCTATTAGATGGCGTAGTGTGTTGGATAGTTACTTAGCTGCTTCAAGCCAACATATTAATGAGGGGAAGTCATTCATCTACATCTTCAATACTCCTAATATTATCCAAAGGAGAATTGCTGGCATTCTTCATTTCCATATTGGTTCACTCCCTTTTATTTATCTTGGCATTCCGCTTGCTATTCGTTCACTTCCTAAACTATTTTGGCAAGGGATTATTGATAAGTTCCAAAATTTGGCCAGCCATTGGACTTGCAGGTGGATTTCTCTGGTAGGAAACTTGACTCTTTTAAAGTTTGTGGTGTAGGCTCTTCCTCTGTATAGATGCTTTGTTCTTTTTTCCCCTTCTAGCTTTGTCAAAGACTTTGAGAGTTTGTCTTGTCAATTTCTTTGGTATGGTAATCTTCTTCATAGAAAGTGGAGTTTGGTTAAGTGGGATATTATTTGTGGGCCGAAACAAGGAGGGTTGGGCTTACGTCAAGCTGATTTGAATGGTAAGGCTTTAGAAACTAAACTATATTGGAATTGGTGTTCACACTAGCATCAGTTGTGGACTAAAATTCTTACATCAAAATATATGGGTGTGGTTGACAGTGCTAAGGTTGCCAAATTTAGCCTGGAGGGGAAGGGTTCTATGATTTGGGGAACTCTCAAAAGGGGTGCTAAGTTGGTTAAACAGGGGTTGTTTTGGATTTGCAATGGTTGTCTAGAAGCTCTCTTCTAGTATGATTATTGGGATGGTCACCCTCCCATTTTTTCTGCTCACCCTTATTTGTTGAATTTGAGTCAACATTTTATGGATGCTAGTTGGTGTCATCTGGAAAATTTCAAATCTCAATAGACCTTGGGTTAGATTAATGTGTTTAGGTGGAAGGATCCTTTAGAGTGGCCTCCAGGGGGTGTTTTTTAGGATCATCAGGAGCTTGCTAAGATTTTTTCAGATCGTGTTTGTAACTCTCTTCCTGGGAGAGATGTGTTGGCTTGGGGTCCTGATCCGAAAGGTAAATTTTATGTTGCCTCAGGCTATCAAGTTCTAGATAGGAAATTATTTGGGAGTTCTAAGGTCTCATGGTGGAAACAAGTTTGGAATAAGTTTTCTTGGCCTAAGTATAATTTCTTCTCTTGGCTAGTGGTGCAAGGTAGGTGTCTTACAAGGGAGAATATTTGGAAGCATGGGTTTCAGGGCCCTTCCATGTGTGTTATGTGTGTTGGGCATGAAGCAAGTCTTACACACCTCTTCTTTCAATGCTCTTTTGTGAAATATATCTGGCACTTCTGGTGGAATCTCTAGCACCAATCGTGTAGCCATGTTTCTTCTTTGGAGTAATTTTGGAGGAGCCATGGTTCAACTCTTGCTAAGACTTATTTTCTTTGTATTTCTTGGTTTATTGGCCCTAGTTTGATAATTTGGCATATTTGGTTGGAGTGCAATCAAAGAATATTTTTGGATAAGAAATTACTTATTGGTCAGCTTTGGATGAGAATTCTCAGGGTTCTTCAGGAGACATTGATTGTTAAGTGTGATTTGTCTATTCCTATTGATCCTAGTGATCTTGGAGTGGTTAATGCTTTGGGTCTCTTAGTGAAGGGAAAGAGAACTTTGAGAATTGTTCATTGTGAGCATGGGCATGAGAGGGTTGCTCGTGTTGGTCACTAGTGTCCCCCTGCTCTTGGGGTACTAAAAATTAATACAAATGGATCATCCAGGGGAAATCCTAGGCATGCTAGAGTTGGTGGTCTTGGTAGAGATAGTTTGGGAGTGGCTATCTTTTTCTTCTCTATGTATAGAGGTTATCATACTAATAATCTCATGGAGGCTATTGCTATTATTTTGGTGGTTGAGTGTGCTTGTGCCTTTGGTTGGCTACAGATTGTCTGTGAGTCTGATTCTCAGGTTGTTATTGATATGTTGAATAAGAAACACTCGAAGGATGTAAATTGGCAGTTAGTGGTGGTGGTCAAGCAAATTATCTCTTTTTGCTCGACTTTGGAGTCCATTCTTTTTTTTCATGTTCCTCACGAGTGGAACTAGGTGGCTGATGGTTTGGCTAGGTGGGCTTTTGAGATGATGGGGACATGGTATGTGGATGATTGGGGTGACCTTCCTAGTGATTTAGCCCTTGTTCTTGAGGAGTAGGTTATGGAGGATATGAGGTACTTTTTGGGGGTGAATTAATTCTTGGTTTTGTTGGTACCCTGGGTGGATGTGTTTCTTTTGATTTTGTAATTCTTTTTTGATTCAATAAAGTTTTTACCCCTTGTTTATTTAAAAAAAAATCACCACGGATGAAATTAAAAATGTGGTATTCTCCATGCTAGCTGAAAAAGCTCCTAGACCTAATGGTTTCATGACACGTTTTTTCCAAAAATGCTAGGATTTTGTAGGAAGATACATATTCTTAGCTTTGGAAGAATCAAGAAGGAATATAAAAATCCTAAAATAATTTAATGCAACTATGATTTCTCGTGTCCCCAAGAAATCCAATCCAATGTCTTTCAAGGATTTTAGACCAATTTCCTTGTGTAATACGGTCTTCAATATATTCACTAAGGCAATAGCTCTTAGACTTGCAAAAATTATCCCCTCTATTATCTCAAATGAGCAAGGGGGTTTTGTTTCGAGAAAAGACACCCCTGAAGGGGCTATATTAGCACATGAAGTATTACATTCAATATTAAGGGAAAAATCCCCTTTGATGGTTTTGAAATTAGACATGGAGAAATCTTATGATAAAGTTGAATTGGATTTCCTTTTAGTAGTTCTAAGAAAATTTGGTTTTACAAATAGCTGGTGTAAATGGATCTCTTCATGCCTAGCTAGAGCAAAATTCTCTGTTTTGGTAAATGGCCCATCAGTTGGAAAATTTTCTTCCACAAGAGGTATAAGATAGGGGGATCCCCTCTCACCATCCTTATTTATTTTGATGGATGAAGGGTTAAGTAGATCAATCATTGCTGCAAGAAACAATCAGGAGTGGAAAGGAATTTATTTCAGACCCTTTCCCACTCCAATCTCTCATTCTCTCTTTCCAAATGATACCTTCTTGTTTGGTCAGGAAACCATGGAAGAAGCAAGAGAAATCAAATCAGTACTTTTAGACTACTATTCGGATTCAGGTCAATCCTTCAATGCTAAGAAATCAAATATTTTCTTTTTGAATGTAAAATACCTTGGTTAAAACCCAACTCTCAAAATTTTGGGGTTTTCAAAGTGGAACCCTACCTTGCAAATACATAGGCATTCCCTTCTTGAGAAAAGAAAAACATGTTTTTTGGGATGATCTTATTTCTTCCACTTCTAATCATATTCTTTTTTGGAAATCCAATTTGGCTCTCATTTGCAGGGAAGTTGGTAATGATAAAAGTAGTACTTCATTATTTACCTATTTATTTAATGTTAGTTCTTAAAATTCCTTTTGAGAAAGGCCTTGCTCTTCATAAACTATTTAGAAATTTTCTTTGGGCATAAAATGTTATGCAAAAAAAGAAACTCCCTTTAGTTGCATGGGATAACATATGCAAATCAAACACTACAGGTGACCAGGCATGTTTGAGAGATATTTTCTTACAAAATAAGGCTCTAGGTTCCAAATTGGTCGGGTAATTATACGCTAATCTTGACAAGAAATGGTGTCAAATCATGCTTCACAAATATTTGGATTCCTTGGAATGTGAAAAGATTTTCATGGAAAGGAATCTCCCCTAGATCTAAAATCAAGAATTTTATAATCGCTTGCAGATTAGTTGTCCTTCCTCACCTTTCTTGGCTAATTAACAATGGTGAGAAAGCTTTATTCTGGGATGATGCTTGGAATGTACATCAACCCCTCAAAATTCTTGGAGATTGGTCTCATATTGAGACTACTCTGAAATCTCTTTGGGGGGACAAAGTGAAAGATTATTTTGTTATTAATCAGGAGGATCCTTTACATCAGATTAGTTGGAAATGCTTTAGTTTTCTTCCAGTCTCATCTCACTCAAAGAATTCTCTTAAATCTGAATTACAAAAAGGACAAATTGTCTTCTCAGATAAATCTGATGTAATAATTTGGACAAAGTTTAAATTGGGTAGTTATATGATTAAGGAAGGATATAACTCTCTACAAAGTGAGAATAACCTATCCCCCTAGCACTCTACCCTTTGTTGGGGCCCCAATGTTTTACCAAAAATAGGATCTTTTCTCTAGTTAGCCATCAAAGACAAAATACTCTCATGATTCATACTTGATAGATTGGGAATATCACCTCTCTTTACATGTGTGATGTGTGGTAAGGCCTTCGAATCCACATATCACCTTCTTATTAATTTCCCCTTTTATTTTGAATGTTGGACATGGCTATTAAGAAAATTGGGTTGGTATTCTCCCTTGCAAAATGGGATCCTACAACATTTCTTAAGTTGGCCTAAGCTTCATTCAACTTCTAAATTTGCTTGTCTCTGGGAAATATCTCCCTCTACTCATCTAGAACATTTGGCTTGAAAGGAATAGGTGAATCTTTAAGAAGGACCAATTACCTTGGGAGCATATCATACAAAAAATTTCAATTTCAATTTCTGAAACTACAATGTCAAGCCTTTTTAGGAATGGAATTTCTAGTAACAATTTTTCTTCATGGGATTCCTTCATTCTAAAAAATTGGTCTCATCTCAAACTTCCCAATGTGGACTCTTTGTTGAAAAAAAATACTCTTGTAAACAAATCCCTTATTAAATGGTTTCCTCCGCCTAAGGATTTTGTTAAACTCAACTTTGACAGGGCTTCTAGAGGGAACCTTGGGAAATCAGGGGCTGCCTTGATCTTAAGAGATTGTTATGGTAATTTTGTTGGAGCAATTTGTTCTATTCTTCTAGAAGGGACTACTAATGTTGCAGAATTAAATGCCTTAAAAATGGGTTTGGAGCTAGAAATTGAATGTTCAATACCCCATATATAGATCGAAGGGGACTCCATGGTTGTGATATCTATAGTGTTAAATGGTCATTCAAATTCTTGGCATATGAATTACCTTGTCTCTCACATTCAATATATTTTGAATAATTTTTCTTCTTATCAAGTGATGCATTTCTATAGGGAAGCTAACAATCAAGCTGATCAGTTGGAAAACAAAGCCATTGATGGGAATATATAGCTAAAAAATATATCATACTAGGAGGATCTAAATTTTCAAAATTCCTAATAATAAAATAAATCTTATTAATAATCCCATGTGGTTCATTTGTGCTACAGGTTTACTTTAATCATGGTTTATGTGACCTGGGCTTATTGCTCTTCTTAGTTAGGTTTGGCTTCATATCCTTTTAATTTAATTGAGTTGGAAGTTTTCTGAGTTGGAAATTATACTTGATTGGATTATTATTATTAGTGTGATTTGGCCATATGAACTTGTATCACAATTTTTAAATTCTATCACATGTATTCTAGGGCCTTCACTTTTTATATTTTGTGGGCCCCTTCTCCACTCTAATCACTCATAAGGATTATCCCTTTTGGTTGGTTAGTGTGTGGAATCTTGGCATCACACGTCCAATTCAAATGTGGATTTCAAATTATCCAAAGGGTAAGTGGTGACCCCGAAAATCCAATTTCTTGGCAGCCAATAGCTATAACTCATATTCTCGTTACTTTTCATTGAATACATGGCAATCTGATGTGGCATGATTTAGAATATTCATGAATCTTTCTTCTTGGAACTCTTGATACTATTTATCGCCTCTATTCTGCATTAATTTCTCTTGAGGATGTCTCCTCTTGTACAATTAGTGGAGGATAACGATGGTGGTGACTATGGAATTTGTTGTGACTAGCATAGTATGGATTTAAATCCATCGATATTATTCATTCCCAATGGTACCATTTTTTTCTAGTGGATGTGTCCTCTCGAATGCTCCAAATTTGGGATATGCTCATCAGGGAAATTGAACCCTTTACTATTTCTAGCAATGTTGTTACCATGGGGATCATTGGAAGCTCTAGTTAATCTTGTGTTGCTAAATTGGACACAACTTCTGATGATTATTCTTTCACTTTCTAATTTTTGCAAATGTGAGATTGACATTCTCATACCTTATGGTACCTAAGAAGCATTAAAGGAATTCTGTCAGACATTTGATGTGGGCACTTTTCTTGTATTAAATTTGACATGTGAATAATTCCTTGGGAGATCCACTAATCCAAGGCTTTGATTTGGCTTAAATACAAATGGTACCTTGCTCTGATATGTTGATATGAAATTTAACACTTTGGCAACTATTGGTTATATTGCCTTACTGCTAGTTATCACTTGATCCATTGATGTTCTTTTGCATCACTTATGATGCCATGAGCTTTCAGTTGCATTAATGTTTATATATCAACCGTCTACTTTACTCATGCAAATTTCTTATTTATAGATCTCTTTGTTTCCTTCTCTAATAAATTTATGGCTTTCATTTTGCTTTCTCTTTGAAATAGCAACAAGAAGAATCATGCAGACTTATTTCAGAGTATACATTCCACCAAGATATCTAGAATTAAGGGATGATAGACCATTCTCCTCTGAAAAGCTTGAACGAAATTGCATCTTAGAATGAAAACCTATTAAAGATTCAATCAGAACCATTCTAGAGTATGATTGGTTGGACTGCCATGCTATGTCTTTGCCTAATGAGGTTGCATCCCAGTTTGTTTCTAACTTAATGGATGTGCTTTGGTGTAGTGAAATGGTGAAATTCCTTGTAGGTTTTTAGATTCTTCCCCATGTTTTTCCTCTTCCCATCTTGCAAAATTCTTTGAATGGTTATGACATTCTGAAAGGTTCCAATATTGTGGGTGGCATCCTTTGTCATCAATTTCTAATTTTTGATTGATCTATCACTCTCTACTTAACACTATGGCTAATGATTATACTCATGACTTTATAAGGAGCCTCCATAGGCTCAAGCCTCATCTAGGGCATACTAATTCAAATATCTTGTTAGATTTGTTTGATTTTGTGTAGTTCTTGAGTAGGCATGCTCTCACAGAACCACACTCAATTCCTTATTTCCCACCTCCAAATGATCTAGAATCTTTGGAGGAAAGTGGCGTTTACTCCTGATGGTGGCTCATGGCTCTCTTCCTTCCCTCAAAATTGGTCAATATATGCTTCAGTTCTTTGAAAACTCACCTTCACCATCTTCACTTCAGTCTTCTACTTACCTTCGCCACTTTTTATGAAAGTTTTTGGTCTCAAAAATCTTGCTCTTCTAGCACTAGAATGCTATATGATGGTTTCCTTCAAAATTTTCTCTTTGTTCTCTTGAATGACTATATGGAGTACTCTCTTCAAGTTATCTTTTGTACTCGTGCTCTCTTCAACCTATCTTATGTAGTGGTGCTTTCTTAGGGTTCTCATTTTTAATTTTGTTTGTAACCCTAATTGGGAATTCTCATACATTTTTTGGCTCCCTCCTTATCATAATCCATTCTAGATGGATTCTTGGTGTATGTTCTCAGCAGTATTTTTTCTTCCTATCTTTTTTTGATTAGATTTTGTATTTTCTCGCAATGTACCTCTCCTTATTTTAATATTTATATGTTTGTGGCTTGCAACTTAAAAAAGTTATTATTATTATTTAAGTTAGAAGCTTCAAAATTTACCCAAGAATTTCCAAGTGATAAAGAAGTATTTTTATTCTTTACCATTCTTCACACATGTAGAATAGCAGATTCATAACTAGTCATCATTAATTTTAGTATAATAACATAATTGTTAGATGTAACTGTTACTTGCATTGAATAATTAAATTAAAATTTATTTTCAATGTAATTTATTACTGTTCATTTTCAAACTTAGTGTTGTTTAAAGTAATTAGTGGTAGCTAAAATTTTATTTAATTTGGAAAATCAATTAGTGCCAGTTTAAAATTTATTTTTAAAAATTAATATATATTTTTTGAAAAAGTAATTATTATTTTTTAAACAATTAGTGTTTCCTTAATTCATTTATTTTGCAAAAGTAATTAGTGTTAGTTTAGAATTATCTTTAAAAAAATAATTAGCACTTAAAAAATAGTATTTTTTAAATATAAATTATTTTAAAAGTGATTAGTAAAAGTAATTAGTTTTTATTTATATAATAATTGATATTTATTTAGTTTAATTATTTTTGTAAATTAAATTAATGTCCATTTCCCAATTAATTAGAGTTAGATAATTTAATTTGAAAATTAATTTTCTTTGCAAAAGTAATTGGTTTCATATTTTATTTCCTAGTTAACAAAATTAAACAAGAATTTGAAACTAAGACTAGAAGCGTTCAGTATCAATAGTACCTTTAAATCGTATTTATGGGTAATGTCATCATGCTTGAGCTATTGTATCTATAGCCTAATAAAACTATGATAATAATATTTGTGGCATCATCCCTTTAAATTATTGAGGAGAAATAAGGGATATATTGATTAAATTAAAATCCAAGGGATGGCTAAAACCCTTTGTGGCAATAAAAAATGATGAAGCAAGATGAAGGTGCCAATAACAAAGAATAATATGTTTGGTGAGTGGCATCAGTTGTGGTGTTGATTGCTCACCCTTCTAGATAGTCTCTTCAAATGAATTAAAAATATGAAAGAAAAGACAAGAAGTAGTTGAAAAGTCTACAAGAAAATCTTTTGATGAAATTCTGGAGCAACAGATTTTGGAGTACCAAGTTCTAGAGCAACAAATTCAGAAAACATAGTTCAGCTTTGGCTAGAGATATTTATGTGGTACCAGAACCTTAATGTGTGGAAAAATAAATGGATCCATAAGATATAGGCCTATATTTTTTATATTGAGTATGTTAAGGGATAGTGGAATGCTGTTGTCGATGCCAAAATTCTGGAGCACCAAGTTCTAGAGCAACAAATTCAGAAAATACAGATCAAATTTGGCTCAAGAAAGAAGGGTGTAGGGTCATGTTCCAGCTATGATCTTAATAGCGTAGGAAAACCTAGGGGAGAATTCATTCTAGGGGCCATGTAGGGGTTTTTAGTTCACTTTTATTTCTTCATGCCTAAATCTATCTAAGTTTCAATTTGTAAAAACATTTTTTTATTGTGGGTTTCTAAATATTTTGTATAATCAACCCATTTTTAGTAGCAAACTAGGGGCTGGCAGATAATTTATCATTGTAAAGGTTTTTTTTGGGATCATATAAACTATTACCTATTGTAAATTTTATTAATATTAACATATCTACAGGTCATCAACCTTTTACCTAAAAAATATCCCTTAGATTATGGAAAACATGGTGTCAATGGTACAAGGCTCAGGATAGGCTCAACAGTCAAGCAGTAGAGGTGTTGTCAATAAAGGGTTGGTTTTATTCTAACATATTGTGTTTTCTTTTGTAGGTACAAAGCCAAAATTATCATAATTACTGCAGAAGGATTCACATGAATTCTATAGTCTCCTCATGAGGGAAATTTAATGCGCGTCTTGTCATTTCTTCTGAGAAATGAACTCCTATTTTTGGAGCATTCCATCCATGAGTTAGTAGTGACTGGGAATGCAAATTATTAAACTACTAATTTAGCGAAGAATACATTGGTTAGTGGGATATTATCCTATCAAAATCTATTAGGAAGTGTTGATATCCCTACAGTGTGTCAAGTGGGAACAAAATTGGTATGACATGTGTATGTAGTATCAGGTAATTATTTTGCATTAAGGTCTCCCAGTTTCAAATGTGTGAATAGTGGCATTTAAGGATGCATCCTGATAATTCTCGTCACTACTTTGGCAACAAAAAGGGCTTCTACAAAAGAAAATATAAGCATCTACATTCCTATCGTGTGTGTGTGTAGTTAGCTAGTGTTTTGTGGAAGAGTGGGTGCGGTTAGTGTTTCAACTAGTTTTGGAAGGAGGGTGTGAAGGTGGGTGCAAAAAAATGGAGTGTTATATATGGAATTATAGGGTCAAGTTTGTAGTCCATTCATGGGAGAGACCATTTTCAGGGTGTATTGAAGGAGAGGCCATTTTTAGGGAGTATAGAAGAAGAACAACTATAGCAAGTTTTCAAGGTAAATTGTTCCACTATCTTAATCTACATCAAGACTTTGATAGCAAATGAAGTGTTGCATACAAAATCTCAGAGATTAATTTTTCCCTCCAACCTTCTATCCATTTTCATTTCTAATGTTGTGGAACTAGTAAAAAATATGAAAGTAGTGCAAGATATTGTAGTGAAGGTGGTGAAAGAAATATATTTGGAGAACAATTCGCTACTCCATAATTTTTAGCAATATGAATTTTTCTAGGGTGAGGGTTACGTAGGTGGGTTGTTCCTGAAACACTATCTCTATAAGCAGCATTATGTGGACATGTATGAGAAATTTAAGAATTCTATCATAAATTAATTGTCGAGCTATCTCTATGGGTCTCTCTATCACTATCAGTTTGAAATAGGAGAGGAGACAGTGAACAAATTAAAAAGAAATTTCATGTGCCATTTCATACATGAGATCACATGTATTCCATCAAAGATCATATCCAAGGGAGCAAGTAGCAGTTCAAAGAGCACAAAGGGTGCAAGGATAAGTTCTAGACATGAAAGTAACAGTTCAGGAAGACCAAGGGGAGAATTCGGTTTAGGTTATGTGTAGGGGTGTATAGTTTGATTTTTCACTCTTAGTTATAAGAAATTCAAGTCTTATGATCTAAACTTGAAATTTTGAATCGAGTTGATATTAGGTAAAGCTTATCAGTAGTTGTATAGGGGTTGGTTTACAGGTAGTAGAAGTAATGTAAATTTTGTGGTCTATATCCATTCAAACTATGCTCTACTTATTGTAATTATATATTATTAATATAATTTATAGATTTACTATCTTTGGATTAAAAAAAATCCCTTGGATTGATAATCTAAAAAGATTAATCAAATGAACCAAGTCATGATATTTCAAACCTAGAAAATCCCCATGTAGGAGAAAAGGAATTCCATATAATTTTATGTTATTTTATATTTAATCCTAATAAATATTTTTTTGCTACAATTGATTTAAAGGGTGACATTTTTATCCCTAGGCTTTAGTTTATTTTAAAAAACATGTAATAAACATGGTGACTATCTACTTATGATTATTTCTTCCCTTTGTGGGTAGTAGTCATAGAGGATTTTTTTGGGGAAAAGGGGGCTCTATAAAGGGCTTTCATACCTACACAATAGTTAACATCAAACTTAGAGGAGAAAATTGAACTACATATTTATGCCTTGATCCCATTTGAATGTTGGGTATGTAGACAATTTAGACAATACAATATTTTCCTAGTGCATAGGCATTTAAGGATGGGGCTTAGGGTGCATTTAATAAATATTATGCTAAACAATTAATAATATAATATTTAATCATTAAAAAGAATTATTGATTCAAGGGTAGGGAAGAAAACTATAACCTAATATCAAGATAAATTAGATTATTTGTATACTCAAAAGGAATCTCAAACGGATTGTCTTTACTCCTTGAGGCTTTAGGCCAAATTTTGAGGAAAGACGCAAAATGTTTAAATACATATACTCTAAAGACAATGAACTTGTCACACTTATAATAGGGGAATGCAATCTTTAGAGAGTGACTTAGTTTCTAGATGGTCTTAATGAGTCTAATTCTTTGGCTAGAGCACATTCATATCCTTTATGGATAGATCTATCTATTTCAGATGGATAGATGAACTCTTGTTATGTATGGAAAGATGCCTAACTCATATATTTTAACACCTATCTTGTATATATGCATGCTTATCTCGTATAGGTATATGTACTTGAGTATACAAATGAGTAAAATAATAAAGATAACAAACAAAAAAATAGTGGTAATTTTAGGGTTAATAGAATAGGTTATATCAATGGTTTTGTTTAGGATGAAAAATGATAATGGAATATGTGTGAGATATGTTGGAGGAATGTCATTGGATTTAATTTAGTTTTTGGTTTGAAACTTTTTTTTATAATGATGACATGTTTTGCAAAATTTCGTTTATTGTAGGATTGTTTGGTAATATTTTTAGGAATATTTTTAGGAATGTGTTAAGTATGTTGATCTATTATGGATGATTGGTGGGTTATTGTTTTGTACATTTGGGAGGGGTAAGGAATATGAAGGTATTATAGGTGAAACGACAAAATGAAAAGGGTGAAATCATAATACTTTATCTCACTTTTTTCCCAAGATGGACTTTTACATCAATATTTTTAACTTAATATTCATCTTCTAATACATATAAAAATTAAACCATTAAGAATTTGAAGATGATGCAATCTAGTGATTTGTGGTAATTTGTGTGTAGATTCTAAATATACTTTTTCAAAACTTTCCAAAATAAATCATGAAGATTTCAATATCTCCTTTAATAACTAGTTTTAAATAGAAAACAACATTTTCAGAAAGTAATGTTTGTGTCATCCAACATAAAAAAAATTCATATAAAGGATAAAATTCTAATTCTTGAAATATAGATTCTCAACATCAATACCTAGGGAAAGGATATTTTTTCATAATTTTTTGTTACATATTTTCTTTAATTAATTTTTGAAGTCATTGTAGCTATAATTTGGACATACATCTATGTCATCCAACCTAAATTGTTGTGTATATATTGAAATCCATTTTTTTTTATTTTGCTGAAACAAGGACATCAATACCTAAGGAAAGGGTATTTTTTGAATATTTTTTACAATGGTTCACTATTTTTTCACCTCTAAAAAATGATCTTGAAGTTCAGAGAAAAATATATGTTCATTAAAAATTGAAAATTAAATACATGATAAAATGAAAACATATCAAAACTATACTTGCTGGAAAGCTCATTTCAAGGGCTACAATCTTGCAAAATATAATTTCTAAATGACTTTATTTAAGACCTCAAAAGGTAAAGAAAAGGTGTTTTTTTTCTAGTATTTTGATAGGTGTGAAGGAGATTCTGATGTGGGTAGGATTTAATACTAGATGGGTTCTATCGAAGGGGGGTTGATATAAGGGGGTCTTATCTATCCCTCTTCAATTAAAACCCTTTAGATGGAACCTCTCAAGGATTAAATCATTAGTCTTTCTAAAAAAAAGTGGTTTTATGAAAAAATCAGCATGTCCCAAAAATGAGACACACTATTGTGACAACACCAAAAGGATTCCCACTAGGAAGGACTAAGATTGATTTTAAACTATTATTATATTGTTTTGTTGATTCTATTTGTAAAGATGGGAATAGAAGGAATTACTGTAGGAGAGGAAACTATTTTCTTAATTATTTTTGAGCATTAGTTAAGGTGTGAGCATAACTATCCACTATAGGAATGTTTGCATCTACTATATGAGCAAGGCTATGCAACACTTATATTCATTACAAGTCATTGATAAAATTACTAAGGTTATTCAAAAGAGGAACTATTTATCAAACTAAAGGCTGAGTACTTAAGAATTGTTGAAGTCCTTCTAAGTCTTTATCCAATTATTTAAGTTTATCTTCATAGACATAGAAAACAACAACCTCTAAGTCTACATAAAGTTTAATTTATGATGAAGATATAGGTAATGTTAGGTTAGGAAGGGAATAAAAAATGGATTGAGTGAAGCAATATATTGGGTAAAAGAGTTATAAGACTCATGCTCAACATCACCTATGATTGTAGCATGGGAAGCCATAAGTCTAAAACTGTGTCTCATAAGGGTATTGTCTAGGGGACACTAGGTCATCAAGCTTATAAATTTGTTATGAGATTCAAAAAACTTTAGTGCTCATACAATGAACATAAAACACATCAGAGTTACAAAAAATAAAATAGTTTTCAAACACAAAACACAAAATTGCACAAAAATCATAGAGATAGAACTATGATCCATTTTTTTTTCTAAATTTAATTAGATAAGGGTGTTGGTTCCCTAGACCAAATATGTGGATCTTTGTTAACTTTAAAATTCGGTAGTCATCTATAATGTTTGAGGATTCTAATTCATAGAGTTTTAGGTTTGTCAACAAACAAATTTCCAAAAATGCACAAAATCCTAGTTTTTGTATGTGTAATACATAATTATACATACAATTTTAGATTTTTGAGTTAATGCAATATGTTCAAAAGGAAATTTTCATATTTTAAAATGTAATAATTAATTAAATCTGGTTTGATAAATCTAAAAAATGAAAATTTTGTATCTTTTGTAATGACATACACAATGTAAATCTTTACTTTTTAAATCCTTTTCAATAAAAAATGCATAAATAAATGATAACTTAAAACACTCTTAGAATATTTTTTGATCTTAATATGACCTAATTAATATTTCATAAGGTTTTAAAGTGGAATAAATTTTAGGTTCACCAAAATGTGATGTGGGAAAAGGTGATCTAGTTTCTAAATCACACCTTAACCTAAATCACAATGGAAGGAAAACAAATTTATCACAACACCCACTTGGATAAAAATCTCAATGGAAGAGCTATGTAATAACCCTCCTGGTTGCTTGTTGGACTCAGTAGTGTTATGTTTTGTTTTGGTGCTCAGATACTGTGATGATACTATTATTGGTTGATGTGGTTAGTTAGATACTATGATGATACTGTTATTGATTGATATGGTTAGTTAGATGCTAGATGATGTTGTTATTTCATTTTGGACATGATTACTTTATATGACATTATGGTTGATTATATCAGTTGATTTTTCTGAATTATGATATGATGCAGTGATTTAATTTAATATGTTATGAGATGATTGTTAGTTAGAAATGTAATTAATTGATTATGTTATAATTGTTAGAATAGGTGTGACGAAGGACAATATAGCATCACTCGTTCGTGAGTGCCCTGTTATGTTGCGATTCCTTCTCACAATGCAGTATCTCGATTTAATGCTTTGATATATATGTATATATGCACATGTACACAACTTCGTTTGTATGCAGGGTTGCAGGTATAAGTCTCGATTCCACCTGCTTCGGAAGGACAGGGCGAGCACCAAATAACCCAATGGATAAATGTTGATACAGAGGTGACGATGAAGTCCTTCCATTCCATGATGTCAGGTCGTCTCATTGTTTGGTATGGTTGTTGATTTTGTGTAATTGTCGTCTTTGTCTGTTGTGTTTGTGTTTTGTCTTATTTTATGTGGGCATTGATAATTATGATTTATCTTAATGATTGAAATAGATTATTTATTTTAATGCTGGATTATATTGTAATTAAATATTTAATTATTTTAATTATTTTTGAAAATCTGATATTGCAATTTAATTATTAATTAAATATTAAGTATGCTTAATTATTATAATTAATTAAATTGGTGGTGGATAATTATGTGAATAATTTATTGAAAATAAATATGTAATGTGAGGTGCAAGAAAAGTTGCAAAACAGGAATTAAAGCAATAAAATAAATAAAAGAATTAAAAAGACAGTGTGAGCGAATAGGGTTTGAGAGTTGGAAAAGGAAAGCTTGTTTTAAAGAATTGATTTTTCCTTTTTAATTGGGGGGATTTTTGGAGAGCTTTGAAGAGAGGAGGAATATATTTTATTTAATCATGAATTTTTGGGAAGCTCAGACACACACAGAAGAACAGAAAGCTGAAGTGCTCCAGGGATTGTTGAGTTCGTTCTGGACTACAGATTGGAATCGGATTTGAGGGCATCTTCAACTTTGCATTGGACTCCAGGTTCCTCTCGTAGTTTTTCTTCTCGTACCTTTTTCTATTCTCTGTTTGTTTCTGAAAAGAAAAATAGATCTTATTAAAATAATTTTTGGTGAGCATAGAGAACTTCTGTTGAAAACTAAAACTAGGGAAAATTATTAGACTAGAAAACAAAATGAATCATAGTTATTATTCTGTACAAATTCTTGTCAAGACACAAAAAACTCAGGTCTTCTGAAACATTCTATTTAAACAAAAAAAAATAGGATTGGAGAAAGAATAATTTAGTTATTGATGGGAAATATAATTGAAATTGTCTCAATATGTTGATCTATGAAAGATCTATATGATATTCTGTATTTTTCACCCTGATTATTATACTTATGCAAATTAGATATATACACATAATATATACATATATATATATATATATATATATATATATATATATTCTTTTATATATATATATATACATATATTCATATGTATATATTAATTTATATGGATCTTTTATAATTCCTTAAATTTTAAGCGTCGGCCGTTGGCCGTACGACTGTGAATTCTTTTTTTAAAAAAATATAAAATTTTTGTTTGGAATCGAAATTGTTTATTCATATGTAATTTCGTTTGTTTTTTATTATCGAAATTATGTTTTTGGAAGTAAAAAAATCAAAATCAAAATAAAAAAATAAAAAATTTAGAGGGAGGGCGAAGGACGGCAAGCCGCCTGCCTCACCCCTTCACTCCACAGTAGTCTTAGACTGCCGTGCACAACATCTTAATGATGCTATGCATGGCATCACTAAGACTGTCGCGGGCAGCCAGGGCTACGGCCTTATTAAATGTGTTATGTGTTTTTAAATTTTAGTTTGTTTATTTTTTTATTTTTTTATTTTAATATATGTATATATATATATATTTTGATTTCAATATGTATTTTTTTTAAAAATACTTTTAGGAAATAATTATAATGTATTTTATTTTATTTCTTTTTAGAAAAAAATAAAATAAAATGTGATAAAAATAAATAAAATTCTATTTATTTAACATTATTATTTTAATGTAATTATAATCTTTTTATTTAATATTAGGTATATTAAATGAAATTAAGATTATTTAAATTTAAATGTTAATTTATTACATTATGCGGATGTAATTTTATCTTGGATTTTAGGCTTCCAATTTTGTTCATATTTAGGTAAATTCTATCTTTATATTTCAAATGGAAATAGTATAATGATTGTGTTGATTAAATTAATTTTTTAGACAAAAATTAGCTTTTAATTGTAATTGTGGATTTTATTGAGACAATCATTTTAGTTACTTACTTAGGATTGGGATCGAACGTAAATGTGCAATTTTGCAAAATGTGATGTGAGTTCCTTGTATGTTATATTTTGCTTTATTGCTTTTTGTTGTCGATGTGGGAACCTTATCGTATTTTAATCCTGTTCCAGAGGCTTGTGATTTAAAGTGTAGTTACCTTGTTTATGCTTTTGAGCGTTATTGGGGTTATGCTAGGAAGGGTTGGACGGGTTTGCAAGTTTGTTGCCTATGTGCAGTTGCGAGATGGTCAATGCCTCGTGTATTGGATTTTGGTTTTATGACTTATATGTGTTAGTCCAACCCTTGCCTGTTTTGAGATATGTTAGGGTTCATAGGAGGGAGAGTGGCTCTTCGTGGGCGCCGGCGCCTCGGATGAGGAAGGGCCAGGATAACCCTCGAAAGAGTAGTAAACAAGTGATAACCTAAACAATAGATTTAGGGGGTTGGGTAGTTTAAACACACAAGATAATAAAACTTTGGATTCCTCGGCTATGCATTAGGGCTACCTTAGACTAGTGATAGACTGAGAAGGCCATGGTCGGCATAGTCATAGTCTCGTCTTCACGAGAGACTATTGGCTCCGCATCAGCTACCCTATGGTGTCGGCGCTTCAGTTAGGAGGAAGGGCCAGGAGATCCATAGATGGGTGTCAGCGCCTCAGTTGGAGGAAGGGCCAGGAGAATCCCATGAGAGCTATGCGATGACACTCTCCACTTGACACCCTTATTGTTTGTGTTGTTTCCTCTGGATGTTATCTCTTTGTGATGTTTCTTTGGATTCTTGTGATTTGATTCATGATTGTTAAGTGTTAGTACCTCATGTTATCGTAATGAGTTCTTGGTTTTACTTGTTATGTGATTTGAGTACGTTGATGGTTTTGCATTGCATACTTGGGTTGTACTTGTTTTATATCATATTGTGGTTGAGTCGGTTGACATTCATGGTCGGGTTCACTTCCTCGTCACCTCTGAGCACGGGGGGTGAGTTACTTGTAATTCACATGGTTGGGTGGAACGTGCTTCGCACCCGTTGGGTTCCCCATCAGCGTCTTGTCTTCTCAGCTTTCCGCAGTGCAGATGTTCCAATGATCAGTTGTACTTCATGTTCATTATTCTTGTATCAATCCCCATGTTGGGAAATTCAATGTAATTCATGTATCAAAGAAAATTGTAATGTAATATTATTTCAATGATGTAATAGTTAGGTTTGATTTGGATCTTGTTAAAAGATTTATTATGGATGTAATTATGTGATGTTATCATACTCGCATCATGGCTATCAGTTGTATCATTGTATATGGTCTTCATAAATTAAATGATTATGTTGTTTTTTGTTATCTTTATTTTTTTTTGTGGTTGCAATGTAACCTCGCGTGCCCCAGAGAACCAAGTGTATTAATGTTATGTGTTTTTCTATGTGATTTTGGTTTAATGTTGTTACATGTTACTTTTATTATTATGTTTTTTAAAAAAATTATTCGCGTTATGTGTGTGTTCTCTGGGGTTTTCACGACGGGCGTTACAACTTGGTATCAGAGCCAAGGTTGAAAACGCTAGGGTCTTTGGGTAGTGTAGTCCATTAGGTTACCGTTTGTGTAACTCTTGAGCTCATGATGTACTTTATCTTGTGGCACAGAACTATGCCTCGAGGTAGAGGACGTGGCCGTGCAAGAGGCCGGGGTGCCGGACATGGAGCAAACCGGCGAAGCCCCTCAGTTCCTAGTTCCCATGGCTCTGAGCATGAGGAACAGCAGAGTCTTCATAGCGTTCCATCAGGTGGCCAGAATCCAGCACAGCCAGGTCTAGACGGTCAGTTACATCATATACTTGGAGAGATTCTTGACCGTTTGGGACCCAGGCCAGATGAGGTACACCAGGTGGAGAGGGAGAGAGAGAGGTCTCCGAGGCGCAGGGATACAGATGTGGTTCCAGATGCAGTCATAGCATGCCATATGAGAGATCTGATGAGGGCACACCCTCCTACTTTTGATGGCTCTGGAGGAGGTCTTGAGGCTGAGACCTGGTTAATTGACTTAGACCGTTGCTTCGCCATGCACCCCTACGGTAGCAATACCAAGGCACGGTGCACAGTTATGCACTTGCGAGGTTTCGCGTCTACTTGGTGGCGCCTTGAGGAACAGAAACTGCATCTTGATCTCAGTATGGTTACTTGGGAGTTGTTCCTAGATAGGTTCAGAGCTCGTTTCCTCTCAGACCACTGGAGGCAACGCAGGGCTGACGAGTTTCACGATCTCAAGCAGTTGTCTATGTCAGTGGAGCAGTATGAGAGGCGCTTCTATGAGTTGAAGCAGTATGCAGGGATTAGCCACGATGAGGGCATGTTAGTGCAGCATTTTGTTCGGGGCTTAAATGCCCGCATCACTGGTGGTGTACGAGTCTTCAAGCCGAAGACGATGGAGATGGCAGTGGAGAAGGCTCGCTTAGTGGAGGAGAATTCGGCCATGGCTTTGGGTGGTCACATTGGAGTACAGATTGGTAGCACGCCCACACCTGGTTATGTTGCTCATGGAGGGCAGTCACAGGGAGCAGGATCTTCCAGGAACAGGTACCCACCCTCGAAAGGGGGTTATCAGCAGCAGCAGCCTCAGTAGCAGAAGAACAATCAATCTCAGCAGGGTGGCAATTCTCAGTTTTGCAGGGATCGGAACAGGAACCGGATTCATTAGGAACATTTTGTACAGCCTGCACCTAGTTTCCAGTCAGCACCGAGTCGTGGGAGTTTTCAGCAGTCAAATGCTCCATCAGGGGGCAGAGGTTTTTGCAGAGGCACTGGGTGTTTCTCTTGTGGACAGCCGGGGCATATTGCTAGGATGTGTCCTCAGAAGAACACCTCCGGATTTAATCAGAGGCCAGCAGCATCAGAGCCAACAGTAGGTGATGCAGGGAGATCTCATCATGTCTTTGCTTCAGTGGATAATCATCAAGAAATTCATCAGAACACAGTGGTTGAGGCATCAGGTGTGTTGAATAATTCTAGCATTTCTATACTTTTTGATTCTGGTCCATCTGATTCCTTTATATCACCTTTGGTAGTTGAGCGATGTGGTTTGGTGGAAATTAGCCAAGGTGTAAAATGGCATGTTGAATTAGCCTCAGGATCAAGGGTTGTAGTAGAGAAGCTTGTGCAGGATTGTAATCTGTGTATAGGTGCAATGTCAACTAAGGTGGACCTCAGAATCTTGCCACTCGGTTCTTATGATATTGTCTTAGGCATGGACTGGTTGAGTGCACATCGTGCTATGATTGACTGCCGACGAAAAGCAGTAAGGTGCACTGATGACTCTGGTAAGGAGGTGGAGATCTTGGGTATTCAGAGACCCATCTCATTACGTATGATCTCTGCCATGCGGCTCAAAAGGCACTTCCGACAGGGTTGTCAGCTCTTTGCAGTATCTGTGAATGACTTGGAATCTGAGGATAGTCAGGGATTGTCATTGGATGATTACCCCCTTCTTAAGGGTTTTTCTGATGTGTTTCCAGAGGAGATTCCTGGTATGCCGCCGAAGCGAGATGTGGATTTCCGGATTGACCTGGTACCTGGAGCCGAGCCCATATCTCGAGCTCCATATCGAATGACAACGCAGGAACTACAGGAACTCCATCTTCAGTTGGAGGAATTATTGGCCAAGGGCTTTATCCGCCCAAGTGTTTCTCCTTGGGGAGCACCTGTGATATTTGTGAAAAAGAAGGATGGTTCTCTTCGCTTGTGTATTGACTACAGACAGTTGAATAAGGTAACAGTGAAGAACCGATATCCATTGCCCAGGATTGACGATCTCTTCAATCAGATAAAAGGGGCAAAGGTATTCTCTAAGATAGATCTCAAATCGAGATACCACCAGTTGAGGATTGCAGATGCAGATATTCACAAAACAGCATTTCAAACTCGATACGGACATTACGAGTTCACTGTGATGCCGTTCGGGTTAACGAATGCACCTTCAGTCTTTATGAGTCTAATGAATGGAGTCTTCCGTAAATACTTGGATAAATTCATTCTAGTGTTTCTCGATGACATCTTGATCTATTCTAGGTCGATGGAGGAACATGAAGAACATCTAAAGCAGGTATTGCAGTGCTTAAGGGATAATCAGTTGTTTGCTAATCTCAAAAAGTGTGACTTTTACAAGACTGAAGTTCAGTATTTGGGCCATGTGATTTTTGGAGAGGGAATTTCAGTTGATCCTGCAAAGATTCATGCCATCGTAGATTGGCCCGCACCCACAAATGTCTCAGAGATTCGCAACTTCATGGGACTTGCAGGATATTATAGGCGATTCGTTCAGGGGTTTTCTAGGTTGGCTCATCCTATCACCTCCTTGCAGAGGAAGGGAAAGAAGTTTCTTTGGTCTGAGCAATGTCAGTTAGCTTTCCAGACTCTGAAGGATAAGTTGACTAGTGCTCCTATCTTAGCAGTTCTTGATCCGGCAGGTGATTTTGTTGTCTGTATAGATGCTTCCTTGGAAGGTTTAGGGGCTGTGTTGATGCAGGAGGGTCGAGTGATTGCTTATGAGTCACGGAAACTGAAGGACCATGAGCTTAATTACCCCACTCACGATTTGGAGTTGGCCGTAGTTGTGCATGCCTTGGTGAGGTGGAGGCACTTTCTCCTTGGGCATCGGTTCGAGTTGCATACAGATCACCGTAGTCTGCAATACATCTTCACGCAACCGAACTTGAATGCAAGACAGAGAAGGTGGATGGAATTTTTGTGTGAGTATGACTTTGAGGTGAAATATATTCAGGGTAAGGAGAATGTTGTAGCAGATGCATTGAGCAGACGCAGGCATGAGTTATCCGCTGTGACTCTTGAGGTTGATTTGAAGAGGCAGATTGTTGCAGCTCTTTCTTCTGATGATTGGTATCAGGTAGTGAAGGCAGAGATTGAGTCGGGTAGAGCTTTGGAAGGAAAATTTGCAGGCTACTCCTTAGATTCGGATGGTGTTTTGCGCTATGCAGGCCGTATGTATGTACCTCCTGCAGAGGGTCTTCGTACCCTTATCTTGGCGGAAGCTCATAGAGCTCCTTATTCGGCACACCCAGGAGTTAAGAAGATGTACGCTGATCTTCGTGCACTATATTTTTGGGAAGGATTGAAGCGTGACATTGCTGATTTTGTGGCTAGGTGTCTTGAATGTCAAAGAGTGAAGGCCGAGCATCATCATCCGGTAGGCTTGTTGCAGCCGCATCTTGTTCCAGAGTGGAAGTGGGACATCATTTCTATGGATTTTATAGTCGGGTTGCCTATGTCTTCCAGGCGACACGACGCTATCATGGTCACTGTTGATAGGTTGACCAAGGTAGCCCATTTCTCTCCTATTCGATCTTCATATACTGCTTCAGTGGTGGCTAGGGTGTTCATGGAGGATATTGTTAGACTACATGGGATACCGCGCAGGATTATTTCTGACAGAGATCCGGTATTCACTTCTGCATTATGGACATCCCTTCAGCGGTCCTTAGGGACTAAGTTGAATTTTAGTTCGGCCTACCATCCTGAGACAGATGGTCAGACTAAGAGAGTTAATCAGGTGCTTGAGGATATGCTTCGTATGTATGTCATGGACCAGCAGTATCGTTGGGAAGACTACCTACATTTGGTTGAGTTTTCCTACAATAATGGCTATCACAGTTCGATTGGCATGGCTCCATTTCAGGGTTTGTATGGTCGTCCTTTTCGTACCCCTTTGAGTTGGGATCGATTAGAGGACAGGGTTCTTCTTGGACCTGAGATGCTTCGTGACATGGAGCAACAGGTAGCTCGCATCTGAGAGCATCTGGTAGCAGCTCAAGATAGGCAGAAGAAATTTGCTGATGCACACAGGGTAGATCGTCAGTTTGCTATAGGAGATCGAGTGTTTCTCAGAGTTCGTCCTCGGAAGAGCCCTATTCGTTATGGAAAGGGTTCTAAGCTTGCACCCCATTTCGTGGGTCTGTTTGAGGTGTTAGAGCGTATTGGTCCTGTTGCCTATCGCCTGGCATTGCCACCTAGTCTGTCGCGGATTCATGATGTCTTTCATGTATCTGTTCTTAGGCCTTACTTTCCGGATGTTACTCATGTTCTTGATTGGAATGCTCTACAGGTCGAGGACGGGCAACTAGCTCTAGAGCCCGTGGCCGTGGTGCAGCACAGGAGGCTCGTACTCAGAGGCAGGGATATTGAGCAGGTGAGGGTCCAGTGGGATCCCAATGATGAGGCTTCAGCGACTTGGGAGGATGCTTCTCGTATGCGAGAATCCTACCCATATTTGTTTTCTGGCTTACAGGAGTAAGCCGGATTTAAGGGGGGGAGGATGTAATAACCCTCCTGGTTGCTTGTTGGACTCAGTAGTGTTATGTTTTGTTTTGGTGCTCACATACTGTGATGATACTGTTATTGGTTGATGTGGTTAGTCAGATACTATGATGATACTGTTATTGATTGATATGGTTAGTTAGATGCTAGATGATGTTGTTATTTCATTTTGGACATGATTACTTTATATGACATTATGGTTGATTATATCAGTTGATTTTTCTGAATTATGATATGATGCAGTGATTTAATTTAATATGTTATGAGATGATTGTTAGTTAGAAATGTAATTAATTGATTATGTTATAATTGTTAGAATAGGTGTGACGAAGGACAATATAGCATCACTCGTTCGTGAGTGCCCTATTATGTTGCGATTCCTTCTCACAATGCAGTATCTCGATTTAATGCTTTGATATATATGTATATATGCACATGTACACAACTTCGTTTGTATGCAGGGTTGCAGGTATAAGTCTCGATTCCACCTACTTCGGCAGGACAGGGCGAGCACCAAATAACCCAACGGATAAATGTTGATACAGAGGTGACGATGAAGTCCTTCCGTTCCATGATGTCAGGTCGTCTCATTGTTTGGTATGGTTGTTGATTTTGTGTAATTGTCGTCTTTGTCTGTTGTGTTTGTGTTTTGTCTTATTTTATGTGGGCATTGATAATTATGATTTATCTTAATGATTGAAATAGATTATTTATTTTAATGCTGGATTATATTGTAATTAAATATTTAATTATTTTAATTATTTTTGAAAATCTGATATTGCAATTTAATTATTAATTAAATATTAAGTATGCTTAATTATTATAATTAATTAAATTGGTGGTGGATAATTATGTGAATAATTTATTGAAAATAAATATGTAATGTGAGGTGCAAGAAAAGTTGCAAAACAGGAATTAAAGCAATAAAATAAATAAAAGAATTAAAAAGACAGTGTGAGCGAATAGGGTTTGAGAGTTGGAAAAAGAAAGCTTGTTTTAAAGAATTGATTTTTCCTTTTTAATTGGGGGGATTTTTGGAGAGCTTTGAAGAGAGGAGGAATATATTTTATTTAATCATGAATTTTTGGGAAGCTCAGACACACACAGAAGAACAGAAAGCTGAAGTGCTCCAGGGATTGTTGAGTTCGTTCTGGACTATGGATTGGAATCGGATTCGAGGGCATCTTCAAATTTGCATTGGACTCTAGGTTCCTCTCGTAGTTTTTCTTCTTGTACCTTTTTCTATTCTCTGTTTGTTTCTGAAAAGAAAAATAGATCTTATTAAAATAATTTTTGGTGAGCATAGAGAACTTCTGTTGAAAACTAAAACTAGGGCAAATTATTAGACTAGAAAACAAAATGAATCATTGTTATTATTCTGTACAAATTCTTGTCAAGACACAAAAAACTCAGGTCTTCTGAAACATTCTATTTAAACAAAAAAAAAAAAAAGGATTGGAGAAAGAATAATTTAGTTATTGATGGGAAATATAATTGAAATTGTCTCAATATGTTGATCTATGAAAGATCTATATGATATTCTGTATTTTTCACCCTGATTATTATACTTATGCAAATTAGATATATACACATAATATATACATATATATATATATATATATATATATATATATATATATATATATATTCTTATATATATATATATACATATATTCATATGTATATATTAATTTATATGGATCTTTTATAATTCCTTAAATTTTAAGCGTCGACCGTTGGTCGTACGACTGTGAATTCTTTTTAAAAAAAAATATAAAATTTTTGTTTGGAATCGAAATTGTTTATTCATATGTAATTTCATTTTGTTTTTTATTATCGAAATTATGTTTTTGGAAGTAAAAAAATCAAAATCAAAATAAAAAATAAAAAATTTATTGAGGGCGAAGGGCGGCCGGCCGTACCAGGCCTCGCCCCCCTATGCCACGGCCGTCTTAACACCGTGCTAGAGTCTTAATACTGCTGCTTGTGGCGGTCACTAAAGGCAGACTCTGACCTTATTAAATGTGTTATGTGTTTTTAAATTTTAGTTAGTTTATTTATTTATTTATTTTAATATATGTATATATATATATATTTTGATTTCAATATGTATTTTTTTTTAAAATACTTTTAGGAAATAATTATAATGTATTTTATTTTATTTCTTTTTAGAAAAAAATAAAATAAAATGTGATAAAAATAAATAAAATTCTATTTATTTAACATTATTATTTTAATGTAATTATAATCTTTTTATTTAATATTAGGTATATTAAATGAAATTAAGATTATTTAAATTTAAATGTTAATTTATTACATTATGCGGATGTAATTTTATCTTGGATTTTAGGCTTCCAATTTTGTTCATATTTAGGTAAATTCTATCTTTATATTTCAAATGGAAATAGTATAATGATTGTGTTGATTAAATTAATTTTTTAGACAAAAATTAGCTTTTAATTGTAATTGTGGATTTTATTGAGACAATCATTTTAGTTACTTACTTAGGATTGGGATCGAACGTAAATGTGCAATTTTGCAAAATGTGATGTGAGTTCCTTGTATGTTATATTTTGCTTTATTGCTTTTTGTTGTCGATGTGGGAACCTTATCGTATTTTAATCCTGTTCCAGAGGCTTGTGATTTAAAGTGTAGTTACCTTGTTTATGCTTTTGAGCGTTATTGGGGTTATGCTAGGAAGGGTTGGACGGGTTTGCAAGTTTGTTGCCTATGTGCAGTTGCGAGATGGTCAATGCCTCGTGTATTGGATTTTGGTTTTATGACTTATATGTGTTAGTCCAACCCTTGCCTGTTTTGAGATATGTTAGGGTTCATAGGAGGGAGAGTGGCTCTTCGTGGGCGCCGGCGCCTCGGATGAGGAAGGGCCAGGATAACCCTCGAAAGAGTAGTAAACAAGTGATAACCTAAACAATAGATTTAGGGGGTTGGGTAGTTTAAACACACAAGATAATAAAACTTTGGATTCCTCGGCTATGCATTAGGGCTACCTTAGACTAGTGATAGACTGAGAAGGCCATGGTCGGCATAGTCATAGTCTCGTCTTCACGAGAGACTATTGGCTCCGCATCAGCTACCCTATGGTGTCGGCGCTTCAGTTAGGAGGAAGGGCCAGGAGATCCATAGATGGGTGTCAGCGCCTCAGTTGGAGGAAGGGCCAGGAGAATCCCATGAGAGCTATGCGATGACACTCTCCACTTGACACCCTTATTGTTTGTGTTGTTGCCTCTGGATGTTATCTCTTTGTGATGTTTCTTTGGATTCTTGTGATTTGATTCATGATTGTTAAGTGTTAGTACCTCATGTTATCGTAATGAGTTCTTGGTTTTACTTGTTATGTGATTTGAGTACGTTGATGGTTTTGCATTGCATACTTGGGTTGTACTTGTTTTATATCATATTGTGGTTGAGTCGGTTGACATTCATGGTCGGGTTCACTTCCTCGTCACCTCTGAGCACGGGGGGTGAGTTACTTGTAATTCACATGGTTGGGTGGAACGTGCTTCGCACCCGTTGGGTTCCCCATCAGCGTCTTGTCTTCTCAGCTTTCCGCAGTGCAGATGTTCCAATGATCAGTTGTACTTCATGTTCATTATTCTTGTATCAATCCCCATGTTGGGAAATTCAATGTAATTCATGTATCAAAGAAAATTGTAATGTAATATTATTTCAATGATGTAATAGTTAGGTTTGATTTGGATCTTGTTAAAAGATTTATCATGGATGTAATTATGCGATGTTATCATACTCGCATCATGGCTATCAGTTGTATCATTGTATATGGTCTTCATAAATTAAATGATTATGTTGTTTTCGTTATCTTTATTTTGTTTTGTGGTTGCAATGTAACCTCGTGTGCCCCAGAGAACCAAGTGTATTAATGTTATGTGTTTTGCTATGTGATTTTGGTTTAATGTTGTTACATGTTACTTTTATTATTATGTTTTTTAAAAAAATTATTCGCGTTATGTGTGTGTTCTCTGGGGTTTGCACGACGGGCGTTACAAGCTAGAATGGTGGATCAAGGATTTGGTTCTTTATTTTGGGGTATGATTTTATATTTGATTAATTAACTATTGATTGACTTAATTTGATAATGTAAATATGCACCTAGGTCAATTATGAAAATGAAACAAACTATTATGATTTCAAGAAAACATAAAATAATAAACTAGAAACATACTACAAAGAAGAAAAGTGTAGACACATAGAAAAATGACATACAAGTTTGATCTTGATTTGGATAGATAAGAGCGTTGACCATGCCTTAGACCTAATAATGCAAAATTTCGAAAACATAATTCAAATCTTAGTTGGTATTTTTCTATATTCTCTTCATTTTGTACTTAGTGTTGGAACTTCTTATGTTACTAATAAATTATAGTTTTCCTAATTTAATGAATTGTGAGGATTGAATTCTTGAATGAGAAATTAGGTTGTCAATTAGGTTTCCCAAATTCACTTAAGATCTGTAACTTACACACAAGGAAAAGGGTAAAGGGTGCTTCCATATAGATTCTTTTCTAATTCAAAAACTATTTTGGTATTTCTACCTCCACAATGGTTATGATGATGTAAAAGAGTGCTTATCATAGGTCAGATAAAGGAAAATGGATAAAAAGTGACAAATTGAAATTTTTTGCAACTTACCACGTAGATGTGTATTCCTTGATGGACTAAATTCATTGTACTCCTCACATTCAAGGAGAATGGGTTGCTTGATTTTAAGTCATGCAAGTGTTAGTATTCAAAAAAAATAGTCATAAAACATAAAAAAGCTCACATGTAAACTTTGATGCATTACTAACATGATGCTTGACTAAAATAATGCTACAATAATTCTACCAATTCTACTCTTGACTGCTTTTTAGGATGCTCAATTGGTCAACTCAAATTGCTAGGATTGCTTAGGATTTTAAATGGTGAAAAATATTTGCATTTATATAAATTTCTTTAATTTATCACAAATTAATTACTGAAAACCAATAATTGAATTTAAATTTCTAAATGTTAAAATATCAACACTGACATCTTTGAATTGGGGTCAAGGCTAGATAGGGGCACTAAAGCCCCATTCCATACCGATTTTTGGGATTTGAGTGTCATTAAATACAAATTAGATGATAATTACCAATTTAAATATGATTTTCCAAATATGATCGTAAAATGGGAACACTAAAAGCACAATTGGGTCCAAGCACATAAAGGGGAACTAAACCTAGTGTGAAATTTTCAAGGGTTAAAATTTATGATGCTACAACCATACACTAATAACATGGTATAATATGAAGTATTCATAACAAGGCATACAATGGCTATGCAATGAAACATCACATAGTTAGAAGTCTATGGGGAATATCAAATTCTAATAAAATAGGTTAATAATTAGTAGAAAAAATATGACAAACTCCTCCACTATAAAATGTATGGTGGATAATTTCAAGAACTACTTCACTAATATATAGTTTGAAAAATAACTTTACCTTAATATAAATAAAGCTACAAATATAGTTTTTATCATCAAATATTTGTTAGATATGCCACATGATTTGTTTAGTAGTATGGGTTTCTAGTTGAACAACTACTGATTATAGTATATGATTTCCTTGACTCAAAAATCATTTGCAAGAATTAAATTCCCAAATATCCTTAGTATCATGAAGTATACTTGCACTTTGTAGTGTAGAAAATTGTATACCTTTACAATTTCACATTATATTTGGTCCCCTTAATTTATTGTATCTAATTAAGCTTCTAATTTACCAAATTATGCATTCCAAAGCCTAATTCTTATTGTTTTCAAAAAGGGGAACCAACATTAAATAAATACATTTAATAATTAATTGCCTTGGATCATGCGTGTCTTGGAAATATAAGCTAGGACCCATTCACCCATGAGTGAGTGGGTCCCATTTATGTGCTAGGACCTAATTTAAAATATGTTTTCAGTGGCCTTTTAATGATCAAAATTCAAATTGTCAGTGTCAGCTTTTGGAATCTAATTTTTGAGAAATAAGATAAACACCTATGAATATATAGTCATTTTATCATTTGAAATCTAAGTGACTTTATGAGAGCAATTCAAGATAAAATATTCTTGTCAAGAGCATTCAAGAGCAACATTATTAGTCATTTATAGTAGCAATCAAGATCCTAACATCACATCCAGGTTTATGTGTGTTCATGTTGTCTTGTGAAGGCTAACAACTTGTGTTGTGGGTCTTCATGCATTCAAGCATTCAAGAAAATCAAGCAAGAAAGATCCAATTCCTTTGAGGAGATATGTATGAATTCAATACTTCAAGGAATCCACTGAAGGGTGTTGAGTTGCAACAAGTGTTTATTCATCATCTTCTTCCCTCTCATTATATTTTTATCAAGGTTTAATTACCAAACTGGGGTTTGACCAAGGAAAACCCCCATGCAAGCAAAACAAAAAAAATCCCTCTTTATGTATGTGTACATTGTAGGTTGAAGAAGGATTGAAGATATCTTGAAGTTCAATTTTACATTGTTGCATTTGTTGTCATCATTCTTTCCAATACATAAAAACAAAGTTGTTGAATTCATTTTTGACATTTTGACAACAGGACAAATGGGAAAAAAAAGCTCAAATCTAACACTAGAGAACCCAAAAAATTGAGCAAGACCCCTGTGATGAGTCCAGTTATGACTCAATTTTGATAGTATTTATTATTTATTTGATGAATTTGTCATAGACTTTGATACTTGGATCCTGACCTTTTTGTAATATTTCCTCAAAACCATAGACATTTGTGCATAAGCTATTTTTGTAACCTTTAAATGACATTAACATGCTATATGAGCTATCGATGTTAATTTTATAGGTGAATTAATGAATGTCACTTTAAGATAGTTATGGATATGCAATTGTTGTGCATACTAATGTTGTTATGCATATATAATTAGTAGCCTACAAAATTAAGGAAGATTATGCCAGCTAGTCATTGGCCAGCTAAGTCAGCAAGGCAATTGTTCAAAGGTTAATGGAGGGAAGACTCTCAGCGAGAGGGAAATTCCTAGTTTAAATCAAAGGATTGCAACCACCTTGTAAATGATATTAATTGTTTGTTGAGTGAATATAGGAGTTATTGTTGTACTAGATCTACATTAAGGAAAACATGCTTGACCCGATTCCATGCATGCATAACCTCATCTCCACTTTCCATGATTTCCCTAAAGTCGGGTCCTCCTAATCTATTGGAGTTGACCACCTTGCTAGGTAGTTAGTAGTTTTTCTTCCTATAAATAAGACTCAAATGCTCCTTCTCAGAAGGTTGATTAATCTAATGATGTACTTTCATTCTTAGTTTTCAAGTAATATAGTTATGTTGCTCCATTGTACTTTTGTTTTCCAATGAATAAAATGAAGTTATAAGTTCATGCATCTGAGTTTACACTTGTCTTAAGGGATACTCATCCAAGGGGGACAAATTGGTGAGCATTCCATTCTTTATCTTAATTTTTACTTTATGTTTAGTAATTAGTTAAGAATTTGGAACGGTTTATTCCTACAACCACTAGAATTCCATTATGTGACTGTTTCTGTAGCCAAAGTAGATAGAGTAGTTTTCTATTTGTTTTCTCATATTTTCACTTTTGTCATGCATTTCAGCTTAGTATAGTTATTGGTTGATGCTCAACACTCATGTTTTTTATTTCCAAGAAATTTACTTTCAGCATTATGTTTTTCTTAGCTGTAGAATGACAATGGCTACTTTAGATTCCTAGTGCACATATTGTGCTGACCCATTTCAATCCTATGTCCCTGGGTTGACAAGTTAAATGTACCTTCATGATGATTGGGATAGCTATTTAGATTAGATGTCCAATATCTGAATCACAACTATAAGGGATTAGTTGTTAGATCATTGTAGGAGGCCAACATTTTTGGCACCATTGCCAGGGATGGTGTCAAACTAGGGAGATCTTTGGAGTCATTGGTAGATTTTCTTACTGTAGTATTTATGCAAGTTTGTTCTTAGATATCCCCTATGTAGGAAAGTAATGACCCAACATTATTTTTCCAATTCTTTGTGTGAGCTTGTTGATAGTGTGTTGATACTGTATGCATAAAGGAAGGAGGAGAGATGCTCATGGGAGATTCCTTCCTAATAACCCTGATCCATTCCAGCTAGATGAGCATTTGAACCTACCAAGAGAAGGAGAAGAAGAAGAGCCTCACCCCTTTTTTGATGCATTCCCTAATCTGACCAATTTTGAAATTTCTTCTAAAGACCAAAATCAGCTTGAAAACCCTCTTGCTTTGGAACTACATCAGGCAGGCATGGGTGATGCAAATAGGAACATACCTAACCAACTAGCTTTTCCTTTCCCCATTGACCATCAAAATGAAGTTGAAAACCTCAAAAATATCCTTGCTTCATTCCTTCCTAAGTTCTATGGACTTGTCATAGAAGATCCTGATACCTTCTTGTTCAAGTTTGACATACTCTATAGGAGTTATGACTATACCACCAATGCCTATAGACTTAAGCTATTCCCTACCACCTTGAAAGAGGTTGCATTAAGATGGTTCATGAGCGTAGGAAGAAACACTGTGGAGACTTGGGAGGACATGAAAACAAAATTACTTGAGAAGTACAAGGAATATTGTAGGGGCAGTGACATGAGAGGAGATGACATTTTTAGAATACAACAAAAGGAAGATGAGAGCCTTGAGGATTACATTGCAAGGTTTTTGTTTTTCCTACAAAAATATCCACACCATACACTCAATGAAGAATCTCAAATTTCTCTCTTCCCAAGAGGAATTAATGATAGTTGCATTGATCCCTTGGACCTAATGGGAGGAGGAGATATCTTCCAAGTTCCTTGGGAGGATATCAAGAAGATATGTTAGAACTACTCTAGGCCAGCTTCAAAGAAAGGGAGAGCTTACCAATCTTCTATGGGTAAGTTGTCTACCATTGGAGTTTCAAGAGTGGAGATTAATCATTTGATAGAAAACTTCAAGCAAGAATATAAATAATCTAGCTAGTCAGTTGGATATGCTTTAGGTCAAGAAGAAGGAAGAGGAGGTAGAGGCAATGTTGGTAGAGTATTTCCTCCATTGTAGACAAAAGAAGGACTACAGATGCAAGATGGCAGTTAATATTGAAAGTAAGCAGATTCCACCTAGTTCAAACCAATCTAGGGTTAAGATGACCAAGTCTACTACATTGCACAAAGGAGGCCATGGGAACCAAGACAAGGTATTCCACTAGATTCACTCTCTTTTGTTGGGCCATATTTCAATTCTTATTCATCTGGTAACCAATGGTAGCCCCCATATCCATCCAATTATGGAGGATATCGACCAAAACCTTGGAATAACCCTTAAAATTCCTTTTCCAATCACCAAACTCTCCACCCCAGTGGCAGCAACCTTAGGGGAATTGGTAGCCACCTCCAGGAAACTAGTAGCAAACATGAGAATGGAGGGGAGGACAACAATGGCCAAACCAGACAACCAATTACGTCATGCAGCCACCTTGTTAGCCGTAGCAACCTACTATAATGCCTCCTCCTCCTAGTTCAAGTTCAAATACACCTAAACCTAGTACTTAACTACCAGCTTAGCCCACAACTAACCGAAATAAAAAACCACAACAACAACCAACATACTGTGTTGATCCAAATAAATTCCCTACATATGTTGTGAGTGTAAGTGACATCCACTTCCGTTCAAGAACTATCTTGCTAGCTCCTTCCACACCCATTATCACTGAGCTATCTTTGGAAGAAGAGGACCCTCTGAATACCCCTATTTAGCCAAGTGTACCTAAGAATCTTGAACCAATCCCAGTTAAGTAGACTAAACAAGAACCACCATTTCCTCAGAGGTTGGAAATAGTTGGTCAAAAAGAAGAAAAGTAAGAACCAACCTTTGACATTTTAGATCAGTTGAAACATGTATGTGTCAAGATCCCTCTATTTCAAGCCATAAAAGATGTTCCAATATATGGCAAGGCAATCAAGGAAGCATGCCTTAAGAAGCTAGGTGGGAAGAAGAAAGACCCCACTACAGTTCATGTGGTGGGACAGTTGTCTGACATCTTGCTTGGGAAAGTGATTGTTCCCAAATACAATGACCCAGGGAGTCCTATGGTAGGAGTTCTCATAAATGGGATCCAAATAAGGAATGCTCTAACTGATTTGGGAGAAAAAATAAATGTAATGACCAAGGATATCCTATAGCAACTAAATGTTGCAAGCATGAGACCTACTCCTACTATCTTGCAGCTTGCTGATAGTTCAACTATTAAACCTAATGGTATGGTAGAGGACCTTGTGGTGACTCTAGACTCATGGGAATACCCAGCATATTTCATGATTCTTTCTCCTAAATCCACACTCGACGAGTACCCTATCATTCTAGGAAGACCATGATTAGCAACAAAAAATTCCTATATTGGTTGCAGGACAGGATACCTGACCATTTCTGATGGAAAGAGCACCAAAAAGCTTGTTCTCTACCCTCCTACTCAACCATCCCACTATCTGGATAATTCAATATGGCCACATGTTGGTGAAGAGGCTGAGGAAGTTAATTCTATGGCATTGCTTATGATGTTAGGAAGAATATCTTTCATGCAACTTCAAGAGGAAGATGAAGTATTGTCTAACATAATTCAGAATCATTGTGAAGTAGAAGAAGCATCATCCTCTCATTTTTCTAATCTAGTAAAGACACTTCTACCCACTCTTCCTACAACAAAACTTATTGCAGCAATAGGCATGTCTGATACATTTCTTCCACATGAACTTAAGGTACAAGGAATTAGTGAAACAACTATGGTAGAGATAACTACACAAGTGCAAGTGACAAAAGGAAAATATCTAAACATTAATAGCAAGTTGAGTGAAGCACAGTAGTTGTCATTGAAAAAATTACTAAAGACCCACCAACATGCATTTACATGGGACTATCATGATATGAAGGGATTGAACCCTAATCTTTGTACTCATAGGATTTACATCAAAGATGATTGTACCCTAGTGAGGTAGCCATAAAGAAGAATTAACTCTGCATTGAGAGAAATTGTCAAAGGGGAACTACATAAATTGCTAGATGCAATAATTATTTATCCCATCTTAGATAGCCAGTGCGTGTCTCCATTGGTGATTGTGCCCAAAAAGGGAGGAAAGTGGTGATTTTGTGTTGATTATAGGGAACTCAATGATGCCACCAAAAAGGACCATTTTCCTCTACCCTTCATAGATCAAGTTCTAGATTCACTTGTAGGAAAGTAGTACTTCTCTTTTCTAGATGGATTTAGTGTCTATAACTAGATCCAAATTGCACCTGAGGACCAGGAGAATACCACCTTTGCCTATCCATGGGGGACTTATTCCTACTCAGTCCTTCCATTTGGCTTATGCAATGCACCTGCAACTTTTTAGATGTTAGTCATTAGCATATTTTCAAACATTTCTCATGATTGCATGGAAATTTATATGGATGATTTCACCACCTATGGTGCTGATTTCAATGAAGCATTGGAGAATCTCAAGAGAGTCTTACAGAGATGTGAAGACCACAATCTATCTCTAAACAATGAAAAGTGCTTCATGATGATACAGGAAGGTGTAGTCCTTGGCCACTACATCTCTCCCAAAGGAATTCAAGTAGATCCTGCAAAGATATAGGTGATCATAAATCTACCTACACCTACAAAACAAAAAGATGTTAGGAGTTTCTTGGGCCATGCAGGCTACTATAGGTGTTTCATCAAGGATTTCAACAAAATAGTAGCACCATTGTATACTCTTCTCACTAAAGATGTTGATTTTTAGTGGACTAAAGACTGTGATAAGACATTTTTTATTTGAAGGAAGCTTTGACTCATGCTCCTGTACTCAAAGGGTCTAATTGGGAGCTTCCTTTCCACATCCATACAGATACATTAGACTATGACATAGGAGTAGTCTTGGGGTAGAAAGAAGGAGCTATTGAAAATGCTATTTATTTTGTCAACACAAACTTGCAAGGAGCTGAATTCAACTATACAATGACAGAAAAGGAAATGTTGGCATTAATCTATGCCCTCAATAAATTTAGGAACTACATAATAGGCTATCCAATCTTTGTGCACATAGATCATGCAGCCATTAGGAATCTCATGAATAAACCCCTGATCTCAGGTAGGTTGGCAAGATGGTTGTTGTTGATGCAAGAGTTTGATATAACCATTGTGGATAAACTAGGGAAGGCCAATGTTGTTGCAAAATTTCTTTCAAGGCTGACTACATTAGAGGATAACCAAGTCATTGATGACTCTCTCCCTAATAAACATCTATTCTCCATTAGTGTGCATACACCCTGGTATGCTGACATAGATGACTATCTGGTCACAAGAAGAGTTCCTCCTCACTTCTTTCCAAAAAAGAGAAGAATGCTCATTGAAAAATCATTTCCTTTTTCATGGATTGCAGGATGTTTGTTTTACATTGGGCTAGACCATGTCATGAGGATATGTGTGAGGGAAGATGAGACATATGATATTTTGCATGCATGCCACAATGAACCATGTGGAGGGAATTTTTGCAGCCAAAAGGACAACAATGAAGATTCTAAATATAAGATATTACTGGCCAACACTCCACAAGGATGTAGGGAGATATACAAGAAAGTATGATAGATGTCAAAGGATGGGTAGGCCAACCAAATCTGATGAGATGCCCCTTTCTCCTCAGGTAGTAATCACTCCATTTGACAAATGGGGATTGGATTTTGTAGGACCCATTGATCCTCCATCAAATGGTAAGTCCTATATCTTAGTATGCACTGATTATGTAACCAAGTGGGTAGAAGTTAAGGCCATGAAACATGCAAGAGATAATAAGGTTTCTCAATTTATTTATGAGGATATTTTCACATGGTATGGGGCTCCAAGAGAGATAGTGACTGATTAAGGGGGTCAATTCACCTCAAACCTTGTAGCAACATTGGTTAATGAGTACAACATAAGGCACAAAACATCTACTCCTTATCATCCTCAGGCCAATGGCCAAGTTGAGGTGACTAAAAGGGAAATTAAATCCATTTTGACTAAAACAATGGCTTTTCATAAGAAGGATTCGGTAAACAGGCTTGAAGAAGTTGTCTGGGCTTATAGAACAACCTAGAAAACAACCACAAGCTTCACTCCTTTTGAGTTGTTGTATGGAAAGACCGCTATGATGCCCACTGAGCTTGAGCACAAGACTCTTAGGACTACAATAGACTTGGGGATGGATATCTCTAAGGCGTAAGGAGAAAGAATCGTGCAACTCAATTTTTTGGATGAGATGAGGAAGGTAGCCTTGCATCACATAGAGGTAGTGCAGAATCAGAGAATAAAGTGACATGAAAAATTCATCAAGGATAAGAAATTCTGGCTAGGTGACTAGGCACTACTCTACAGCTCAAGGTATCAAGATAATGCAGGAAAATTGCAGACAAGGTGGCTAGGACCATATGAGGATGTTGAAGTATTCCCCAATGGAGCTATTTAGCTCACTACTATTGATCCAGTTAGATTTAAGCTGCTTTTCAATGGTCATCACCTCGGATTGTATCACAAACCAACTTCTAAGGAGGAATCCCTACAATAATTCACTCAACATGCAACTCCTAAACTTCCTGAAACTGAAGGAAGTAGACCTAGTGTCCCTCCTTCTTGCTAAGGTATGCCACTTGTCATAATAAATACTTCCCCTCTTGTGGGAGTCCACTTCTTCATTCATTCACCCACTCGTACATCCATATCCACCTTTCTCTCTTCCATCACACCACCATAACTTCACTTCATTCCACTTCACTTCATTCTGCCACATTTTTATTAATTTCTCAACTAACTTTTTAAAAGGTGACCCGGTACTTTCTCCATAATCTTTGCAAAATATCTTCCACAAATTCAGATACGTGTGCATTAAATTGTTATCTCTTAATTATATTTTAGTACATTCAATTAATTGTTGTAAATTAATGAAGATGTTATCCATAGAATGTCATTATTCCCTACCCTATCAAATTGTCATAACGATTGTGCATGTGAGGACACATGCTCAACTTTAGGTTGGGGGGGAGTGTGAATACCATTTCCACGTGTTGTTCCTTGTTGGTTCATGTTAGCAAAGTTTAAATTGAGCCAATTTGAATTTTGAGTAAGATGATAGCTCACATGTGTGAGGTGACATCAACCATCACCATTTTATTTCTTTCGATCATAGCCTTCATTTATTACTCCTTTACCACCTTTATTTCTCTTTTCATAATATTAAGTCACCAAAGAAAGCAAAATTCAGGTGACATTGGCCTTGGAAGTTTAGCAACATTGTAGAAAAAAGGAATTGGGCTTTCAGACGAGGATTGGAAGAAGAGAAATCTTGTAGACTAATTGTTTAATTTTAGAAAACTGAACAATGGGAGGTGATTTAATTCAAAATGAACCCACAGTTCATGATGTATTATTGTAGGACATACCTTGCTAGGTCGAGTTCAGAAATTGTGGATAGTTATATTATTTCCTGAAGCTTAATGGTTTTGATAAAGACGTTGCATTGGAATTCTCCCAGACATTGTATGAAGGAAAGGCCATGGTAAAAGGGCTGGAAGTACTGGCTACTGAAGAAAGGATTACAAAAGTTATAGGGTTGCCTACCGACAGTGAAAATTAACCTGCTTCTAGAGACGCCAGGTCAGCTAGGGTTGAATTTACAGAACTTGGTGACCCTCCATTGAGTGTGGATGAGCAAGGTGCCTAGAGAATCTCTCTACCCGAGCCATGGAAGTAGGTGGCTATTTATGTTGTGAATTACATTACCTACAAAAGTTGTCAATTGAATTTACACTATGTGCACTTCAAACTTCAGAAGCATATGAGGCACAGGAGAAGAATGAATGTGCCAAATGTGTTATACCACCTTCTCTCAATCATGGCATCTGAGACTAAAAAAGGTAGGGATAATTTTGTTTCTCACCATTTTCTAATCAAATTGTTAGTTGAAAAATCTCTACATGATGTGTCTGAAATGACTTAGGAAGAATTCTTAAAAATTGATCAAATTAGACTAGAACATTTGCACTCTAGGGTTTTGCGTCAACCACCTAGGGCTAGTAAGAGATTGAGCATGGGTGAAGCCACTCTTGGTGCCTCCACTTCTGGTGTAGGCCCTAGTGTAAACCATCCTACAGCTGAACCAACCATAGAGATTAGATCTTCTGAGGCAGAACGTTCAAATAAAGAAAGTTCCTCTTTAGATTTTGATGATGATGTTCCTCTCAACATCCTAATTCACACTAGGGAATAGAAGAAAGAGGTAGAAATAAGGAAGGGTAAAGCTAAAAAGAAAACTGCAGGAAAGTAAGTGCCAAGCTCTAAGAAATGGAAGGTTGACACTATTCTTCATGTAGTTGGGTATGTGTAGGATCATCATGGAAAATAGGCCCTTAAGTGGCGAAAAATCAGAGTTAGGAAACTTGATGTAAAAATTTGAATAAGTTATCTATATTATTTCAAAAATATGTAAGAATAGAATTTGTAGGAAATTGAATGTAGTTTCTAAACTACTAGGTTTTTTTTAAAAAGTCTATTTTGAAAATTTGAAATTTCAATGTAGTAGTACTTGAATTTCAAGGAAAAAATAAGTAGGTGTCTGTCTAACCACCCTAACCACAATAAAATGATAATATTTTTTTTATAATATTTTAGATATAAGTGGAGGACTCATGTCCGGATGTGATGCATATTTTTTTGTATTTTTTTCTTAGTAAATAATTAATTATGAATTTTTTATTACAACTTTTAAAAAATATAAAAACTCGTATGTCTGACCACCTTGATCAAAACATCATGAAATTCAATTTTTTTTTTCTTAATCCTATAGTATGCAAAGCATAGAATGTGATGCATGTTTCAAATTCAAAAAATGTGATGTCGTTTGAAAGCTATAGATTTTTTTCAATCAACCTATCAATCAAGACTTTAGTCATAATTCAAATAGAAAATGAATAATAATTATTTATTAAATTCAATGTAAAGCATGATTTATATTGGTGGAAAGTTGAGAATCTCCTTTAAAAACCCTTTTCATTTCATCAATTTTGGGTTAAAAAAATGTCATCAGCTACATACCCTACACATACCCATCATATCACCACTTTTTGGCCCATCATGATCCTGCACATATCCAGCTGAAGAAATACATGAGAGCCCTCCTAGAAAATCAAGACTAGCTGGTCCAACCTTTGGTATGTCTCCGTAGGGAAGCCCTAGGACTAGAGAAACATCACAAGAGGACACAGAGGCCCCAATGGGGCAGGTAAACATTGGAGAAAAGGATATATTGGAGGAAGCAACAAATATAACATTGGCAGACCTTGCTGCCATTGCCGAACAAGTTGAAAGTCAAGAGTTTGAGGAAAATCAGGAGCTCCTGTAGCAAGAGCAGAATCAAGAGTTCCTACAGCAAGAGGCCCTGTAGCTAGAACTCGGTGAACAATCAACACCCCTGTAGTTGGAGTTGGCTGAACATTTAGAATTCCTGAAGCCAGTCTACATGAAGAGCGAGCATCAGTGCCAGGAAAAATTCTGGTACGAATACATAGGCCCTCTAATTTTTCAATACACATGGTAGCTATGAATTTATGGAAGGAGATATAGAGGAGAGAAGAAGAATGGAAAGAAGAGAAACACAGGATGAAGGAGGAAATTCAAAAGAGAGATGAAGAGATTGAGGATAGGAATGCATAAATTGTTGCTCTAAAGGAAAAGGTAGTCAATATGGCAGCCTTAGTACCTCATATATTAGAGTGTAGGACTCCTCCAAGGGTCTATGCTTTGTATCTAAAGGAGAAACATCTTTCTTTTAAACTAGCTAGGATTATCTCAGGTTTGAATCCTTCTATTGAGACTCCTCTTGAGTTTTTCAATGCTTATTGAATTGCTTCTCTTGAAATGAAGAATCTATTGTGTGAATTATATTTGCATAGTTATGTTGTGACCCAAGACCATGATTGGAATCCATTGTTGTATGTTGGGGATGTCCAATTAAGGGCATTTATGTCTTGGATACAAAATGCGATTAGTTGGGGATAATAGTTTAGAGCTTATAGCCAAATAAAATCCAACACTTCCCTGGCCATCAGGGCTAAATCTAGAAATTTAGGGGACATTTTCAGAGATTGGCACATAATTCTTTATATACCAAGCTATGGCAGCAAGATTCTCCCTAAGAAGGAAGCGGTTTATAAAGAATATGAAAAGGTAGCAAAAACCACAGGGGAAGCTGTAATGGGAAATTTGTCACAAAGGTGGAACAGTCTGACTGATGGGTTAAAACAATATGAACCCCACTCTCTATAGAACTATGTTGCAACATTGAAGAGGGTTGATAGATATATATAGATTGGAAGGACAAAGGGGAAATTTTGGATTCCATTAACCTTTCAGCCACCTATCCTATTATGTCCTGTTCCAAATTTCAAGCATTATCAGTATGATATAGTTGTAGAGAGACTAAGAGGGAACATGATGGACAAACAACAAGGGTTCTATTGGGACCCTAATTCACACACTACAAGAAATGACGTAGGGTAGTTGGAAGTTGAAAATTTCAAGGCATTAACAAAGCAAAAGAACAACCCTTCTTCTTCTAATGGAGGACAAACAAATTCTTAGGTTGGGGTGAGTGATGAGTCTAGTTTATGACTCAATTTTGATAGTATTTATTATTTGTTTGCTGAAGTTGCCATAGACTTTGATACTTGGATGCTGACCTTTTTGTGATATTTCCTCAAAACCATAAACATTTGGGCATAAGCTATTTTTGTAACCTTTAAATGACATTAACATGCTATATGAGCTATCTATGTTAATTTTGTATGCGAATTAATTAATGCCACCTTAAGATAGTTATGGATATGCAATTGTTGTGTGTAATAATATTGTTATGCATATATAATTAGCAGCCTACAAAATTAAGGAAGATTCTGCCAACTGGTCATTCACCTTCTAAGTCAATAAGGCAATTGTTCAAAGGTTAATGGAGGGAAGACTCTCAGCAAGAGGGAAATTCCTAGTTTAAATTGAAGGATTGCAACTGCCTTGTAAATGATCTTAATTATTTGTTGAGCAAATATAGGAGTTATTGTTGTGCTAGATATGCATTAAGGAAAACATGCTTGACCAGATTCCATGCATGCATAACCTCCTCTCCACTTTTCATTCTTTCCCTAAAGTGGCATCCTCCTAATCTATTGGAGTTGATCGCCTTGCTAGGTAGTTAGCTAGTAGTTTTTCTTTCTATAAATAAGACTCAAATGTTCCTCAAAAGGTTGATTAATCTGATGATGTACTTGCATTCTTAGTTTTCAAGTAATACAGTTATGCTACTCCATTGTAATTTTGTCTTCCAATGAATAAAATGAAGTTATAAGTTCATGCATCTAATTTTACACTTGTCTTAAGGGATAATCATCCAAGGGGGCCCACTTGGTGAGCATTACATTCTTTAGCTTAGTTGTTACTTTTGTTTAGTAACTAGTTAAGAATCTAGCACGGTATGTTCCTACAGCCACTAGAATTCCATTATGTGACTGTTCCTGCAACCAAAGCAGACATAGTAGTTTTCTATTTGTTTGCTCAGATTTTCATTTCTATCATGCATTTCAACTTAGTATAGTTATTGGTTGATGCTTAACACTCATGTTATTTATTTCCAAGAAATTTACTTTCAACATTATGTTTTTCTTAGTTGTAGAATGAGGATGGCTACTTTGGATTACTAGTGCACATACTATGCTGACCCATTTCAAGCCTACGTCCCTGGGTTGACAAGTTAAATGTACCTTCATGATGATTGGGATAGCTATTCAGATTAGATGTCCAATCTCTGAATCACAACTATAAGGGCTTAGTTGTTAGATCATTGTAGGAGGCCAATACCCTATACAAAGACCCATTCTCCCATGGGTGAATGAGTCCTTGTAGGTACATCAAAACCAACTTTTATGAGTAGGTTTTCTATCCTTTACACTTCCCAGATCTGCTTGCAAACTATTATTTCTATCTATTAGTTGTCAAGATCTAGTATTTTTAATATTAGGGCATATAGGATAATGAATTTAATAATTCTAAAATATTTCTAATCCATTCTAATTCCTCCTTTAGATGTAGATCCAAGTCTGATTGGCTCAGCATTGAGGATGAAAGTTAATCTTTTCATCTTGTGATCTATATCTCAATGAAATTTAAAAAAAGGCCACCATTGAATCTTAGGTTCTTTACACTTAGGGCCTAGGATCCCTTTTATATGTTTCATTTTGGTGAACCTGATGTTTGAAATCATAGCTTTCTAAAATTTGAAATCCTTCAAACCCTAGGTTTAGATTTGGATTACATTGTTTTGGATTTCTTATTTAAGGTTCCATTTTTTCACTCTAAAAGCATCAAAAATTCAAAAAAAATTGCATTCCATATCATATCATAGGTTACATTAGGTTTGTTTCAATCATCTTTAGGTCAGTTTTACATTTAATTTGCATTAATTAGGTGGTTAAAGTTTCAAATTTCTCATTGCATTTAAGCCTAAAAAGTGAAAAAAAAATGCATTGTTTTGTTTCAAGTTTGCATCAAGTCATCATTTTCAAAATTTTGCATCTTAAAATCAGTCAATTATTACATTTTAGATCTAAAATTCTCATTAATATTTTTTGAAAAAAAAATCACCTTTGTTTCACACTTGTATTTTACATTACATTATCCTAAATTGAGCAAAACCTAGAAAAATAGCCATTGTTTAACTTGTTTGCAACTAGAGAAAGAAACATCAAACAACATAAAACTTCATATTTTGAATTTTAAAAACCCTATACAAGGACCCATTCACCCCTAGGCAACCCTTTCCTTGTACAGGTGTCTCAAACAACTTTTTCACAACCTTTTATCTTTGTATTATCATTTTATTTTTGTTTGCAATTGTTTGATTTGAAATTACAAGAAATTGTTATTACATGTGAAAGAGAGATGCCATTTTTCTTGATTTATTGAAAAATTAGGAAAATTTGTTGCTTTTCAATGTTGAAAATCATCATATCTATAGGATAACTTTTCTCATTTTTTGAAGCATTGCATATTTTGGATAGATTATTTCTCATTTTTCCACAAATATAGGGATATTTCCTTTTCAAACATATAGTTTTCATAGAGTATCATATGGCTTGTATGATTGTAATTTCCCTACTTATGAGAATAATCTAAGGAAATAAAATAAAACCTTTGACAAGCATGTTAGTTACCCTCCTAATATCTCTTCCATTTGTGACAATGTTATAGTGCAAAAGAATGCAATCATGGATAATCATGAAAATTGTAGTTTTTCTTCTCTCGATACCTCTCCTATTTGTTATAAAGGCATCTTGGTGTTATAAGATATAATCATTGAGCATGTTGAGAATCTTATTTTTTCTCACCCCCTACCTCTCTTACTGGGTAAGATATTGTTGGGAATAAACATGACAAGATGGCTTGCCTAGATGAACATGCTAAGGTCACTTTAGATCCCCCTTGTTAGAAGATCACCAACAAGAAGTCAAATCTATTAAGGTTATGAATGCACAATTGGCCATTAGATCTCCCTTAATTATAGGACCTACAGAAACTCCTTTTGGATCTCCCAATATTCCTCCAATCATTGGGCCTCCTAAGATTCCTTTGGGACCTCCTAAACCAATTCTCATTATAGTACCTTCTAAACCTCATGGCCATATCCTAAGTTTTGCAAAAAAACTTACTAGTAATCATGTGTCACATCAACCAAGTTATTATACTATAGACTACACATATAACACTAGAAAAAATAAGAAACCAAGAAAAACTCTAACATCCATCCCATTGCCTCAACCATATCTCTGACTTGCACCTAACATTTTCCAATGTAGTGGTGAAGAATTTGATCTTATTGAACAACTTTACAACACTCCTACTAAGATCTCCATTTGGGATTTGATCCAATCATCACAAACTTATGATATTATGCTTCAAAATTCCTTGCAAAAAGTCCTCATCCCTACTAGTGCAAACCAAATGATGTGGAAACTTTGATTGAGAATATGGATTCACCAAATTTGGACATCATTTTTCATCAAAGTGAATTACCTCCTTTAGAAACGTAGAAACAAAATGGTTCTTTGATGACAATGTCTATTATTAACAATTTTAGGGTTAGGCATACTCTTTTTTATAATGTTTCAATTCTCAATGTTTGTAGTGTAAATATTTTGGATAAAATTGGCATATATAAGAAAAAAATTCAATTAACTGAGTTAACTTTTCATGTTTTGATAATGTGGGAAAACAACTGCTTGGTGTGATAACATTTCCCATATAAGTTGGTAAATTTACATTACAAAATCCTAACCATGGCATACCCAATGATCCTTCCTATAATATTGTCTTAAGTAGACCATGGATTTATGAAATTAATGTAGTTCCTTCAATGTTACATTGTCTATTGAAATACACTTACAAAAATGAGATCTACACGATAAAATATAATCCTTAGTATAAAAATTATTTACAAATTGAAATAGGAATGAAAATTCCTCTTACAACATTGAAACCAACAACAAAAGTGAAACCTCTGAAAAAAGAAGAAAAGGATGATTATATTTAATCTATGAAAAAGTTGTTGGAAGATGACTGGGTATCATTAGATTTTACACCTAAATTTGATGGGGAGCCCAAGATTATATAATTAAAGTCAAGAAAGGAGAAAGAAGCAACAATGGTATCAACACAATCTATCAATGAGTCATCAAAACCATACAATTCTATAACTCCTAACAAGGAAGAGAACACAAATTAACATCCATATATGTTGAGAATGATCATGAAAATCCACCTTCTTTAAAAGAGATGAAAGAACTTTATGGAAGAGGTTTTAAGAATTTCAAACAATTTGGCTATAATGGAAAAAAATGTAGTGTTAGAGAATAAGGTATTTGTCTCCCCATAGATCCTAACATGCAAGAAATAACAAGAGGTCTTGGTTATTGTCCTTCAAAAGAAACAAAAGCATCAAAGAAATCTTCGCTTAATATCAATGTCATCACACAAAACACTCCTAGGAAAAATATAAATAGAGGTCAGGATATTGCTTCATCTTCAAACACATGTTTGAGTGATAATTGGGGTTCATTAGATTTTACACTCTCCTTTATGAGAGAGTACAAAATCTAATAGTTTAAAACTAAAAATTATTCCATATGTATGACATATTTTAGTAAGAAAGAAATATATTTTTCACAAAATAAAGGAATTCCTTCTACTCTTGATAAAGGAAGTACCTTGTCGAGGCTTTCCCAAGCCCACTTGATAACTCTCCCTCAAAGAAGAAATAAATTTTATAAAAAAATCTCATTTTGTGCATATCATCGAGTCCATGGTCATTCTACCAATGAATGTAAGGCCTTGAGTACTAAAAAATAACTTAAGGATTCTGGTGCTCTTCCTTGTGTTGATGCATCTAATGCCTCTAATTGATAATGATTTTCATCCTATCATGTTGTTCATCACTATGTGGCATTAGTATCTTTATATATTTTACTCATTTCCATTCATGGTGGCACAATCTTAATTGCAACCATATTTTTCATGGCAGCAACATGATAGTCCTTGGTATGGTTGTCCTTATCTCTATGCTTGGGGGTAAGGATAACTAGTTTTAGAAGGTGTGCATACTTATCAAGGATCCCCTCTTCTCCTCTTTCTCCTTAAAATACCAACATAGCAAGTATGTTGACATTTTAAGGGGGAGGGGCATATAGTCCCCTGTTTATTGTTTACATGGTCTCTTCCTAGTGATGATACTATACATCTCCTAGAAAGTGTGACCTTATCAACCAATGGGTGGTCTTCTTAATTCATTTGATGTGTCTTCTTAATGGTGATATTAGGCTCGATATAACATAAGAGCATGATATTTTCTTGGAATATCATATTCCTATTGGTGGTAATGCTATGGCTTGCATTTCCTAAGGGGTGAATCTCTTATTCCTCAACTTTTCCTCTCTTTGTGGTGATGTCAATTGTGATGTGCCATAATGTGTGACCTTTCATGAATTAAAAAATGACCCTTTGATTCTTGCTACCTTTTGTTTACACCCCATGAGGTGAATTTTTTTTGTACCCCTTGAGGTGAACTTTGTTTGCACCCCTTGAGATGAATTTTTTTTGCATCCCCTAAGGTGATTTTTTTGGTACCCCCTAAGGTGAGTTTTGTTTACACCCCCTAAGGTTAATTTGGAAATTTTCCTTAACTTTGTTCATGAATGTTGAACCTAGTTCCAGTAACGGAATATTTTATGGGTATACAACATAGGCTTTCTAATCCATCCTTTTTCTTTTATCCTTTTTTTCTACATTAGCTTTGATATTGTATGCTTGCGTATCTTGTCTTGTTGCAAATATCCTACATGCATGTGTGCCCCTTTGTGATTATTTTTGTTTTCCATGGGATCTTAGATCCTAGGGGCTTGTGCAACACCCTTGATCTTTTTCATCCTATCTCATCAACATTTGTGCACTTGGACCCCTCTTGACATATACTTCTCTACTTTAGTGTGATTTTGAGCATAAGTTCATACACTCACTAAAGTGGGGGTAAAATTTAGTGTAGAAAATTGTATACCTTTACAATTTCACATTATGCTTGGGTCCCTTAACTTATTGGACTTAATTAAGCTTATAATTCCCCAAATTATGCATTCCAAAGCCTAATTATTACCATTTTATAAAAGGGGAACCAACATTAAATAAATGCATTTAATAACTAAATTTTCTTGGATCATGTGTTTCCTAAAAACATAGGCCATGACCCATTCACCCATGGGTGAACGGGTCCCCTTTATGTGCTAGGAACTAATTTAAAATATGTTTTTGGTGAACTTTTAATGATCAATATTTAGATTGTAAGTGTTGACTTTTGGACTCTAATTTTTGAGAAATTAGATAAAAATATATAAATACATAGTAATTTTATCATTTGAAATCTAAGCGACTTTATGAGAGAAATTCAGGAGAAAATATTATTGTCAAGAGCATTCAAGAGCAACATTATCATTCATTTGTAGAGGTAATCAATATCCTAAAATCATGTCCTAGTTTATATGTGTTCAAGTTGTCTTGTGAAGGCTAACAAGTGTTGTGAGTCTTCATTCATTCAAGCATTCAAGTAAATCAAGCAAGCAAGATCCAATTCCTTTGAAGAGATGTGTATGAATTCAGTCCTTCAATGAAGCCATTGAAGGGTGACGAGTTGTAGCAAGTGTTTATTCATCATTTCCTTCCCTCTAATTATCTTTTTATTAAGGTTTAATTACCAAATTGGGGCTTGACCAAGGAAAACCCTCATACAAACAAAAAAAAAAATTCCCTCTTTATGTATGTGTAGATTACAAGCTTGAGAAGTATTGAAGAGATCTTGAAGATAAATTTTGCATTGTTGCTTTTGTTGTCATCATTATTTCTAGTACACAAAAACTAAGTTATAAAATTCATTTTTGATATTTCGACAATGGGACCAATGGGAAATAGCAGTTCATATCCAACATCAGAGGACCCATAAAATTGAGTAGGACCCTTGTACAAAGACCCATTTTCCCATGGGTGAATGTGTCCTTGTATGCACATTAAAACCAACTTTTCTAAGCAAGTTTGTTGTCTTGTATACTTCCTATATCTGCTTGTAAATTGTTGTTTATGTATATTAGTTGTCAAGATCTTACAATTTTAATATTAGGGAATATAGGATCATTAATTTAATCATTCTAAAATATTTCCAATCCATTCAAATTCCCCCTTTAGATGTAGATCCAAGTCTAATTGGCTCACCATTGAGGTTGGAAGTTAATATTTTCATTTTGTGATCTACATCTTTATTAAATTTTAAAAAAGGACACCATTGAATCCTATACTCTTTACTCTTAGGGCCTAGGATCCAGTTTTCTATGTTTGTAATATTTTTATTCCCAAATATCCTTGGTATCATGAAGTATACACATACCTACATCACCAAAAATTACCACCAAACCTCTCACTTAAATAACACAAATATTTCATCTAATGTGCCTTACATTAAACTCTCCTTGGAGATGGAATTTATCATTGAGGTTATATTGTTCTTTTATTGTGATGTTTAAACATGAAAAAAAATAGTATCATATTACAAGAGGTACATGATGGTATATATGGATCACATACTAGTGGAATAATATTAAGAAAGAAGCTTATTGTAATATGAAAATATTTTCCTTTAATGGAGCATGATGTTGCTAATATGTTAAATGGTGCATAATATGTTAGCATAATGGACATTCATATAATATGCCATCCAAATAATTGTAACCTTTCACTACTCCTTGGCCCTTTTATCAAGGGGTATTGAATTAGTTAACAAGATTCATCCCTCATAATCAAATGGCCATAAATCCATCATCACCACCACTAAGTATTTTACAAAGTGAGTTGAGGCCATTACCCTCAACTTCACCACTAGAACAAAAATATCTAAACTCATCATATATCATATTATTTGACATTTTGGAATCTAATCTACCATAATCATAAATAATCTCAAACCATTCAAAAACTAGGAAGTTTGTACCCTTTTTGAATGCATCAACATCTAACATCACAAGTCTAAGTAAACTAACAAAACTTTCTAAAAAAAGTTATAGAATTCACTAATTATATCGGTAGTGATTATCACATCTACTTGTCCCATCCTTTAGGAATATTGTACTATCATGTCTACACCTATTGACACCACTCCATGTTCCCTTTTCTTTAGTGTCAAACCCATATTGATAATTTAATTTGAATTACCATAATTGGATGAATCCTTGAAGAATATTTTGATGACAAGGAGTGTTAGCTAGGAAAACAAGATAGTGAAGATAGTGACTAGGAAATCATATCATATTTTTGCACAAAGAATATTTGAAGTATAATATTATAAAGATAGCATATAGAATAGGGGTAGGAAATATGGGTCACATCCAATCCCATAATTGTATGCATAAAGGAAGATATGGATGACAATATGTAATATGTGAGGAGAGAATATATGTAGTAAACAAAGATAAATATATGGACTAAGACTAGTGTATGAAAGGATAAATATATAGAGAGTAGATAAGGATGAAACAAGAGTATAGGTGAAGATATTATATTGTACCCATTTTGATTTTATTAATAGAATAAGTACCAAAGTTTTATCTATGTGATGTTATTGGCTACTTTATGAATGCATGATTACATACATATATGTCTGATTTCATTGGTGTTCATATTTATATTACTATGTCTGGGGTATAAACTACAACTCTTAGAAACTACATGGGGCTCAAAACTTTTGTCTTTGTTCCCCTATATTTCTTACTAAGATTGGTTCCATTTCTGGGACCCTAGTTAGGTGATATAAAGAACATACCACCTAATTTTTTTTAAATCAAACACTAGAGAAGAAAGATAATCTAGAGAAGAAAAGAAGATAATTAGTAAAAAATATGAAAACTTGAAAGAACATCTTCTTTGCATTGACCCTATCAGAGGGGGTTAGGAATCAAGGGGATGGAGAATGAAATGGGGAATATTTTGAAAGGGATCTTTGAAAAGGTGTGACTACTAGGAGAAAGGATACAAAATAAATATCATGTGAAATGATAAAAGGATTAATGAAACTCCAAAACAATCACACCCATGGTGAAAGGAGACAAAACAACCATAAGAAATATGATGCAGGAGCATCATGCCTATGACATGAAAATTTTGAAGGTTGATCATTTTTTTTTGTTTCAACATTGTTCAAGGGTCATTCAAGTAATTTTTTTCCATGTATTAGGGTCATTAGGATATTATTATGCCTCATTTTGAAAAAAATGGTAATGTATTAAAAAATTGTCACAAATATGCAAAAAATTGAAAGTTACAAAAAAACAACATATGGAATATGGAAGGTCATTTTGGTTTTAGGCATTGATAGGTATTTAAAAATTAGTTAGAAGGTGAAGAATCAGTTTTTAACACATTTAAAAGGAATTTTGTATGTTTGGAGATGTGTGGGTGATTGAGTAGTTGAATAAAATCAATGAAAAACTATGTTTTTATACTTCTTTTCCAGAAAATCTATGTTCTTAGACCCCTGTATAGATCTGTACAGGAAATAATACATGTTTAATTGTTTGTAAGTTTTGGAGCCTTAAATCACCTTCCATTTAATTCTTGTTTCATGCAATTTGGTTGGGTTTTGAGAAAGTTCTTGCAATTTTTCTACAAACAGTTAAAACCCTCTGTTAGGGTAAACAGTGAGTGAACAATTTGTGTTTCTCTTAATTTAATTGTTACAAAATCCTAATTTTTGGTGGAAAGCATCTTCATAATGGCTATTTTATTATTCTTAAAGTTAAAAAAAAAGGGTTTGCATAAATGTGTAAGAGATTGAAGAATAATACTATAAATATGAAGAAAACAGAGTTTTGGAATCAGTTAAGTTGTATAACTCCTAGGGTTTAGTGAAATGCTCATGGAAATGGAATTTTTACGGTGTAATAAGATTATTCAGGTCTAAAATAAGATGTTTGAGTGTTTGGTGAAGGGTATTTGTGATCGGAGCTTGTAGAATCGATATGCCCTAGGTCTGAAAATATGCAACAGACTGGTAAACAATAAGTCTTCAATGAAGTTTTATGAGTTTTGAACATTGTTATTTTGAATCTTTCATAATTTGTATCAATGTAAAGGGTTCCAAGGTGTATTGAGAGTTTTTTCAAGTCAAGGTTTGATAAATTTTTAAGTTGAGGCTATTTTTTTAATGTATGTCCTATCAACACAGTTTGGTAAAAAGTCCTATTTAGGACAGTGTTAGAAAAGTGAGTTATCATGTATCTTGAAGGGCCATGAAACCATGTGAAGAGAGTTTATTTCTATTATTTTTAATGTCTTTGAGTCATGTTGGGAATCGAAGAGAGGATTTTTTGTTGTATGTCAAAAAAGGAATGAATCTTTGGAAGTCTAAGTGGTGGTTAGGATAGTTTTCCTTGAGGTTTTTGACATTTGAATTGATAAGTTTGGGAATTGTGTTTGGGGTCAGTTATTTCAATGTTTCTTAGGGTATCTTGAAGATGAAACAAGAGGTTTTTTGCCCCGTCGTCAGTTTTGGTGTGTTGAAACCAGGGTTTGTAAACAAAAAGTGTCAATGTTGCACATTAAGGACAATCATGAAGGATGGGTAATGAGATGAAAGGGAAGATTATAATAGTTGTTTGTTTTGTTGAATCTAAGGTTCAAAAATGGTGAAAAAGATATTTTTGGCCATGTTTGGGAAGAGTAATTTGAGATCTCTAAATTTTCTTTTGTGAAATCATTACATGTTGAAATTCTCTTGTAAAATTGAAGGAAAAAGAGGGATAGAATCACTAATTTTGTAAATTATATTTCAAGTGATTGTGGTTACTTCCTCTAGCATTGCATCAAAGTGGTATTAGAGAACAAAAGGTGTTGGGTAGAGGGTTTGTGGTTTTGTGTAGGTTAAGAAGAACCTAGTTGTTGGCAACAGAAGGTAGAGAAAGTCAAGAGAAAGTGAAGCAATGAGAGACTTGCTTATGAAGATGGATAATTTGAAGAGGCATTTGCAGGAAGAGGAAGAAAGAAAGAGGAGAAAGAGGCAAGAAAATTTTGAAAGAGAGTTAGCAACAATAAATAAAGAGGTGAAAAGATTAGAAGAAGAGTTCCAAGAGTCCATGATGAAATTGGAACAATGGATCAGAAAAGCCACAAGTTGGCACTTGACATTGAAAAAGAGAGTTACATGGCCCATAGAGAAGATTGTTAGAAGGAGGAAAAGACAAGAAAAAAGATAAATGAAGATGAAAGAGAAATAAGAAGAAGTGTTTGAAGATGCAAGTGATGAATTCAAAGATGAAAAAGACAAAGGAATGCCCAAGCACAAAGATGAAGGAGAACTAATGATGAAGGACATGATTCCAGAGGAAGAAGACCTTGAGTTGATTAAAGTGATGATCAAGGAATAATTGGTCTTGGAGATTTGTAAAGAATTGGGAAAAGATGGAGGTATTGTGATCAAGTTAATGTATCATGTCTTTATTGTACTAATTTATTGGATAGGGAACAATTTGAAGGTCAAAGCACAAAGGGAGGAATTAGATACTAAGATGCACCAAAGCATAATGAGTCTGATTTCAGTTGGAAAGCAAGACAGGAAGCTAATTTGCATGGACAAGTTCAAACCAAAAGTGAAAATGAAGGTGTTTAGGAGATTTTTCAAGATGAATAAATGGTAGAGCATACAAATAATGTAGATTTGTTGAGAATTTCAAATTCAAGTGGACTTGAAAATCATTTGGACGGGAGAATGATGCAAGAGCATCTTGCCTATGACATGCAAATTTTGAAGGTTGATCAAATTTTGTTGTTTCAACATAGTTCAAGGATCATTAAAGTCTTTTTTTTCCATGTATTAGAGTCATTAGGAGATTATTATGCCACATTTTGTAAAAAATGGTAATGTATTAAAAAATTGTCACAAATATGCAAAAAACTGAAAAGTTGCAAAAAAACAACATATGGAATATGGATGGTCATTTTGGTTTTAGGAGTTGATAGGTAGTTAGAATTTAGTTAGAAGGTGAAGATTTGGTTTTTAAATCCTTTAAAATCCCTTTTGTACATTTGGAGATGTGGGGGTGATTAAGTAGTTGAATAAAATTAATGAAAAACTCTATTTTTATACTTCTTTTCCAGAAAATATGTGTTTTCAAGCCCCTATACGGATTTGTACGAGAAATATTACATGTTTAATTGTTTGTAAGTGTAGGATCCTTAAATAACCTTCCATTTCATTCTTGATTCATGCAATTTGGTTAGTTTTTGAGAAATTCTTGTAATTTTTCTACAAACAGTTAAAACCCTCTGTTAGGCTAAATAGTGAGTGAAGAATTTGTGTTTCTCTTAATTTAATTGTTAGAGAATCCTAATTTTTGGTGGAAATAATATTCATAACAAATATTTTCTTATTCTAAAAGTTTCAAAAAAAAGGATTTGGATAAATGTGTAAGAGATTGAAGAATAATATTTTAAATATGAAGAAAATAGAGTTTTGGAATCAGTTAAGTTGTATAACTCCTAGGGTTTAGTGAAATGCTCATGGAAATGGAACTTTTATGGTGTAATAAGCTTATTCAAGTCCAAAATAAGATGTTTTAAAGTTTGGTAAAGGGTGTTTGTGATCGAAGCTTGTAGAATCAATAAGCTTTAGGTCTGAAAATATGCAACAAATTGGTAAACAAATAGTGTTCAATGAAGTTTTATGAGTTTTGAACATTGTTTTTTTTAGTCTTTCATTAGTTGTATTGATGTAAAAGGTGACACGGTGTATTGAGAGTTTTTTCAAGTCAAGGTTTGATAAATTTTTAAGTTGAAGCTATTATTTTAATGTTTGTCCTGTCAACACAGTTTGGTAAAAAGTCCTATTTAGGACAATGTTAGCAAAGTGAGTTATCATGTATCTTGAAGGGCCATGAAACCATGTGAAGAGAGTTTATTTATGTGATGTTGAATGTATTTGAGTCATGTTGGGAATCAAAGAGAGGCTTTGTTGTTGTATGTCAAAAAATGAATGAATCTTTGGAAGTCTAAGTGTTGGTTAGGACAGTATACCTTGAGAGCTCTGACATTTGAATTGATAAGTTTTGGAATTGTGTTTGGGGTCAATTAGTTCAATGTTGCTTAGGGTGTCTTGAAGATGACACAAGATTTTTTATGCACTGTCCTTAGTTTTGGTGTGTTGAAACTAGTGTTTGTAAACAAAAAGGGTTAATGGTGCACATTAAGGATAGTCATGAAGGATGGGTAATGAGATGAAAGGGAAGATTATAATAGTTGTTTGTTTTGTTGAATCTAAGATTCAAAAATGGTGAAAAGTATAGTTGTGGCCATTTTTGGGAAGAGTAATTAGAGATATCTAAATTTTCTTTTGTAAAATCATTGCATGAAGAATTTCTCTTGTAAAATTGAAGGAACAAAAGGGATAGAATCTTTTATTTTGTAAATTTTATTTCAAGTGATTGTGGTTACTTCCTCTAGCATTGTATCAAAGTAGTATCAAAGCACAAAAAGTGTTGGGTAGAAGGTTTGTGGTTTTGTGCGGGTTAAGAAGAACCTAGTTGTTGGCAACAGAAGGTAGAGAAAGTCAAGAGAAAGTGAAGCAATGAGAGACTTGCTTATGAAGATGGATAATTTGAAGAGGCATTTGCAGGAAGAGGAAGAAAGAAAGAGGAGAAAGAGGCAAGAAAAGTTTGAAAGAGAGTTAGCAACAATAAATAAAGAGGTGAAAAGATTAGAAGAAGAGTTCCAAGAGTCCATGATGAAATTGGAACAATGGATCAGAAAAGCCACAAGTTGGCACTTGACAGTGAAAAAGAGAGTTGCATGGCCCATAGAGAAGATTGTTAGGAGGAAAATACAAGCAAAAAGACAAATGAAGATGAAAGAGAAAGAAGAAGTGTTTGAAGATGCAAGTGAAGAATTCAAAGATGAAGAAGACAAAAGTGTGCCCAAGCATAAAGATGAAGGAGAACTAATGATGAAGGACTTGATTTCAGAGGAAGAAGACCTTGAGTTGATTAAAGTGATGATCAAGGAAGACTTGGTCTTGGATATTTGCAAAGAATTGAGAAAAGATGGAGGTATTGTGATCAAGGTAATGTGATCAAGTTAATGTATCATTTCTTTATTGTACTAATTCTGTGGACATGGAACAATTTGAAGGTCAAAGGAAAAAGGAGGAACAAGATACTGAGATGCACCAAAGCATAATGCGTCTGATTTCAGTTGGAAAGCAGATAGGAAGTTGATTTGCATGGACAAGTTCAAACCAAAAGTGAAAATGAAGGTGTTTAGGAGCTATTTCAAGATGAATCAGTGGTAGAGCATACAAAGAATGTAGATTTGTTGACAATTTCAAATTCAAGTTGACCTAAAAATAATTTGGGAAGGAGAATGATGCATGAGCATCCTGCCTATTGATGGAACTTCAATTTTTTGCTCCTTGTGTTCCATTCCTATCCTACCTTATGTTACTGGTCTTTCATGGTGTTGGAAATTTCCTAAGGTTGGGGGTTTTAGCTTTGTCTACATGTAAAACCCTTGTGTTTATTTTACACCTTGGTCAGGATCTTTTTCACTATTTCTTTTTGAAGGGTTTTAAAATGACTTATGTCCTATCATTTCATCTAGGCTGGGTCCCTTTGGTCTTAATATTTTAATTCCTCTGCAGGATTTTATTTTCCGAAGTCTTGGTTGGCCCCGTGTTTCATCCTTTAAAAACAACTTATGTCATTGTTTACCATCTGCCTAGTGATGTCCCCTTGTCCTTTTAATAAATGTTTTATTTTGCAAAGGGATAAAATTCGCGTGATTGTTGATCAATTGTTATTTGATCGCATCCGTTCCCTGCAATCGCGTGATCAAAAATTACAATGTTTTTATTCAACGCAATATCATGGGTGGGCAGCTGTGTCCCATCTGGTGAGCCCGAAGGGGATAGGTTAGGGTGACTGTTGATCAATTATCATCAAATCTCAATGGTTTCCTACCATCGTGTGATCAGAAATTACAAGGTTTTTATTGATTGTGATATCATGGGCTGGCGCCATGTGTCTCATCTGATGAAGCCAAAGGAATAAGGGAAATACTTTGGTAAATTAATCCGACCTTAGTACATTAGACGATGGGTTACTAAAGTGTTCTTAAGATGCACATGTTTTAAATCAATGGATATGTTATAATATTGGCAGGAAAGCTGCTCAATGGTTAATGATAAGGCTGGCGATTGTGTTGAAAGAATAAGATCACCGATGATCAAGATCTACGGTTTCCCGCCATCGCGTGATCAAAAGTTGTAGGATCTTTACTGATTGTGATATTGCGGGTGACTACCACATGGATTTCCTTGGCAGTGTATGGTATGGTAGGCCCCTTATTGCCATGTTGGAGATTGTGTCAACTTTTGTTTGAAGGCAGTTGTTCGATGATTTGATCAAACTGAAGGATTGACGGCTAAAATTTAAATCTGCATCAAATATGGTTGAAGCCATTCATGCAACGTGCGAGTGAGCTTTAATGGTGGATGAGACACTTGATGGCATGATTTGATCGAAATAAAATTAATTCTCCTACTTTTATTTGTATCACAAAGCATTCAAGTATTTTGTGAAGCAGTCTCAGAGCTGAAAGCGAAGTTGCGAGTCTTTGTAACTAGAATTTGGGATTTCTGCAAGCACAAAGCTGTGAGTTAATTTTTGTGTCTCCTGGTTATTCTACACTTGAATTTGGGAAAATATTTGTTGTACTTGTCATAGAGCTTGTTGATAAATGTTTTAGGGCTATAGTTTAATTAAATTGTGAGAAATTGCAGTGTTTTGTTATGTAATTTCATATCTCTGGTTAGTCCTAGCTGTTTGAAGTGTTAAGTTGTAAAGAGGCCCTAGTTTTTCCAAGATGGCACCGCCAAAGCAACATTCTGGCCAAATTGACTATTTAAGTAGAAACCTATACGATGATTTCCTAGATCAATTTCCTTTATCAACGAATGATAGAAAGAAGAGATTGGTTCCGATGTGAGGGAAAATCTTAGGGGAAGGGTTAGTATATAATTGCTCCAACATAGCTGATCCTAGGGTTCCTCTCACAGGCTTGGAAATGTTTAGATTGTGGTATGGATAGAGTAATTTTTCTCACCCCTTTTCAAATGACTAGATGTATGATATAGGGAAGCTGGTGGTACCAAATGTATTCCTTGATGTAGACCTGCTTAGGGAAGCGGCTGTAAGATATGACCTATCACATGGATAATCAGAGATAATGATGGAAGGGTTCTGCTAAACATTAATAGAGAAGAAGTCCAACAGGTTTTTGACTTGAGTGAACCGCGTGTGTACTTGGTTCCTATCAATCTTGAGGAAATGAAGCAAGAATATGCAAAGTTGAAGTCTCTTTTCAGAGCTAAGTTGCTTCCACCTCTGGCTAGGGCAGGAGGTTCAAGATTTCATATTAGCCCTAGTGACCAAGAACCTTTTAGATTAAACTATTTTACAAATCATTTCTTGGCCACTTTTTATTCATTGTGTCATATTTTGGGTTTCAGTCCTAGTACGGTGATGCCCATTGCATACATGTTGATGGAGGTGCAAATACAACACCCTAACTTCTCTGTGACTTATGATTTTTCTTCTTTCTTGGCTGAAAGGATACATGAAGGGCTATCAAAGTTGTAGAAAAATGATACCAGCACTCAATTATTTTGGTATTCTATGTTGATGCATATGTTCTTGTTCAAGAATGTCGATTTCTTCTTTGAAAAGATCAAATTAAGGAAATCGATTGATGGAGAAAGATTACCAGTACAATTATGGACTGCAAATTTATCTTGCAATAAGGAAGGCACTAGTTATGTGCAATTTGATAATTGTTTTGCTTCCAGATTGAGGGCTAGATTGATGGTAAATGTACCTAGGATCCCCGAGGAATTGCATGATTTCCTCAGACCAAAGGGGAGGAAGCTAGAGCTGCGAGTCTACCATAACTAGGGTGACATTATCCCATACCCAGTCAGCACTGTTTTGAGGGTATATGGTTTTTAGGGAACCCCCCATATACTGCCATACAATGTGCAACCAAGAGTGGGGTTTGCAGAAGTTATGTGGCAAATAGATTGTATCCATGAGGACAACCTCACTGGGAGGGGTAAGGGAACATTTTTCCCAGATTATACGGTGGTGTCTGATTTTTCCTTTTCAAAGGGAGGCTAGGTGCATTTTGGGAAATTATTTGATGATTACCATTTGAGGTGTGGTCCAAAGCGGCAGCATGATCTAGAGGGTTTCTTTTCCCTTTTCAAACAAAGAATAAAGGGTGGCAATTTTGTGCATGTGTTCAAATTTCCCGAGGACATGATTAGAAATGAGTTTGATATAAATAGGAAGGAGTTGAACAAGGAGAAATAGATAGCTTATGATAAGCTATTAGATATTGTGCACAAAATGGATCCAAAGTATGATCCATTGTTAGAGTTCAGTCCATACCATAAGAAAATTGACTTTCTAATAGAGAACTTCAAGGAAATTATGGGCACCTTGAGGACCAAAAAGATAAATTTAGAACTGAGTTTGGGTTTACAGGAACAAGGTGCCATGCCAATTGAAACAAGGCCAACATACCAGCCTATAGGAAGAAGGCCCATTTACAGGAGGAAAAAGGATGACAGTAGTGATGAAGAAGAAGTGGACAAAAAAGGAAAGAAAATAATGAAGTTTCCTTTAGAACCAGGTCCAAAATTCAAAGTGCCTAGGGAAATTAAAATCATTGATTTATAATCATCACCAGAAGATAGTCCCTCATCACCACCATCTGAGCCAAGCCCTAAGAGACAAAGAATTGATCAACCACATGAGGATTTGATGGATGAAATTATTGTTATTGATCATGACATGCAGGTTGGTATGCCTGCCCCTCCTAGGCCAGCTGAATTGGTTTTATCTAATTTAGATATGAAAGGAAAATGTGTACAAGATGCAAGAATGGAAGCATGCAAGGAGTTTCTAGATGAAAATGCATTTGTGAAAACTCCTATATTCTTGCAATTGGTATGGAGGATGAAATTTGAAGAATATCAAGATAAATGTTAGAAGAGAAGAGAACTAAGACCTGATAGGTTAGACCGGGAGAATGATGAGGAAGTGAAAGCTGAATTGATGGAAGAATTCAAGAACATCACTCCTGGAAGGAAGAAAACTGGTGAGTCGGGCTAGTGTATTGATTCTTCCTCAATGGGACATTGTAGATACAATAGCTTTTAATGCTATTTTGAAGTCCAAGCATCCCTTGCAAAACTCTGAAGAAGAGGTCAAGGTAGCACTGCAAGATTCTTCCTTCAGTGAGGAATATGAAACTTTGGCAATTTGGGCATTGGCCCCTCAAGGAAGAAAGCCAAATATTATAGATATTAATCAAAATTTAAAAGGAGGATTAATAATAAAGAGAGCTTCAAAGACCTCAACCACTGAGGCGACTAATTTGACTGTGAATGTGGTCAAATTGGCCCAAAAGACTACTGAAAGGGAGGAGGCTGAAAAGAAGAGCCAAAGGAGAAGTATAACCTTTTGATTGAGGAATTCAAAAAGATGCAGCAAAAGAATGTTGAGTTGTAGACTGGGGTGGAAAGGTTAAGGTATAAACAGACTAGGGAGACATCAAGTGCTCTAGGGACTAGTACATTGCCTTCCACATCAGGGTCAGTGCCTCCTGCTTCTCCAATTGTTTCCACTCCAGGGTCTCCCTATCAGAATCTTTCCCTCACCCCTCCTTTAGAACAAATTGATGAAGAAAAAAATGCTCTGTGGATCCTACAAAGAAGTAGCTCATGCACAAAATTGATAAATTACAGGCATCTTTGAAGGTAAGTGAGGAAGGATCTCTTTCAAAGACAAAGGAGATTGTTACTGCTATCTTGAGACATTTAAATGAGAGGGTTGATAATAAATTGCCATCTATACACTCTTTATATTCTTTATTATTAGACGCAATAAATAATATTGATAGGGATCATGAGGTAGTGATACTGTTATTTGAAAATTGGATCCCTAGGGCCAATGATTTGGGTATAATGCATACAACCTCAAGGTTTGATACAAATAATAGGCCCCAATCATTAAAGCCTACTCATGTGTTAGTAAAATCATTGCAAGGTTTTCAAACCTTACCAGATGACTTGAGTAGGTGGATTAGGGAATTGGTAAATAATTTTAATGATTGGGGTAACACATTGTTACTTGATATAATTGATGAGCAAGGAAAAATTAGGTCACTCCAATAGTGGAAATATCAATCAAGTGAGGTCATCAATGTTCAAATTAAATTAATTTGTGATGACTCAGATTATGATTTGCTGGTGAGATGTATGAATAAAATCATTAGCACCAACTCATTTTTGGAATCTTTTGAAAGAGATGCAAATCAAGTAGCAGTAAAATACACACCTTATAGTGCCAAGGTGAATGAGGTAATTAATTTTGACTAGCTGACTGATGAAGAATACCAGAAAGGGTAACTAAATATTTAACTGAGGAAGAGTAAAAAGAATGAGCAGCTAATGGGTGGTAGATCAGATGTTGCAGTTACAACTGTTTCCAGTCTTGCTTTGGTGGCAGTCTTGGTGTGGGATTCTTATGGTTTTTTTTTGCTACATCAACTTTTCCCAATAGGCACGATGAACAAGAATATTCTCTAGGGTGATGGCTATTGTAACAATTTTTGGAATATCACCAGGTGTGCCAATTGGCTGGTGACATGTGTACTTTCTGGCTCGATGCTTATTTTCTCCTTCATTTTTTATAAGAAGGATTTCAAGGCTAGAAGTACGGGTTAGCAAGTTAGATAATTTTGGGTTGAGTTTAGGTGAAGTTGTAGAGAAAATTGTAATGTTCGATGGTTTTAGAGAAAAAATGCAATTTAGGTTTTGAGTCATTCTATAATAGGTTTTGGATTCATGGGGATTTAATGTTGTATAACAATACTAGCATTTGAGTTGAAATGATAAATTCAAACTCATGTCTCTCCACTGTACATGCATATCTAAATTTTGAATAAGATGACTAAGGGTTGTTTCATTCATCTCACTGTTGTGGTGTGTATGATCCTTATTTTAGCTTTAATTCAATGAATTAATTAAAATGATTGAATGGGATTATAGGCGGATATGTTCTATATAAGGATTTGATAAGTAGTATTGGGTTAGAATGCATGTTGATGAAATTGTAATGCAATATTGTTATGTGTTAAATCTATCATAAACCCTGTAGATGCTTATGAATTTGACTCCTGCAATGGATATATGGTATTGATCTAAGTTGTACTTATTCCTATGATTCAATATTTGTTTGTCTTTTCCTAGAGCTTGCTGCAAATTGCAAATCAATGACTATCTTATATTGTGGATTTGTTGTAGTTATCTCATGCTCCACATAGTTGATATTATTGATGAACAACCAATTCTATTTGATATTATCCTATTGTCTTGAGCTATTAAATGAGATTATCTGTTATTGATTAATGTTGTTCATAATAATGGTGCGGAGGTTGTAAACACATTAAGGGATCACCCTCCTGGGTCTTGCAGAGCCCGAGGTGCAGGAGGATTTTAAAGTCCTCGTCAGTTGGTCTAGGTCCCTTGAGCTGCCCTTGATTGGAATTAGTAATTCCATAGGTAGATTAGAAGACCAACCTGGTTACAAGTAAAAAACAAACCAACACATATGACATGCAAATTTTGAAGGTTGATCAAATTTTGATGTTTCAACATAGTTCAAGGGTAATTCAAGTCATTTTTTTCCCATGTATTATGGTCCTTAGGAGATTATTATGCCTCATTTTGCAAAAAATGGCAATGTATTAAAAAATTGTCACAAATATGCAAAAAATTGAAAAGTTGCAAAAAAATAACATATGGAATACGTAAGGTCATTTTGGTTTTAGGAGTTGATAGGTAGTTAGAAATTAGTTAGAAGGTGAAGAGTCAGTTTTTCATGCCTTTAAAATTCCTTTTGTATGTTTGGAGATGTGTGGGTGATTGAGTAGGTGAATAAAATCAATGAAAAGCTCTATTTTTATACTTCTTTTCTAGAAAATCTATGTTTTTAGTCCCCTATACAGATCTTTATAGGAAAGAATATATGTTTAATTGTTTTGAAGTGTTGGAACCTTCAATCACCTTCCATTTCATTCTTGTTTCATGCAATTTGGTTGGGTTTTGAGAAATTTCTTGCAATTTTTCTACAAATAGTTAAAACCCTCTATTAGAGTAAACCGTGAGTGAAGAATTTATGTTTCTCTTAATTTAATTGTTAGAGAATCCTAATTTTTGGTGGAAATCATCTTCATAATGACTATTTTCTTATTCTTAAGGTTTCAAACAAAATGATTTGGATAAATGTGTAAGATATTGAATAATAAGACTATAAATATGAAGAAAATAGAGTTTTGGAATCAGTTAAGTTGTATAACTCCTAGGATTTAGTGAAACTCTCATGGAAATGGACTTTTTTATGGTGTAATAAGCTTATTTAGGTCTAAAATAAGATGTTTGAATGTTTGGTGAAGGTTATTTGTGATCGGAGCTTGTAGAATCAATAAGCCCTGGGTTTGAAAATATGCAACAGACTGGTAAACAAATAGTGTTTAATGAAGTTTTATGAGTTTTGAATGTTGTTTTTTTTTAGTCTTTCATAAGTTTTATTGATGTAAAGGGTCCCATGGTGTATTGAGAGTTTTTTCAAGTCAAGGTTTGATAAATTTTTAAGTTGAAGCTATTATTTTAATGTATGTCCTGTCAACATAGTTCGGTAAAACGTCCTATTGAGGACAATGTCAGAAAAGTGAGTTATCATGTATCTTGAAGGGCCATGAAACCATGTGAAGAGATTTTATTTATGTTATTTGGAATGTATTTGATTCATGTTGTGAATCAAAGAGAAGATTTGTTGTTGCATGTCAAAAAGGAATGGATCTTTGGAAGTCTAAGTGGTGGTTAGGATAGTCTTCCTTGAGAGTTCTCACATTTGAATTGATAAGTTTGAGAATTGTGTTTGGGGTCAGTTATTTCAATGTTTCTTAGGGTTTCTTGAAGATAAAACAAGAGTTTTTTTTCATTGTCCTAATTTTTGGTGTGTTGAAACCAGGGTTTGTAAATAGAAAGTCTCAATGTTGCACATTAAGGACAATCATTAAGGATGGGTAATGAGATGAAAGGGAAGATTATAATAGTTGTTTATTTTTTTGAATCTAAGGTTAAAAAATGGTGAAAAGGATAGTTGTGTCCATGTTTTGGTAGAGTAATTAGAGATCTCTATATTTTCTTTTGTGAAATCATTGCAAGAAGAAGTGCTCTTGTAAAATTAAAGGAACAAAAGGGATAGAATCCTTGATTTTGTAAATTGTATTTCAAGTGATTGTGGTTACTTCCTCTAGAATTTCATCAAAATATTAGAGAAAAAATTAAATTTGTAAGAAAAGTAAACATGGTTATCCTAAATAGGGAAGAGAAAAGAGACCAATAGAGGTTTGAAAGAGAAGAAAGACTCCATAGAAGAACAAAAAAAATAGAGAAGATGAGAAGAGAGCATGCTAATGGGGGTTTTGCTATGCTTGCTAAAGGGCGCTCGACAAGGAAAAAGGAAAATAAGATAAGGATGCCTCAACCCACAATTGAGCCTCCTATCCTTGATGAAACCATGATTGAACCAAAGATCTTTCAAGTAACCAAGACCAAAACATAGAAAATCCTTCACCCATTTCCTATAAGAGACCACAAGATAACCAAATAATTCCCATCGTGCCTCCTAAAATCAAAAAGTTTATAAACTTAAAGAGAAACAGGTTGAGCAACCTCCCATGGTTCCTTCCTTTCCTCCCTTATGGGAAGAAAAAAACCTATGGTTGATAAACCCGCTCCTACATAATTGCAAATAAAAAATAGAACAAAAAGAAATTGAAATGCTAGAGAGTGCAGGAATAGACTTCATGCTATTTCTCATCTATTACAAAAAAAAAGATTAATCAATAGCTAAAAGTAAAAAAATAACTCAAGCAATGCATGATGATTCTCCATCTTCCCCACAACAAGAAAATACTATACCTCAACCACAACAAGAATAAGCATCTTCCCTGGATATTATCATAAGACCTCCTGTTATGATTAACTTGGATGATGATGATGAGACTGCTAAGAATGATGAAGAAGTTCATAATGAGCTGAATTCATTATTTTCCTCTTCCATGGGCTTAGATGATATCAATCATGATGATCCTCCTAAAAAGAGTGACTCACCATGTGTTGAACTTGGTGATGTTCTTAATACAACATTTGTTGTTGTCCATTTGGCTAGCTATCCACTTTTTGTCTATGAAAAACAAGATTGGGTTGTAGAGGACCTAATATAGGTTGACTCACATGTGCTTTACTATTCTTTTCTTTGTCTACTTTTTGTATTCTTTTTGTGTGATTGCATGTACGTAATGTGATCCCCCATATCATTTTGTTTGATATGTGTTTATGTTCATTCCTCTATTTTCACCTACATTCTTCTATGTGTCATAAACCTTTATCTTTTCTTTTATCATGTGTTTTCATTTTGGGGATGATGCAAATAATTGATACATTTAAGTATCTTCCATGTTGACCCAAAATATTTTCTTTGTTTTCTTCTCTCTATATGTCATTCTTCAAGTTCCATGAATTATTTTTGGAATGATGATGTTTCCAAGCTCTATAATAACATTGTAGCAAATAAATAAACTGACCCCAAATCTATGGATCCCTTATGTTTTTGGGATTTTATTTGGGGGAAAACCCTTTTCATGATGTATCTTCATTTGGAAACAAATTTTTGACATAGGGATTTCCAAATAGGCTCTCATGTATTGTTTAGTATTTATCATTTGCTACTTTAAAGTAATTTCTCATAGCATGGTGTTTAGCAATTTATTTAAAGTGGGGGCATACATTGGCATTATCATTTTTTACTATATTTCATGTTTCATAGTGTGGTCTTCTTCATGCAATTTGTCTTCTTCTTGGCAGTTTCAATGAGTTTGATATCCTCTAAGATTGTGACATTTCTGAACACACGAAATTCCTCTTAATGGTGATGCTACACATTGATTCCTTAAGTTGCTAATCTTTTTTCCTCAACTTAGCCTCTCTTGGAGACATTAGGAACAATGTTCCCTAAGAGGAGACCTTTCATGAACAAAGAAAAACCCCTTTGAATATCCTATTTGTATTTTGTTCATAAGTACTTAGCATGAAACAACTTGCTAAGCCTTCTAAAGCTCAAGGTTCATATTGTGTGATTCCTTATCAGAGTTATCAGAGGTATAACTTTGGTATGGATATGGGAACCTAATAAGATTCTCTCATTGGCCACCTACCAGGGACTTACCTAGTAGACAACGGATTTCACTAGTTCATGCAAGCATATTGTTGTCTGTATAGTGGATAGCAGGTTTCCTTGTACAGTTTTTTGGACAAACAACTAAGGCTTGATCCACATTGATTTGGACAAATAGTCAAGGCTTGATCCACCCTTTTCTATTTTTACTTTTTCTTTTAGTCTTTGACATTTTATGTTTATGTATCTTCTCTTGTTGCATATCTTACATCTTGTGTCTATTCCTTTGTGCTTATGTTGGTTTTCGATGAGATCTTGATCTTTGTCATCTTATCTCGCTAATATTTGTGCACTTGGACCCCCTCTTGGTGTGTATTTGTCTACTTTAGTGTGAGTTTGATGCAAGGTCATCCTCTCACTAAAGTGGGGGCTAAATGAAGTGTCAAAAAATGTACTCTTTTACATTTTCACACTGTTTGGTCCCTCCTAATTAAATTGGAATTAATTATTCTTTAATAAGCCCTATTTAACATCTACAAGCCTAATAAATTATATTTTATGAAGGGGAAACCCAATAATAATTAATGTCAACACATAACACTTTAACTTGACCAATGTGTGTTCCAAGAATAGGGACTTGGGACCCATTTTCCCATGAGCGAATGGGTCCTCCCTAGGGCTTTGGACCTAAATTTAAATAATGTTTTTGGTAGTATTATAACATCTCTAAATTTAAATTTTGATGTCGGCTTGTAATGTCTATTTTTTGGGAAATTAAGGGTACATATATGTAAATACAAGGTTATTTCATCAATTCAAATTCTATAACTTCATGAGAGCACTAATTCAACTTTACAAGAGCTAAGTTTATGATCTAAGACATTCAAGAGTAGATTTATCAAGCATTTTTTGCAGCATTCTAGATCTTAAGCATCATGTCAAAGTCTTAAGCATCATGCATGTTTTGGAGTTAACATTGTGATGTAGGTTTTAATGATTTGAGCAAGCATTCAAAGTCATATTTCAAGCATCAAGGTACACATCTATTGAAACCATTTAGTGAAAGATCAAGATCAATATTATAGACTTCAAAATGTTTATTCAAGGGTTTGGTGAGTTGCAATATAGCTTGTTCATTCATCATTCCTTCTACATTTCATTATTTCAATTCAAGGTTTAATTACCCAAATGGGGTTTGACCAAGGCAAACCCCCATTCACAAAAAAAAATAAAAAATTCTCTCTTGTGTTTGTGTTTCATATTTTAGATTGAAGAAGTATTGAAGTTATTTTGAAGAGAAAAGTTGGAAAAGTTGTCAAAGTTGTCATCAAGCCATGAAAACTCACATAGAGATCTGATTTTTGACTTTTCGACACTATAACATGGGTCAAATATAAGCTACAAAGTGACATCAAAGGCTACCGAAAGATTTATGAAAACCCTAAAAAAAGACCCATTCCCCATGGATGAATGAGTTCCAGACAATCTCCCGAAACTACCTTTTGGTGACTGGTAAACAATGTTTTCCCTTCTCAAATCTGCAAAGATATTTCTATTTCTGTCAATATTGAGCTTTATATTGTTGTTTCAAGTTTTTATTGGCATAATTGAGTAGATTTTCTATTTTTTAATTTTTCTCCCAAAATTTTTATTTAGGTTGAAACCTCCATCCTCAATCATAAGGAAATTAGTAGATTCCCTCATTAAGTTGACTAACCTATGGGTTGTAAGTTAATTCTTTGTGTGGATCTCATTTCCTAATGAAATAGTGAGAAATAGGTCCACCATACCCCCCTTGTTACCATTTCATATTAGTGAACCTATTTTCCTATGTTTCAACTTGTTTCTTTGATGAGAAAAAATTAAGAATTAGTCACTCTTTCTATAATAGAAGTAGAGTATGTAGCAACAACATGTTGTACTTAGGTTTTATGGATGAAGTAGATACTCAAAGACATCAAGTTTGAGTACAAAGAATCTATATCTATTCTTTGTGATAACTCAAGTGCAATGAACATCTCAAAGGACTCAGTGATGCATTCTAGGAAAAAGCACAAATCAATCAAGTATCACTTCATAAGAGAGAAGGTTGCAAATCAAGAATTCTCCATGGAATATGTGCCTACTAAAGATTAGGTAGCTGACATATTTACAAAGCCTCTTTCCCAAGGAATAATTTGAATATATGAGGTAGAAATTGGGAGTTACTTCCCCCACATCATATCACTAAATATTAGTGATAGGGCATGATTCTAGAGGGTGCTTCATGGTTATTTTATTCATCCCTAGATATGGAGAGATCAAGTCAAGTAACCTTGGTTTAATAAATTTCTAACCACTTGATGGTTGTAGATCTATGAACCTCTTCTTTCTTTTTTAATGTTCTATCAAAGGAAAAGAGCATACATGGTTTCAATATATGCATGGAGAGACTCCCTTCCATTCATTTCAAAGGGGGAGAGAGTGAAAAAATGCTCATGCAATTACATAGTCAGAAAACTTGAGAAAAATGCTCCATGTCTACAAGAAGAGGATATATGTCTAAGGGGAGCTATTGTGTATGTGCACTCATATGGTTTTGTTTTAATTAGTGTAGAGTAGTTCATTTGACTGGTGTAGTGTTAGTTTAGTTGGTATAGAGCATGTTGAGCATTTGGTTTTGCCATCAATGACAAAGGGGGAGATTGTTGGAATAATTTTTTCATTAATGTCAAAAGGTATTATTGATTTAAAACTGGAGTTTAGTGGAAGACTGAGTGTCATGTGCGACAATGGATCAATGTCTAGAAGAATTGGTAAAGTATGATGAAGAGAAGATAATATTTTGAAAATACTGTAAAGTCTCTCAAAAGATGCAAAGTTGTCATGAAATGTTGTCATGTTGTTACAGAGGTCACTTCTAGAAGTCTGAGAAGAAATCAAGCCATAGATTTGATATGGATTTTTTGAGAGATTTCCATATGTGTGATTTACAGATCTTAAGGATAAATGACAAGATTAGAATTGATTTATTTTTGATCTATGGTCAAATTAGGGTTTTGAAGATAAACCTTAGGTGTTACAGTCATGGTGTTGATAAGGTTTTATATTTTGGAGTTGACTATTCATTGGCAGTAGCAAGTTGATTAAGTGGTAACTTGAGACTTCAATGTCATCAGGGTATCCAACACCCTTTACCTACTGCTATCGATTGGTTCGATAGAGTGTGCATCATGAAAACTCTTCAAATCCTTGTTTGAGCTCATTATGACCATGCTGAATTTGTGATGTGTGATATTCTCCTTGGAAGATATAATGGTATGTATCAATGGTTGCAGATCAAATGACTATCACTTCATTGCTTCATATCACTATTGTGAAGCAAAATGGTGGTGTGCAATCATCATTATGTGAGGAAGGAGATCAACAATGAAGGATGGAGCATGTGATATTGGATGGCCATTCCTCAAGTTCTTCACATCACACTTTGAAATTTACCTCAGCAAGAGTCTACTTCAATATACGATAGCTAGTGGAACATGATGTCAGCATAGCTAGGTGTCAAGATATGGTTGCATCACATGTGTTCTTCACATCACAATTTGTATGTGCTTCAACCAAGGAAAAACTATGATATGTGATGTATGGAGTTAGTGAAGTTTGATGTAAGCGAGAATAGGTGGCTACATGTAATTGCATCACTATGTTTATTCACATCATTGTTGTGAATAAAAATCCATCTAGAAAATAGCGATACACTAAATGATTGTGATGAATATGCTAGTGGATTGCCTTCTCATAAGAGTGATTTTGTGATAAGGTGGAAACATATTGAGTGAGATAGTTGATAGGTTCTGATTGCATCGCTTATGTTTCTTTACATTGTGATTTGCACTCTTTGCATGCAAATGAAGTTTTTCTTGGAAAATAGGATGTGATAGCTATCCAATTTTTAATAGAGATTACGAGGTGATGATTGGAAAATTATCACAATACCTCTTCACATCACATAAATGAAGGTTAATGTCCTAGGAAAAGTTGCAATACATGATGGTTGTTTACAAAGAGATAAAGATCAAGGGTGCTAGTTAAAAGGAAATAAATCATATAGTTGGGTTTCAAAGTTGAATGATGGATGGAGATCATTTAGAAAGGTGGAACAAAGAGCTAGATCAATGGACTAGTTTCAAAATTGAAGATGTGCAATGGCTAGGTGAGGATAATGGTGGAAAAAATCTCATTTGAGCAGGTAGCTGACATAGAACATAAAATTAATGACTATAACCACTCCAGCTACTAGATTCAATGATGATTGTATCCTTCAAGTAATGAAGATCATGTTCTTGTCAAATAGAAGATTGGATATAAAGAATATACATTAATGAGCATAAACCCTAGATCGGTTACATGCTAAAAATAATATTGCTATAGAATTTGATGATGATTGTGTGTGGATCAATGGATGGAAGCTTGTTGGAGAAGGTAGCCTATGAGAATACCCTAGTAGATGTTTCTAGAGTGTAAAAATTTGAATATGCAATTAATCTGGATGGTCGTGGATTTCTCAAGGAAGAAAATTTTGGTCGGTGAAGATTTGAAAAAGAAAGGTAGTAAGAAAATTGATGACGTTGTTGACAAAACATCTAGTGTATGTGTTAGATAAGGAGGAGATAGATAATGTGAATGATAAGATAGAGTAAAACCCAAACAGAATTGAGAATATTATCAAGGGTTTGCATTCAATGTGAAAAATAGAGAGAGGTGTAAAACAAAGAATTGAGTTGCAAAGATTGCAACAAAGAATTAAGCAGTTACAAATAGAGTTGCAACATTGAATGATGTTCAATAGAAAAAATTGTAATATTTTTATTATAGATTAGATTTGTGGGTGCCATCATATAATTAGGTAGGTGCTCAGTGTAGGGAGTGGGTGCTCCTAAAATAAAGGGAGTGGTGTCTCCATAGGGTTGGTTCCCTTAAAACATTGTAATTATAAGATTTAATTGTGAGACTACATTAGGATATTAGATCCTAGAAACTATTCTCATTGTGGTTTTTTATGTATATCCTATTATGTGAAATTATGTGTGATTAATTAACTAATTAACCCCCCTCTCAGTAGATTGTTGTGTTCCAACAATTTGAATATCTTTTTCTGAATCACATCTTCAATCAAGCTTTTGGAATCATGGGTTATTCTTAATAGATAAATTGACATACATTTGGAGCATAATCTACCAATGGGATTGAATGTTTGTATGATTTATTTTATTTAATTTTCATTTGAATTATATTTCATCTATTTAATTTAAATCTTTGAATAATTTTTAAACTAAATTCATTGAGTATTGGTTAATATGATCTTTATCTTATGATACTTTAGTGTTTTCTAACTCTATGCAATCTTATTATTCTTTCTAACCAATACCCATATTTTCCCTATAAAATTTTGGCACATTTTGAGGATTATTATTGAGTGTATTTGAGTGGTATATGATCTAGAAAGAGGGACAAAGTCATTGGCGAGGTTACTAGGAGATGACAAAATGAAGATTGATGATGGGAAGATTGATTTGAGACCTTACATTGGTGCAGTCAAGGATATTATATTAGTATTAGTAGGGTTTATTAGTGGTTAGATAATTCCTAATCAACAGGCCATAGGTTTTTCTATTGGATGTGGATTCATGATTGAAAGTATGATTCAGGATGGCACTATGTTTGCATGGGTACCTTGCATCCTTGCACATTAGTTTGTGTGGAGCCCTTGGCCATGATGTGAGACTTTGACCAATGACTATCTCCACCTAGCATATTGCTTCCAAACACGATGGCTCATTGAGTGGAACACTCATATATTAGAGAGGCATTTACCAGAAAAATTGCACTATTAGTTTTTGGAGGCTTAGGATGTGCCCGTGGATGAGTACCATGCCATATATGAAATGACTACTAGGGAGATAGCTAAGCGGGGTCCTATAATAGTACCATAGGTTGTAGTCATATATTTTTCACATATGGCCCCATTAGATTGGATTTGGGTAGATGGGCCAAAGGATCCATGTACTACTCTGGATTATGATGCATGGTGGGTCTCTAATAGATCATTGAGATTCATCGATCCATATGGTGGGGCTATAACAATGGTTGTTTGGAGGTGGTAGGAGACAAATCCTGGGAAAGCATGGTGATAGAGGCAAAGAGAAGAGGTAGAGGTAGAGGTAACTAGGGAGGATTATGGAGATGGAGGAGATCATGATCAACAACAGTAGGAATTGCTTGATGTGGCCCATGAGAAAAGGAGGTTGGGAGAGATGACTAAGGATAGGAGGACCAAGGTACACTCCTTATGTTAGTTCTATCAAAGAGAGACTAGGATCATTAAGAGTGAGATGGCATAGCTCATCAAGAGGACCACATAGAGAGATCAAGTAATAGCTAAAAGGGATCAATGTATTGCTAAGAGAGATCAACACATTATAGAGATGAACATAGATATTACCTAACATTATTAGGTAGATGCACAGGTTGCTCAGTTAATAATTGAGAGGGATGCTAAGATATCTTAGAGGATGCAACTAGAGATTGGGGGTAATATGATCCCTATGACCCAACACATGCAGAGATTTGATTATTAAAGAGGGAGGTGACATATTACCACACTCTCTATTAGGTGGTTTTACTACCAAGATAGAGGAATCCTAGGTTCTCTATGAGGAGTAGCATAATAGGTGGGTTAGACCAATTTGATGATGGATCAGTGGTTAGGCCTTCATAGTAGGTAGAAGTGTCATGCAAATAGGGACATCAACAACAACATCCAATTAGTCTCCTAGCTCCTCAACTTCATTTTGATCTAGAGGAGAGAGGTAGTTTTTTGTAGAACGATGTACATATATTCTTTATGTACATATATTTTATGTATAAATATTTATGATGTATTTACATTCATCTGCTTTTGAGAGACTCTTGTGCATATATTTTTGATGTATATATTATATCACATATGTGTTGTATCAAATATTTGTATCATGACACTCATTTTTTATTATGATATATATGAGATGACCCTTTTTTGTTTGGCTATGATTATGTTGTTATTTTGTGCATTGATTATGTATGGACATGATATTGATTTATGCTTATGATATTTCATATTTTCATGATGTCATGATGTATTATGATGTTTATAGTTAGGTTGATATAATGATATGATTATGAATTTTTATGATGATGGATTTTTATTATTCTATATGCTTATGATGATGAATATGATGGATTATGATTATGATATAGAATGGTTGATTTAATTTTTGCATATTTTTTATATGTTATATGATGACCATGCATGATAAGATGATATAATATGACTAATATTTTTTTGATGCAAGATGAGATGGATATTTTTTTGCATGTCATGATACTTTGGATAAAAATATTATTATGATAGATATATAGAAGAATGGATAGTTAAATAGATAGAATATAATGAAATGTGATGATGATGTCAATTAGGTACCAATATATCTATGATTATTAGATTGATTTTGATATTTTATTAGATATGTGATGAGATAGGATAGATGATTTTTATTTTTCTTTAGGTCATGATAATTAACATAGATAAATCCTTATTTTTATATAGAAAGTATATAGTATGCACCAAGGTATGAAGTACTAGGGTGATGTTATATCTATTCCATGGAATTTGACTCTACAAACATATAGGAGGATCCTTGTTCATACCTAACATATAGAAACCTTGTTTTATCATGAAAGAGAATGAAGTTGTTGAAGCAAGTAGACCAGTACATAAAATTTATAAAGAACTTGACATGCAAAAGTCAATGTATTACTTGAGACCATCCCTACACAAACAAAATTAAGTATTCGCCAAGGTTGTATTACCAAACCATCCATCAAACACAAAAAACAAAAGTAATGAATATGCCCCATCATGTACCCTTCTAGGTGCACCAAGATATAAAAGAACATTATATCTTTGAGTGAGTGATGGAATGAGAAAAAATATTAAACCAAAAGAAAATATTGACTGACAAAACACATCAATTCCATCATATCTCTTGCTAGAGAGAGTTGTTTTAGGTGATATCCAAAATGATGTCTATTATAGGAAATATGTATCCATTAAGACATTCATTGGATGGTGATGTTGATATAGAAAATGATATTGATATTTAATATGAAAAATTTGAAGTTTGTCTTGACAATGATCAGGACTTATGATTTTGCATGAAAGTTCATGTTTTGATGATTGCTATATTTTCTTTTGTTTTATTTGTCAAAGATTAGGGTGATGATAGGTTTATTGTAGATGGAAATTTATTTTGGATGGGTGATTGGTGATGTTTTATTTATTTTTTATAAAAAATCATATGTTTTTGAGTTTTTTTGGATGTTTTGAGGTTGTTTTGGTCTTTTGATGTTTTCTAAATTTTTTTTGGTGGTTTCAATGTTATCTAGATTTTTTTTATTTTTTTCAATATTATCTAGATTTTGTTGAGATTTTACAACATTATTTGAATGATGATGATGGATGATAAAGATATATTAGTGTGTAGGATATCAATGATCTTTTGAGATATTGTTAATAGCAAAGCTAGAATCAATTGATCTGATTGACCAATTACCAACAATGATAGCATTGTTGATGATACACAATAATGTAATGATATTTTTCAAGATAGTAACAACATGAGTATTGGGAAGGATACATCCTAAGATGATGATTGATTGAGTGGATAATATGGATCAGGATTTGGAGCTAGACTATGAATAAAATGTGTTAAATGTTTTGATATCACATTGAAGTGTCAGCAAGATGCAACTAATATGGATTGTTTGGTCATTTGGGTGATGACGAGATCATAACATGAGTTAGAAGACATAGATCAAGATTTATTCCAATAAAAAATGTAAGTACCAGCCCTTAGTGTCTAGTAAAATGATGAGTGGATACAAGATAGATGGATAGATATGTGAAGGATGCCAAGGACTATCCCATGAAAGGAACATATTTGGATTGAGCATGAATATTTTGATAGCACTAGATGTAGGTGGATTATAGCATATGGGATAGGATATGATCAACAAAAATGACCATGTAAATATTTTTCCAAAAGAAATTTTGAATAATATACCCCTAGCCTTTATCAAGATCAAAATGACTTTGAAAGTGGATGAAAAAAGGATTGGATAAAATAATGTATTTATTAGCAATGGAAGGGATGAAATTTTAGATCTATTATGGATGATGATAAGATTATTCCATCTAGAATAGCACATGTAGATGCTCGATTCTCTACATCATGCCTATTTTCCAAGTTTTCACCATGGTATGTACCTATAGTGCCACTAAAGTAGTTTTCACTATAGGATAAACTTATTTTTATTAATTTTTTAATTTTTTGAATGGTTTGATTATGTCAAACTACCGAGTGGTACTAATGTAGATGTTGTTGTCATGATGTGCCAACGATATCCTACATAGAGGAGTTAATTTTCCAAGATATAGGCTCTTGTTTATAAGCCTTGAATGATCTCATCTTTGTCGATACTAGAGTTAGCCTTATCTAGATGTGCACATCATAATAGAGTTCCTCTAGATTCCTTATGATAAAGAGTTTCTACCAAGACATGATTAATGCGAGATCTAGATTATCTTGGTTTTAATTTTGATGGTGGATTTTGATAAGGGATATAAAAAAAGGATGGATTAGCCGATATTTTTGATAGTGGATATTTGATTCTCCAAACATGGGATGATTACTAATAGAAAGTGTATATGGAATTTAAGTCGATTTAGGACTAAATTATTCATATACTTGTATGTCGATGTTGAATATTTATTTTATATTGGTGGAAACCTTTGATGGATGAAAGTCTCTTTTTTATTTTTTTCTTTATTTTTCTTTGAGATCCATTTGAATTTCATGTGTCCATTTTGAATTTTTGGTTCGTTAGATTTGATGACATGTTATTTTCCTCTATAAGATTCTTTTCTTGTTGGTCCCAATTAGTGGGTGGAAACATGTGAGGATGATGATTCAAGACATGGATGGTTAAAGTGTTGGAAGAAATTTCATTATAAGGACTCTTCATGACTCCCATGTTGATGTTTACATTAGATAAATTTTTCCCCAATATCATAGAGATACTGTTAACATGATTAGATTCTTTGATCTATAAATAGCTGATACTTTGATGCTTAGGATTGTTGATAAATTGTACAAGTTCTAGGATTCACTTTTCATGCAGCCCTAACCCTTTTCCTTGATAATGTACTTGCTCAAAAAAAAAAGCAACTGAATATGATTTGTCTTGGGAAAATGGTGCTAGTCCTTCTTTATGCTTCTATGAATTTTCAAAGGTTGTAGTCTCTACATTAGTAAGATGACTTTCTTTGATGAAGGTAAATGATCCAAGTTTGTAAGTTAAGTTACATTGGTGTTCCATTGATATGCAGGATAACTTCCTAATCAATTAATTATTCATCTTGAGTTTGAGGAACATTGGATTCCATTGGTCTTCAAAAAATGATGGTGCTTCAAAGTCGATGTAGAAACCTTCTTCATGATCATTTTATAGAATGTCACTATGAATCCCTATGAATTTATCTATAGTTTGATCATTTTCAAAGATCTCTACAGTAGGAGACTCTTGTTATAAAGGAAGATAATCTATATCTCTAGTGGAAGCAAGGATCTCATGGATAGCTGTAGGAGTGATTGGTGTATGAATATGATCATATTTTTTGGAATCGTGTTGGATTGGAAAATATTGATTAGATCATTGTATTATTTTAGAGAGATGGAATCTTGATCTTGACTTATTTTAGAGAAATATTTGTTATTCTTTGGATTTTTTTCTTGACATTGATTGTGTTAAAAGAATGGATTATTTGCAAAGGACCTCTAGATACCTTCAAAATTTTGGTATGTTGGTAATAGCTCTTGAATTAATTTTCTAGACTAGACATGAGAGGGGATTGAATGCATGATATTGTTTGGTTAAGGAATTATTAATCACCAATTGGACTTGCATTAAGTTTTTTATTGATTTGGCATGTATCTATTAGGGATAGTCCTTAGAGGAAATTTAGAAATATGCCATTTTTTGATGGATTTCTTAATAGGAATGGTATCAATTGAGATTGTGAAGGCCATGAATATGATATATCAAAATTAGAGATTGAAGCCTTTGATGGGAAAGCTTATTCAATGTGTGTTATCATGAAATCACATGATGTAGATGTTTCATTTGATGATGCATTACTAGACATGGATGGTAAATTTTGATCATGCTTTAGAAAATTTTCCTGATATATGTCAACTTTCTCATTATGTGACATATAAGCATTGTTAGTGTGATTATTGTTTTTGGGTAGAATTTGAATATGATCCCCAACATTGAGTACACCTTGGTCAATAAGGTTTTGTGTGAGGTTCTTGTGTTTTATGTAATTTGATATTTCATCACCTTTTCTTCTATGGTATTTATAATAATTATTATTATACTATATGGGGATAAATTTAGGTTCATAATAGCCTTTTGATGCTCAAATTTTGACAACATTTGATTGTATTAGCTTATTAAACATAAAATTGATTGGATCCTCTAAAGGAGAGTACTCATGTTTGGTGGTGTTGTTATTAAATTGTGATATTCTTGTTAGAGGACTCATGTTTTCATTTTTTGATTGATTGATTTGTGAGGTTTGACATTGATTAAAATATAACAAGTGAGAATTTGTTCCAAAATATTGTTTAGGCACACCCATAGAGGTTATGACATTTAATCTAGTAGAATGTGATGACCTTATGGAGGGATAAAATGGATATGAAGGTTGATAGTTGAGTGATGTCGACATGTTTCATTGGTTTCAATATCGGACTTACAAAAGGACACCTAAGTAAACTTGGATGAATTCTTTGATGATGTTTGGATTGGTGGAAGATATGAAACCTTCAATTTGACAAAGTTTTTGAATAGAGCTCATCTTGATGGATGTTTTATGATAATCCTTGTTTGTCCTATATTGATGAGTCCAAGTGAAGGAAGATGATAATGAAGTTACAAACTTAGGAGTAGACTATGACTACTAAGAGTGTTAGCTCACAAAGATTTGATGCTAATTTAACTAGATACTTGAAAGGAGAATATTTTTAAAGGAACTAAACTAGGGGATGGGATATATAGATCTAAACAAAATGACCAATGTCAAATGTAGGTTGTTTTTTTGGATGAGTTGTTTTGTTGGTTTAATGAGGTTGATTTTTATCTAATGATAAATAAGAGGTGTTTAAAGAAGTCCAAAGTGAACTAATGATATGGGATGAAGACAAAGAATTGTATATTATTGTTTTGGATTATGATGACAACTACAATTTTTTTGAACAAGTCTCTTTTCCTATACTAGCTATTAGTTGAAATTAGGAATTTGATAGTTTTAATTTTTTAAATTGTTTAATTAAAAATACTAATTTCCTCTCATCCTCACAATTAAATATTTTTCTTAATTATTGAATTCCCTAATTTTCCTCCAACTTGCACAAAGAATATTCATTTTTGAAAAGAGAATATTCCATTTTCAAAATATCTTCTTCCTTCCAAAATATCTAAATAGCACATTCCCTCCAAAAAGAATATTCCATAATTCAACTTCAAATTCAAATTCAAAATTGAATAGATATTTTCCCTCCAAAATATCTTTAACAAACTTTCCATAAAAATATAAATATTTTGTGTTGATGAAGATGTCAATCGCAACAATAGTCTAGATAAAATCCTCATAGGAAAACCACAAAGAACCTATCTTTACTTGAAAAAATGAACCAAGGCAACCTAAGGTGTCTGTGTTATAGGAAAAGGTTGAATTAGCTTAATCACAAGGCTTTGGTAGTCAGGTCTTGACCATACTAGGTTCACTTCAGGGTATGATGTTATATTGTTGTTAATCTCAAAGGGAATATAGTTGTCTTCAATTCCATTAAGAATCATAAACATCAAATATAGGATTTCCAATTCAATCATAAAATAATCTCATGAAATCAAAAGATTTGCAATAATATTTCATGAATATCAAACAGTTTTTTTCTATCACTTAAGTAGATTTAGCTTTAAGGATTCAACAATTTCACAAGAAATGAAAGATTTTCAATAATTTCCATTCATTCATCTATTTTTTGAAACATTTTCAAGAATTTAAACATCTAATCTAAAATAAAGCTTAAAAATACTAAAAATTAAAATTTCTCCTAATTATTCTCCACACATACCCCAAGAGTTAATCAAATAAAAGAAAACTTCTTTATACTTCACTAGATTGCTTCATAGCTACATATAAAATGGTGTGAGCTTTTAAAGAAGGGGGTTTTAGTCTGGACACTGAGTAGGTTCTGCATGCACCCTTAAACGACACAACACACAATCTTGTTTGGCTAAACTAACAAAACTAGCTTCAAAAATTCATGAGATAGGTAGATATCAAATTGGCTTCGATATTGATTAAATTCTATGTGCATACAAGTTTTTAGTCCAAAATGATTCAAAAAATAGGAAAAAGAACAAAACTTAAAGAATTTTTGGCTCTTCCAACATCCACAAATTATGAACTTAAAATAAAAATAAAGTAGTAAATGAAATTTTATAGGAACAAGGCTTCAAGAGTTCAAACTTAAAGTCTTATCAAGAGAATTAGAAATATCAAATCAAAATGTAGCATGTGGCATATTCCAACTGTCATCAGAATCTTCTAGATGAAGTCAAAGTTTTGACTTCTTCAACAACAACACTCTCCATCTTTAAACTCTAGTGCACAATACTCCACATAAAGTAAGGCTATCGACATTCTTTAGAATCTGGACATGAAACTTTCACAAGGACCAAGAGCAACCTGCAAAAATAAAATTTAGCAAAATGCTTTTGTGACACTTTTGGTATTTGATATCTGCTACTTCATCTATCACTTAGAGGTCAGGTTTCAGGATCTTCTCTTCACTTTTCTTCAACTCATATTCTCGAAAAACATTTAATATATAATGCTTGCATTATTTTGAAATTCCTTGTATCACCTTCTGAATGAGCTTGAGCCTAGTGTAATACTCTAATATCTAGAGTATATTGGAATTCCTCTATGATTTTTCTATCTCATATCTAACTATAGTGTTTATGTAATGTATTATCTCATCAATAACTTCCTGGGTTAACAACTGAATAGGGTCTTTATTTATTCTCTCAATCCATTCCATGAAAGCTCTTGCTTCCTTACCCTCCTATCCTAATGTTTGGGGATTGCAGTCTTGACATGCTAACACTTCAATAAAATCTTGATCTTTCTCAAGTAACATACTGTATTTCTCTGTGACCTTTTCAAATCCTTCTATACATTGTGTTAATGTGCCACCTTCCCATTTTAACTATTTCTTTCATTTTTCATACAATGGGGCTTCTTGTACTGAAATTAAATTTTCTCTTATCAATTCTTTGACATCTATCTTCATGATATTTTCTACATTTTGGCTTTCAACATCAACCTATTCCTGGAGGAAGCTTCATTCTCCTTCTAATATTCTAGACTTCTCAAACCAATGGTGTGCTTACTTGTATTTCCCAATTGCATCTGTAATAAATTCTTCTCCTTTCTTAATCCAATACTCAATCCATTCTTCAAATACATTCATTTTATGAAAATTTTCTGCAATTGTATCCACCTATTCTTGTGACATGAGTACTCGATATTGGGGAAATTCAGCCTGTGCTTGACTAGATTGGATTAATGACTTTACAAACTTTCTAGGCTAGCAACCTATTCTTTTAACTCTCCTTTTTTCTATTTATTCTTTTGTACCCTGGCAATAGTTGCATCCAAATTCATTTTCATTTCTTCTAATTCTTGTGTCCAGGATGAGTGTCCAACATTGATACTTGTTATTTTATACTCCTTAGGCATTATCTCATGTCTATTTTTATCATCTACTAGGGTAGCTATATGGATTGTTTTGTCTCCATCTACATCCTTCTATATGACATGATTCATTTTAGCTCTTCACCTTGGCTTAGGAGTCTCCATTTCTTGTATAAAAAATTTAAGATACAGAGGTACTAATTCTATTTCCATTGGAGAAGTCAATTCTCTAATCAACAACTCAAGTGCATCTTCATCATGCTCTACCTTTGTAACATTTCTTTATTCCTAGCTTCTAGTTGGTTCAAAAAATTCTTCTCTTACCTCTTCAACTTTACTTGTTATGTCCTCCATAGTAAGAACCTCTTCAATAATCTCTGGCAAAGATTCTGGATTACCAAGATTTGGAACTGTCTCTTTGGTTTCAAGACTTGTATTTTCCTATCAAGCCAGGTGTTCAACATCATTTTCTAGGATGTCATCTTCTTTATATCATATTGTATTAAGATCTTCTTCATTCCTAACCTTATCACCTAAAACTTGTGAAGGTTCTTCATTCTCAAGTTCAACCTAGCCTTCCTTTGATTTTTCCAAGACTTGTTGTTCACTATCATTTTGACTATTCCCTGGTGAAGGTTGGGAATCAAAGGTATCTTCAATTCATTAGTAGGATTATGTCCTATAGTCTCCCCTATTTCCATTTCAATAACATTAGGATTCCCCGCTTCTGAAGCAAGTGTTCCTTTTATGAATTCTTCTTCTTCAATGTTTATCGGAATGGACCCTGTGTCTAGAATTTCTTCTAGCATTGGCTATACCATGGGTTTATCTTTAGACTACTTTTCTATTACTTTTTCCCATATGTCACCCCACTTATCCATTTGTTCCTTAATCTTGGATTTAGTAGCCTCATAAACTTCATCCAAAACCACATGAGTCTTCCCTAATGCCTATTTCACACTACCCATAATAACTGAAGGAGGGGAAGTGAATAGTGTTGCAACTCTTTGAGATGCAAACCTTGTCTGTTTACCTATATTTTCTATCACCCCTGCTTCTTTATTAGTGGCAGGCTTGGTCCTTGTTTTTGTTGTGGAATAAGATGCCACTTTTGGTTTTACTTTTGATTTAACTTTTCTTCACTCAACATCTCTATACTTATCAACTAGCTCTAATGAAACTCCCTAGCTTAAAGCCTCTGGGGTTCTCTCTTTAATGTTTATGCTAGGAGTTTCTTTACCAACTTTCCTCTTCTTCTTAGCAGGTTCCCCAAACTTAGAATCATCTTCATCTCTTTGTTTATTTCTTTTTTCTTGTGATTATGTGGGTTGAATTCCTTTTTACCTTAAAACTTTACAAAAATTATCTATCCAATGTTGAGTATGTGTTAGGACAAGTTTAGAGAATTCTTCAATTGATGTGATTTCTTCACCTTCATAATCCGGATCTGGAATAGGTTCATCATAGACTCTATCTTCATTGTAAGCCTTACTCAACACTTCACCATCATCTTTTTCCAACTGATCTAGAATATCATGAATTTTGAAGATCCATGTAGATTTCAGTGACAATCTTTCATATTTTCTTGTTCTTACTTTGTGCTTATCTTCACAATTTAGCCAATAATATTCAAGGTGTTGGACATGAGCATGATAACTAGCTATGTTCTTGGAAATATTTCCTTCAGGGTCATAATACTTCCTTTGGAGTGGAGAGTATTCTAAATTATATTTTTTCAATTCATCCTCACACAAGTCACCTACTCTGATTGCACTGCATTTGTAATTCCCTATCACAATAGGAAACCTAAAGGAAGCCTTCTTACGAGCCTTGTTGTAAAGAGCTTGGGATATATTTAAATGTCTTACCAATTCTAGTAACACTATTTTATTTGTAGTGTGCCTAGGTAGCATGAAAGGATGTCCATTAAACCCTTCTGCTCTAATGTAAGAGAAAGTGGGAAACTAAATTGGTGCAGGAGCACCCAATACACACATTTTCAAAATTAAAGATCAAGGAAGACATTAGGAAATAGGGGGTATTTGGGTCATTTAATGATTTAATAAGGCATTTGAGCCCATTAATGATGTAATTAGGGGTCTTTGATGTTATTTAGTTCAAAAAATGCAAAAGGTTGCATAAAAATGTACTTATTGTCAACAAATTGTTAAAAGTGCAAAACTAGGCAATTAGGGGTCTAATTGGTAAAAAGTTGGTTTTCAATGTACAACTAATTAAAATTCCAGTTGGAGGATGTTTGTAAGGGTGGTTAGATGTTAAATAAGCCTCTCATGGTCGAGGCATGGTTGTTGAATTATTTTTTTTGAAGTTATAATGAAAAAAAGGCTGCTTTCTGGAAATTTCTGTGTAAATTTGCTGCTAAAACGTGTGGTACGACCTTTGTACGACCTGTATAGGATCAACCCTATTATAGTTGGAAATAGGATAGTGTTATATTTCATTTGAAAGTGGTTTGGTGAATTTTCATTGAGTTTAGAGGGTTTTATTGACGTTTTACTGAAACTGCTCTGTTTTGGTGCAAGTTGGTGTTTTGAGAGTAATAAAATGAGTTTTTAGGGAATTCCACCTACTGTAGCAATTGTAACTCAGTGGAATGACCCAATTTGTTGTAACATAGGTTTCCAAATTCTGTGGAGGTCAGAGGAAGTGTGTTTGTGGGTTTTGGGTGTTGCCCTAGGTTGAATTTGGGTGATTTTCCTTGTGAAAGTGAGGAACTAAATGATGGTTTATGAGTTTTCTGGAAGAAATAACCTATGTGATGAATTTTAAAGCTTGTGTAGGCATAATTATGAGTGTTTGAATAGGTGGCAGGGTCTGGAAAGGTCTGGAGGTGTGATTTACAATAAACCCTCCTTTTGAAGGCCTAGAATCAAGGGTTTTAGGCTGTGCTATGTTGGAAGAGTGATTTCTGGAAACTAGTGGTGGATTTAGTAGTTTTTGGGCATTTTAATTGGTTCCCCAAGGTTTCATAAGGTTTGGTGGAGTTTAAAGTGTACCTTCTTTGTAAAAGTGGGCTAATCCACTAGCCTTTTCCATGGCAGGAGTATTGGATCTTTGAATTTGTCCAAAAGAGTTGATATTGGTTTTCCTGTATGTTTTATAACTTGCAAAAGGGTATCTTAATCATCCTTGAGTTTGTTAGGTGTTTTGGAAAATATTGGTGAAAATGCCTAAACTAGGTTTGCACTAAAACTGGGGTTTAGGAGTGAAATTGGGAAATTGTGCTTCTGAGGATTGTTGAACTTGGAAGACTGGTTGAATTACTTTATATGATCATTTTAATCTTTCTAGATGCCTCTTGAAGGTAGGTTGCCAATTTGAGTAAGGTTGAGTCTCCTGACTCTGCATCAGAGTGGTATCAGAGCGAGGAAGTAGATCTCTTAAAGATTGAAGGAGAAAGGACATCATGGCTACCAGAGGTTTGAATGAGAAAGAACAACAAATGACGAATGCTCTTTTCCAGATCAAATGAAAATGCAGAGGTAAGATCTGTAAAGTAATGATTGATTCAGGTTCATTGGGTAATGTTGTTTCAGAAGAAATGGTTGAAAATTTGCATTTGACAAGGCTAATACATGAATCACCTTACAAGGCATATTGGGTAAATGATAGTCAACATGTTGTGGTTAGAGAGCAAGCATTTGTAGATTTTGAAATTGGTCCTTATAAAGATGTTCTATTATGTGATATTATGCCTATAAGGGATTGTCATATGATACTAGGAAGGGTTTGGCAATATGATAGATTTGCTATGCATGATGGGAGGCTTAATGTGTATGAAATTGAAAAGGATGGGAAAAGGTATATTTTGAGTTGTTTGCAGGAAGAAGTGACACAAAGAAGGATAGGCATGTGTGGAAAAAGAGAGTTGCTAGAGCAAAAGGAACAAGGGGAAAAGGAAGAGACTGAGTTTTGGAAAGCAAAGGCTAAGGAAGTTGAGGACAAAACAAATGAAGTCAAGACAGTGAAGAATAGGTCTACTACTGTGACTTGTGAAGAAAGCAGATTTAGGACAGAGATCCCTCAAAGGGAGAAAGGTAAGAGTGAAGAAGAGTTGATAATGGAGAGGCAAGGGGGGCCTAGAGAGGTCAACAAAGATAAAAAGCAATGTCCACTGAATGGACAGAGTAAAGAGAAGCCACAAGAGACTAATAGAGGCAGAGATGAGTTGTAGCAGCAGTATATTGACATAAAGGATGGAGGATATAATAATAAAGAGATCTTAAAGACTGAGAATGTTAAGAGTGGAAGAGGAGATACAGTCAAGACAAGTGAGCAGGTTGGAGAAGGCCATGAAAGGCTTGAAAAAAATGAAAAGATCATGATTGGGGTAGTGGAGTGTCCCCTAAAGGAAAATGTAGATGAAAAGAAGACAAAGGTTGCAGACACAGTGGACTATATATTAGAGGATATAGAGGTAAATGAGGTAGTGATGATGATGCACAAACTAAAGGTAAAGGAAATTGAAGAAGCAAAGAAGATAGAGGAAGAAGAATATGTCTTTGAATATGCTACTGAGGAGTTTATGGATGAAGAACACGATAAGGAAGAAGAAAAGACAATGAGTCAAAGAGAAGTGAAAAATATAGTGAATGGGTTTATAGAGGAGTATGCAGATGATGAGAAAGTTACAGTCACCTTGGAGGGTGAAAAAGACCAAGCAAAGTGGATAAGTGAAGTTCCAAGAGAACCTGGGAAGGAAAAGTTGATAGTGAGCAGCCTAGTGAAGGCTAGAGGAAGGGAATCTAAGAAGTCTCCACTTGTGATGGAGGAGAAGACAGAGGGCATGGAATGGATAGAGGTTGTGTGGAAGATGTATGCTACTGTGGGGATGGTTCTAATCATAAAAAACCTAAGAGAGGTTGTGAAGTGGAAGGGTAAGAGGCTAAAAGGTTATCTCCCTGATTTGTTCATTCTTCTAACAGAGTTCAGACCAAGGGTTAAAATGAAAGTGGAAGGACACAATGCAGGTTATGTTGCAGAGAGTGAAGTTGAAGAGCAGGAAAAAGGAAGATGGATGAAGGACAATCAGAGCCTAGAAGTGCAGATTCAAGTTGATAGAGCAGACATGAAGAGTCAAAGTCACAAAGCAAGCATGGAATTTCAAGAGGAGGACAAGTATAAGCCCAAGGTGAAGATGAGACCATTGAAAGGACAAAGAGGAGTATCTAATTATGTTTTTTCTGTAGGTACAGAAGTTTCCAAGGGACTTGGAAGAATTTTAAGCCAGGGTGTATGGTGCAGGAGCACCCAATACACACATTTTCAAAATTAAAGATCAAGGCATTAGGAAATAGGGGGTATTTGGGTCATTTAATGATTTAATAAGGAATTTGAGCCCATTAATGATGTAATTATGGTTATTTTATGTTATTTAGTTCAAAAAATGCAAAAGGTTGCATAAAAATGTACTTATTGTCAACAAATTGCTAAAAGTGCAAAACTAGGCAATTAGGGGTCTAAATGGTAAAAATTTGGTTTCCAATGTCCAACTAATTAAAATTCTAGTTGGAGGATGTTTGTAAGGGTGGTTAGATGTTAAATAATCCTCTCATGGTCGAGGCATGGTTGTTGAATCATTTTTTTTGAAGTTATAATGAAAAAAAAGCTGCTTTCTAGAAATTTTTGTGTGTAAATTTGCTACTAAAACGTGTGGTACGACCTTGTACGACCTGTACAGGATCAAACTTGTTATGGTTAGAAAGAGGAGAGTGTTAGATTTCATTTGAAAGTGGTTTGGTGAATTTTCATTGAGTTTAGAGGGTTTTATTGACGTTTTACTGAAACTGCTCTGTTTTGGTGCAAGTTGGTGTTTTAAGAGTAATAAAATGAGTTTTTAGGGCATTCCACCTACTGTAGCAATTGTAACTTGGTGGAATGACCCAATTTGTTGTAACATAGGTTTCCAAATGCTTTGGAGGTCGGAGGAAGTGTGTTTGTGGGTTTTGGGTGTTGCCCTAGGTTGAATTTGGGTGCACTCTTCGGCACTATGGTAGGTTTTGGATTTCACCTTCATATCAATCTGATACATTTGATTAAATGTAGGAATCCCAAATGTATATATAATTCCTTTCTTAGAGAGATCTACATAAATTATTCCCTCTGTCTCAATGACTCTTTTGTTTGGGTCATAGTGGTTTAAACATTCCATAACTAACTCAGGGGCCTCAATTGCTAGTGGAAACCCTCCAACTAAAAGTAACCCACTTGCTATAACATTACTAATGGGAACAATTTATGTAGATCTCTTTGAGAAAGGAATTATATACACATTTGGGATTCCTACATTTAATCAAATGTATCAGATTGATATGAAGGTGAAATCCAAAACCTACCATAGTACGAAGAGTGCACCAGAGAAATTATGAATGAAGGTGAAGGTGAAATCCAAAACCTACCATAAATGTACCAGCCTCCAATCAGTCTAATGAAACTTTGTGCTTACAAAGATAATCTTTTGGCATTTTTTCCCTCCATTGTTCTAACTAGCTTCATGGAAAACACATGATTAACCCTTCAGTAATGCTCCTTGTATCCATGGATAGTAATTTGGGGTAAATGAGCATATATTAAATTGTTTCCTACTTCTCTTCTTAGAGTACCAATCCTTTTCAACCCTTGTTTATTTTCCCTTAAGGCATGGGAATAAATCACATAAGATGACATATAAAAACATCTAGTTTATGGAAATTCCTTTATCTGTTCATGCAATCTATCACTAATAAACCTTCCCCATTGCATTTGCACATGATTTTCCCTCAATATAGATATAATCACAAACATCCATGGTTCAAATTTACTAGCATCTCATAGCCCAACTATCCTACTTAGCATATCTATGATATCTTGAACATCTTGGTTGAACATAGACCTTAGAATTGGTTTTTTCTATTTTGTAATCTATTCTTGGCACCATTGAGTGTTCATAATTTCTCTGGTGCACTCTTCAGCACTATGGTAGGTTTTGGATTTCACCTTCATATCAATCTGATACATTTGATTAAATGTAGGAATCCCAAATGTGTATATAATTCCTTTCTTAGAGAGATCTACATAAATTATTCCATCTATCTCAATGACTCTTTTGTTTGGGTCATAGTGGTTTAAACATTCCATAACTAACTCAGGGGCCTCCATTGCTAGTGGAAACCCTCCAACTAAAAGTAACCCACTTGCTATAACATTACTCATACACTAAGAAGAATTTTCTTGTCATGCCCTTGTGCATAATTCGACATTAGAATTCCATTCCATATGAGTATTAGTAGCTATCACACCAATGAGTATAGCTTGTGAATTGCAGTATTTGAATTCATCTTCTAGTTGTGCTTCAAAAGTACTCATTTTTGTTGGTGTGTTCTGCATTTTCAAATATGTGTCTTTTGTGCTAGTTAGGGTTAAATTTAACCAATTTTCTAACAATTTATAAAACTTTCAATTCACCTTTCGATTAGATTCAAATAAAATAAAATCTACATTTCAGTTCTTTAAAGGAAATACCATCTTTTCAATATTTTCATGCATGAAACTGATTTAAAAAAAAAATTATTTAAAAAATACCTAGTTTTGGTTGATAACAACAATCCTATGAGAATGCAACCTTGAAACGCTTGGTAGTTGTGTTCTTAGTTTCTTGAAATTTACCTTTCCTTGCATACCACAATATTATTTTCATTTGTTCAATGTCCTTTGCAAATTTCTAGCATGACGAGAAGTAGAGTATTATAAAAGAAATTGCATGCTTGAGGTGATTCCAAGTACATGAGTAGTTCACCACCTTCATTAATTACTTGTTACAATGCATTAATTTCTCCAATAAAAGTGTAATAATTATGAATTAGGATTCAAATTATGAACACCTAGGTTTTTGTGAGAGCTTGCTAATAAAGAAAAAGATGGCATAGAAAGCTTACATGGAACTCTTGTGTCACTTTTATTTTTTTGAGGAAAAATCCTTTAAGATACGTTATTATTTACAATCACCAGTATTAACAACATTCCACATCAAACCTTGGAAAGATTACTAGGGACCAAGGAACTTATCTTCAAGCTTTAAAGAAAAACAGAACAAAAGAAAGACCGGAAACTAGGTTCAAGAGATATCAAAAGGGATTTAAAATTTTCATAAGAAAACCTCGAGTTTCCAAATTTTGATTAAGGAAAATGAAAAGAAACTAGATTGGACTCTGATACAGTAAAGCAGGACCACCAGGATCAACAAATACTGGGTGAGAACTTACCATGCGGGACTAGGACCAATTGAAGATACAACATCTTTGAAGTGATCACAACCATTCTAGGATTCTTGTTTTTGGTAGACTAATAAAATTATATGCAAAGATCGTGACACTGGATCTGAGAAAGAATAAAGGATTAAGTAAAGACCAAGTAAACTAAAAAATGGAGCCTGCATTTTACCAACCCCCAAAACAATGCCAAAGCAATTGAAAGCGAGGAAAAAAATCATTTTCCCAAGGAGAAAAATGGGGCATGTTGTGGGACTACATACACAACAACTAGCAACCAACAAAACTAAAAAAATTAATAGAAAGTCAATTCCACATCTAATAACCATGATTCAACTTCTTTTAGTCTTCTAATTATAAACAAACAGATCTTCATTCTAACATTTTGCTTTCACTTCATCTGGCATACAAAATTAAGTATTGCTGAGCTCATGTGTGTGCAATCAATTATTTTCATTGACCTACATAATTTGGCAATTCCTTTTAAGCCAACCATGGATAGAGCCTTCCTACCAGTTAGGAATCTATAGCCCCGACAAGGTTATCTCTGTAATTCCCCCAAACATAGCTCTACTGCCAACCAGGTGTCTATAGCCCTAGAAGAGATATTTGGATAGCTTAAAGAGTTGATTTCTATTTTTTTTGTATATATATTTCCTTTATAGCTCATTTTTTCTTTGATATTTTATTGATAGCTCATTTTTTAACTTGCAAGCAATGAATCCCACTATTAGGTTGGGAATTGTTGTGGTAGCAAAGGTAGCCTTTTGATTTTTCACTCAATGCAAATAAATGCTATCCCAAATTTTAGTAGAATGATTTAAAATGTGTGCATTTGTAGCTCAACACCAACCAAATGATTTATGCTAAATAGAGTAAAAAGAACTAAACAATTCCCCAATTATTTGTAAGTAAAGGACTATTTTCGGTCAAAACATAGATCAAATTTCTAGAATTGATGTTCTATTACCCTATTCACCTTCAAAAGTTTCCAACCATTGTAGAGTCTAATGACACGGCACCCAAAAAAAAGAAAAAAAAAAACAACAAACGACTATTTACAAAACAACAAAATCTATCTACAAAAGAAAAAACTATTTACAAAAAGAAAACTATTTACAATACTATTTACAAAATCTATTTACAAAATCTATTTACAAAACTATGACTAGAAATAATTCTTCAAAAACTTCCCATTGATAGGCAATGGGATATCTTCACCAGTCAAAGACTTCAGTCTATAGGTGCTATCACCTAGAATTTCAAAAATTTGATAAGGACCTGTCCATAACTTGTTGAACTTACCATGATCACCTTTTTGCTCATGGGCTTTGTTCCAATATAGGACTAAGTCTCATATTCTAAAAGTTTTCAATCTAGCCCTTTTGTCAAATCATTGTTTTACCACTGATTAATGTCTTGCAAAATGATCTATAGCTTGGGTATGTCTTTCATCTAAATGTATTAATTGCAACAACCAGGCTTCAGTTTCATCATCTAATCCAATGTATTCCTTGGAAAATTTCCAAGTAGGGATTTTCAAATTTATCGGCAATATAGGATCTACCCCATAAACTAAGTGGTGAGGAGAATTTACCAACACAAATTTCATCCTATTACAATCTACCCAAAGGGTGAGTTCTAATAAAGAATGCCATTCTCTAGGATTCTTTTCGACTATTTTTTTTATTATATCCAACAGATTTGTGTTTGACAATTCTACTAATCCATTTCCCTATGGATAATAACTAGATGAAAATTTCAATGTTATACCATACTCAAATGCCAAATTGGAAAGCTTTAAGGAATAAAAATCAAGGCCATTATCACATACCAGAGTGTACGGTACTCCAAACTAGGTAATAATATTTTCTTCCAAAATTTTGATTACCACCTCTATGGCGCATTGTTTTCTAGGACATTCCTTGGTCCATCTAGTATAGTAGTCTATAGAAGTTAATATAATCCTGTGATCTGCAAATGAAAGAGGATTGATAGTTCTAATGAAATCTAGTCCCCATTGTGAGAAAGTATGCATCTCCATCACCTGATTGTAATGGTTGGGCATTAAATCTTCCTTTGTCTATCATAGCTTTACATGTATAGCAGTGTTTCACATGTTCATATGTATCTTTAAATATAATTGACCAGTAATAACTGGATCTCAAAATAAGGTGCACACTAGTTGAAGGTGCTCCATGAGCTATTCCAAACTTGTCGTGCAATTCCTACAACACTTACTTTTCTTCTATTCTATTCATACATCTTAAATAGATTCCTTCATGATTTCTTTTAAATAGAGCTCCTCCTTTAATCATGTAACTTTGTGATTTTTTCTTAAGAGCTCTCCTTTGATTTCTTTACATATGATTGGGGCAAGTATGGCTGACTAGATAATGCAATATGTCTAAATACCAATCTTCTTGATATTTTACATCCAAAGTGTATTGTTGACTAGAGATTTGCGGATCTATTTCTGCAATAGATTTGACCAAATCTTGTCCCTGAACCATTTTCATGGGTATAATTTCTAAATCAAATTCTTGCAAAATCGTAACCCATTTGGCTCTCTTTTCTCCAAGCTCACTCTATGTTAGAAACATTTTGATTGTAGAATCTAGAACAATAGCTTTGACTATACTCTTGAGGATGCAATGCTTGAATTTTCATACTACTTTGACCAAAGAAAAGGATTTTTTTTCAACATCTATGTATCTTAGCTCTACTTCTTTAAATGGAGTGCTCATAAAAGCAATCAAATTTTCTTGTTTGTTCTAACCCTTTTTTGTTAGTACTGCTACACAAGTATGACCAGAAGCAAAAGAGTAAATGTAAAAAGGTTTACTATAATTTGGACTTACTAGTACCAGGTGCTTCTATAATTGTAGCTTTTATATTTTCAAAAGTGAGCTTAGCCTCATTTTTCCATTCTATTTTTGCATCTTTCTTCAACATATCATTGAGTGGTTTCACTATTTCAACAAATCCGGTGATAAATTTTTAGATGAAGTTGATCTAACCGAAATATGACTTCAATTCTTTTTTACTTCCCAGGAGTTGTAACTTGATTAGTGCACTCACTCTTTCTCGGTCTATTGAAATACCTCTTTCAGAAATAATGTGTCCCAACAGTTTACTTTCAGTCACTCCAAAAATACATTTCTTAGGATTTAGTGAAATTCCATAAGTTTCACACTTTTGTAATATTGCTTTTAGATCTCAAACATGATCTCTATTTTTTGAAAATACTGTGAGGTCATCCATGTAAATGATTATACATTTTCCTATCAACTCTTGAAAAGCATATTCCATGGCTCTCTAATTTGTATCTTTGGAATTTATCAATCCAAACGACATCCTTCTATAAGAAAAAGTTCCCCACTTTGTGGTGAATGATGTCTTCATCCGATCTTCATTCACTACCATTACTTGATTATATCCAAAGAATCCATCTAGAAAGGAAATCATTTGTGAACCATTGACTATTTGTAACACTTCTTCTAGTGAAGGTAGTGGATAATTATCTTTTTTAGATGCCTTATTAATATTTTAGAAATGTACACACAATCGTATATATCCATTCTTCTTCCTCATGGGTACCAAGTTTTCCACCCAAGTATAATGTTTGATAGGAAATATTATTTTGGTTGATAAAATATTTTGGACTTCCTTTTGAATTAGTGGTTCTAAAAGTACATTTACTGGTCATTTTTTTTGTTGGAAAGGCTTTGCATCAGGCTTCAATGGTATTGTGTATGTGGTGATGGAAGTATCATAAGTTTTCAAATCTTCTTATGTGCATGCTATGACCTTCCAATAATCTTTGAGTGCCTGAGTAATATTTCTCTTCTCTTATTCAGTGCAAACCTTTCCTATAAGCATGTTCTTAGGATCTTCTTTAGTATGCAAATTGTATAATTCATATTGTCCTCCATTACTTTGAGGAAAATATTTTTGTCAAACTATCTGATCAATATCAAATAGTTGTTCCAACTCAATTATCCCTTTTGGAATATTATTATCTTTAGCTTGAGCTAATTCTTCATCTTGAATATCTCCATCAGGGAAATCTATTTCTTCATTTATTTGTGCTTCAAAAATACCAGAGTTAGTGATGAATTCTAGTATGTGCCAATCATCTTCAAACACAAAAAAAATTATAACATTATTGGGAACTGAAGGTAACTGTATAAGCTCAACTACGAATCTCCTCAAATCTAAGGCATCGAAAGGTTCTAAAGCACTGACAGCAGTAGCCAAAGCATTGGCTCGTTGATTAAATCTTCTTGGAATGTGAGTAATGTTGAATGCATCAAAATATTCTATTAGATCCCATACTCTATGTCTATAATTGGACAATCGCTTGTAGTGACAAATGTACTATTTTTGAACTTTCTTAACTACCAATTTAGAATCACCAAACACCTTAAGAATTTTTACTTTATTCTTGATTGTGAGCATAAATCCATGAATAAGGGCTTCATATTCTACCACATTGTTAGTACATTGAAATTACAGTCGATAAGTAGAAATAAAAGATTTACCTTGTAGGTTGATGAGTTCAACTCCGATTCCAATCCCTTGTTTTGATTTGGATCCATCAAATTTAAGAATCTAGGTTTGATCATTCATAACTTGAAACTTACCTTTCTTAAGAGTTTTTGACTTAGCCTTTTTAGTCTACGTAACTTGAATTATGTCTTCATGTATTTCTGTATCAAACCTTTTGATCTTATCATGTCCTAGACAATGTTGGTTTTTTATTTTGTGAATTATTTCCAAACACATCATGCAACTTTCTTTTGAGTGTGCAAAATTATGTAACCTTCACCAATCTTGCAATAAAAAAAAATTTAGTGAAATTTTAATTTTAGCGCTCTTTCGAGCTTTTGTAACAATATTCTTCCAAAATTTATCATAAGGAATATTTTCATCTTCGGAAGAATCACAATATGATTCAATTAGGACATCAGTTCTAGGAGTTATTTGATTATGTTTTTCAGCATTACATGTAAATACTTATTCTATTTTAACTCATGAGCTTCATATTTTATAGACTCCTAGTTCTACATCAATGTATAGAACTTAATTTTTATGATTGTAATCAGTGATCATGTATTTCATATGTGGTTCTCTTTCGATTTTAATTTGATTAGGAACTCCTTTCCATGGTAATCACATATGTGAGAAATCTGTAGCCATGTATCCATTCAAATTTTTTGACCAATCCCTACTTAATAACATACCATGAGTATCAAATATCTCAATGGATTGAATGTCTATGTAATATTAAATCTTGGGGTCCGACACTAGTTGCATGTAAATATTAGTTAACTCCCTGACTATGTTTACTTTATTTTTTTAAAGTTGAGTAACTTTCTTTATGGAACTTTCCTTTGTTAGCGCTAGCCTTTGGCATATGGAAAAAGTCATCACATTAGTAGATAATCCAGAGTCTACTAAAAAATTATGGATATTTTTACCAAATATTCATAATGTGAGTTGAAATGGAGGTGATTCTAGTTTTCCTTTGTAAAAGGCTACTTGTGCATCTGCCATGGTAACAATGTTCTTGTCTTTTTCCTTAATGTAATTATCCTTCACCTGAGATTCTTTAAGTTTTCTTTTCTTTGGAAGATCTTCTAAATTATTTAAGAAAGCTTTTCTAATCACAGGTGTTTTGAGCAATTTTGATAAAGAAAGACTGATTTTTACCTTTTTGATTTCTTCTGCTAAATAAATAGTCAAGTTATTTTGATCAACAAAATATTTTTCTTCACTTCATGGAACATTTGATGAATTATAATGAGAGGTTATCTTAGGTAACCCTAGAGTATTACTTGATTTATAATCAAGTGGAGTATTAAAGTTTTTAGGAAGAATTGACGTGGTCAATGGCTTCTTGAATTTACTTCCACCATTTGTGTTACTTTTCAGGTTGTAATTATGATATTGTTGAAAAGCATGAATTTTGTCAATTTCTTCTTGAGGTTCATTTTCATCTTGATAAGGAAATGTATATGTTTCTAAAGTCATGGTTGAATTGTCTCCTTCATGTTCATGAGTATAACTCCTGATGATAGTAGGTGATTTGACATGTTCATAGCTTTCAAGAACCAAAGAAGAATCATATCCTACTAGAACCAATTTATTTCCCTTAGGAGGATGGGAGTCACACTGTTTGTTGTAATGTGTAGTAGCTAGAAAAATATATAAACCAATTTTAAACTATGGACTGTCCACTTTAGCATGAGCATCTGTATTATGAATTCTACACCAATTTTTCATTGCGAGATCAACTAAATTCACCTTTGACGTGGATCTATCATCTAAAGGATTAACGTTATCTAAAGGTGTGGATATCCCTCCATTATTTGGTCATGTGTTCTAGGTAGTCTAGGAGTGTTATACACTCGATTTTGTGAATTTTGGTTGTTACTTTGAGAATAAAAGTTTTGATTTCTTAATTGTGTAACCTCTATGGTTAACCTTTTAAGTTGAGCTGAAATTTCTCTAATTTCTTCCTTGTCATTTGAAATTTTAACATTATGATTTTCTTGAGTTTGTGAGAAGAAATAATTTTCATTACGATGCAGCTCTATAATAGTTGGACCAAGGTGAGGGATTAAAGCTTGACTATTTCCTGGTTGAAAGAAAGTGTATTGAGGAAATGTCCCATTCTAGACCACTAAAGGAAAAACATTAGGAGTCATGGGATGATTCAAATGAACTCCATTTACACTCAAGACAGGGTAATTATTTAATCCATTTCTGAGATGTTTCATTTCTAAATTTACACTTACAACTTCAACATAGGCTTCGGGTAAAGTAGTGGGAGGATTTTCCTTTCGTTTTATGAACATAGTAGTTAAAGGATCTACTGTTGTGTAATAAAATACAATGGAAGACAAATTATCCACTACATAAGGTTCCTATAGCCTAGAATAAGTCTTCTAGAACTTATCATTGAAAGTGGTTATAGGTTCTCAATCGAACCTTATAATTTGAGAAAATTGATGATATAACAGAGCAGGGTCAGCTGGTGTTCTAAATCTGGCCAAAAATTGAGTTTCCATGTCTTGCCATGATCTAACTGAATTACGAGGTAGGTTTATATACCACTAGTAGAATTTTTCACTTAAGGTATATAGAAACAACCTACATGACATCTTCATGTTGAATCATTGATATAAAACACATATCCTTGAAGATATTGATATGTTCCTCTGCATCTTGTGAAGATAATATTTAAGACACAACTTATCAGGATTTTTTGGTAAATCATTGTACATGGAAAACTGAATCGGTGAATCTACGTTAAAGAAGGCCATCACTATGGGAAGTGATGGTGGTGTTACAATAGTAAATTTTTGTGAATTTTCACTTACACTTCCATACTTTTGAGGTCTAGAAGATGTTTGACCACTAAGCTCGACTAAAGTCACACAATGATCACCAGACCGAGATCTAGTGACTCTATGAAAACCCAGTTTCAAACCTAACAAAACCAAAAGAACAACAATAAGGCCCTCATTCTAGCATTAGTTCTTGTTGATGATGATGTCACTCACAACAATAGTGTAGATAAAATCCTCATAGGAAAACCACAAAGAACCTATCTTTACTTGAAATACTAAACAATGGTAGCCTAAGGTGTTCATGTTATAGGAAAAGGTTGACTTAGCTTAATCCCAAGGCTCTTGTAGTTAGTTCTTGACCATACTAGGTTCACTTCAGGGTATGATATGATATGGTTGTTAATCTCAAAGGGAATACAATTGTCTTCAATTTCATTAAGAATCATAAAATAATCTCATGAAATCAAAAGATTTGCAATAATTTTTCATGAATATCAAACAATTTTTTGCTATCACTTAAGTAGATTTAGCTTTAAGCATTCAACAATTTTATAAGAAATGAAATATTTTCAATAATTTCCATTCATTCATCTATTTTTTGAAACATTTTCAATAATTTAAACATCTAATCTAAAATAAAGCTTAAAAATACTGAAAATTAAAATTTCTCCTAGTTATTCTCCACGCATGCCCCAAGAGTTAATAAAATCAAAGCAAACTTATTTATACTTCACCAGATTGCTTCACAACTACATATAAAATAGTGCAAGCTTTTAAAGAATGGGGTTTTAGTCTAGACACCGAGAAGGTTTTGCATGCACCCTTGAATGACGCAACACATAGTCTTGTTCGGCTAAACTAACAAAACCAACTACAAAAATTCATGAGATAGGTAGCTATCAAATTGGCTTCAATATTGATTAAATTCTATGTGCATACAAGTTTTTAGTCCAGAATGATTCAAAAAATAGGAAAAAAGAACAAAACTTAAAGAAGTTTTTGCTCTTCCAACATCCACAAATTCTGAACTTAAAATAAAAATAAAGCAATAAACAACCTTTTATAGGAACAAGGCCTCAAGAGTTCAAACTTAAACTGCTATCAAGAGAATTAGAAATATCAAATCAAAATGTAGCATGTGGCATACACCAACTTTCTGTAGAATCTTCTAGATGAAGTCAAAGCTTTGACTTTTTTTAGTAACAACACTCTCCATCTTTAAGCTCTGATGCACAATACTCCACATAAAGTAAGTCTATCACCATTCTTTAGAATACCGGTCATGAAACTTTTAGTGGGACTAAGAACAACCTAAAAAAATCAAATTAAAAAAAAATGCTTTTGTGACACTTCTGGTATTTGATATCTTGTACTTCATTTATCACTTAGAGCTCAGGTTCTGAGATCCTCTCTTCACTTTTCTTCAAATGATATTCTCGGAAAGCATTTAATATCTAATGCATGTGTTCTTTTGAAATTCCTTGTATCGCCTTCCAACTGAACTTGACCCTAGTGTAATGCTTTGATATCTGGAGTATATTAGCATTCCTCTACACTTTTTTTTGTCTCATAGCTTACTATAGTGTTTCTACAATGTATTATATCATCAATAACTTCCCAGGTTAACAACTAAACAAGATCTTTATTTATTCTCTTGATCCATTCCTTGAAATATCTTTCTTCCTTACCCTCCTTTCCTAAGTTTGGGGATCACAATCTTGACATGCTAACACTTAAATAAAATCTCTATCTTTCTCAAGTAACTTACTACATTTCTTGGTGACCTTTTCAAATCCTTTTATACATTGTGTTAATGTGTCACCTTCCCATTTTAACTGTTTCTTCCATTTTTCATACAATGGCGCTTCTTGTTTTGAAATTATATTTTCTCTTATCAATTCTTGGACATCTTGTTGGAGCCAAAAAACCCACCTTGGTTATTTTTGCATACATCCATTTTCACCCAACTTCCCACACTCACCATATGTTCTATCGCCATTCATTTCATGGTGGTTGACATTAATGAATCCTCATGCATAAACCACCAAATAAGGGCTTTTGACCATAACACTAAAATTAATTCCCTCTCTAAAGTGTTCTCATAGCAGCACAAGGAATTTCTCCAAGATAATTTCATATCGAAGAGTCTCACCATAGTCTCCTTGACAAGATCATGAAAGGTTGATGAAAAATATAGATGAGAGCCCCGTATGTCTAGGAGACATACTCAAATTTATTTTTTCCAGCCAGGAGAATAATATGTCTAAGAGAATTAGGTGCATCTAAGAGAGAATCTAACATCTCTCACCAATAATAAATAATCCTATGAAGAATTTTGGATTCAGGAAATAGAAAAAAATCTCTCAAACATCGAGAGATATCATAAAATAAATAGTAAATCACTGGTAAGAAAAGGGTGGACAAACAGAAACATCGAGGAGACATCGGTATATCGGGGAGAGAAATAAGGAAGTATCTTTGAAATTTGAGGAGTGAGTGAAAATAAAATGTCTGAGAGACATAAAGACATCGAACAAACATTGAAAAAAGTCTCTCCAACATCCTATCAATGACATATTGAGGAGACAAAGGAATATTGGGAAAACATTACCAAAAATCTCCTCGACATTCTAGTGCGGGTACAAACACACTATCAATGAGACTGAGGGACATTAGAGAGAGGTGAGCATAGGTCTCCGAACATGTCAAAGTCACATATATATCATTAAATAAAATATCGTCAAAGGAAGAAATACAGGTATGTTGAGAAGACATACACTTGTTTGTGAGAGATATTCATCAATCTCATCAATGTTCTAATGACAGGGGTCCACAAGGGAAGATCTTGAAATGCAGTTGTCAAAGACACCTTGCAAGATCAAAGAGAGAAATTAAAATATCTCATAGAAATTTTAAAAGGATGATCAGGGACACATTGAAGAGAGAAATGGGCATCATAATTAAAGTCTCTTCAAAAAATATGAAATAATGTTTCACCGGATTGATGTGACTGATGAAGTTATCGAAGAGACAACTGCCATTAATATTGTAAGTTGATTAGAAAGGTGGAATAAGTGCCATTTATGCACTAGAGCTAGCTCAAGCATGCCAAATTTTTATAAGTATAACCCCTATGAAATTAAAAATTACTACGAATTGTGGCTGGATATTGGGAGGATGGATTTGGACAATGGCGAGCAGCTAAGAAATTGCAGCGTTCATTCAAGTAAGTGATCTTTGCTCAACTGAATGTAATTTTTAGAAGTTATCTTGAATTACAATATAAGTAGGATTAAAATGGATAAAACCCTTGAGAAACTAAAGGAGAAAAGGAAAAAAATAGAGACTAGGCCACTGAACCAAGATTTGACAAACCAGTGTCCCAGGTCAGGGCCAAAATTGAGAAGAGGAGCTCAATTAAACCCATCATGCAAAACATTGGAAGACAAACTCATAAATTTAGGAGATGTGTGGAATTGACATAGAGGTTATGACTTGTTTATATATCATTATAGAAGGAAATACAGGCATAGGCCAGTTTCAAACCCATGGAACTTGAATTTGGGGAAGCTTGTGATGCCTAATTTTTTGTTAACGTAGAGCTAATTGAAGCACTACCTAAAAACTATAATCCAAATACTAGGGGAATTCACTCTCACAATGGATCACAATTCATATTTATAACACGAGACTACATTTGTATGGTTTTTCAATTAGATCCCTCCCCAAAAAAACACTATGGATGAGAGATTTGTTGAAGGAATATCACACTATGGATACAAGCTATAAGAGGTGTAAGTTACCTCTGCATAGTCCTAAAGGCCTAGGAAATCAACCTAGGATGTTTTCCAGTGATGAAAGGCCCCCATTCCCTATGGATTCATTCAAAGATTATTATCAATTCACCCATTATTCAGCTGGCCAAGTACTGGAAGTTGATGCCCCTACCAACATAACTATAGCCCCCATGGTTCTAGTTGTTGACATCCAAAGCCAATATGCCAGGCCCTATGATTACGTAAAATAGCTATTTGAGGTCATTAATATTGCTCTTAATGTCATTAAGAACAATAGTGAGGCTATCAACTTTAAACACTATTCACTTCTTATGCACATGATATTATATGAAGGGAAGATAACGGGAATATGGGGGGAGGAATTGATAATAAGATATTTTGATAGCAATGGAAATTATAGGCCAGTATAGATGTGGACATCCATATGGGACAATAGATGTGGGAGATTGCACTACTTGTATTTTGAAGAATATTTTGCCAAACCCTTATACAAGTTGCTTGGCCATATATGTGATTATAATTTTTCCCCAGAAATACAAAGGTTCTTCCGACCAAAAGAGAAGGGTTCTACGGGAAAAATAAAACAAAATTGGGGGGATTTGTATGCATTTGTAGATTGTACTTTTATTAGAGTGTATGGATTTGAGGCAGCCCCACATTTACTACCTAAGACTATGCTAGATAGAGTTGCATACCTTGAGATCATAAGACAGTTGTCTTATTCACCCTTCATCCACCTAAAAAGCTATGGAAGGAAAAATTTAATGCCTTCTAATCTATGTTTTGCTGACTACACTATCATTGTTGATACGGGGTGTGACTTAGTTGGTAGCAAGCTAGATTATTATGGCTTTCTAGTAAGAAACAAAAGAGAAAAATTTGACCCTAAACATTTCATTTATGATGCCAAAATTTCATAAAGATTGAAATGATATGAACATGAGTTCTATGTGGATGATGTCATTAGGAACTATGAGGAGAATCAAGTGATAATGAGGAAGGATTCCTACAATAGAATTGTCATGGCTAAGGCTTGGAGAATGAAAAATAACCCATCCTATGTAGAAGCCTTTCATGAAATTCAAGACCCTATGGAAATAATTAAATAATTAATTTTTCATGAAGAAGAACTAAAAAAGGATGTACCTCTCGTAGCATTTGAAAAGAGAAGAAATATTGGTTCTAGGAGACAAGCTGAGAATGTAGCACCACTAGGCCATTTTTTACCACAACCTACTCTAGAGGTAAGTTTCTCAGTTGACACCCCAATCATAATTGAAGATGATATTGAGGAGGAGGAAGAGGTCACCAAGATCAACATTCCTATTGTTCCCTAGTATGAAATGCCACCAGAAAAGAATGTAATCACATTTGAAGCTTCTAATGAGCTATCTAATGATGTGAGACATCGTGCCAATCAAGAGTTCATTGCAGATGACACATTTTTTCAAAATTTTGAATTCAAGGCTTTCATTTATGAGTATAAAGGAAGAGTAGTAAGAGAAAGGCTAAAAGAAATCAACCTTGAGAAAGAATTAGATGCACTAAAATAGATTCAACATGAGATCAATGAAGAGATGAAGAATATGACTACTGAAAGAGGAAGAGCACTATTGCAAGAAGTTGGGGTTATGCTTCTTCTAGGTTGGGATATCAGCTTAGCCATTGTGTTTGACAACTTTTTGAAGAGGAAAAAGAAGACCTTGTAATTGATAGATGAGGCTGGTGATAAGATATATACTGGATCAGGGTATAACCCTGATAATACTACTTTATAGATGTGGGTACTTTACCCACCAAGAAAAAGGCCTTCCCTTATTAGTAATCATGATCAAATCTTTGGACATATTTTGGTAGAAAGAGTAGGGGAGGAAAACCCTATGTAAACTACTTATCTAAATGTAAATATGGCCAAGTTTACCAAGGCTCAAATTCAAAAATTGGTCAAAGATAATAAAGAACTAATGGAAGAGAATTAGAGGCTAAAGCAGGAGGTTACCAGCTATAGAGGTAGACTGCTTTCCTCCTTAGGGATTTACTCACCACCAGTTGAGCATGAAAGAAGGGTACTTGAGGCGATGTCTAAAACCACCTATTGAAAACACAGATATGAGAAAGCCTAGACAGGAAAAGAAGAATTAAAGGGAAAGCTGAAAACCATCATTTTTGAAATGGTTTCAGAGATAGTTTGCATGAGGTTCGATGATATTTTTAAGCATGTTGATAAGGTCTGGCTCACTCATGACAAAACATATGCAACTTTGTTAGAACACAATAGATTGCATGACAAAATGAAGGAAGTGGAACCTCACATCAAAGCAAATAAAGGAGATAACAAAGCTATGTTGCAAGAATATCAAGAACTCATGATTGCACATGAAAGCTTCCATAACATCTTGACATAGGAATTAAGCGACTTTAGTTAGCTGGTAAATATGGCCCTGGTTGATTTCTTTGAGGAAACAAGTCTAAAGGATTAGGATACATGGAAGGATGAGATAGCCCATTACCTGCCAAGTGTTCTCAATAAAATTAATGATGAAGATGAGGTACTCAAGAGGACACATGAGCAACTTGGAAGAATTTTTGAACTTGAATATGAAATGAAGGATATTATACATAATGTAGACATTCAAGTCAAGAGTGGATACATTGAGTGTTTGTTTAAGATCAACTTATTCATTGCATGGGCCAAATGAAAAAGGAGTAATAGGGATCAGAGTTTGGTGGTTTTGGATACACTATCATAGTGCATGAGCCTTGAACGGTTCTTTGGTGATCATGGGATCTTGTTGAAGATTAACGGATCATGGTGCATCTACCAACAAAATTTCAAAGTTTTTTATGTTTATGTTAATCATGTTTTAGTTAAAAAATAGTTTAACCTTTTGTGAATGGTCCTGAAGCTTGTTCCTTCCTGTATAAATAGGGAAACCAAGGCTCAATTTTGATCATCATATCATATTCCACTTCATCACAGTCAGAGTAGGCATTAGTAAGAAGATAGATTACACATTCCTCCCATCCATATTGTAGACACCTAAAAATGACCTAGGCCTACAAGCTACATTTTACCACTTTCGTCCTAGCATAATTAAGACATTTAATTATGTCCTTGGTCCACATTCGACTATTAATTAAATAATTTATGATTGTTTAATTAATTCATGTCTTTGTATTCTTCATGATTATTAAATAAATAAATTTTATTTATTTATTAAATGCGTCATTAATTGTCTAAGTCTTCCCTTAATTAAATAAATTTCTTAATTTATTTAATTTCCCTTCATATATTTCTTCCTGATTATTAAATAAATAAATTTTATTTATTTATTTAATATGTCACTAACTATCATAATTAAATGAATTGATTAATTTATTTAATTAATTAATCTTATCTGCTAAATTAAATAATTATCTTTAATTATTTAATTGCAAAATTAATATTCCTCTAATTTTAAATAAATAAAATTATTTAAAATGTCATCACATTCTTAATTGGTAGTTCATTTTGGTAAATAATCTAAAAAAGATTATTTATTGTCTCACAAAATCATTATTTTGAATTAATTTAATTCAAAATGGCAAATATTCTTCTAAAAATCAAGTAATCGGGCAGATTCTTGATTTTTCAAATCTGATCTTCAGTTCAAATCTTATCTTCTTGATTTTTCGAATCTCACAAATCAGGCAGTCTTTATCTTCTTGATTTTCAAAAATCTTTATTTTCTAATTAATTTCTTCATTTATTCTCCACCGTCGATCTAATTATCTAAGATATTATCTTGACCATTCGATTAATGAATTTTCCCTAACCCTAATTAGGGATTCTCAGATTTAATTTGGACCTCTCATTCTAGGTCTTTCTTAGAAGTCAATCTCACCCGTCCATTCGAAATGGCATTTTCTATAAAATGTCATTTTCCTCTCACTTTTCGATTACACACGGACATAATAGACATTTTTCACTTGCACACTTAGGCTTCTAATTGCAATTATTATTGTTATTTGATCAAGTTTTAGTATTGTTTAGGCATAGACATTGGCAATCATATTCATAGGCATAGGCATTTAGACATTGCATAAATCCTTCAAAGCTTGGTGTAGGACTTAGACATTTGCAGATTGCTCGCACAACGAATTTGAGGGCAAAGTATCATCCAGCAAGCAAGAAGGTACTATGGAGGTAATCATGGAAAACTCGATTTACAAGTATAACTATTTTATTGTTTAATTTCCTTTGTACTCGATAGGACTTTGGGTTTTTGTCTTTATATTTATATTGATTGATCTAATCTCAAGCCTGAAAATTACCCTCAGTTACATTGGTGAACCCGACTCCATTTTTCTGGTTATTTCCGTATGGTTTTTTGTGTTCTCTACTGTTTTGTAGGTACAGGTATGGAGTGACACAACTATTTTTTTTTTTAAATCATGACGCATCTAATGCGTCGCAATGCATTTGACAACCTAAAAGCCACAATCGCTCTGTCGTGATGCAATAGACCTCGGGAAAGCCACATTTGAAATATCGAAACACATCTGATACATAGAGAGATGCAATCACTCTATTGCGACGCGATCACTCTGTCGTGACGCAATCGTCTGGTAAAATTTTCTGTTATTTTACATTCAGTTTTTTTTCCGTTTTCTGCATTTCTTTTTAAACTTGTTTATTTCCTAGCATAGGATATCTGTTACTAATCAAGATTTGCAGCTTGTTGGCGGTTACTCTTCGTGGGTTGAAGACAAACACTAAACTACCAATGGATTGTCTTGTAGGTTCGCTTGTCAAAGGCCAAACAGCAAAACAATGTGTTTGCATTTTTAGTAGTGTAACTCACATTTTAGTTTTGGTGCAATTAAAATGAACCTTGTTTTCCATATCTAAATGTGTTTGTAAAACAATAGGGGAGTATGCTCTCACCTTGTGAAAACTTGGTGATAAAAAACCCTGACTCATTTTTATTTGTTCTTACCTATCGACTTGGTATATCGGAGTATCCTCTCCCCTTGCGCTTTCGGGTGATCTTGGGTGTAAGAGAAACGGTTACCAACTCTAGAAATTGGGCCTGCCTAGGGATTTCATCACCCCAACGTGACTCAAACCAGCAATGGAGCTAAAGCCAAGCTACCCTTGACCTGTATATAAATGTAAATCTTAAGGGAAAACCTAAGATTGCGAGTGCGGATGTGTCATATGGACGGAGTTGTACTCCCTTAAACCCTATTGAGCTTAACCTCTTCAGGTTGGAGTGCCACCTTAATTGTGATTAATCTCTTGCCCCATGTATGGCCACTCAAACGGGGGTCCCGAACTAAAAACCTTTGTGTAGTAAGCCAAAAACCCTCTATTTGCTAGCGCAACACCGGTCGGTGTGAAGGCATCCACACTTTCACAGTTTGTAGTAGAGGTGATCAATCTGCCATGGGAGTTTCATGGGGGTTGGAAGCTTGGTTGGCCTGAGAAGAGAGTGCACTATAAGGGGGGTCTTGTGCAGCCAAGCTTCTGAATTCACACGCTACAGATATTCGGTTGGGGAAACCCGCGTGGAATCTAGCGAATACTATCCTGGCCTAACCTAGGATTGTGCTTATCTGATGTGTGATTGGTTACTTTCAAAACACTGTGTTTATCAAGTGCTTTCTGGTTTCATCACAGTTCTAAACAAAACATCCAACACCAAACAAATCAAACTTGCAATCAAAACAATAAGAAAATCAATTTGAAACAAAACTCTATTGCATTTGTTGAACTGCAATCGATTTTCTGCACTGCAATCGCTGTGTTCAACCGCATTTGACATTTAAAATGTTGCATCTATATGCATCATGACACATCTGAACACTGCAGATCCGCATATGCAAAACAAAGTTGCATCTGATAGTCCAAAATCCGCAATCGAAAAAACAAACCGCATTTGCTAAACTGTGACTCATTCACAACTTCAAATGATGCATTTTCCTGTCATAATTTAAAACTTCATGCAAATTCAAAACTTGAGGTCTTCATCTTGTCAACCATTTGTCAAACACTATTTCCAAGGAGATTCTATTAGAAACCAGGTTTGAAATTGCTCAAAGTTTCAACCATTAGTTTGCATTCGTCACCATAGGTTTCATCCTTCATTATTTTTAGTTGCATACATTCGGCATTAGGTTGCCCCTAGGTTCACATTTTGCATAATTAGGATTAGGAAAATATTAGCACAATTTGCAACGTCATTGCTTTCGAAACTAGGCTCTTTTGGACTAAGTTGTCAAACCCCCTTTCAGTCATTGTCCTCTTTTGTGAGATTTTCCAACTCAAAAGTCTAGTTAGGAAAACTCACTAGTCATTTAGACCTTGTCACCTTGTCATTTTCAACAAAGTCCTTTAGTAACCAAAATCGAAAACAATGTTTGAGCTTAGAAGTACTTAGGTACCCTTGTCTTAAATTTCATTCTAAGCCTACACATTGCATATCCTTTTCACAAAAATCCAAAAACATTAGTCATCCTAGTCATCATTTTGAACTTAGACTTTACATAGTGTCATCACTACTTTTAGTTGTCATTTCCCATTTGAGCAATCTCATTTATGGTGGAAACTAGACTCCAAAAATAATGGCAAATGGAAAACTTTCAACAAGACCCCACTTCCACTATCAACAATCCAACAAATGACCCAAATTGGACCTTTGACGATCCATTTTCCAATTCAAACAATCAACCTCCAATGACAACACAATCCTCATCAAACAGTCCATTTGAACAATTCTTGCCAAAAGATGAATATGGTCAAATACTTGAGGAAAAAATAGAGGCAATAGCATAAGACCCAGAGGCCTCTCAATTCGTTGAAACAATGGTCCATCACGATAGAGATAGATATTTGGCTATAATCTTGAGTGAAGGAGCCAAATTACCTCAAGGATTTGACATTACCACGATACAATCAACACCTCAGACCCTAATGTCAACAACATGCATAACATGTCACACAATGGTCAACCTCCAAACACTATGAGTAATACTTTCGTTAACACTACAACGATAGTGCATGCCACTCCCAACATCCCAAACACCTCCAACATCCCAAACACTCCCAACACCATAAATACCATGATAGTAAATGCCACGACAGTAAATGCCACAGGGGCATCATCAAGTCACAACAATCCCCCCTTGACAGCTCCATCTACTACCATGAGCACAACTTCAACATATCCGCTCAGTGGTATTTCACAAAATCCTTTGGGAAGAGGCACAGGATGTATCTTTATCCAAGGACAACAACAAAATGTTAACACGACAATGCAATCACATGTCATTACCTCCCAAGGTACGAATACAAGCGTTCCCCTTGTACAAAATCAACAATTCGCACAAGGCAGCCAAGTAACGCAACCCATGACATCATTAACACATCATAACATTCATGGTCATCATATCCTCCAAATAATGACACACATGACTAGGGGACACATCCCAACCTACTCATCTAACATTCATACTCATCAACATGCACCCAATCATAACCTTCAACATCAACATGCACCCAATCATAACCTTCAACATCAACATGCACCCAATCATAACTTTCAATATCAACATGCACCCAATCATAACTTTCAATATCAGCAACACGTCAATCCACACATGTCATACATATCATAGCAATCCATACTGCCATAATACACCAATATTCACACACAACAAACAGGAACCTATGGTGTACCAAGTAATCCAACATATGAAAACACAAATGACCCTGTTATAGATGGCCTCCAAACAAGATTAATGGGTTTAGAAAAAACTATCCAAAACATATACATTTCAGGCAAGAAATCATAAATATCATATGATCTAAATGTATACCCATTCGACACGAGCTTATACATGCCTCCATTTCTGCTAGGATATGTGTCACCCAACTTCACAAAATATAGAGGCAAGACAAACCCCATTGAACATGTTCACAAATTTGAAACTAATTGTATGGACATCACCTATGAACAAACATACTTGATGAGACTTTTTTCTAAAAGTCTGGCAGGTCCTACCCTTGAATGGTTTTCCACCCAAAAGGATATCTAGACATGGGATGAGCTTAAACAAAAAATCATAAGAAATTACGCATACAACATCGACATAGATACCTCTATCACTAGCTTGTGCAATCTCACACAAGAGGATGCTGGTGAGACATTTATCCCATTCTTTCAAAAATGGAGAAGCCTCGCTAGTCGATGTCACATTGATATCCCTAAAAGGGAAAAAGTCGACATGTTTGTCCAAACACTTCTAGGGCCCCTAAAATATGCATTACAAATGCATTGCTGCACAAACTTCACAGATTTAGTTGAAAAAGGGGTCCAGATTGAGAAAGCCCTTATCGCAAAGGGAGAATTATGATATGGTTCCAAAAACACAAATGTCAATCCCACCACTGACAAGAATAAATACTAGGTAAAAAATAAACACGTTACAAATGATGATGTCGTTGACGCCAAGACTGCAAACATTGTGGGTCCTGTATTGGCCCTGAAAGGGGTTCAACAACAAAAAAAACCAATGACATTGACACCCCCTACTAATGTCCCTTCAAACAGTCAAAACGGTCAAGATAATCAGGGACAATACCATCAGATGAGACAATTTCCTAAAGGTCGTACATACACTCCTTTGGGTGAACCCATTGAAGAGGTCCTTAGGAAATGCCTCTAGCATGGGGTCATCATACTTCAAGAACCAAAACCGTATGACCCAGGACAGTTTAAACTAGCATGGTGGAATGATAATGCATTTTGTGAATACCATCAAGCAAAAGGGCATACTACCTCTAACTGTCGACAATTGAAAAATCTAATACAGGATCTTATTGAAAGTCGCACCATCAAAGTAGGTGGATCGCAATTCGCCTCCAATTCATATCATACTATCCACAAGAATCCACTGCAGGACCATGGTTCTCACAAGGCCTCCACTTCAGGTCCACATAATCAAGCCAACTTTGCTCAAGCCAAGTACGATTATTCTAGTGGACCAACTATAAATAATGTTTGAATTGACGATGAATACATCAATACCATTATGGTCAAGAGAGCACCCTAATGTAATGCTACTACTCACAGCGGTAGGGTCACTATAGCTAGTCCACCTCCTGCTAGACAAGCCAAAATCACTATACTGGGCCCATCTACTAAACAGTCACAACCTGTGCTAACCATAAAGCAGTGCAAACCCAAAAGTCAGTTCAACCTCATTGACCAGCTAGGAAATACCCCCGCACAAATCTCTATACTCGAGCTGCTTCGTATCTCTCCCACGCACAAAGAGATCCTAGATAAAACCCTACTAGAGTCGTCGGTCCCCAAGGACATAGATGTCAATCAATTTGAAACCATGGTGGGATATCTCACTACGCCTCACCACGTCACCTTCTCGGATCAAGATTACTCATCACCTAAAACCAACCACAATGATGCATTGCACATAGAAACTTTTGTCCACAAGCACAAAGTTAGACGGGTTTTAGTAGATGGTGGAGCAGGATTGAACATATGCTACCTCAAACTGGTTAAGGCTCTAGGGTTCTCTGATGCGTGCGTAGACCCAATGAAGAGTATAGTGATCAAAGCATACGATAATGAGGAATGCTCTTCACGTGGCATTATCTCTCTTCCTATCAGAGTGGGACCGGTCATTGTGGACACAAATTGCTAGGTCCTAGATTTGGAACTACCATATAACATCTTGCTCTACTGTCCATGGATCTATGCCTTAAAAGATGTTCCATCCACATATCACCAATGCCTAAAGTTTCCATTTGATGGCACAAAAATAACCATATATGGAGACCCTGACCCTTTCCAATATTGTACAAACTTAAGGGTATCTCTAAATATTGAGTACCTATTAATCGAGAAGCACCTGGCTCCTCGTCATCCAAATACATCGACCCATCCACACTCACATCATCTTCCACATCTGCTCCATTCACGTCTTCTGCCATACCACCACCATCCACTAACCCCAAAGTGGAACCCACCATCAAAATCCAGGACCTTGGCTACGGAGAATTCAAACTGCACACAACATACAACATAACAACAATGCCCAAGTCTCCAAAGTTATATGGTCAGCCATGTTTTAGAATGGAACCTCAGGAAACTTTCAAAGTCCCACCGAAAATAAATTTTATCAAGTGGGGAGATATGAGTAATGAAGACCTTGCTGACATCATAGGATGGATCTATAAGGATACTATCATACTACCCTCGTTACCAGTTCAAAAATATGGCAAAGGTTATGAGATCATGAAGGATAAAGGCTACGATGGTACTAGTGGCCTAGGAAAAAATAAAACTGGCCGAAGGGAACCCATAGAAACTTTTCAAATTCTGAAGTACCTTGGATTAGCATTTGGATCACCTGACAATGATGATCGACGTACCTCTGGACTTTCAAATGAGTGAGTACATGCTTCAAAAAGTGTCAAGACTACTAGGGAAACCCTTACCAAAATGGACTCCCAAGAGTGGGAATTTGGCTCAAAACGATCCCTAAGTGACTGTTGTCTTGATGATTTGTTTGTCGACCCAGGGGAACTGACCTTTGAACAACAGTTTTGGAAAACATTCAAAATTGAATAGGCACCAAATAACCAAAGTCACATTGCCACTTCCCATGATGTACAACACCCATCATCTAAACCCCCTCAGTCTAATCCATCTGAAGTATCAGATGACATTGACAACCAGGGCTCTAAAACCTTCACTCCTTATTTTGACAACAAATATGACACTAGTGAAGGAGAATACTGGATAGAGTCCGATGTAGAGTTGGATGATGATAATCTCATCTACAACATCACTAAATATGTCTGCATGCTGTCTGCATCCTCACCTCCATTCACTAGCATTGACGATGGCATTTCCCTAGTTTACCCTAAGCTAGTCAATTGGGACCAACAAGGACCGCCAATCCTGGACACATTTCAGAATGATGAGGCAATTGTTGAATTTATGGGATTACAAGAAGGCATACCCAATGGGGACCACAAATCAGGATTCACCATTGATTTAGACTGCACGACATACTTCGGTGAGACTGCTCCATCCTCTAGTCACAAAGATAAAATAAGAAATGAAACATCTCTTGGTGGAAACCGAAAGGCACCTTTTGATGATAAAATAGTAAAAATAAAGGACGTATCTGTGGGTGAAAACCTCTCTGAGGTGCCCAAAGATGGAGGAATGGACTTTCTCCTCATGCAACAGGAGAAATCAGCTATGCTTATCGAAGACACAATAGAGGAGAACATTTCAACTGTAGAAGATCCCAAGATGGTCTTCTTTGCTACATCATTGACTGACGAAGAGAGATCAGAATTTCATAAATTCTTTGCAGAATGAAAAATCAACTTCACATGGTCCTATGCTGACATGCCAGGATTGGACCCAGAACTGGTTCTGCACCATCTGTCACTATTACCTAATGCTAAACCAGTCAAGCAGAAGTTACACAAAATGCACCCTCAAGTTGCTCTATTGGTCAAGGCTGAGTTAAAGAAATTACTAGACACCAGATTCATACGGTCTATTGACTACATTGAATGGATATCTAATCTGGTCCTAGTCACAAAGCCAAATGGGTTGATCTGTGTATATACAGATTTTTGAGACCTAAATAAAGCATGTCCAAAGGATGACTTTCCTTTGCCAAACATTGACATCATAGTGGACCTTACAGCAGGATATGAGATGCTATCCCTCATGGATGGTTTCTCTGGCTATAATCAAATTTGCATTGCTCCTGAAGACCAGCACAAAACCGCATTTACTTGCCCATGGGGTACATACTGTTGGAACATCATGCCATTTGGTCTCAAAAATGCAAGTGCCACATATCAAAGGGCTATGACCACAATCTTCCATGACATGATGCACAAAATAATGAAAGATTATGTAGATGACCTATTGGCCAAATCAGCAACCAGGAAAGATCGTTTGAAGGTACTCGACATAATTTTCAAGAGACTTGAAGAGTACAAAGTTCGGCTAAATCCTAAGAAGTTTGTTTTCGAGGTCACATCAGGTAAACTATTGGGATACATAGTTTCTTGAAGAGGCATAGAGATTGATCTGGAAAAGTTCAGAGCCATCATAGACATGCCTCCGCCCAGAGGAATCAGTGAACTCAGAATTCTACAAGGCAGGGTACAATCTATTCAGCGTTTCATAGCCCAATTGGCAGATAAGTATCACCCATTCTAGTATCTGTTGAGCAAGGGTGTCCCCTTTGTATGGACAGATAAATGTCAAGAAGCCTTCTATCAAATCAAAGATTTCTTACTGTCAACACCAGTCCTCATGCCTCCCATCCATGGAAAGCCATTGATCCTATACGTCTCGACTACTAGTTTAGCACTGGGGGAATTACTGGCACAAAATGATCATGAAGGAAAAGAGAGAGCAATCTATTACATCAGCCGCACACTGATAGGGTATGAGTTGAACTACACATACATTGAACGTGCATGCCTTGTTGTTGTCTTTGCATCCCAAAAGCTAAGACACTATATGCTCAGTCACCAGACACAATTGGTCGCCAAGATTGATCCACTGAAATATCTCTTAAGTTGGGCGGTATTAACAGGCCGGTTGGCAAAATGGGTCATGATACTAAGAGAGTATAACATACAATATGTCGAGTGTAAGGCAATAAAAGGATAGATAATAGTAGATCAACTGGCGGATGCACCGATTCAAGTTACTCATCCACTAGTAACCAATTTTCCTGATGAGTCCATTTTTCATGCGGAACTGGCAATACCATGGAAGCTATATTTTGATGGGTCTCATACTAGTCATGGATCTGGCACTGGAATCTTATTTATCACACCACAAGGGGATTCAATCCCTAAGTCATACCAAATCACCTTCCCTTGTACAAATAACATTGTCGAATATGAAGCACTAGTCACAGGTCTCAAGATGGCAATTAAATGGAAAATTTAAATGTTACTTGTATTCGAGGATTCCCAGCTCATTATCAACCAAGTGAATGATGGCTATGAAACAAAGGATGAGAAGTTTCTTCCCTACAAATGGATGGTGGATAGTTTCTTGACATACTTCCAATTGATTTCTTTTGAACAAATCACCAGGGCACAGAATAAGGCAGCTAATGCAATGGCTACTATTGGTTCTCTCTTGGACATTCCCAAAAATGTGTCACAATTTGAGTTCTTAATAGAATAACTTTTGCTACTGGCATATGATATCCTAGAATCAGAAATGGTTTACAAACTTGTTGGTCCCAACTCTCCCTGGTATCAGGATATTTATGACTACCTAAAATCTCAAACCCTTCCACTGAACCTGTCCAATAACCAAAGGAAGTCCTTCATCCAAAAATTGGCAAAGTATGCCATTGTTAGTGACACCCTTTACCGCCGTAGTTTTGATGACACCCTCCTTAGATGTCTCGACACCAACAAAGCATGTATGACCTTACGAGAAGTGCACGATGGTATATGCAGGTCTCATTCGAGTGGTCCTACTCTAGCTAAGAAAGTAACAAGACTTGGGTATTATTGGCTGACCATGGAAAAGGATGCAATTGAATATGTCAGGACTTGTCGCAAATGTCAGATTCACAGTGATTTGGTCCATGCTCCAGCACAGGAACTTCAGCTGATCACTTCTCCTTGGCCCTTCACTCAATGGGGACTCGACATCATGGGTAAGATTCATCCAACCTCATCCAATGGCCATAAATTTATCATTACCGCCATTGAATATTTTATGAAGTGGATCAAAGCCATCCCATTGACATATATTACCGAAAAACAAATATCCAAGTTTATCCTTAACTACATCATTTACCGGTATGGCCTTCTACAATCCATCATCACTAACAACAGATGTCCGTTTAAAAACCAAGACTTACGTGAGTTATGTGATCGATTTCATATCCAACACCACTTTTCATCTCCATACTACCCACAAGGAAACGGCCAAGCTGAGGCGTCAAATAAAACCATTGTCAAAATCCTAAAAAAGACTATCAATGACGTTGGCTGTGACTGCACATACAACTGAACCCTGCTATGTGGGCTTACCGAACTAGCATTTGTATGCCTATAGGAGCCACTCTATTTTCCCTAGTCTTTGGCACTGAGGCCATCTTGTCCATTGAGGTTGAAATTCCTTCGCTACGAGTCTCCCTGAAGGGTTTAACTAATGAAGAGGAGTATTGACAATCACGCTTACATGAGCTGGAAATGCTAGAAGAAAGAAGGAAAAATTCACTGAACCATCTCCAAGCATATCAGAACTATCTTTGTCGCAGCTACAATAAGAAGGTTATGATAAGGAATTTTGACATTGGTGACCTAGTTCTTATGCAGAACCCCAAAAACCAAGCTGATAGAGAAAAGCCGGGAAAGTTTGAACCAAACTGGTTGGGTCCCTACATTATCATATCTTCTTTTGGTTCTGGAGCCTATCAACTGGAAACTCCAGATGGAGAACAATTGACAGAGCCCATCAACAGTTTACATCTCTGAAGGTTCTACGCATAGCATCAGAGGATTGAGTTGAAAACTGTAAAATACAAAAAAAATTGAAAAATGATAAAAATCGTCACCCTGATGAAAACCTAGCAAATAGGCATCTTGGTGACACCAAAAAAATAAAAAATCAAGAAAATAGTAAAGAGAAAAAAATGACTTGTTCAATAGTGAAAACCTGGAAAACAACTGCTTTGGACAAGTACTGTGGTGAATACCTAGCAAACAGGCGCCATGCATAATCAATCATTGCTCTACCATCTACTGTCATTTTGTCTAACTTGGCCTAGGATGAAAGGTATTTTTGCCATTATTACAAAAATTGCCACCATATTCTACCCTACCTATCATAGTGGATAAATGATTGACATCAAGTCCTGACAATTGTCCAACTAGTAAACTAGCAGCATCTCATCCATGTTCCTTAAAAATGGCTAAGTCTTGGACCTGATTGGGGGAAAAATATTTATCATGCAACTGCAGTGGATGACACACATGATCACAAAAACATTGGCAAAAGTTCTGAAAAAAGACAAAAACATTGGCAAAAAGTCCTGAAAAAAGACAAAAACATCATAAAATGTCCTGAAGAAAGACCAAAAACATCATAAAAAGTCTTGAAAAAAAGAACAAAAACATCATAAAATGTCCTGAAGAAAGACCAAAAACATCATAAAAAGTCCTAAAAAAGAACAAAACACATCATAAAAAGCCCTGAACAAAGACAAAAAACATCGTAAAAAGTCCTGAAAAAAGACCTAAAAATCATAAAACGTCCTAAAGAAAACCACAAACAAAACATCAGACTGCTCAAAGAATGCAAATGCAATGTCATCTCTTGTCAAAGTCTATCATCTCAATCAGTCTTCATCATTTGTCAGAACTACGTTGTCTTTGTGCACTTGCTACGTAGGCAAGACTCACATTTGAGTCCTCGAGACATTAGGTCAGTCCATTTAAGTTTGTCAAAATAAAATCATGATGCAATCTTTGGTCATCAAGATAAAGTCATTGGTTGTGTCGAACTATGAGGTCTCTAAGTGATGTAGGCAAGGCCATCTGTCGATGAGCCCCCGAGGCCACACTAGGTCAGTCCACTATGGTTCATGGCACTACATTGGCACACATGTCAAAATTATTCAATCATTTTCCAAATGGGAAAACTCCTAAAACAAAGTAGAACAATCATTTATTCAACATGACAATCTCATCAACACATCAGTCATATCATCATGACAATATTGACATATAGTCAACACAGGTCAAACTCAATCAAACTTTGGTCAAACTTGGTTAAAACAAGTCAAACCATCATAACCCGTCAAACTATCAACTCTAGGTTAACCTTTAGATGTGTCCTTCTGAAAGATAACCCTTGTCATTCATGCCTTAGGATGTGTCCTTCCTAGGCATTGTCATTGTCACTCAACATTTTGAGGGATCCTTGCGACATCTAAGGATCACTCCTCTCGACATCAGTATTTTTCAGATGTGTCCTTCTGAAGAACCAACTGTGTCGTGTGTACCTCAGGATGTGTCCTTCCTAGGCATCATCATCATCACCGTCACATGACATTTGGAGATCAATTCTCTTGGCATTAATATTATTCAAGATGTGTCCTTGAATGTGGAAAATCTGGACATTTATCGTCTGAGCATCGTCAAAGCTTTAACACTCAAGCATCTCATTATCATTAAACCAGACATCTTGACATCAGAACAATGGATATCCAGATGCACTTGGAAAATACTTAACAATTGTCTTTTGGGTTTTTATCATGTTATTAGTTTTTCAGTGAAATCCCACTAAGCAAGATTTAGAGAAGCAGCTATGTATCATGACGGTTGACACACATGACTACTAGTTTCTCAGCAAGGTCCTGATTCTGGGATTTAGAAAAACAACGACATATCATGATAAGGGCTCTATTTTATATTTTTGGCAATCATGTTGCTAGTTTCTCAAGGATGTCTTGGAAATAGGATTTAGAGAAGCAACTACGTTTCATGATTTGTCCTTGTCTTTTTCTGCTTGTGGTTGATTATGACAAAAAGACTGGGGCAATCACACTCTTAGTATGAGTCATGATCATCCTTGTCTATGACTATTTGTCTTACGTAATGGTACGACCTTGCACACCTTGATCTATGTTATATCTAGGTATTTGTTGGCCATTACAATAGTCTACCCAATGATGATTAAGAGCAATAAATATTAAAGTCCTATAGTAAAGCTTTGAAGGATTTGGTCTAGGAATTAACATGCATTTTCGTCGATCTCGTTGTCTTCTCCTCTTTGGTCTAGTCATCTTCTCTCATTAGTCTCGTCATCTTCTCTTGTCCATATCATGATGATATCCTGTGACATCCAAAAACATAAGTGCATACATGATCATATAAACATTGCATTAGGTCCATACATACATCATCCATAGCATTAAATCATATACATAATCACAAACATTGCATTAACATAATCATCAACATTGCATCTTTTACTAAAAATATTAGGCACATCATTATAATCATCATCTCATATAAATAAGTATTGCATCATCAGGGCAACAAAATCATAAATAACCATCATAGGACATACATACTACATCATAAATCAACATCATGCATCATACATATCACAATGCATTAAATCAAAGAACATCACATAACACATGTAGGCTGCATCAAAACTGCATCATCATATAGTATCATCTCAAAAGCGTACAATGTCACAGGATAAAGTCAAGAGATATCCCAAAAATGGAGCTCGCAAGATCAATAATCTAGACATAATGTGTCATAATAACAAAATGCCCCTAGGGTAGACTCTCATCATCCCCTCGTGGTGAAGAATGTGGTGGCTGTAGCTCTGAAACTGGCACTGAAATGATAGGTGGTCCTATAGCGGCCTCTATTTGTGATACCGATGGAACTAAGAATGAAGGTGTCATCTCCATGGTAATGAACATCTGTGATGTCACTACTACTGGACTCTGAGAGGTAGATGGATAGAAAACTGGTGGCTGTCCCTGTACCAACCTCTGCACTAAACCAGTCGATCCATGACTGTGACTCAGGGTGTGCCAGTGTGAGTGATGTGACCTGTGCCCTAATGTGTGCCCTGTCGAGGTAGACCCTCTGACGCTAGTATGGCTCCTGCTGCCACTGGCACTACCTGATCGGTGGCCACTGCCTGTCCTCGTCCATGACCGTGACAAGGTAGGATCCTATCACTCAAGTGGCACTGCTTGTTCATATAATGTTTGATACTGTCCTAGTCTCGTGCTCACCCTAGCTAGCTTGCGAGCCATGTCCCCTACGGGCCCTATGCATAATGCGGTTAACTATGTGCACCACTGTGTTGTGTCCTACTGATGGATCACTGCCTGATCCCACTCTACTCGGACTACCTCTAGCTCTGCCTGTAGGGATCTGACCTGCACCATGCTATCATCCAGTCTCTGCTGTAGGTCGGCTACCCTCTGATCTGCCATGGCATCCTGGGGCAATCCTAAGGAGGACGGTATCTCCTCCTCTCCCTCCACCATCCACCATCTGAGGAGTCTCTCGGCCTCATCCATAGCATCATCCTCCTCATTGTCATCGTCGGCCACATCCTTTGCCACCTCCACCTCCTCCTATCTTGCCACCTCCACCTCCTCCTCCTGTCTTACAACCTCCACCTCCTCCTCCTGTCCTCCAACACCCACCTCCTCCTCTTGTCCCCCCACATCCACCAACTCCTCCCGTCTCTCCTCACCCTCTCCCTCATGTCTGGGCTGCTCCTCTCTCTCCCCCTCCTCGCCACCCTCAGGGATAGCATCTAATTCCACCCTTTCCATGCGCTACCACACCCTCCGGCCCTATCTTTGACCATCTCATCTCTGCCTCTAGCCGTCTCCACCATTATCTCCTCCCCTGCCTTCATCTCTACCATCATCTCTGTCTCTACCTCCGTTTTTGCCTCCATCTCTACCCCTACCTCCACCCCTGCCTCCATCCCTCCCCTGGCCTCTGCCCCTATCACCGCCTCTACCTCCCCGTCTAGCCCTCGACACGTAAGGTATCACTGACCACTTGTCCATAGGTGTTGGCTCATCATGATCTGTCAATGGCACAAGTATGTGTGCCTCCCACCATAGATCATAATTCGTTGTGGTCCCCAGATCAGCTACTCCTCCCATCCATCCCCATGCCTGGGCTCTTAGCCTATCAATCTGTTGCTCAGCAAAGGCCACTAGGATGGCTGGTCCCCAAGCATACTCTCAAGAAGACTGGGCATACTTAGCTGTCCCTATAGGTACACCCTGCTGCTCTCTGAACTGCCTTAGAACATGTTGTGGTAGGTACATCTCAATAATAAGCGATGTCTACACTGTCCTGCCAATCAAATACCTGTACTGTCTGCAAAAGCTAAGGTGCTCATCCTCATCGTCCCATGGCTCACAGTCTTTGTATGGCCTCCAGATAAATGTCACCATGGTGTCAATCTTGTGCCGCCACCAACCGGTCTCACCCATCCGTGTCTGCTGTAATGCACCCACGTAGTAATAGGCATAGGGCATCCCCTCAGCCAACTATGGTCTCTGAATAGGAGGATGAATATGGCAATGTGCTCCCAAGCCCAGATCATCATCAGAGTAGTCCTGCAGGAGATGCTCTCTCCTCTCCTATAGGAAACATCGTGCAACTGATGGTAAAGTGTCCCTAGCAAATAGAGACCCCAAGCATAAACCATCCTATCCCATCTCATACCAACCAGAACATCACCCCAACCAATAGGAAATCCATGGCCTCGGTGGTCAGGAATCAAGATCCCCCCAATTAGAGTCGCAAGGAATGCATCAAAGCGACCATAGTGCTCGTCCATGAACTCCCATCTGATCTCGTAACCCTGGATGCCCAATCCTGCACCTTGATCTCGATAGTAAGATCGAAAGGTCTGCTCGCCATGATGAGGGTCATAGACAATCTGCTCCCCTTAGATCGACACTCGCAAAATCTGGTAGACATCCTCCAAGGTAATTGTGGCCTCATCTGTTGGCAGGTGGAACAAACAAGTCTCTGAATGCCACAGCTCGCATAGCGCCATCAATAATCTCTTGTGTGCTCAAATGGTGGGCATGTAAGCAGCGTAGAATAACCCCAGTCGCATCAATCGTCACTTCTCTCGCGGGCTCAACTAGTCAGCAAAGTGGAAGGTGGTCTATCTGCTCTCTCGTGTATAGATAGGGGCAAGCTGCCTCTGTAAAAAGATGAACAATATATCAGTACTTTCTAGACAACTTTCAGCATCGTCAAAAGTATTAAAGGTTTCACAAGTATCATGATTGGTCTTAGTAAAAAGGAAGAATCAAATGCATCGCAACATGACAGTTGCATCACAAATATTCGAATGCGTTTCTAAAATCCTCAAATCCATCTCAACATGACAGTTGCGTCACTTGGTTGCCCAAATGCATCACATTATGGCAATTGTGTCATGAATTCTAGCAATTGCGATGCAAAAAGGTGAATGCGTCACTCAAATGTGCAATTGCGGCACAAAATGTCAATTGCGACATTGCAACCCTCATATGCGACTTGGTTATGCGAATGCATCATAGTTTTAATCAAATGTGTCGCAATGCCTCGGCCACCCTACGATTAACTGGTCATTTGCATTGTGATGCATCACATGAGTTGAATGCACAGACGATTACAGCTTACGCGAAAGTAGTTGCATCATGGCACAGCTGTTTGTCCTAGAAAGCTAAAATTGGCACGCAAAATGATAAAATTACAAAATAGGACAAGGGTACATACTGCTAGCTCTGAGCCCTCTGGCCATCTGAAGGTCCGCACGATCTCCCCGCGATGCTCTGACACTGTTATCACCATCCTCGCTGTTGTACTTTTCGCTCTGAGCTCTCAAAATTTTCAAGGTCAATAGTAGAAATGAATTGACTTTTACCCCTTTGTCAACCTATTTATAAGGTCAAAATGACATTTCTCAACCAAGGTTAATACTGGAAGATCATTTGACCAGGTTTGACTACTTCGTAGGCTATCTTAAACATGTCCAAATCCAAAACCGACTGTGCTGTTGTTTTCTAGTCATTAAATTCATTTATCAGGACCCTTTACAAATTTTTCTATCACCGACCCAAAATTTGAAAAATCTCCCGAGGGGCAATGATACTCCGTACCTTTACTGGGGCATATCCTTGACTTGTTTTCTTTGTCACAACGCGACAAGTGGCATTATGACAAAGAGGGGAAAAATGTAGACACCTAAAAATGACCTAGGCCTACAAGCTACATTTTACCACTTTTGTCCTAGCATAATTAAGACATTTAATTATGTCCTTGGTCCACATTCGACTATTAATTAAATAATTTATGATTGTTTAATTAATTCATGTCTTCGTATTCTTCATGATTATTAAATAAATAAATTTTATTTATTTATTAAATATGTCATTAATTGTCTAAGTCTTCCCTTAATTAAATAAATTTCTTAATTTATTTAATTTCCCTTCATCATATATTTCTTCTTGATTATTAAATAAATAAATTTTATTTATTTATTTAATATGTCACTAACTGTCATAATTAAATGAATTGATTAATTTATTTAATTAATTAATCTTATCTGCTAAATTAAATAATTGTCTTTAATTATTTAATTGTCAAAATTAATATTCCTCTAATTTTAAATAAATAAAATTATTTAAAATGTCATCACATTCTTAACTGACAGTTCATTTTGGTAAATAATCTAAAAAGATTATTTATTGTCTCACAAAATCATTATTTTGAATTAATTTAATTCAAAATGGCAAATATTCTTCTAAAAATCAAGTCGGTGATTCTTGATTTTCAAATCTGATCTTCAGTTCAAATCTTATCTTCTTGATTTTTCGAATCTCACAAATCAGGCAGTCTTTATCTTCTTGATTTTCAAAAATCTTTATTTTCTAATTAATTTCTTCATTTATTCTCCACCATCGATCCGATTATCTAAGATATTATCTTGACCATTCGATTAATGAATTTTCCCTAACCCTAATTAGGGATTCTCAGATTTAATCTGGACCTCTCATTCTAGGTCTTTCTTAGAAGTCAATCTCACCCGTCCATTCAAAATGGCATTTTCTATAAAATGTCATTTTCCTCTCACTTTTCGATTACACACGGACATAATAGACATTTTGCACTTGCACACTTAGGCTTCTAATTGCAATTATTATTGTTATTTGATCAAGTTTTAGTATTGTTTAGGCATAGACATTGGCAATCATAGTCATAGGCATAGGCATTTAGACATTGCATAAATCCTTCAAAGCTTGGTGTAGGACTTAGACATTTGCAGATTGCTCACACAATGAATCTGAGGGCAAAGTATCATCCAGCAAGCAAGAAGGTACTATGGAGGTAATCATGGAAAACTCGATTTACAGGTATAACTGTTTTATTGTTTAATTTCCTTTGTACTCGATAGGACTTTGGGTTTTTGTCTTTATATTTATATTGATTGATCTAATCTCGAACCTAAAAATTACCCTCAGTTACACATATCATATTATAGAATTTTGCTATAAATGTATATTTTTTGAAGCAATATAATGGAGAAGATTGTTTATAATTCATAATCCATTTTCAGTGTTCAATTTTTTTGTCAATTTCATGCTTATTTTTTACTTTACTGTCTCAAAAGTGGTTTCTTCAAGTTATTTAAATCTGCAAGGTTTATCAGGACACATTTTTTGTTGTTGTGTGATTGTTTCAATTCAATTCTGGTGAGAAATAATTAAAACCCTTTTAGTTATTTCATCTTAATTGGTTCCTTTAGGGATTAAAATCCTTTAAAGATAATTAATTTGATTGGTTTCCTTCAAACTAAGAATTAAAATCCTTTCATAGCATTATAGCAATTTGAGGGGATAACACTAGGATCATTAAAGAAGAGTACTATAATAAACAAACCTGCATGTTTGCACAAGGTGCAAACATTAAAAAGTACCCAACAGTCAGAGGTAAGTTGAATAATAGGTTTACTTATCCTAGAAATCTATCCTCATAATCACCATTCACCCAATAAAATAGGCACTAGTCAGTTTTAAAAACATTTTATATAAATTCATTTCACATTCCTGATCATTCAAACACTTTTAGTAGGAATTAGTTAGTAATTTCTACATCTACTTCACCCATGTGTGCCATAGTGAGTAGATTTTCTACATTAGAGATCAAATTTGAGACTTTCAAATCTTCCTTGTCACTTAGGTAAACCCACCTAGGTCTAGCAAATCCTAAAGAGTAGGATCTAATCAATCATTTTTTCCTCGTTCATTGTCCAAAAATCTATTAAGAGACTGCCACCCTCTTATGGTCTAAAAACCTACGTTTTTGAGACATAACAGATTGGTGAATCCATTGGGGAACAAGCCAAGTATGAATCTAGGCCCTCCATCATAGATTCATTCAAAATCATCATAATAGATTAGGGACTCCACTGGGTAAAGGAAAAAAGTTCACTCAAAACCTTAAACTTTCCTACTCATGAAAAGGTAGGTGGCAACTATAAAGAATTTTATGACTGGTAAAGTGAACATCAAATCAGAAAGGATAGACCACATACACCAAAGATACACCATATCATCCAACATGAATGGTAGGAGATCTTTTCATTAGGAGAGACCCAAGAAGAACAATGGTAGGTGGATAGATAAACATGGATCCCCTACTTCAAGGTCTAACACAAACAAGAACAAAGCAACATGTAAAAAGCCAAACACAACATTCACTGACTAGGAGAATATCCTTGAACAACCACCTAAATTGCACAACTTTGATCCATTGCATGGGTTAGAACATCATGAGGATAATTTGTGCAGGGATCCCCAGACTCCACTGGGACAAGAAAGCAATAGTCACCCTGTTGTCCACTTCAAAGTTGACCCCTAGAAAACAAATGAATTTATTGCCCAATTGGAGGAAGAAAAGGATCGAATACAAAAGGACTATGATAAGAGATCTTCATCAAAAAAAGAAGGAGAAACCCACTATGCATCTGTGAGTCACTCTCTTCCTATTGGGAATTATGATGGGATGACTACCCAAGAAATAGAAAAATATATACAATGGAAACAAGAAGAGCTTAATAAAAGATAGTAGTTGATAAAAAGGAGTCAAGATTTGAATCAAAAAAAGTCTCAATTAAATTTTAATGCATCAAAACCAACAAAATACATCATGTCCCATAAACAAGGAAGCAATACCAACCCATAGGGGTCATCCTAGAATACAGGTGGTCCAAGTTTTTCAATAGCACCCCAAAACATGGCTAGAAGATCAAATCAGCCTATGCAACAAAAATACCAACCATAAAACACTAGTAATGTCTCACAATCTCACCCTCCACTAGGAAAAAAATATGTTCTACACCAACAACATCATGTGCCACATCATAATATATATGTTGGAGTTAAAATGACAATGAGAGGGGGGGTGAATCAGTGTCTTAACAGATTTGACCAATTTTTCAAAAACTTCAAAACATATCACAGATTTGTTCTCAATATTACTTTGATTAATGCATTCATGAGTTGAATGTAATCATTCATAAACATAATTGAGAAAAGTAATAACTCAAAAATGAATAGAAACAACAACAGCATAGTAAAACAAAAAGAACACAGAAGAACAAAGAGGCACAATATTTTGCTGAGTGGAAAACCCTCCTGGGGTATAAAAACCACTCCCTAAATGCCTTCCTGGTTTAATCTGATAATCAATTGTTTACAATGCCTTATAGGCTGATTTTTGAGCACCCACTCAAGGAGCACCAACCCCTCATTTAGAGATATCTATCTCAAGGAGTACCAACCCCTCAAATTATGTTTCGAACAATAATAATGATTCAGAGGGTTTCTCTATTTTCAGTTAAGAACATATCTCTCTATTTTCTCATCTACAGAATACCTTAAAGATTCAATAACTGAATCCCTAAAATACCTCATAGAAAAGAAACTTACAATCTCTACATCTTATTATACAGATTTTATTGCAGAGTCTTATCCATATATTTTTTATACAGCCAAGGAATGATAATCTCAAAATTACATCAACAGTCAACCAGAAAACTAAGTTTTCTGCTTCTATATATACATCTTGATTTACATGCCAGATAGGTAACTGTCTTCAGGAGTAATGGAAGAACAACCAACCTAGCTAAGAGCAATTCTCAACAAATCTATAATGAATGAGTTCATTTTTTTGCATAAAAAGTACAACTGTCCACCACAGAAAATCATAACCTCTAATGCATGAATGACAATACTCAGTCAGGGCATCAGATTGATTGAGATGCGGAGAGCAGTTAAAGAAAAATGGTGATAATAAATTAATATGTGTAGTATGAAATGCATAAATAAAAATATCAGACAGATCTGTAACTCCCATGGCTCCATTATCCACTATCGAGCTTCTAGTCAGAAATGCACCAAATAAACCTTCCACAAACCTTTGTAAGAACCGTTATAGTCAACAACAACATAAACATAAACACTCATGATGGCGGCCAGGTTAGGGTTCGATACCCAGTCAAAAAGAATAAGCACAAAAAGTTTTCTCTAAACCTTTTTATTTGCATCGATGACATGTTATGCTGAAGGAAACTTTAATGTTTCCAGACATTCAATTCACTTTTGCTGTGACACATCAGATTTAGAGAGAAGACATATCAAATACAACATGCTACACTGATGGACTTCCTTAGTATATTATTCTTTCACTGAGACATGAGGAAACTTTTTACCAAGATGCCCTTTAGTTTCATTCACTATCACTGTAACAAAATGATATCAGAGAGATCTCTTGAAGACTTCATAATGTTTTGCTGAGAGTCACTTGATACACATTGTCGCCATGACAATTCAATACCTATGCCGAAGGCCTTTGTCATTTCCAAGTCACCAAGACTATACATAGTTGGGGAAACACTATGTATACTGCCCCTTGTTTTGCCGAAACATCCCGAGCTCATAATAGATCGCCAAGACATTAAAGATCTCACATTGACAGAACCCTTTTTCCTGGTGTGCATCGCTGTAACATTATGATATTGGTGAGACCTTTCGTAGAAAATTTGAGTCATACCAAAAAAATTCATTCACTCAGAGTCGCTAAGATAGGATAGATCCTATGCCGACAGAGTTCTTTTGTGTTCCATCGGCGAGACCGGAGGTCACTCGCTGAGACGTCTTGCCGAAAACCCTAGCTCTTGCCGAAGAGACTACCTACATGTTTTCGGTCGGTGTAACAAATTGAATTCACCAAGACCATATAACGATGCCACAACTTTCACCGATAGACTTCCAAATGCATTAGTCGGTGAGACCAAGTGAAATTGCCAAGACCTCAACCCGATACCGCTTAATTTGGCTGAAGTTCTCTCAAAGAGTTTTTCGATGAGACTCCTCTCGAAAAAATAGATAAAACCTTTTGAGAACAAGTCGGTAAGACAAGAAAGACTCACTATGACATTACCCCAAGGATGATTTCCTTTTCCGATATGTTCATTCTGAAGCGGGTCGGGGAGACATAACATGTTCGATGAAACATTATACCGAAGACCTCTAGCTCATGTCGATAAAGATTTTTCTTCTGTCGCCAAGACCATGAACAATGTCATGCCAAAAGCTACCAGAATGTTAAATTCAATCGACATAACATCAGAAATGTATTGCTGATAGGCAACTCAGACATTTCAAAGTGGATCGGGGAGACCTTACCATACTCATGCCGATATGTGTAATCCCAAATGAGAAACAACCAATACCTATGATATGCAAAAAGAACCATCCTGATAAAGAAACTATTTGCCAAACTCTGTCAATCAAAGAGATAGCATTCATAACTTGAACCAGAATTCTCATCACTATGAAATTAAAGCATAACAAATAACTTTCTGTAATAGCCAAGAGACATCAAAGAAGTGCCATTGTAAATCATAAGGATCGGAGATTTTGTCATCAAGGACAAACCATAAACACAACTGAGATCCAACAAACTCCCCCTTTGTCCTTGATGGCAAAACAAAAATGACTCTCCCCCTTTTTGCCTCAATGACAAAGAATAGAAGAGAAGAATGTACATTGCCATGAAACACAATTGAGAAGCCAACCAAAATATCATGAGAAATAGTTGCAACAAAAAGAGTAGTAGTGCAGCAACCAAAATTGTAGGAGAGTTGTAAGTGAATCAAAACATATAACATGCTCCCCATAAGTAGTAGCTTGGAGATTCAGTGAAGTAATGATTGTGAGATAACTCCTAATCGAAGTCTCGGCTTTTCAAATAGCTCTTTTGCTAAGGGCTTAGTGAAAATGTGAGCCACCTGATCTTGAGATCCAACAAACAATAAGCAAACTTCATTAGCCAAAACATTTTCTCTAAGAAAATGAAACTTAATAGCAATATGTTTCATGCAAGAGTGCATAACATGATTTTTTGAAATATTTATCGCAATAGTGTTATCACAAAGAATGGAAACAAGTTTAGAAACATCAATACCCATATCTGAAAGAGTCTGACTCATCCACATAACTTGAGTACAGCATGAAGTGGCAACAATGTATTCTGCTTCAGCAATAGAGAGAGAAACAAATACTTGTTTCTTGTTGTGCCATGCCACTAAATGATCACCAAGAAAGAATGCAACACCACTGGTGCTTTTCCTATCATCCAAACAACCAGCCTAGTCAGCATCAGTATAAGAAATCAAAGATAAATCATTGCTCCTCGGATACCAAAGACCATAATCAAGAGTGCCCTAAATGTATCTAAAGACCCATTTAACAACAGTAACATGAGAGTCTTTAGGTGATGCCTGAAAATGTGCAATAGTGCAAACTGCCTGCATAATGTTAGGTCTAGAGGCAGTTAAATATAAGAGACTGTCGATCATTGATCTATATTCCATTTGATTTGTATCAGGAGAATCATCAACCTTAGTAAGTTTGCAACCAGTAACCATTGGGGTGGTAACTAGATGGCATTCATCCATCTGAAATTTCTTAAGCATCTCTCTAGCATATTTGGATTGAGAAAGAAATATTTCATTCTCACATTGAGAGATTTGAAGACCCAGAAATAAATTTAATTCTCCTAGCATTGACATTTCAAACTCAAATTCCATAATCTGAGAGAACTTTTTACTCAAAGTGACATTATTGCAGCCAAAGATAGTATCATCAATGTAAATTTCAACAACCAAAATATCAGAACCTTCAATTTTAACATAAAGGTTACTATCTACACCTCCTCTAACAAAGCAATTAGAAATTAAGTGACTGTCCATCCTAGAGTACCAAGCTCTAGGTGCTTGTTTTAAGCCATAGAGATCCTTTTTCAACCTGTAAACATGGTTAGGATTATCTTTGCATATAAATCCTTCAGGATATTCAACATAGACCTCTTCATCTAAATAGCCATTCAAAAAAGCAGTTTTGACATCCATTTGATAAATAGTAAAGTTTTTGTAAACATAATAAGCCAAGAATATTCTGATAGATTCTAGTCTAGCAACAGGTGCAAAGGTTTCACCAAAATCAATACCTTCTTGTTGAGCATAGCCTTTGCAGACAAATCTTGCTTTGTTGCAAATAACATTACCATTTTCATTAACCTTGTTTCTGTATATCCATTTGCCTCCAATAACATTCTTGTCATCTAGTCTTGGGACTAACTCCCAAGTTTGATTTTTCTCAATCTGATCAATTTCTTCCTGCATAGCATTCAGCCAACATGAGTCTGTGAGAGCTTCATTAAAAATTTTAGGCTCAAACTGAGTAAATAGAAAGAAAGCAATTTGTGCCTTTTCATCAAATTCTGCAACCTTTCTTCTAGTTTGAACTCCTGCATTTTTATCCCCAATAATCTAATCTTTGGGGTGGTATATAGCTAGAGTTTTCAAAGGAGCATTTGATGCAACCTTTTCAGGACTTGCATTTTTATTTTTAGGGCTTGCTGATTCAGCAATAGACTTTGCTGTTCTAGCTCCTTCAGAAATTATTTCAAATTCAAGTTCTTCTTCCTCATTATTTTGCAAAGATTCAGCATTCAAATGTGGTCTTTCATCAAATTTTACATTAACAACTTCAACAATCTTATTAAGCCTTTTGTTGAGACATTTATAAGCTTTTTTGTGAGTTGAGTATCCCAAAAAGATACCCTCATCACTTTTGGATTGAAAACTTCCAAGATTATCATCATCCTTTTTGATAAAACACTTCCAAAAATTTTAAAGTATTTGACAGAAGCAGTTTTTCCAAACCACAGTTCATAAGGAGTGTGTTTAGATTTCACCCTAAGCTGCACTCTATTCAGAATGTATACAGCTATATGAACAACTTCTTTCCAATACATATCAAACAACTTAGCTTCATCTAGCATGGTTCTAGCCATTTCTTTTACAGTTTTGTTTTTACGTTCAACTACCCCATTTTGTTGAGGTATTTTAGTTGCAGCATGCTGCCTTTTAATATCGTGTTGTTCACAGTAATCAATAAACTCTTGAGAGGTGAACACACCTCCTTTGTCTGATCGAAGGCATTTGAGTTTCAGATCAAATTCCTTTTCAACCATTTTACGAAAGATTTTGAACCTTTCAAAGGCTTTTGATTTGTGCTTAAGAAATGTGACCCAAACCACTCTAGTGTAATCATCTACAAAAAGCATAACGTATTTTTCACCTTTAATAGACCTTGTTCTAGTTGGTCCACATAAATTAGTATGCACAAGCTGTAAAGGTTTTGAAGAAGAATGTTCTTTTCTCTTGAAGCTGATTTTAGTTTGTTTACCACTTAAGCATTCTTTGCACACATAATTTTCTGGCTTGTTAAGAATTGGTAAACCTCTAACATTCTGATTCTTACTGATTCTAACCAGATTTTCAAAGTTTATGTGTCCTAATGTTTTATGCCATAACCAACTCTCTTCAATTTGTCCCATTAGACACATACCTTGAATATTGTCATTGCAAGATGAGTTAAGGAGAGTGTACACATTTCCTTTTGTCCTCCTTCCAGCTGCAACAACCTTTCCAAGCTTGTTCTTAATCTCACATCCCTGCAAATTAAAAAGAACATGATAACCACTATCACAGATTTGACTAACACTTAGAAGATTGTGCTTGAGACCTTCCACATAGTACACATTATAGATAGGAGTGTCTTCATTCAGAAGAAGTAAACCTCTACCTTTAATTTGAATACTAGAGTTATCACCAAACTTAACATATCCACCTACATAATCTTCAAGTTTTATAAACTTGTTCTTGTCGCCAGTCATATGGTTAGAACATCCACTGTCTAGGACCCATAAGTCCTTTTTCTTGGAATGAAAAGCAGTTTGAACCAACATAGTTTGTTCAATGTTGTTGACAGTCTTAGGTTTCCAAACCTTTTTAATTTTCTGCTATTTAGATTATAGATCAGTTCTGCACTGTTTGACAGAATGTCCTAAAGTATTGCATTTAAAACATCTGATCTGTCTAACAAAACCATAGTGTTGCCTAAGACCAAACCTGGGTATTCTAGAATTCATAAGCCTACAAGTGCTCACCTTATGACCAAATTTGTTGCAGAAAAAGCAATAACCATAGAAAAAAGAATTATCTTTGTATGAAGGTCTATTACCTTTAAAAAACTTAACATGATCTTTGCAGCTTACAGTCTCTCTAAGACAAATTTCAGCTCTTTTAGCTTCTTCAAGCTGAGTTTTCAGAGAGCTCAATTCTTGATCTAGTTTATGTTCTTGAGTAAGAACTTATTTTTTGAGTTTTCTGACCTCTTGAAGAGCACATTTCAGCTCACTTTCAAGATCTACTTCACCTTCTTCAGTGTCAATGGTGTTAGAATCATTTTGCTGAGTAAATTCAGCCCTGAACAAAGTTTCAACTTCATCAGCTGATGATTCTTTAGACTCAATATCAAATTCATCCTTACTAAACAGACTTTTCTTCTTTCTAAAATTGAAGTTTCGTTTAGGTTTGAAAGCCTTCTTCTTAGGCTGTATTTTAGTTGTCTCATTTTCATAGATTTGAGCATCATAGGGACACTTTGCAGCAAAGTGACCTATTTTTCCATAGTTATAACATTTAAAGGGAAGTTTTCCCTTATATTTTTTTGATCCCTTTTTAAATCTTCTAACAAAATGAGATTCTTTAGAATCAGACAACTCTGATTCACTGACATCGACTTTTTCTTTCTTTTCAGAGTTAAAGGTAGTTTCTTTTCCTATTGAATTGTTTTTGCTAGTTCTCATTTCATAGGAAGTAAGTATTCCTTGTAGGCTGTCTAAGGTAAGCTTATCAAAGTGTTTCTTTTCTTCTAGGGCTGAAACCTTAGATTCAAATTTAGATGGTAAGGACCTAACAACTTTTGTGACCACATCAAATTCATTAACCTCTTGACCTAGACCTTTCATTCCATTGACAACTTCATCAACTCTTAGGAAATATTCAACCACTTTCTCATCATCCTTCATTTCAACTCCTCAAACTGATGTTTGAGAGTAATGATTTTTGACAATTTGACTTTCTCATTCCCTTGATATATAGTTTCAAGTTTTTCCCAGATTCCATGAGAAGATTTGCAATGCATGACTTTAATGAACACATCTTTAGTTAATCCACACAAGATGGAATGCTTAGCTCTAGCATTTGTTTCATACTTCTTTTTCTTAGTAGGATTAGTGGGAATAGTGGCAGGTACATTGTAATCTTCTAAAACAAGGCTCCAAACATCAACATCAAAAGAAACAAGAAAAGCTTCCATTCTTATTCTCCATAACACATAATCTGTTCCATCAAATAATGGAGCTCTGGTTACAGAGGCACCTTCTTTAGAATGTTCCATTAAAAAAAAATTCCAAGACCAAGATCAATCCAAGGTAATTTAAAACCTATTAGAGGACCCTACGCTCTAATACCAATTGTTGGAGTTAAAATGACACTGAGAGGGGGGGGTGAATCAGTGCCTTAATAGATTTGACCAATTTTTCAAAAACTTCAAAACATATCACATATTTTTTCTCAATATTACTCTGATTAATGCATTCATGAGTTGAATGTAATAATTCATAAACAGAATTGAGAAAAGTAATAACTCAATAGTGAATAGAAACAACAACAGCATAGTAAAACAGAAAGAACACAGAAGAACAAAGAGGCACAATATTTTGCTGAGTGGAAAACCCTCCTGGGGTATAAAAACCACTCCCTAAATGCCTTCCTAGCTTAATCTGATAATCAACTATTCACAATGCCTTATAGGCTGATTTTTGAGCACCCACTCAAGGAGCACCAACCCCTCATTTAGAGATATATATCTCAAGGAGTACCAACCCCTCAAATTATGTTTTGAACAATAATAATGATTCAAAGGGTTTCTCTATTTTTAGTTAAGCACATATCTCTCTGTTTTCTCATCTACACAATACCTTAAAGATTCAATAACTGAATCCGTAAAATACCTCATAGAAAAAAAACTTACAATCTCTACATCTTATTATACAGATTTTATTGCAGAGTTTTATCCATATATTTTTTATACAGCTAAGGAATGATAATCTCAGAATTACATCAACAGTCAACCAGAAAACTAAGTTTTCTTCTTCTATATGTACATCTTGATTTACATGCCAGATAGGTAACTATCTTCAGGAGTAATGGCAGAACAACCAACCCAGCTAAGAGCCATTCTCAACAAATCTATAATGAATGAGTTCATTTTTCTGCATAAAAAGCACAACTGTCCACCACAGAAAATCATAACCTCTAATGCATGAATGACAATACTCAGTTAGGGCATTAGATTGACTGAGATGTAGAGAGCAGTTAAAGAAAAATGGTGATAATAAATTAATATGCGCAGTATGAAATACATAAATAAAAATACTAGACATATTTGTAACTCCCATGGTTCCATTATCCACTGTCGAGCTTCCAGTCAGAAATGCACCAAATAAACCTTCCATAAACCTTTGTAAGAACCGTTACAGTCAGCAACAATAGAAACGTAAACACTCATGATGGTTGCCAGGTTAGGGTTCGATACCCAGTCAAAAAGAATAAGATCAAAAAGTTTTCCCTAAACCTTTTTATTTCCATCGATGACATGTTATGCCAAAGGAAACTTTAACATTGCTAGACATTCAATTTTCTTTCGCTGTGACACATCAGATTCAGAGAGAAAACATATCAAATACAACATTCTACGCTGATGGACTTCGTTAGTATATTATTCTTTCACTGAGACATGAGGAAACTTCTTACCGAGATTCCCTTTAGCTTCATTCGCTATCGTTGTAACAAAATGATATCGAAGAGATCTCTTGAAGACTTCATAATGTTTTGCCGAGAGTCACTTGATACACATTGTTGCTGTGACAATTCAATACCTATGCCGAAGGCCTTTGTCATTTCCAAGTCGCCAAGACTATACATAGTCGGGGAGACACTATGTAGACTGCCCCTTGTTTTGCCGAAACATCCTGAGCTCACAATAAATAGCCAAGACATTAAAGATCTCACACCAAGAGAACCCTTTTTCCTGATGTGCATCGCTATAACATTATGATATCAGTGAGACCTTTCGTAGAAAGTTTGAGTCATACCAAAAAACTTCATTCACTTAGAGTCGCTAAGACAAGATAGATCCTATGCCGACAGAGTTCTTTTGTGTTCCATCAGTGAGATCGGAGGTCACTTGCCAAGACCTCTCACCGAAAACCCTAGCTCTTACCGAAGAGACTACCTACATGTTTTTGGTCGGTGTAACAAATCAAATTTGTCAAGACCATATAACGACACCGCAACTTTTTCCAATAGACTTCCACATGCATTAGTCGGTGAGACCAAGTGAAATTGCCAAGCAATCAGCCTGATACCGCTTAGTTTGGCCGAAGTTCTCTCAAAGAGTTGTTCGGTGAGACTCTTCCCCAAAAAATAGATAAAACCTTTTGAGCACAAGTTGGTAAGATAGGAAAGACTCGCTCTGACATTACCCTGAGGATGATTTCCTTTGCCGATATGCTCATTCTGAAGTGGGTTGGGGAGATATAACATGTTCGATGAAACATTATACCGAAGACCTCTGGATCATGCCGATAAAGATTTTTCTTCTATCGCCAAGACCACGAACAATGTCACATCGAAAGCTGCCAGAATGTTAAATTCAATCGACATAACATCATAACTGTCTTGCTGATAGGAAACTCAGACATTTCAAAGTGGATCGGGGAGACCCTGCCATACTCATGCCGATATGTGCAAGCTCGAATGAGAAACAACCAATACTTGTGATATGCAAAAAGAACCATCCTAACAAAGAAACTATCTTCCAAACTCTATCAGTTAAAGAGATAGCATTCATAACTTGAACCAGAATTCTCATCACTATGAAATTAAAGCATAACAAATAATTTTTTGTAATAGCCAAGAGACATCAAAGAAGTGCCATTGTAAATAATAAGGATCAAATATTTTTTCATCAAGGACAAACCATAAACACAACTGAGATCCAACAATGTATTCTCATCATGTGCCACAATAGTATGTGTATCCTCACCACAATGTCCAACAAAATGTATACCAACAACCTCAACACGGGTATCAGTACTGCCCTAATCCACCACCTCTGAATCCTTATCCACAAAACCCCACAAGAATAAGTAGAAAATTTTATTTTTCAAGGTACCAACTATATCCATGTCCCATTGATAGCAACTGGAGAAACACTGCTCCTAAATTTAGAGGGAATAGTGCAATTGCAGTAGAAGAACACATCAAAAACTTCAATTCATTTATGCAAGATATAGGCATGGAACAAGAGAATGTAAATATGAGGTTTTTCATGATGTCACTCACTAAAGAATCAAGGGATTGGTTCAACAACCTGCCTGATGCTTCAATCACCTCTATGGAAGACTTCCAAGATCAATTTCTAGAGCAATATGGGAATCAATGTGCTCCTAAATTTGCTCTACATGAACTAATAAGTATTCATAAACACTAGAATGAATCATTTTATGATTTCAATCAAAGGTTCTCCAATCTCTATAATAAGATACCACATGGATCCAAATTAACTAACCCAACAGCTTTGAGTATCTATCTAAAGGCCTTTGATCTAAAAATAGGGTATGAACTTAGGAATAGGTGTCGTAGAAGTTTGACTGAAGCAAAAAAGGTAGCCTTAACCATTGAAAATAATAGAAAGGCTATTAGCATGATTGGAAAAAGGGAAAACATCAGGATCCCTCAAAATATCAACAATCCCCAAAACAAACAACAGAATCAGTATAGAAATGAAAGGCCAAGGTTGCCTAATATGCCCTACAATACTACTAGGAAAGATGGAAAACCAGTAGGAAAATCAAATTGGAAGGAGACTTGTGATCCCTTGAATAAACGCAAAGAACATGCACTAGATACTACACCATGGTGCTCACCTTTCCATATACTCCATGCCCCTGAACATTATGCAATGGCTCAAGCTTTTCAAGATGAGTGGTCACAGGAGCAAGACAAGGATGGCCACACTATCAACATACTAAGATGGAGGTATCATTAGAATGATGAAGGATAGTCTTCTTCTGAGGAAGGGTACAAATATAATGTTGAAAATAAAAAGTACAATGTGAATACGGAGCAAGAGGTGTTTTCTAATCAGGAGGAAAAAACATAAGAAGTAGCATATGCATACAATACAACACCTTAGTTTCAGCTGAGAACACCAATAAAGGAAGAAAAGAGGGCTATCATGGAAAAAGTTGTGGTTGAGGAAAAAGGGAGGAAATCCAACTTAAGAATTAGGCCAACAAATGGAGACCAAGGGACACCAAGAAGCACGTTCATCAAAGAACAAAAGAGCAAGGAGATTGTCCCATCTAATCGAAAGAAGTGTGAAATAAAGAAACCTTAGAAAGATGTTCAAAAGGATACTGCAGACACTGAACTTGAGAAAACACCAAGGGATGACAAATTCCAAAGTGAAGGGAAAATAATTACTAAAACTAAGAAGGGTGAACAAGGGATCACTGTCCCTTCATTTGAAATGGCCCAAGCATTGGCTCAGAAAAAAATGATAGTCCCTTTAATGGTGTTGATGAAGATTGATGAGTTTAGAGATACAACCCTCAGGATGATCACCAACACATCCCAAAAATAGAAGGATCATAAGAAAGAAGTTAATGTTGTAGAAAGGGAAGTTACAAAGACACCAAACGTATACTTGGGAGATACACTCAAAAAGAATCATTCCCAAGTAGATGCATTTTATAGTACATTGGTGATCAACAACAAGATGGTAAAGAACTATATGATTGACTCGGGGGAAACAATCAACATCATGTTGTTGGTTGTCATGAAAGAACTAGGTTTGTGGGTGAATGATATATATGGGAAGTGTTATGTAATGGATAATAGATCAGTCCCTGTAGTTGGAGTGATATGGGATGTGGAACTAAAATTAGCATCATACCCGGAGGCAACATATAGGACAAACATTATTGTAGTAGACACTCCCCCTTACTATGGGATGTTACTATCAAGGCAATGGACTACAACAATTGGTGGGAATGTTCAACTAGACTTGTATTATGCCACAATTCCTGTGAATGGAAAGGAAGTAAAATTATACAGAGAGCCTAAATATAAACATGCACTGAACTCTTTGATCCCAATCAAATGAATTTCTTCTATGATGTGGACTTGGAGAGTTTTAGAATTGAACACTCAAACCCTGAATTATTGAACATAGATCCAATTTCCAAGGGTGTCTCCAAGAATGAACATGGCATATGGAAAATGTACTTTGATGGGGCCTATAGGAGAGAAGGGAATGGAGCAGGAATTTTTTTCATTTCACCTAAAGGCACAACATTCAAATATTCATTTATGCTAACATTTGAATGTAGAAATAATATAGCAGAATATGAAGCCCTGCTGATAGGCTTAAACATGTCCACTAAACAAGGGATCAAACTATTAACTATTCTTGGGGATTATGAATTAGTTGTTTCACAAGTAAGATCAAAGTAATCCATAAAAGATAAAATATTGAAGTAATATAGAAATGTTGTATGGGATATTGTTGAGATTTTTTATGTGTTCTCCATTGAGTGGATAGATAGATATAAAAACTTAATGGCTGATTTCTTGGAAAATGTAGCCTTGAAAAGGGATGATGTTACCTTAGAAGGAATTTCAAAGGTAGAACTTAAGACTAAGCCAACAATCCCTAATAACATCTACAATTGGTAGGTTTTTAATGATGACACTAATCTGATCAAGTTCTTACATTGCATTGATTAGTATGAGGCCCAAGAAATTGATTTTAATGCATTTTTGGAAGAAATAGATGGTAAACAAACTATATTTAGTCAGAAAATTGTGCAGCTCAAGACAAACAAAATTCCTAAAGGACTAGTGGCACTAGAAAGGGTGTTTGATGGGAATGATCAAGCAATTATTAAACAAACAC